>JAPXFQ010001564.1:0-671692 GCA_028564705.1 Apricaphanius iberus
TTTGCTACTCATTTGGACTCCCTTAGGCAATGTTTTAGCGCATTTTCTACGAAGGGCGATTTAAGGTGTTTCACATTTAACTGAACTGTTACAATACGGAGATTAAAGATTAAGAAGTACATGCTGAATTTAGTTAACTGGTTTTGCCAGAGAAGGCTCAATTTATCACATGAGGAGAGCATGTACATTTATTGGGATAATGATGCATGTTACAATTAAACGCAAATGACTAAGAACAGTTACTCGTGAGTCGATTCTGACTTGGTGAAGTTTTAATTTTTGATTTCATCTTTAAATTTAAAAAGAGGGGAGTTTATAGTCAAAATAAAAGTTGCATCTTTTTGAATCTTTACTTATGTGGATTTGTTGCTTTTTGATTGATCTAAGCAGGATTTGATTAAGTTGGCCTAAATAAAGATAAAGCTATAAGCAGTAATTATAAGAATAGAACGAAAAGCAAACGGTGTTAATTGGAAAGCAACAAACTGGTTTAAAATTATTTTAATAAGCACCGTGTTGAATGGTACAGAGAATGAGTCTGTGATTTAAATAAGTATTATTTATGCTAAAATTATGTTTGGCTGATTTCTGATGGCTCTATAGACTTTAGAAATATAGCTTAGTCTCTGAATGAATGACCTAAAGGAGACTGGTGTTAAATTATTTACACAATTGAACATTCTTAAGGATTTTGTGGACACTAAATGCTTATTGGATTTATCAAATTTCAACTGGGGCTCAAGGAGTAACCCAGCATATTTCAATTCCGTTACAAATTGAATGTTTGTACCATGCAAAACAATACTTATCTAAACTAGTGGGATTTGAATGTTTGAGTTTGAAAAAAGGAAAACATTAAAACACAGAGTCATCTTTAAGGCATCAGTTTGTTTTTAAACAGGCTGGGGATAAATTTGGAATTGGTCTAAGGATTGAAAGTAATGAATATCGGCGGTGATCGAAATGATGGTTTAATGTAGAAGTAAAAAGTAAATTCTAATTCATTTATTCTGATCGTGTAGAAGCAAAATGTGATTGGAGAATGCACATTTTGTTTTGACAAATAAGAATTGGTTTTAGTTTTAAAAGTTTAAGATTAATTTTTCAGATGTTATTCATTAATTGTTAGCTAGTCTACTTGATGCTGAGAGTTAATTTACATGTCCTAAAACATTTTGGAACAGTTCTGATCATAGAATAATGGCATAATATACCATTTGATTAGTGGAGACCAGTAATTGACAATTTATTTAGATTGTTTTGATTTTATTTTTTCTTATTTTTATTTTTTTCTCTTTCTCTCTCAACCTTTATATATTTGGTTCGACTTGGATTCTGACCCAGGTTTCTGAACTGCGGTCTGCTTATTAATGAGAACTTTGGAAAATGTTAATTTGAGAAGCTGAATTAAAGAAAACGTGATTCAGTGGTAATTTATTTGACATTTGTTTAGAAGCTTCAATTCAATTTGGTGTTTATCATTGGAGCAACAAAAAGAAGCCGGAGAGGATAACTGGGACTGAAATTAAAATGATGATTTTTGTTGTTTTGTTTTAATGCTACTAGTTTTTGTTTAGAGAAATCTTATCTCTTGAACCTCCTGTATTGAATTTTTTTGTTTTTTTGTTCTACTGCTAAGGGGAATTAGACTACTATGTATTTACAACCAGAATATCTTGCCCAGTTGGCTTTTTGTGTTTGTTTAAAGAGGAATCATATAGGCAAAAGTTACTTTGAATTCAGATTGGATTGTGTTAAAAAACAAGTACTTTAGGTTTGGCAATTTCTAACAATAAGCAACCACCTGGTTACTTTCACATCAATTTGATCAGGGAATGAGACGGGCATGTTTTGCACTACGGTCTTAAAGTCCCACAGAAATATGTATAGGGAAGCTGTTTTGTCAGTGATTTAAATCTTGGATTTTTCTTTAGAAATATGGATAGAATTTGAAGTATAGCAAACTGAAGACTATTTTTGTAAACTATGTTGTGTTTATCAGTCAGTACTATTCTCTGATTTTGTTTTAAACATTTAATGTTTTTAATTTTGATATTTTTTGTCTGAGTCAGCTTGATAGAGATCCAGTACACTTAAGTGAGGGGGAGTTTTGAGACTGGATCGTTATTGGTAATTGCTCAGATGGGAGGAGCTTCACAGGTAACCTTGACAACACCAACAACAGTTATAATTGGAAGGGAACCTAGTTGGACATCTTTATCTCACTGTAAGTAGCATGCTTATATTAGCAGAAATTATTAATTGATTAAAGGGACAGAGTCTGGGAAAAGTGGTGTGAAGTCTGAATTTCAAAGGGGTTTAGTTCAATATGAGCTATTCGTCTCAACCTCAGTGAAGCGAAACCAGGAGAGCCACTTTTCCATAGAGATTGTTTGTAAGAGGGACAGAAAAAAAGGGGATAGAACCTTTGCAGATGGTTATTGC
The DNA here is from genome assembly GCA_028564705.1 of Apricaphanius iberus. Taxonomy (NCBI): domain Eukaryota; kingdom Metazoa; phylum Chordata; class Actinopteri; order Cyprinodontiformes; family Aphaniidae; genus Apricaphanius; species Apricaphanius iberus. The sequence goes on from JAPXFQ010001564.1 coordinate 2,446, forward strand.
CTTTATTTTTGTTATTGCAATGTTTTAGTGGTGCTTTAGCAATATCTAACAGAAAAATCCAGCCTTTTTGTTTTTTTGTTTTTAATTTAATTTTATTTATCTATTTACTTTGTGAACAGACCACTAAACTTTGAAGAAAAGAATTAGTGAATGGTATCAATGCAGTTTATATCTGAGGAATAGACATTATGTTATGTTTGCTCTCAGACACCATTTTGTAGGACATCAACATAGAGCCTACTGATCTTACTGATTAATTTTCAGATATTTTACTCACCTCAAGGAGTTGGGAGACTGTTGAGACTGAAATGTATTGCCCAGGAAGGAAGTTATGGGGGTGATGAATTGAAATAAATATAAAATGGTTAAATCACTAAAAAAGAACTAAGTGTGTTGATAAAATATTGCGATGGTCAATCTTTGTAAATATTTAATTTACACATGAGATGGAAGAGACATTTATCAAATTGACAAAAATAGAGAAAGGCATTGCATTGATAAAGTATAGAATATAAATTGGATGAAAAAATGAAGGAAGCATTAATTAAAATAAGCAGGGGAAGAATTAGAACAACAGTTTAATTAGACATATAAGGATTAATTATCATTCCTGTTGGAGAGAGCAAGCCTATTAATTAGTATATTTTTACCAGAACTAATACTGAAGAAAGTATTACTAGTATAACTGATTAAAATAAAATTAAAATAGAGCCCACATAGGCAGTCTGAGTGGGAAAGATATTTAAATTCAGCATTCGAGGAAGGAGACTAATGAATATGAAAATAAAAAGTTTAAATAAAACTTGATTTGAATAGGCTGAGAGGATCGACTCTCTGTCTGTTTTTTTCTTCCTCTAATTATATATTTTTTCTCTTTCCCATCCCGCAATAGAGAACCCCTCAGATAACATTCTTGAGATGTAATTTATGTTCCTGGGGAGATGAGATGGGAGGGGGTGCGTGGGCTGATGACGGATAGTGCCAGGCGCCCGCCATAACTGCCAAAGAAAGAAAAATCTATACGACCAGTGCAGAAGTTCTTCTGTCTTGTGCTCTGCTCCCAAACCGGGGGGGCACCAGTGACTGAATATTTTCAGGGGTGAAGCAGGGGACACCCTCAAAAGGAGCACATTTCCTCATGCTGAACTGAACTTTCAAGGACAATATGTGTGAATTCACTTGGCTGGTGTAAAATGGACAATTTCTGCTGAAGAAGTGACGATCAAAGGCTGCTGATTCAATGTCAATGTTGCTGAACTAACCACAAGAGTTTCTGTTTTTCTGATCGAAGGTGGCCCTGGTTGCTTGAACTCTGAAACCCCCGTGCCTTCCCCAGAATTATCTCCAGGTTAGACACCACCATTTACCGGGAACAAAATTTGGAAAGTTGGGTGGAAGGAAGAACTGGGCCTATAGCATGGGGTTGCTGGCTGGTGAGAGAGAAAATTTTTTTATTTACATAGCAAATTCAACACCTAAGGAATCCAAAGGATACATTCCTTATTAATACACAACTGTAAAAGACAGTTACTTAAATGAAATCCTTATTTTTATGTTTCATCCACAGGGATGTACTAAATTTAAGATAGGATGAATTGTAATGGAACAGCTAAATCAAAAGTAAGTCAGAATTTTATTTGATTTCTAGCAGAAAGAATGAATCAAAGTGCTTAACGGTTTAAGATAATTAAAAAGCTGAAATGGATAATAGAATAATTGATAACATTTAAAAAGAGACATAGTAAAACAGACATAAGTGTCTTAAACTTGATAAATAAAATAAGTAAATAAAAGAATCAATTTAGGTGAACAAGCAAATGGATAGTAATCAGTTAAACTGTAGACAAAAAGTAAAGTCTTGAGCCTGCTCTTGCTTTTAAATCCCTCAATGAGGGAGGTGTTTTTGTTTAGTTTTCAGGAATAACAACGGTGTTGGACCAAAATAACATGGATTTGCTCTTTCCCCAGGGATTATTTTTTAATTAGATGGGTGAAATAATTTCTCAGCACAATACAGTTGGATTAGATTGAAAAGGAGTGGATGTCCAATGAAAGAACAAGGAATCGGGAACTAACCTTTACCTTATATTTCAATGTTAGATAATAGTTTATTTTTTGCATTTTAGATTGTGCATTTGTATTGTTATGTTATTAAAATGACATACTTGGTCATGTTGGTATATACTGCTTCTATCAACATGGATGCTACATAAGAAGGAAGGCTGAGGTAACTGGCAGAAACTAATCTCTAATTGGACAACACATTCTGCAGGGGTACTCAGGACTCAGAAAAGAGAAAAACAAACATTATAGTACAATGTCAAAGTATTATTAATAGGGGATGATTGATTACATACATGATGACTTCGGTCAGGGTTGCGGATTTCTTTTGGTATTCACTTGTACGTCTGCATCTTAATTTAAGATCAAAATTGGCTAACATGACTGCACAGTCGGGGCTTATTGTCGAAAGGCCCTCTAAATTGTTTGGATGATCATCAAGAGTGATCACAAGACCGGATCAAAAACTGTCATTTTTTAGATGTTTACAAGCTTATGCCCCCAGGATTCAACAACACGTGAGGAGCACACAGTCTCCTCTGGTCTCAGAGGTGCTGACTACAGCTGCTGAAGGGGTCCAAGGTACAGCTCCACGACCCTTTGGGACGAAGGCGTGAGGAGTCCAAGGGGTTCAGCCAGTTCCAGATGACAGCTGGGAACACACACGAAGTGCAGCTCCACGGCAACGACGAACCTGGTTGAGGATCAGCAGGAATCTACCTAAAGAGGGTCAAGAAGGTTTTGACCAAGCTGAAACGGAAGCTGAAGCCACAGGCGGCGGGGCCTAACTCACCGAGAAGATTTGTTTGGGTGTTGATATTAATCATCCAGTGTGATCTATGTGCCAATGAGGGAGATGGGGAATTGAAATTGCCATCTCAAAGAGGGATATACAGAAGAGGATCACAACTCATCAATCAGCTTCACAGCAGGTTTTGACCACTCCACATCGGTGGGAGAGTGGTTATCTGCATATATGGGAGTAAAACTGGAACACTGATCAGCTCTGTACAGCTGCCAGGTGCCACCATTGGGGGGTTAACCACGAGAGAGAAGAAAGAAGACTACAGAATACAAATATAAAGACTGAACATTTATTAATTATTTTTTGCATTTTACAGGTTGTTTAACTATTTTTATTCACAAGTGCAGATTGTTAATTTTTAATCAGTTAATTTTCAGGATTTCTTAATTTCCAGTTGTTTTTAAGGTTTTATTAAGGTTTGCATTAATAAAAAAGAGGGTCTGCTAGATAGAAAGATGGAATAGCTGAGCAGAATTAGGGAAAGGAAAGACTAAATAGACTCGAGGATTACATTTTTAAAGGGTTCTTAATACCTTCTATTTCACAGGTTTCTTAACACTTTAAGTTTGATTTATTTCAGAATATAACATAGTAAGCATGGGTTTTCTAAGCTTCTTCCACAGTATTAACATGTATCAAGTCAGATTTAATTATCTCTTCACATTTAAGATATTCGTATACCTACTTATACATTTTTGGGTTTTGAATTTAGTTTTTGGGAATGGTTAAAATAAATTTTTTGCATAATGCCAAAAGAGGGTGAATTTATAATTAACAGATTGACATTTTTGAGTAATGGGTGTTAAGGTTAAAAAGGTATTTTAACAGGTTGAGTTTTGAATTTTAATCTGGAAGTCTTGTTGTGGTATCATATGAAAGACTTCATGTTTTAAACTGATAACATTTCTTGGGTTTGAATTTTTTTTTGCAGTCTCAAAATGCTTTACAGGTTTTTGATCTTAGGTTTTAAACACTAACCCTGAAGGAGACTACAGAGGAGTAATCAATCTATTTGAAAATACATTGAAAGAGGGAGTTGTTGTATCTTATTTTTTTGGGGCTAATATCTTTAGTAAGAAGTCAGAGGTAAAAGTCTGTTTTTACCAATATTTTAATTGGGCACTTTTTGAGGAGCAGCAGAGGCCTTGGATAAATGGTGGGAGTATGTGTGACCTTTGAGGACCTCTGAGACAAAGAGTTTTATTGCAGGCTGTAAAAACAGGATGTCTGTAGATTTAGGATGCCAGATGCAGGGACCATAAAAACCATAAAACTCAGAATGAACTTTTGACTTGGATCCAGGAGGAGGACATATAATTCTGGACGGACCAGTGGTTGTCAAGACACTTTTTAAAAACGTTCTGATTGGAGCAGATTAATCCTGGGAGGTTTTGGACGTTTATAAAAGTTATGACACGAAAACCATTTTTGGTCAGATCTCTTTGTCTGGCCCAGAGAAAATAGGGCATGTTTCTCTGTAAACTGCAATTTGTTAATCTGTTTAAAATAAAAGTGAGAACTGGAAATTGGTTCCTTGTCTCTGTTTTGAACATGCACTGAATTATTTTTTGATAAAATTAAATTCTACACTACCCGGAATAAAATTCTGAAATTGTTTATAGTTTTGCTGTGCCACCCCAAATTTTTTAAGTGGCCCTATCTGGCCACCCCTACGAAAAATTTCTGGAGGCGTCACTCCATGTTAGACATAAGCAGAAGTAAAATTAGAGGGGTTTTTTTCCAATACAGTGAGAGCTGGTGTTCTTCAGTTTGAGTTTGAGTTAGCATGGTTTCCCTGTGCATATGTGTGTTTTCTCTAGGTATTTTTACTTCCTCCCAGTCAAAAAACATAACTGTTAGGTTCATTGATGTCTAAATTTCCCTTAGGAAGGTGCGTCTCTTGTGATGCCCTGTGATTGACTGGTGAATGCCCAGGGAGTACCCCTTCTCTCATCCACTGACCAATGGGGATAGGCGCCATGTTTAAGTACCCTCAAGTTGTAAATTGAACTCATATTTTGAAAGCACATAATGTACGAAGGTAACATTAAAAAGACTTTAGTTGTTTATCTGAGCAGAGCTGGCTCCCCTCTGTCAAATCTAACAAAAACTGGTGTCAAACTATGTGATGCTATCATTTAAAGATAAGGTCCTCAAATGTCAACCAGCCTCTCACACATTAACCAAATTGGCATCAACTGTGCTAAATTTGTGTTACTTTTGCATTAAAGATATTAATGAAAATGTAAAAGTCAAAACACCTAAACAGAATTGGCTTCAAACTGCAATCATGTTTGTGCTACCATTTTATAGATACAAAGTTTGTGTTAAACACGTTTTCATGTCAAACTAAATTTATGTCAATCAACTGTACCATGTTTGCATTGCTTCAGTTTTCATTTGTGTTGCTATAATTTAAAAAATACATAAAAAATTGCCCAACAAAGATTTCAGTTGACTATTTTTTTTATTGGGTAATGCTGTAATTGGCTGTCTGAACTTTATATTTTTGTTAGTATTTTTCAAACAAAACCAGCATAATAGTTTCACCTTTTTTGTTTCAGGTGCGACTGTTGCATAATCCAGCCATCTTGTTGAATACATATGATTATCTCGTAGAATTTACTTCCTGTTAAATATAAAAAAACAGCAAAACAGAACTGTATTTAAATTTCTATCTTCATAAAATCTTCCACCTACACCTTTAAATTAAAACATGAGACAGCAGGTTTTTCCTTACATTAACCATAAAATGTTTATTTCACTGAAGGTCCAAACTTATTTCTGTGTTGCTCCAGGATGCATATTAGATGTAATCATTACAAGAATTCAGATCCTACTAAATGAAACCAGTGTTTACAATCTCTATGTTCATTTGCTTGACTAGTGGTGTAGCTGGGTTTCTGCCAGACTCCATTAGTATGCGGCTGTGGAAAAAGGGCAAAAATATATTGGAGAGAAAAAAAAGTAAAAATAAAAAAAAGAATCTGCTTTTTAGCAAGGGTGTGGTGCTGCGGGTGAAGAAATGAGAATAAGGCCATTGGTAAATCTTTGTTGAAGAAACTTTCTAGTTAAATCCTTGTTTGTGGAGAAAAACATGATGAATCTTTCTGAAACAGATGTGGTTTGTGACCATTAGACAAAATTATGAAAAATCTGCTGCTGCTGCGGTACCAGATTCAATTTTGTTCAGTGGTCAGATCATAGGAATAACAAAATTATCCTTTCACTTAATTCCAAAGTGAACTTTATTACGAGCAAGAGGTTCCTTCAACTAGACTGTTACTTTCAGGTAAACTCAAAACAGGAAATAAACAGCATCTGCAGGTTTTTTGACTGGTTCTTCAGCCCTCTGAAGAATAATTTGGGGGGGGGGGGCAGGGATGGGAAGCAAGATCTTACATTTAATTTAAGGACAACAAACATTAGAAACTAGAAGTCCATATAAGTCTGTGTTCTCGGGTTTCTCAGCCACTTCAGGGCGAGGGAAACAGAGGATCAAAGATGGGGAGGGACCACTCTTGTTATTCCAGCCTCAATTTAGCCGCTGGACAATGACGGCATTGAGTAGATTGGCTTCCTGCAGCGTCTGGCTCTCATCAGTGATGTCCTTGTTGGGAAAGGTAGTCATGAGAACAAACTCTCTGGCAGCCATCGCTGGCCGGGCCAACACCAAAAACTGCCGCAGGTCGGAAACCCTGAGGTACACAGGCATAAATAGAAAAAGTTCTTATTAGCTTCCAAGAAGACAATACAAAATTATTTATGATTATAGTTTCTCCTCAAATTTACATCTCCCTCATAAGCCAACTTGCATGCATTTTTCTTCTTCACATATTTAAATATACACAGTTCAAAGTTATTATTGGAATACAATTACATGCTTCTACATGCTGTAATGCTTTTAGCCAAGCCACTAGAGTAAAACTGAGCCAGAATTCAATTCAGTTTATTTATGTAACGCCAATTCACAACGGGTGTCATCTCAAGGCACTTTACGAGAAAAATAATTTCAATACAATCACACAAACATTCCAATCAGTTAAAGTTTTATATTTAAGGAATCCCAGCACATTGTGTCGTCATTGAGTTGAGGTTGGGCCCCGTTGATGCAGACTTTACAACCACAGCAATCCTCTCAGCAATCTCAGATACTGAGCAAACATGTAGCGGCAGCTTTATACATGTTTTGTGTGTGTCTTTGTGCACCTGAGCATGCATGTAAAGTTCAAAGCGTTTCAGAAAAAGAAATGAAAGATGTGTTTACTTTTTCGGGTGGGGGCAAGTGAAGGCGGATGGTGTGTGTATGTGTGGGGTTCTTATGCACTCTGTCGATATCTTTCCCTACATCAATATACATTCAACATGCTGCAGAAATGTGAAAATTTACCAACAATTTACCAATATTTATTGTTGCATATTGTAATATCAACCAGTATAAATCCTTTGGAGAGATCAAAGCTGAACATGAAAACAAAACAAAAAAACTGAGTAAAAACGACACCTGCAGGGCTAGGCTTGTCTACACAGATGTTTTGTATGGAAAATAAAAGTTTATATTTGTGACTAAGATTGGTGTTTATGTATTTTTCATCTGCAAGCATGAGACACATCTTACTCAAACAAACCCTGGAGGTTTTACAGTGTTCGATGACCAGGAAGTGCCAGAATCCTCCACACAAGCACGCCTGCTAAGACGACTCTAGAAAAGCTAGGTCGCCTCTGGGAGATTTGGTACCTCAGTAGCCCAGGTTCCTTCACCTTCAACCTGGGAGAAGATGTGTGTATGAAACAGCTTTAAGGATTCTGGAGCTGCTGCAGCTTCAGGCATATCGCGTCAAAATATGGACTAAGGGCGCTTTCACATGGTACGGGAGTCCGTACTCTGGTACGGTATTTGGTCAAAATCCACTTATTTCGTACCATGTGAACACAGACTGTACCGTGCCAGAATACGGCCAGAGAGACCTGCCTTGGAGGTCGTATCCGAGTCCAGGTATGAGCGGCCACGTACCATGTGAACACAACCCGTACTCTGGCCGTACTCAAGACAATAGACGCGCTCCATGCGGAAATGACGACACCGCCGGCCGAAATTACAGAATCACCTCGCGACCATACAAATACCAAAACAACGCGATTCAAGCATCCCACAGCAACACAGCAGGTTACAAAACGGCGGGTTTACTACAACACTCACCCTGTAGATGGCTTCAGGTAGCAGCTGACCAGTAGACCAGTTTGTTTACATTCTAGGCTGTCGCTCGTTTTATGACGTCGGTACTTCTCACTCCCTTGTTATTGGAGAACTAAGACTTATTTGTATACCGCCACCTGCTGTTTATTTGTAGTAAAAGACTGGATCGCAATACGGTCAGAGATCCGTGCCATGTGAACAGAAAAAATTAGCATTTTCTCTGGCCGTTTTCTGGTACGGCCACACATGTGAAAACGGCCTAAAGCTGTGGGTGATTTGCAAAGACCACAGGGCAGTTTTCCAGGCCATTTCAGGAAACAAAGGAACATGTAAATGGGGGTATATACTCTCAAATGGCCCAAATGAGTCAGATCAAACAGAAACAAAGCAACAAAGCCCTGGTTCTTCCATGTCAATTCACTTGGTATTTCTGCTGCCCTAGGCGGCTTTTGTACTGATCAATGATGCTACGTGCTGCTGAAACGTTGTGGTCTGCATGTGTCTGTAGCTGACTCTTTAAGAGGGCCAATTGTGTATGGAGACACAGCGGCTGAGAGGACTGGGCCAAGAGACTACACCGTCAGAAAAGATCTGGTTGAATTACCCTGACGTTCCGATGGTAGAAACAATGTTTGTGTTGATGGTACAAGTTTTTTGTCTCCGTTCTAAAACCAGCAACTTCTATAGCACGAGTGCTATAATCTAACAAGAGTTAATGTACAGCCTTAAACTGACTTGCTGGAAGGTGCATTCCAACACAGGTTAACTGCCCAAAGTTTTACATTATTAAACAAAATGTTGACTTTATAAAAAGTGTAACATTTAGGTTCATTCATAAATCAGGTTTAGGAAATGCTGAATATTTTGACTCGGATTATCCTCACTGCTGCTTTGTTGGTTCCAATGTTCAAATTGTTTTGAGGGTGATGACCGAAACCCACTGTCTTTGGTTAGCTAACAGTAGCTGCTAATGCAAGCAGTAGTGCACCTTTCCACCTATCACAGCAACATTGTCTACTCATTTTTATTTTTTTAATCAATATTGAATAAATTATGAAGATATTGTAACCTTTTAATCAAATATTTGACAACAACAATATTAAGGCAAAGCGAGCTGCTAACATATGATAAATGAGCAAATCCACTGTTTGGTCTACTTACAACACAGGCTAGCCAGTTAACCTAACTAGAACATATTGAAATTACATATTGAAAGATCATCATCAGATTGAACTGGAGAAAGCTTATTTCATGCTGGGTAGTGGTAAAGTGATAAATGGGCAGTGGACAGTCCCCATACAGATCGTTCACTTTGCTGTGTGAGGTAGCTTCAACCTTAGACATTATACGTGGCCAGTCCCAGAGTTATCTCTCTGATAAACATTTTTCACCTATGGGTGTGGTTGAACTTCTGGACCAGCTTCCCGCCATCAGCCAGTCGGATCTGAATGTTAGTTGTGGGTTGGGAGAGGTCGAGGCTCACGGAGGAACAAGCTTGAGCCTCGTTGGTAGCCTGGTCCTGCTGGGAGCTGGGTGGAAGTGAAATCAGCTCTGGCGTGGCACTGCAAAGCAGAATTTAAAAAAAAGTTGAAGTTATAGATATTGTTGACATCCAGCCACATGCCTGGTTAAAAGGCCCCATTTTAATTTTTATATCAAAAACATTTTAAAAAATATGACTCATGACCAAGTAGAGGTTGTAGCAGGGTAAAGCTTGGTTTATGCTTCCCGCATGAACATTCCACGCGGAAACGAGACGTGCGGAACCGGCCGAGTCGCGTTCGAGCAGCGTTAATACTTTTTGCGGCTTGTCCCTGCTTAGAGCCAATATTCTTGATGACTATAGGGGGCGTCGTAGGGCTCTACGGCATACATACAACACTACACCATAGTAGAAGTAGTAATCACTGTTTACAAGATGGTGACACCCGTGAGCTTAAAGCTGAACTTTTATGCTGTTTACTTAGGAAAAAAGACGAAAAAAGGAGACTGTCCTCTCGTCCATTAAAACACAGTTGATCACAGTGATCTCTATCGGCCGAATCATAAAGATGTCCTTTTTATGAACCTCCAGCAATATGAGCTCTTGTCAGTCCGCCATGTTTTTCCGCGCGGTCGCGCCTAGTTACAAATTTTCCTTGGTGCCGGTGTGGAAATTTTGGGGTGGGAGGAGGCCGTGCGGAAAGGCGTGGTTGCTGGAATGACGTAATTTGGCCGCGTGGAGCCGTGCGGACCTCGCAGACGCGGCAAGCATAAACCAAGCTTAAGAGGTAACAATACACAGGCCTTGTGTTAAAAACCCTCCTGCAAGAATTCGCCTGATCTCACCTTCCTAGTTTCTGCCCTTCACCTTCAAAGGCTTTAAAGACCACCTTAGGTTTAGTAAAGTCCTCATCTCTGTGGTCCTCCATGTCTAGGTTGACCTGGCCTCCTCGAGCGCGCTGCCTCAGCTCCAGAGGAATCTCCCTACAGAAAGACATCAACATGATAACTGATGCTTGATTATATTTATCAGTTTTTATATGAAGTCACTGAATACCAGTAGTCTACTGGGAAACAAACCAACATGTAGTTCACCTCTGAGAACATACTGTCTGTATAAATTGGAATAAGTTGAGGTGCTATGTAGATTATGCTTACCTTATGGTAGTTATCAAATATTCAATCAATTTTTTTTCCCCTCCTCCTATTCTTCAACAAAAAGGGCCCTCTTACTTTTACCAACCTAACACTGGGGCAATCTGAGACTGTGGTGGAAAGCTCAGTTATCCTACCACTCATTCAAATGTGTTTGGGTGTGTGTCTTTATTTTTCCTTGTGTGTATTGTATTTTTTGTTTGTGTATTGTTCGTTATTTTTTCTAACTGTTATGTGTCACTCTTGTTCCTCACCCAACATTTCAGATTACTTTTTCATTTATCAACTTTTGGTAATGCTTGTTCATGCTGGTGGTTGAAAATGAATTATCCTCATTTGAGGAAGTACTGGATACTCTAATAGTCTGAATCTGGAAACTTTCAGGTACACTGATTACAAAATGCAAAATATGGGAAGTGAACTATGTCCTGATAACTTCTTTGCTAATAACAATGACTGTGTACCTTACAGAAACTGATTTCAACAAAATCATTAATACAGAAAATAAAATATCACTCATTAACAGCAGAAGTCTGTACACAAATTCTAATTCTGTTGAAAAATATTTAGAACAGTTCGATTCCCCATTCAATATCTTTGCCATATCTGAGACCTGGCTGAACAGTGAAAAAGACAGACTTTAATATGAGTGGCTATTAAATGTTTTTGCAAATCGACAAGATAAAAAGGGAGGGGGTGGTGCACTCTAAATTAATAAAAACTTTGATTCTAAGAAAACAGATAAGATGTCAGTTGCTGTGGAGGATGTGTTTGAATGTGTAACTGTTAAAGCACTACTATGTAACTCTAGCTCTCGGGGTCCCCCTACAGTTGGGACAAAGGTATTGTCTACTACTACTGTCGAAAAATCTGTTATGGTTACACCAGAGGATTGACGTGCATTGTAAGGCAAACCCTCGAACGTTGCAGATTTTCACGTCTTTGGCCGATAGCTTCCATAATCCTGCGACTTCGCCTTCTTCGGTTTGGTTGCTGCTTCGGCCATTAAAACTTTCTCACTCACACGCAGTAGCAGCCGGCAAACAAATGCTTGTTGGGCTCACGTAAGTGGGGTCCGGAAGTGAAGTATGCCATAAAGCAGCAGTTGAGTTTTGTAGGTCTTTTTGTGCACAGGTAGCTACCCGCACTCGAAGTTACATAGTGCCAGTGAAAGCGATACAGACCCCGTCAGGCTATGGCATGTGTGTCATTCAACCTATTTTAAGTCGATGTACCATCATAAGGGTTGAAAAACTACATAGTGTTGCTTTAAAATCCATTTGGATAAAGAAATAATGCCATTGTTAGTTGTGTCTATATGGCTCCAGGATCTAGTGCTGATGTATTTGAAGAATGAATGGAAAAAAATGTTTTCTGTAAATGACCAGAAGGACTAGTTTATATGTGGGGTTTATATTAATGACCTCATTAATAACCTCCTTAACAATTAACGCTCTAAAGACTGGGAAGTTGTATATTAAGTAAAGGGCTGTGATAAAATCTATGATTTATTTCTAGAAATATTTAAAATGTTGTATGATAAAAATTGTCCGATAAAAAAAAGGAACAAATTCGAACAAAAACTCCTTGGCTAACAAAAGGGCTATTGTAATAATTGATTGAAATAAACAAAATTAACTGAAAATGAAAAGTGTGCTCACCCTCGTCTGATTGCCTCAAGAAAGTTTGCATTTCCCGGGTCATTGTAGCTTCGAAGTTCCCCATTGTCCAGGCTGAAACCAGTCTTCCACAGCTTCAGAATCACGTGAACCTACCACAAAACACACCATATCAACATGACACATCACTACTATGACCCTGGGGTAGGGCTGGGCGGTATACTGAAAATGATTACTGTTACAGACGACATTTTTCCCATGTTTGTAAATTCGTTATTTTAAAAAAAATGAAAAGGTAGTGTGTAATCATTGTTACGGTTTTCATTGAGCAGTAGTGCTGCAGTGGGCCAAGAGGCTGTGCGGCTGGCTGCACCTCCACAGGCCCAGATCCTGCTCAGTCAGAGTAGATATAAACCCAGCTGAGTCCAGAATGTTGATGAATCAAGTACGCTTGAATCCTACCCTCACTCCAATGTAAATGTAAAATTTGTTCTGTGTAAAATACATAATCGCACACTAAATAAATCACTGATTTTACTCATAGCCCCCCGTCACTCCTTATCTGGTCTGTGCGGTCGCTTCTCTGAGACATGTCTGAGTCTAAACAGTACTCTTGGGAAAGATAAATTCAGAAAACAGAGGGAATCGAACTCTGAACTAAAAGGCTTGTTAAAGTCATAAAATAAGAACCGGTAAATTTTAAGGCACATTATGTAAATTAGGAAACTGAAAAGAGCAAGAGAGGGAGGGTGGGGGGTCCGTTTGGTCTTGCTCCATATATTTCAATATTGATTTGAGACCATATTATCCAGCCCTACCCTGGGGATTGTGGGATTGCATAAGCACACTGCTGACAGGGTGGCAGAAGACAAGCGTGGCAGACTGGAGTCATAGAATTTTTGACTGCCTGAAAACTGTTAGGGGCTGATTTTGGTTCTAGGTCTAATACCCTTTTGGGTAGCACATCACACTGCACAGCCATAGACCGGTGAATCACACACAAGTTCACCATTTTTCATCATGACTCTTTTCATAACAGTAAAGTTCTAGGAGAGCTGTAATCGAACAGCGTAATCCCGGTTTAACATAAAACGTACTTCTACATTGGTTCATTTCTTTACTGTGCATCTGCTCTTTCCTCTCCACCACCCAATTTGTTGTTGTAGATGGTCGCCTGTACTGAGTCAGGTTCTGCTGGAGCTTTCTTCTTGTTAACTTTATCTTCTCCACTTTCGCCACATGCTTGCTCAGTATGAGGGCTACTGTGCAGCCTGGCTATATATATCACGATCCCCATTTTGTATCAAAATCGATTGAAATTGTTACGACCTTGCGCATCGAAATCCAAAAGAGGATCGCGATCACCTCCTACCATGTTTACAATTGTTGCGTCCCACTGGGGACTCTGTAGCAACAGTTAGACAACAGTCTCATCACAAGGAACCACAATGCATTTTCCCGGAGAAGTAACTCTCAACAGTTCTCATACAACCTACAAAAACACATGGTACCGTTTTAAGCAAGTAGGATTATTGTTAATAGTAGTAGTATCGATTTTTTATATATATATATATATGCAGTCTGAAAAACATTCACACACATTTGTTTATTTTGACTAGTTAGGTGATGGACTATTTTAACTATGACCTGACTAAAATATCTGCACTAGACGTTTTAATATGAAACAAGGCAACGGAATTGTATTTGTTTAGCACACTTTCAACACAAGGCAATTAAAGGGGCTTTACATGATTAAAATTAGAACACAGCAGATATAATTGATTAAAATACAAGAAAGCATTTAGAATAAGACGATAATCAAGACAATATTTAGAATAAAAATTAAAAACAAGTAAAAAAGCAATAATAGGATCAGTTACTCATAGACGGTTCTAAAGTTAGGTTTTAATTTTAGACTTAAAAGGGTTCCTGTGATGGACTTGCGACCTGTCCAGGGTTTACCCCGACTCTCGCCCATTGACAGCTGGAGATAGGCACCAGCCTCCGCACAACCCCTGGAGGACTAAACGGTTCAGAAAATGGATGGATGGATGGATGTAAAAGAGTTCATCGTCTCTGCAGCTTTGTATTCTCCCGGTAGTTTGTTCCAGATGTGAAGACATAGAAACTGAGCTGCTTCCCCATCTTGGTTCTGATTCTAGAGACGATCAGTAGACTAGAGCTGGAGGACCTGAGTGATCTAGATGGTTTGTACTGTGATAGCAGATCTCTACTGTACTCTGGTGGTAACCGATTCAAGGATTTATAGATTAATAAAAGCATTTTGAAGTCTATTCTCTGAGCTACAGGGAGCCAGTGTAATGAATTTAGTACTGGAGTGATGTGTTCTATTTTCTTGGTTCTAGTGAGAACACGAGCAGCAGCGTTCTGGATCAGCTGCAGTTGTCTGATTTTTTAGGTAGATCTGTGAAGATACTGTCGCAGTACTCAAGGCGGCTAGGATAACTGTATCGATGAGTTTTTCTAGGTCTCCTGTCGTCAGTCCTTTAATCCAAGAATTCTTCCTTAGGTGATGGAAAGCTGACCTTCTTATTGCCTTTATGTGGTCTTGGAGGTTCAGGTCTGAGTCCATTATTACACCTAGATTTCTGGCCTCGTCAGTAGTTTCAAGTTGCACCAGCATAAGATGATTTGGATATTTAATCAAACTTATTTTGGTCTAAAGATAAGTACTTTAGTTTGTTTTTTGTTCAGTTGGAGGAAATTATGGGACATCAAGTTGTGAATTTGCTCAATGCCTTTATTGAGGATTAAGACGGGTTCAACATAACCTGGTGACATTAAGATATAAAGCTGAGTATCCCTGCGGGACCTCGTACGTGATTTCTGTGTTTTGTGATGAGATTTGGTTAATTGACACATAGAAGTTCCCGTTAAGGTAGGATTTGAACCAATCCATTGCTGTACCAGAGAGTCCGACCCAGCTCTCTAGACGTTCCAGTAATATATCATTATCAACGGTGTCAAACACTGCACTAAGGTCCAATAGTACAAGTGGTTTTACCACGGTCAGTTTTTATACGGATGTCATTGAAAACATTGACTAGGGCAGTCTCGATGCTGTGGTGCCTACAAAAACCAGACTGATAAATATCAAAGTGGTTGTTCATTGTTAGGAAGCTGTTTAACTGGTTGAACACAGCTTTTTCAATAATTTTACTGATAAATGGGAGATTACAGATTGGTCTGTAGTTTTCGCATTAATGTGCTGTCGGGGTTCTTTTTTAGTATTGGCTTGATAACTGCCGTTTTTAGAGCTTGTGGGAAAACACCTTATATGAGTTAACTATTTGGATCAGATCTGCCCTGATGGCTGGGAGGACCTTTATAGGAAAACCTATTGGTAAGATATCCAAGCAGGAGGTGGCAGAGCCAAGATTGTCAATACTTTCATAGAATCTTGGATGATTTGTTGTTTGGAAATAAGTAATTTTCTCCGCTTAAGTGTTAATTGGGGTCAAAGTTGGTATTACTGTTGAAATTGATCTACTGATTTACTTTCTGATGTTCAAGATCTTTTCAGTAAAGAATCTGACAAATTCTTTACAGCCCTGATGGAGTTTAGTTCAGAGGCTACTGCCACTGATGGAGTAGTTAATCTCTCCACTGTAGCAAATAATGTCCTAGAATTATTGTCGTTTCTGTGAATAATATCAGAAAAGAAGGATTTCCTTGCATTCGTCAAGGTTAATTGAAGTCTCTCTTCATATATCTCATAATGAACTTGAGTAGAGTTTTCTGCCATTTTCTCTCGGTGCGCCAGCACTCCCTTTTTTCATTACATACCTGTGGACCGCTTCTCCACATAGACTTCTTCTTACTAGAGACAGTTTCAACCTTTAATGTCGCAATCTTATCCATCATGTGAGATTTTGGATAGAAAATCGTCTCTCAGTCTGTTTACTGAATATGTATTTGTCAGTGTTGGCGATGTAGGAGTGTACACCAGTTTAAAGTTTTCAGCTGAGCTTTCTTTAACAGTGGTCTTACTCTGATTTGGCTAAGATGGTGCTTTCAAATGAGATGCAAAAATGGTGAGATAATGAAATATCAGTTACGGCAATGTTAGAGATATTTAAGTCTTTGCTAATAAGTAGGTCCAGAGTGTGTCTTCGGTTGCGCGTTGGCTCATTAATGTGTTGGTTAGGTCAAAGTTACAGAGGGCATAATTTAGTGCTTTTGTTCTGCTATCCTGGGGCTTGTCAGAATGGATTTTAAGGTCTCCCACAACAGCTATCTGGTCATAGTCTAGACATATTGCAGAGCAAAGGTCATTGAAGTCATAAAAAGTTTGTGTTAGGTTTTGATGGTCTATATATGTTTAGAAATAGGACTTTTTTGGTTAATTTGTTTCAGTTCCTAAATATTAAAAAGGTACTGAACTCACCTGGTAATACCTTTTTGAGTTTAGTGATTGGTAAAAGATTGTAGTAAGACCACTGGAATTCCCTAATAGAGATCTAATATTTAGAGCAGCTGCTTTAATATTTCTTTCCATGATTGAGAGGTTATTTTTACATAGTATTATATTCAGATTCCTTTCAGTGACAGAGATCATTTTTACAAGGTATTATTTTTAAACGCTGTACCGCTTGGTTATTTGTAATTTTAGTATGTGAACATATATTGTTTATAATAACAGGGATTTTACTTTCAGAATGAGAATGACCAGACAGTTCTTCCTGGTGTGTAGCGTGCCTGGTGACAGTGTCTGGCTCCCCGATTCAACTCATCATATCAGACATCTGATATCGACCACACTGTTTATAACTTGTGGTTGGGCGTGGTGTTAAAAGCAGGATTCCCTTGTTCACCTGAGTCTGAAGGGCATCAGAAAAGTTCCGGAATGGCGAGCCTGTTATGAAGATAGTGTAGGATGTTGGCATCGGCCAGCCAGACTGTTTGCCGTCTGCAATCAGTGGTATTGAATTACTTTTGTTGGGGGGGGGGGTCCCAGGGAAAATCTGTCTGGTATCCGTATGAAATTCAGTAATGTGCACAAGGTCACTATAATTAAGAGGAAAGTAACGTGGAAAAATAGCAAGCAGTGAGAGGAGAAGGGGAAGCGGGAGAAGGAGGAGAAGAAAAACACGTCCTTCCTATGAGCTCAGTGTTTCCAGCAGTTTTGAATTCAAACTGTGGTGGTTGGCTGTGTCTGACCGGGGGTGGGGGGTTCCTAAAGGTTAATAATTGCTTTAAAAATAATATTAAGTAGTGGGTTACACAGGCTATTAGATTAATTTTAACTTTAATACAAAAATACAAATTATTTTCTATAATTTCAAAGTGTTAATGTATTGCCAAAATTGAACAGTCCCAACACTTGAAACGTGAAAAATATTTTCTGAAAAGTTACAATTTTTTTATTTGTGATTGTATTTTATTTTTCGCCAATCACTTAAGCAGTTTCAAACGCAACCAGGGTTAGAGGCTACTTTGTCACATGGACATCTGTAATTTTAATTTAATCCACATTTTTGGGTGTGTTACAAAGGAAAGTTTTGGAGTAAATCATGCTTTTTATGCACCTCCACGAGTGAGAGCGAGCGTACAGCTGCTGCTGTTAGAGCATAGAGAAAGCGAGTTTTAGAAAGATAAAACTTATGATGCCGTGATGCCGAGACGTCTGAGTTCCCCACCGGGAAGTATTGTCTTATTCAGATTCTGAAGAGGAATATTTAGGCTTCCCTCTGATCAAGATGTTCAGTTGTCCAGGAAGAAAGAAAGTTAAACTCAAGCAGCGCACAGGAGCAGACAGCTGGTCCTATTTGCCATTACGCTCCACGGCAGCAATAGGTGCGATGCTGTTCATCTCATTCTCCCGCTGGGAGAAAAGGTATGTGATCGGGTAGCAGGGTGGTTATAACGCTAATGAAGAAGAAGCAGGCATGAAAAAAACTGTAGAAATTGCAGCAATTGGTGGTAAAAAAAAGCAAGAGAAATCAGACTGCTGATAAGCTGGTAAATAGCCGTAAAATTCACTTTCATGCTGCAAATGACTATGATGATGGGGATGTATGAGGAAGAGTTTGATGAAGATAATCAATAGTGGATCAGACAATTTGACGAACCTGTTGGTTATTTTGGGGATGGATCTGTAAAATTCTTAGCCCAATAATTTCCTTTCTGTTTTATATAGTGAATAGACTAATGGAGACTCATAACAAAGAAAATAAATAGATATGTCCACGTTCTTGAAAAAAAATGCCAATAAATAATGAAAAATACATGTAGAAAATAAATTGGTCTATATAGAAAAATCAAAGTAATATTCAAAATAAAGTAAGTTTTAAACTATGTAAAAAAAGATATAAAACGGCCGCAAAATTATTCTAAACCAAAATTACAAATGCCTGATGACGTCATTATATGCAAATTAGATGTCTGTATTTGCTCCAATCACAAACTTTGGATCATGCTGAACATTTCTCATTTACAGTATACCTTTATCTACAACCATATTAAAGCTACAACATTTTGAACTAGTGATATCAAAACGTAAAACTATTATTTTTGTAACCGATTAATCTAGCGATTATTTTTTCGATGCATCGATTAATCAACTGATTAACTGCTGCGGTGTCCAATCCATCACTATTTACATCTGATCCTTTTCTCCTCGGACATACACGAATCACGTAGGTGACCCATTTTGGACTCAAAACGACAAATTTCGCCAAAAGCTGTTTCCATACCGCCTTCCTTGGTAAAATGAAAATGTAACATTTTATTCTCTATCCCTCTCATAAAAAACAGGAAGTGTCGGTGATATGTGGTGCGGTCAGATAAAAGATGATGAAAGGGAGAGTCAAAATTGGTAAAAGGTGCGGTAAAAACGAGTTAATCTGACTAAATTGAAAGACGAGCAGCATTTTTGGCAATTGGCTGAGTTTGTGCTAAGAGTTACGATCACAACATCGTGAATTCCTGGAGGGACTGTCTGTGAAGCAAAACAACCTACTACACATTTTTACAAAATGCAGCCTGACGAGCTTTATTTATACAGCTGGTGTTTCCTTTATTGGTTATAATGTATTTGTGATGCTCATAAGCTACATTAATACCATATTTTCCAGACTATAAGCCACTACTTTCTCACGTTTTGAACCATGTACCCTATAATCCGGTGCAGTTTATTTATTGCTTTTTAAACGCAAGAGCCACTAGAGGGCATACTCAATCTATGAATTGTACAAATCGTGTCCTTTATCTTAAGGGATACTGTGCCTTCAAGAGGCCGGAAAAGAAAAAGGAGGAAGTTTGAACACATGAGCTTGGTTTGTTAAGCCTCGCTTGAATTAGCGGGGATTGAAATTACCTGAGCTTTCTTCGTGGAACCGAGTAAGCCTTGCGTTAACTGTTAATTTTACACAAGGATATTTCAAATGAGCCTGGAAATGTATTTTTTGTATTACAGCCGTTAACGGATTTGATCAGTACGTTATCAACAAGTTAAACACAACAGTAGATAAAAGGAGGGAGGATCTGCTCTTACATCTTGCTGGCTGTTCGATGTTTGCCTTTCTCCAGCTACATAGGTTGATTCCTCTTCAGGAGCTGCCCCCAGTCTGTAACCTCCACCAACAAAAGCCTAAAAATGACAAGATAACAAAAACCTAGTAAAATAGAAAACACATTAAAATGATATGAACATTTTCTTTTAATATGCTTTAAATATTTGATACTAGAAAAAAAACAGAAAGAAGTGGTAAAAATTCCAATAAGTTTCTTTTACCTTTGCTCTGCTCGGTTCTCCCAGTCCTTTCCCACTCCGGTCCAGGGGCACAGCTCCGTGCTCTCTGGCCCCTTTAAACAGATCCTCCACAACCTCATTGGAGCTCTTTTTCTTTGGAGGACCAACAATCTGTTGCCCACTGCGCTCTGATCCCCCCGCAAAAAATCTGACAGGACGTAAACAAAAAGGGATCAGCTTACTCATTCCGTTTTTAAATGTTTTAATACAACAAAAATAGATTGTTTAATATTCAGCAAAAAACAACAACACTTTTGCTGCATTCTCTGTGTACTGAAGACTTACTAAAAAAGTGAAGTATCTTACAGAAGTAAAAGACTATCAATGAAAGCCAAACATCAGCAAAACTCAGACCATCATCAGGAATCTGTTATAACATAAGCAGTTTCCTTTAATTTCAATTAAAATATTTATTCGTCCAAAAGGGAAATTAAATGTCATAAGTCAAGTCATTCAAGTATTTCATAGAGTCCGTATGGAAAGAGAAGCAGGAAGAATCTCAAGTAGCACTGTCTTGCAACGAACCATTAATGCCTCCAATTGAACTGTTGCCAAGGACCGTAAATCCACCTCATTATCTTTTGCCGCTTCTCGTTAGATTTGTCTGGCTGTATGGTTAGAAAATGGGCCAGAGACAGAGTGAGGGATACGATCGTTGTCCATTATGAAGGATGGATGAGATGCTAATAACTTTCTCCTCTCTATAGCCATTTTCAGATGAGACGTTCTGGAATATTCTGACAATTTCATTTGGTCTTTAACTGTAGTCGTCTTCTCAAATACACCACCAGAACATTTCCTTTTCGTTGCTTTCACATGGCAAGAAATGTACTGGAGAATCCTGGTGAATGTGAATACACACATATCTATATAAATGCATACACATGCACACATAGTAGGGGAAAGAATTATTTGACCCCTCGCTGAGCTTGTAAGTTTGTCCAATGACAAAGAAATTAAGTCTCAGAGTAGTATCATTTTATGGGTAGCTTTATTTTAACAGTAACAGATAGCACATCAAAAGGAAAATTGAAAAAAAAACTTTAATTAAAAAGAAAACCGATTTGCATTTCATTGAGTGAAATAGGTGTTTGAACCCCTACAATCCACAGTGGATGATTTTTACATTTCCATTTTATTGCATGACATAAGTATTTGATTGACTATAAACCAGTAAAGCCTAGTTTATGCTTCTGCGTTTTGAAGGAGAGGGATTGAAGCAACGCTATATCCGTCAACACAAGGGCTCTCCGTCAGCTACACAATGATGCACGGAGTAGAGGCCCAAATTTCAACTATCAGTCTCCGTCGACAGAGACCGTATGCATCTGACTGAGCGTATGCATCAATCTCCCACGGTCTGGAGTGTAGGGCTGAACGATTTTAGAAAATAATCTAATTGCGTTTTTTTTTCTTCAATATTGCGATTGCGATTTAATGTGCAATTATTTTTGTGGGGCTTTTGTCATGCATTTTTTAATTAATGCAAACAAAAATATTATGTATTATAAACAGATTTTTATACATAATTTATTCTATTCCATAAGATTATTTACTTATTTAAAGACAAAGGCAAATATTAACAACTTTATCTACTTTTAATCATCACACACGATGGTCATCGGTGTCGTTCTGAAATCAAGGTTTTTTTTCTTTTGATCCCAGCTAATAATTCCCTCTGGCTGCAATGTTTTCCTCCGTGGGGTTATCCAGGAAGTAGGATGCTTGAAGGAACGAGCTCTGATTTTTAATTCTCCATCGATCTAATGCACTTTCAGACTCTGGTATGGCTCCGTACAGCGGTTTGATCTCAGGTCAGTTGTTGCAAAATACTCCGCTGTTTTCTGTGCGGCTTTACCTTTCTGTCGGCATTTTTTATATAGGGCAGGTAAAATGTGGCTAAAATGTGTTCGTGAGATTGAATCCTAGCTTATTCATCAAGCATACTTTTGGCTATAAAAGCTGTTATAGCACGAATTATTTCACTGTGCCGTTTTTTTGTTCGTAAGGAGCGATTCTTTCAAACAGCTCGGTCAGCGGCCCGTGTCGACTCAAAGTTTTTTTACTGGAAATTTAAACACTGGTGGCGGTCAGTTTAGCCGTGCAACTCTCATATATGGTGGTGTGATGTTTTTAGGGGTTGATAAAGGTTCGTACTGTAGCCTACCTCGTGAGGCAGCAACAATACCAAGACGGGTTCTGCATAATACCTGGCGTTGCGCAGCATCAACGTTTTCATAGCAGATATAATTTCTCACAACAGATGTACTGTTCCTCTTTGGTACCAACTATTGTGTAGTGTTGGATTCTGTTAAGCTTTAAAACATTTTATAACTGGTTAAAGTGCAGCGTTTCCTTCTCTCCCTGCATTGTTTGCAAGTCACGTGACTTTAGCAGATATGTTTACATCAAGTCAAATCGCAGCCTTTGCGATTAGGAAATCGCATTTTACCAAATCGCGATTTAATTGCAAATGCAATTAATCGTTCAGCCCTACTGGAGTGCCATGCAAGATCTCTCCTCATGGGGCATTAAACAACGAAGTCAGTGAGGGATGAGCCCAGAACTACACGACAGGACCTGGCCAATGACATGAATAAAACTGGGACCAGTCTCAAAAAAAACCATCAGTAACACTCTGCCGTCAAGGATTAAAATCCTGCATTGCATGCAATGTCCCCTTGCTAAGGTCAGCGCTAGGGCTGGGCAAAACGATTATTTTTGTAATCGATTAATCTAGCTATTATTTTTTCGATGCATCGATTAATGTAATGATTAATTCTTCAATTTGATTCGATTTTTTTTCGATTTAATTATCGATTATTTACCCATTATTTGATTTGTATAGAAATGACATTCATTAATTTATGTATTTCCGTGAAATAAACAAATTTCTTCATTTGAACATATTTGAATTGTAAAAAAAAAATCCTAAATAAAGTTGTAGTATTAGTAAAATCTTATGTTAGAGGTTGCATCTACCAAGAAGTTAAATGTTGTGCAAAGAAATCATTTGAAAAAAGGAGAGAAAATACCCCCCAAAAATATAAACAAACAAAATGTAACATTCACTTCATGCAAAAAAAGTGATCTTCATTCACAGAAAACATTTATTTTGCTGCATTTCTCTTGTTTCAGACATAGGCCTAAGATTTGCAAGACAGAGATGCGCTATTCATTACTTAAAAATGGTATTCAAACAGGATGAGGCGTTATTAAATGTGACAATCAAGAGTTCGTTGTCAGTTTGCTTTTGCCAGCACTTGAACAATGTTGTATTAATGTCCAAGACGGCTACGACTAGCGGATAAGTAGTGCATTGCCTTTGCTAACAAATATGTCTGTGTTTTTCCATGGGCAGTCTCATTACAGGGATGTCAATGACCGAAAGAGGGGTTTGATTTGATTTTTCAGTTTATTATTTTTTGTGTTTCTTTTTAAGGATTTTACATTTTTCTTCAATTTCTCAGTGTTTTTTATTCATTCATCCATCTCATTCATTCAAATCAAGTTCATTTGCAGTGATTTTTATTTTATTTCATTCATTGTTCGTTTATTATTTCATTTTGGTTGTTTTTTTCTTTTTCATGGTTTTCATTGTTTGGGGATAAATAATGAAAAGGGGGGATTACAGATTTTTATGATTTATGAAGAATACATAATCATTACAGAAGTTGAAATTTTATTAGAAATTATTTTAGTTTTTATTCTTTTTTTTTTATGTTTCATTGTTATTTTGGATTACCATTGATTTGTTTTCTTTGTGTAACCTCTTTAAAGGGTCACTGTGATGCTGAGCAAAGAGTGACTGACGATCTTGATTTTGAGGTTTGCTGCCTGACTCATTTAAGAGTACACACTCCAAGTTGCGTTGAGAGATTAGATCTATTTAGTGTGTACCTGATTAATACTGCCTAACATTGTGCCCCTTCTCTTTGTTTTGCATATGCGTTCATGCATCCTGACTAATGAGGAACTGAACAAGAGGGCCACCTATTGGGGTTAGGGCGTCTCAAACTTTTTGCCTGCCGAGTTGTGAAGAGAAACAAGTGACACGACCCTAGGATGGAGGTTTCTTATCTTAGGCCACCAGTAGAATTTTTTGTTTGAGATTTTTTTCGAGTTCAGATATTGTCATTAAGATGGATGCTTAGATTAGATGAGTCTGTTAGAAATGATTCAATGTGACATGTACTGACTGAGAACATTTGAACCACTGTTTTACTGTCTCTTTTTTTGAATACTGCCCGTCTCTTAGGTTAGTTACTGATTGTTATTGATTACTTGATTTCTCCTTTGTATTTTGATTAAACTGAGATTAGATAAAAAAAATTTAATTTAATTTAAAAAATTTAATTATGATTTATCTGTACTTTGTAATCAACTGTGACCTGGTTTACTTAATGTTGTAGTATAAGTTTGAATGATTAGTCTTATTGAGTGACGCCTTTACCCAGGACATGGTCAGAGAGTTTTTGATAATTATAGTCCATATCCTGTGTTACCATGGAGATGGTTTTTCAACCGGGCATCCTTAAAGATATACAAAGTTCTCAGCTTTATAATCTAAGAGAAATGCGCCACAAAGTCTCTGATTTTCATCCTGAGAGTTGTACTTTATCGAGTAGAATAGATAGACCAACATTGTTACAAATAATATAAGTTTGTTGTTGTAAGACCGGGACAGGTCGGTATTCTACATTTACTGTGATGTGTTACCGTCCTCCTGTACGATCAATTCAAATCGTATTAAAACCTCCAAACGTTTAAAGGAATCTTTCTCATTTATTAAGAGTCTAAAAATCCGACCACAGACGTTTCATAAGCAGAATAGGACAAGTTATCCGCATCAGATTGGATAATGGAACAAATTTTATTGGTGCCTCAAGAGCACTGAAGTAAGCCCTTAAAACTTTAAACCATCAGATAATTCAAAGGGCCCTCATTCCATTTAGAGTACAATGGCATTTCAATCCAACTTCGAGACCCAATCATGGTGGCAACTGGGAGTGCATTATACGCAAGGTAAAGTGTGTTTTGCATTCAGTTTTAAAGCAACAGATTTTGGATGTGGACGGACTCACTGTTTTGTGTGAAATTGAAACCATTCTCAATGACAGTGCAATAAAAAGATTATCGGGGGATCCAAAGGATTCGGAACCCCTTACACCTAATCATCTGCTGCTTCTGAAAAGAAAACCTGCATTGCCACCAGGACTTTTCAACCCATTTTCAACCCATTCTGGAAACAACTCCAATACATTTCTGATTTATTTTGGAAAAGATGGGTCCAAGAATACTTGCCATTACTTCAAGATAAATAAAAATGGAACCATGTTAAAAGAAATCTAGTTAATGGATACATTGTTTTAATAAGGGCCTCTTCAGCATCAAGAGGCTCTTGGTGTTTAAGAAAGGTTTTGGAGGTGATTTCTGATAAAAGAGATTTTTTTCGCTCTGTAAAACTACTTTTTGAGTGTCCAATTACCAAATTGTGTCTCTTTCAGGAAGTGTAATTACTTTGTGTATGTGTCATTTGCTTACGGTTTCAAGTTTTTTTGTAAATAAGACTGTATAGAAATTGTAATGACTCACAATTAGGGGTTGATGTGTGAGAGCCAATTAGTGCTCTAATATATTAGAGGAAATGGAATGTATGTGGGTGTGTCTTTGTCTTTTGTGGATCACGCTGTTAAATGTAATCTATGCATGGAAAATTTAAATGAAAAGAAATGGATGGAGCAAATAAATCGGATATACTATTTTAACTGCAATGGACAGCGTCTGGAAAGTTTTTATATCATTCAAACGTGTCAGACATCATTCTGGTCTACAAACACTCCAGAGGCTTTAAGTATTGACTTTAGCCTCTATAACGTTTGTCCTACTCATCCAGGATACTACCATGATGTTAACATTAGGTCTGAACATGTCCTATGATTAGGGGCGTGGCTCTGGCTGAGCTGTGAACCCACTTTGGACTAGGGTGCTCCCAAATAAATAACTTTCTTAAAATAAAAATAAAAAAATGTATTTCTAATTACATTTTATTTTTTGAACGAGTGTGATTTAAAGCCAAAAATCAAATAAAATAAAACTGGAGGGGACAAATCTATCTTTGCAAAACTTGCTGTTTGTTTAGATAATATGTCTAATGAACTCTCCAGGCAAACTAGAGCAAGCTATGAGCTTATTTCACGTAACCAGGTGAAGTATTATAGACATTAAACTTAAAATTTTATTGTAAATATTACATCCCCTAGCTCAATATTTATAATACATTAAAATACAGTTCCATGCATTAAAAATAATTTTATCAAACATATAAAAAAATTACATTTAATTTAGGAAGTTTTCTTTGAAAAAGCTGGCCAACCCCTGATCTCACAAAGCTCAGATTATCCCGGCCTGTTTAAATTCTGCTGCTACTTCTGGTTTACAAAAATTGTGTGAAGCAGCAAAATAATTAACAGCTTCAAAATCTATCGTTATTTAAAGCTAATATTACGCTCAGACCACAAGCTTTGTCAGCATCAAGCAACGCCGATAAAGCGACTAGTGCGACACATGTACACAGAAGATACATTTTTACGCTAAAACTTGCAAAGGTCGTAGGCAGGCCTTTTTCTGCTAGATGTTTTAAACACTTGTGGATCGTGGTTGGCTAGGCAACGCCGACGTCTGGCAACGTCACTACAGTGAGACACGCTGATTGGTTGCTGTGCTGTGCCAAGAGCGTTAAGACCGTCAAAAGTCCAACTAGCTGAACTTCTGTGTTGCTAGCGTTATGCGCTTTAAAGCTTGAAACGCAGGAAAAGCTAGAAAAGTTGACTGATCCAACGCTAACAAAGCGCCGCAGAGACTGCGACACTCCTCCAACGGCCTCAACCATAGAATTGACATGTAATCTTAACGTTGCCTATGCTGACAAAGCCTGCGGTCTGAACATATCATTAGTCCTTCATGGATTTAAATAATTATTTAAAGCACTGGGTATCTAACAGTGGTTATGTTTATACTGTATAGTTTCTCCTATACACAATAAGCACTATAGCAGCAGTGATCAGCATATCACTGCCACTGATCAGATGCAACATATAGAAACCAGCACATTGTCTCAACAGTGAGTGAAGTCCAATAAGGCTGAACTACCACCTAAAAATAATTGTTTACATCAGAGAGCTGATATGAGCTACCTTTGTTACCCTATAGGTTTAGTACATTTTATTTTGCCTGGATGCTTTCTTCAGAGCAGTTTCGGATGTATACAGAAACAAATCTGTTGAAGCAACTGTGGAACAGTGGAAATAATTTCAATATTTATTTGGCCCATCCATTTTTTTTGCCGGGCTCACCCAAAAAACAATTTCTGGCCACACTACTGCCTATGACCAAGAGATCTCTCTTGGTCATAGGCAGTAGTGTGGCTACTTCACTATTTCCCCAGACGTTAATAACTAGCCAGAAGAACCTTCATGGTCAAATACTGGTTCTGATTCAAAGTGTTAATGTAATATAGGAAAGTGCTGTATCAGCTCACACTCCTAATCAAGGCTTTTGTAAATTATAAGTATCTAAGTCCCTCAGGTAACCAAACTCATCACAACAATAACCTGGACAGTCTATGTGATTTTACTGTGTTCCTGTGTCACATGACCTGCTTTATGTTGTGCTCGTATGTCTACAGCAAATTTTCAATGTAGGGAGTATGGTCCAAAGAGCATCTAAAACACTAATCATGAAAATAAACGATGTTCAAAATAAAATTATCCCTTTACTTAGAGAGAGAACTTCATCTGTGAATTTGTTTCATACTAAGCAAGTCAACTTAATCAGAAGGGAATAATTCAATCATTAGTCTATCCCAAGCATACAGCTTCATGTTCCAACATGAAGATGCTGTGAACAAATACTCTAGATGATATTTTACTACTATATTGCACTTTTAAATAAAGAAACAAGTCCACTTTACATAAAGCAGGAAGCCTTTATCAGACAGCATACTTACCTCTGACCTTCCTCTTCATCACTTTCATCCTCTGCCTCATGCATTAGATCTCTGAAGGAGGTAACTCTGGGCTGACTACTGTTGATGAATTACAATTTGTATATTACAAAACAGTTACAAAGTAGTCAAAAAAATTGGGACTTTATGTTTATATATATATATATATATATATATATACTATAAAATCCTACCTGGGCCCAGTAGATCGAGACACAGAGGAGCCACCCTCAGACTGAGGAAGTGTAATAATGTCATCGTTTCCATCTTCAAAGAAACTGCCAAGTGCAAGCTTAGAAAGAAACAGATAGTAAAATGAGACAGGAATGCGGGCAGATAGCTTACACATATCACCTGATTGGAGAGCTTGTAGCACAGGCCTGTATTTAGACCTGAAACTTACATCTGTTCTGGATGATCTCATTATAGCTGTTTGATTCTAAATACAAAACTGATAAGAGCTTTCACTTCAAATTACTTTAAAACCACCCTTCAATTTCATGGTCTACTTGTGTTTATAAACAATCAACAGAAAGATTCCAAAGAGGAATGGGGCTTGAAATGCATTAATCAATATTATGATACCCAAATAGGAGAGCTAAGAAATGCATCGATTAATATTTTGCTATGATTCATGTTTTAAATTGCTCCCCACAAATACAATTTTCAGCCCCTTCTATTGACCCTTGTTAACCTATGTTGTGGTTTACACCAGAAGCGGACCGCTGTGTTCTTCCGCAGCCGGCTCACCCAAGCTTCGTTCATGGAACCAACGCATGATTTACATGGAGTACAAGTAAGATCAGGCAGCAGCGGCTTCAAATGGTGCATCGACATTCTGGACTCAGCAGGGTTAATATCTGCTCCAACTCAGCAGGAACTGGGCTGCCCGAGCTGCAGCACGAAATTCTCCGGTTTGACTGCAGCTCCGTTGCTGAGTTAAAACAGTAACAATCATACGTGCTCCATGTTAGAATTTCAAAGTATCAACTCACACCATAAGAATTCACTATATTTGTCGCTAGTCACTCTTTTTGAAAAACAGTTACTAGAGGAATCTAACGCCTAGTTTATGCTTCTCCGGCCGTAAATTTGCACTCAGACGCAGACATATTGTCGGAGATGTTTTCTGTTTATAGTACTCCGCTCTTCCACTCCATTCTCTATTGCTTTTCAGCGTTGCTCGACCAGGACAGCAGGGGGTGCTAAGTTTTCATGGCGTCTCTAGCGGTGCGCTAAACAAACTCATCTTTACATTTTTTTTTTAAAACAGAGTTTACCGACACAGGTAGAATGACGTTGGTAACGGTCATACATTTGGGCATCGGTAAATTTTCGGTATACTGCCCAGCCCTAGGCTTGCCCCATATTGAGAGCCAAGTCTCAGCGTACATGTCACTCAGAAAACCACTTTCTTAGAGTAAGTTCAACTCCCTGAGGAGAGATGGCAACATACGCCCCTAAATGTTAGCCTTATATTGGTAAGCCTCGAGCAGTGGACAGTAAAAAGAGGTTGCCGGGAGTGAAGCAGAGTCAAAGCAGGATATGCACAATCACAGTGCATCTTCTCTTTGTCAGTCCAAAAATGCACTGATTGGCCGCTTACTCTATATTCTTCTTATATTATTACTGCGTTGCTGATTCACACTTCCGTGTCTCATCATTTCCCGAGGGGGTGTGTGAGTACAGGTGGGGGTGAGGGGTTGGCTGTAGAGAAGTCTGATTCCTAATCACATTATTTGGGTCAATTAGTCCAATTCCAGGAACTCCATTTCGGTTCAAGTCAAGTCAGACTACAATGTATATATGCACTTGAGAAATCTGATTTTTTCATATGCACATGGAAATCAAGCTTTTGGCAGTAATCAGTCTAATGGCTTAGCCAGAGTTGAGAGTCGTGTCTCAGTTTACATGTCACCAGGGTCCGGAATTAAAAATTTTTGTCACCGGCCAAGATGGCTGATAGATTAAAACCATTTACAAAATTCTAAATGATTTTTACACAGATATACTAAAACACATTATTCCATCATATATTATATTGGAGACAAACATAAAGGAGTGAAAACTTCAAAAATAGATAAGAAAAACAATTAGGTCAGTTCTGATTAAAAAAAAAATAGTTTAGAAATATATTTTTGAAAAAGAAAAAAGGCATTTTTGAATTTTACAGAATGTATTTGACATAACAGTCCATAGCAATAGCATGGTTAAGTTAACAAATTAAACAGTCCCTCCACTTTTTTGTGAAAAAACTTTTGTGAAAAAAGTTGCAATGTGTTTATTTGTGATTTTCTATTACATTGCCACATGAACCTTAGCACAAATAAAATTACTTTAAATGTCATTTTAGCTGGCGAAAACAAAAAATTGGCCAGCTCAGATTGGGTCCCCACTAAATAAACACCTTTGCTTTTATTTTAGTGCTACAGTCCAAGACCCACCCTGGTCCATTTTAGCCAGTCTAATTAACCTCCTAGATACACTCCTGCTCAGCAACACTGATAGGAATAGCCACTCATTAATCTAAAAACCTCACAGGAGTCTTTGTGTCAGGAGTGAGAAAGGATTTTTTTCTTACTTTTGTCAAAGCACATTATTAAAAGTCTGTTGATTTATTTCGCTGTAACTTTGGCCAAAAGCACGACCAGCTGCGCTCTCGAATCCGTGGCTGTAGATACGATCGCAAAGCCGAAATAAAAGGAAACTAGACTTGGTCAGATGAAACAGTTTTTAATCCTAAATAACTCGGAGAATTTAAAAAGTAATTGAACAGCTTCTTTCTGTCAGACTGTTCTGAAACCTTGCAGCTCCCTGCTGCGGCGCGTCACTAATTACAGCTGTTAGTTTTCCCTCATTGGCCACTCAAATCAGGTAGGTGACCTATTTTGGATTCAAACAGTGAATTTCGCACACAGGTTAAGTATTTTCATGTCCAGAATGAGGAAATTTACATATACTGGCAATCAAGTTTCACGCACACGTGTGTACATCACGTGCAGACTTGGACTGGGACGACGCGTCGACGTAATCGATTACGTTGAGGCAAAAAAATGCGCATCGATGCATCATCACTTTCAAAACAAACACGGAGGGAGCAAGTAGTGTCAGCATGAGTGAGTCAGTTGACTTAAATACCTCCATCCGAACTCTCAGTTGAAAGGTGTGGAACTATTTTAAATTAAAGGGAGCGATTTTGTTGTCTGCCGGCTTTGCAAAATGGAAATGACTTATAAAAGCACGATGGCATCCAGGAGCAGTTCCAGCAAATTATTAAACGCCGTAAGTTTTCAACTAATTTCAACACTATGAATTTTTCTAGGGGTGTGTATTCAGGGTTCCTACACACTACCAATGTCAAAACTCCATACTTTTTCCAGACTAAAATTTCAATAAAGTTATGCGTCACGTCAAGAAATTATGGAACTGATCATTTGTTTAGATTACCCAGAATATGTTGTTGTCACCACAAACATTCTGGACGATTTCAGCTACTTCAAAAAGGAGACGGGGCCAGCAAAATATTCGCTGAAGATTAGCGCTACCAGCTAGCGGCTAGCCAGGAGAAACTCTCCTCACTCAAAGTCCGAAACCATTTCTTCCTCCCAGTACGGACCACTCGTTTTGGCTTTGGCCTGCCGTCTGATTTAATTTGGAGTTTCTGCTGTAGAGGCAGTTTAGGAAAATTATTTTTTACTAAATACTCAAAATCTCCACCCTCCATAATTACAATTAATATTTTGACTAGCTTACAGAGATCAACACATCTGCCGTTATTTCATTCATTGACTTTGATAACGTACTGTAATGTGATGTGATTGGCCTGATGCCAACAAGTTCATGGCTTCTCCAGAGCCTTTGCTATTGACACTGTCATGACCGATCACAGGGGGACAGTGTCGTGACAATAGCCTCACCTGATTGGTTAATCTTTATCTCTCTTTTTTTTTTTAAATCCTACTTGCGTAGGAACCCTGTGTATTGCATGGCATCTGGCGATATGATACGTATCCCGATACATAGGTCACGATACGATATACCCCAATATTACAGTATACAGGTGATTATTGCGATTTATGACTTTATAGACGAATCTGTAAATTTGTATAAAATGCATTTTATTGGCATATCTTTCTCTTGCAAACATTGGCTTTAACATGCCATGTGCCAACAAAATAAATTGACAATCTGCCTGTGGCTTTTTAAACAACTTTAGTGCAACATGGCTTTAGTGCAACTTAAATGAGATATATCCCTAGAACAAATAAATGCAGAAAGTTATTACTCCTTTCTTTTAAGAAACACAAGCTGGTCAATATGCCCAGGTTTCAGCGCACTTCTTTGTGCAGTTACAATGTCTCCTGCAGTGGAAAAGACTCGCTCTGTAGAGAAGCTTGTGCCTGGGATGCAGAGGAATCGACGAGCTACAGAGGAAATATGAGGACAGGCTCCTTTGTGTTATCTCCACCAAGTGAGAGAATCACCATTCAGGGGCAAAGGGGACTCCATCCTGAACATCTTCACCTCATCTTCAGGAGCTTCATCAGTTTTTGTTTCAGTGTCATTTTTGAGAAGGGTGAATGTGGAACCAAGGAGATCAGCTAAAGCACATGATGCTCTGGGTTTCTTCAGGGGTGGCATCTTGGTTGCAGGATCTGATGAGGGACCAGGTTCATCTTTATCCTCCTGACATTCAACTGGCTGAAAAGCATTTAAACAAGATTTTATTCACAGTATTACATGCAATGTAAATCTTTTTATTATGTAATATTTATAAATACTGCATTTATGAAATACACTAACATGCACAGTTATAATTGTAAACATGGAAGTTTAGCTTTCATTTACTTACACTGCACTTTTGCATTTCTGCTACCACAGCCTCAGTCAGTCGGAAGAAGATGTGGGCAGTGTCGTCTTCAGACAGGAAGGGTAGACTCTTAAACCGCGGGGCAACTTCAGATGCCATGTACAGGGTCTCCTTCTGATTGACATATCTTTTATACAGATCTTGTGCTATAGCCTTTATGTCCCTAACTGTATCAGAGTCCTCTGGGTTTTCCTCTGTTCCCATGATCAGCTTGGCATGAAGTGGGGCAATCACAGACAGGGTTGGCATGCTCTCCTCAGACATCACTAATGTAGCATCTTTCATTGGCTTCAGTGTTTTGAGTACCTCCTCTGCACATGTGATGTCAGTCTTAGTCAGTGTGAATACTTCCTTTTCATTCTTTCGCACTTCATTGGAATAGAGTGCTGCACAGACAGCAGGTTGCTGCTCTAAAAACCTTTCAGTCATGTCATAGGAGCTATTCCATCGAGTGACAACATCTGTAATCAATCTATGCTTTGGAAAGCTCCAGTTGGACTTGTTTGAGCTGTAGTTGGTGGCTTGCTGTGGTACTGCGTCTGAAGAATCCAGTAACACGTCTAATTCTGGCCAGCAGCCTTGCCACTGCTGGTAGTTTGAGTGCTTTCTGTGACGCGAGGTTAAGGCTGTGCGCAAAACACTGAATGTGGGTCATCTCTGCCAGTCGAGCCGCCACAGTCATGTTCGGAGCATTATCAGTGACAATCACAGGGTTTTTCGCACTCAGGCCCCATTCGTCTACAGCGTCACGCAGTAAAGCCGAAATATTCTCTCCAGTGTGGCTGTCATACATTGGTCGCGTTTGCAAAACGTGAGAATGCATGTTCCAGTCTCTGTCGATGTGGTGAGCTGTTATAGTTATGTAGGATTCTGTGGAACTGGATGTCAAGGCATCACATGTTATTGCAACTCGCTCGGCAAAACAAAGGTCATTAAGCACAGTGTCTTTTACTTCTTTGTATAAACAAAGCAACATCGGTGAAGTGTTGGCAGGATGGTATGCTGTAACAGGGCTCCAGAGTGTTCATCATATAACGAAAGCCTTCTTATTCCACGGAGCTAAGGAGGCAGGTCTTTGCATTTGTAGTAAGCGTAGTGTGTTATTTTAGTGGCACGCTGCGGGCTTGAAGGCAGCTTGACTAAATTAGCTTGTTCATAGTTAGTTGTGATGAGGCAGCTTGTTTTCCGTTTACCTCCACTCCTTCATGATGTCTTGCAAAATGTGCACGCAGGTTCGTGGTGTTCCTGCTGTGCTTGACTTTCGCATGGCACCTTTTGCATATTGCGTAGCTTTTATCAAAATCTGAACGTCCGTCCTTAATGTAAAAACCAAAGTAAGTCCAAATGTGAGCTTTGTAAATGTGCCTTCGAGCATCTCTCAGTTCCTTTCTCCGCCATGTTGAGAGTTTTACTGTGTGCTCTAAACACCGTGAGACTATAGCGGACTGTACCGATTCCAAGACAACTCTCGCGAGATATTATTGTTTCTTTGGCGGGCTGGGCCGTGCGCTGCCAACTAGTGAGCGAGAGTGCAAGCGCAGGACAAAAGTACACCTTTGCATTGTAAATGTCAGCCAATAAGTTATTTATAACTATCGATACTTTGCATTGATACGAGAATCGTGCAACGCAATATCGTGATATATCGCCGTATCAATATTTTTCAACACCCCTAATTTTTACCCTATAAATTACCCAAACTTCCCCACGTAGAGGGCATATACTCACACACAGCTACGTCTGGTGTATGTTACTGCAATCTGTTTTATTGTTTTTTATTTTTGATCCGTGTTGGCATAATGAGTGGAAAATGTGAGAGTGTTATTTGGTCGCGGTAAACATGTTTGTCAACGAAGGTAATGCACTACCTAGCCGCTAAACGTAGCTGTCGTGGACATTAATACAACATTATTTAAGTGCCTGCAAAAGCAAACCGACAACGAACTCTTGATTGTCACGTTTAATAATGCCTCATCCTGTTTGAATACTATTTTTTTTTACTTCGTGCTTCTCGAGTTTGTCGGATTCAAAGTTGCCATCTAAAAACGAGAAAAATGTGCAGCATTTTATTGTAATGAACAGCGCCCCCCTCTCTTGCGAATCTTATGTCAGAAACAAGCAAAAATGCAGCAAAATAAATGTTTTTTGTGAATGAAGAGACATTTTTTGCATAAAGTGAATGTAAAATTTTGCTTCACTAGAACGGGGCTCTATAGTTGCTGTAATCAGTAGTTAATGCAGCGTTTGGCCACTACATGCTTTATATTGAAAGGATAATTTATCTAATCTGTTTTTTGGGGAATTTTGAACAAAAGGAAGTGTAGGAACAAAACAAAAGAGGCTGCCGTGTTTGTTTCCATGCGTTTCTAGAGTATTCAATGAGCTGTACCTCTAATAAAAAAGCTTTACAACTTAATCAAAACTTACGTTCTGTCGTCCATTGCTCCTTTAGGGGGAAATGCGTTCAAAAACCTAGAAAAAAAAACTGAAACGGCGCTGTGATGGTACCCATGGCCAGGAAAAGTTAGCACCCTTCTGCTGTTCCGGTCGAGCAACGATAAAAAAAAAACAGTGTGGAGAAGAGAAAACGGACTACTATAAACAAAAAACGTCTCGTCAATAAGTCTGCGTGCAAATTCGCGGTCGGAAAAGCATAAACTAGGCTTAATGGCGCTGCGTCAGTCAGTTTCCGTCAAAACGGAGAAGCATAAAACAGGCTTAAAGCTTTTTACTAGAAGTGCAGCTCATTGAATATTCTAAAAACGCATGGAAAGAAGCACATCAGCCTGTTTTGTTGTTTTCCTAGACCACGTGTTCAAAATCACAAAAAGACCAGATTAGATAAATTATAATTTCATTATAAAATAGTGCAAATTTGCGGTCGGAGAAGCAAAAACTAAGCTTGATGGCGTTGCGTCAATCAGTCTTCGTCAAAACAGTAGTATAAACTGGCCTTTAATGGCGCTGCGTCAATCCCTTTCCGTCAAAACTAGGCTTTACTTCTCATAAAACATGGTAAAAACATCTTAGGTTTACTTAGTTATTATTAACATGTAACCACAAAAACAGTGTTATATTTGAATCCGAATGCTTACTGTTTTTGTTTGTTATTTAAAAGCTAGCAGTTTTGCCCATAGTGCGACCTAACGCCGGGGAGTACTGCTCTTTGGAGCCACAGCACACAAACTATAATTTGATAAATACCCAACCAATATGAAGAAAAAAAACTACCACAGCTAATGTAGTCTTTAATTGGTTGAACGGCACATTATCCGTTACTGTTTGAAAGCACTCGGGTCTGCATTCTCAAGGAGTGACTTGCACAAATGCCTGGCGACACAGGCTAACGTTAGCCGACAAGCTTCTCATCAAACACGCGTATTACCGCTGTTAGCTTCTGACAGATCGCAACCTGACCCGATAAATCTGAAAAAAGAAACACTGAAAAACTCTACCTGTAGGTTCCAACCGGCGGACTCCAAAAAAAAGCGGGCCCTCTCCTCCTCCACGCCGGTAACAGCGACAAACTCTCTGACTGACTCCTCTTGATTCGCCATTTTGATATGCTCCTTCCCCGAGCCGTCTGTTCAAATCCACCTGTGGAAACAAGCAATAGTTTTTAGTTCCTGTCGGATCTCAAAGCAAAAACAGAAGCGACAAAACATCTTATGTAACTATAGTTAAAGTTGTTTAAATTGAAAATACATATTTTTTAAATGTAGCTTTTTTATAAAAAATATGCCCAACTCATTTTTTTTAATGGTTTGTACAAGTCATATTTAAGACAATTAAGTAAGCTAAAGACTTGATTAAAACCAGACTTTATATTCTTCGCCAACAATTTCCTACCTTAGTCGCACATTTCTAACATGTTTTAATCTGTCACTAGTCACTAAGTGAACAGAACCACGCCTACCTGTGTTGATGCTGCACCCCGTCCAGTTCCTCTGGGGCCTGTACCATGAAGGTAGCTGAACAAACTCGGGGTTACAGGATTGGTTTTAAGTTGACAAAACCAAACCGATGCAATCAGACTTTATTGGTACCATGATGCAGCTCATCAACTTTCTCTGTCAACTCAGGGTTTGATCCTTAAACTATGATTAATCCACACGCGTGTGCACATAAAAGAGTGACGTCGACACTGAACAACCATTCGCGTTCAATATAGGTAGAGCGAGACGTATATACTTTTCAGCGGAGGAGCAAGAGATAATTCTTCAGAAATATGAAGAATATAGAAGTATTTTTCAAGCACGCAGTAACACTGTATGTGCTGCCAAAGCAGGAGAACAATCTTTGAGGAAGATTGCTGATTGCGTTGATGCGTATGTTAAACAATTAATGTACATTTATGTAGGCTAATCAAATTAAAAATACATTAAATGCTAAAATGAAAATGTATTCGTGTTGATATATATACACACACATTGTATATGTGTATGTATAGGCTATTACATCCTAAGAAAGATTGATATTCATTGCTTTTTAGATGCAACCCAAACTCCAAACGCCTTGGCATCAGATCAAGACAAAATATAAAAATATAATTCAAAGTGGTGAGTATTTACCATAGCCTTTTATAATTTTTTTGATAATTTAATCACAAACACTTGTTTGAAGCAAACAGAAAAAAATGTGAAATGAGGAAAACTGGGTGACGGCCACCTCCTCAAGATTGCACTGTGGCGCAGGAGTTGGCTCTGAGCAGCAATCAGGGGCGGCCGATTATGGATGCGGTACAGTAGGGGCATTGCTTCGATGAGTCACATTTGTTATGTGCGGCTCAAGAAGTTCACAAAGTTACAAAGTACTCGTCTAACAATTTGCGCGGAGATGTCCACAGGATTTGGGAGAAAAGGTGAAGCCATTGCAACAGAGAACAGACGCTGGGAATTAGTTACGTCACCTACACGTTTCTTTGCTCACAGCTGATTGCTAAAAATTCAGTCTGAGATCTCGAATCCAGAACTTAACCTGCCCCAGAGCAGGTTAGCTGCGCAGCGTAAGATACCATGGCAACAAACACCGATTAAAGCCGAGCTACTTTCATAGTACCTAAAACCCAAGGTTGGCGGAAACTAAACTGAAAGATAGCAGGCTTGCCACCTAATCCGGCTTAATGGTACAGGCCCCAGGAGGGAAGGAAAATTGCTGTCCCATTGATATATTTACATGTCGTCTAGTTGGTTGTTGAAGCGACTGATTTAAGGAAAAAAACTTCATCAGGTGCATCTGGTGCTCCTGTTCTAGGAGCTGACTTTGCAAGACCTGCCACCGTAACTGCAGCAGGCAGCAGCTCTTGCACTTCTCTAAACTGAGAGGCAGAGGATTTTCCCGTATCCCCGCCCCCCCTGCGCTTTGTTACAACACCCTCGGCCTGCTCCTGCTGAAGGAGAGCAGACATCACTGCTCTCTTCCTGAATTAGGCTTCCACAAACCGGACACTGCTCTGTCATTTTGCTGCACCGTGCTGCTGTTCAACAGCATCCCCCCCGGCGGTGGCGACCCCTTCCATCAGGCGCCCTGGGCAACGGCCTGTTTTGCCTATACCTATGCCCAGAACCGGCCCTGTTATCTGCAGCCTGCTGTGATCTGCTGAGCTCCCCCCTTTCCTTCTTGTTGTAATGGATCATGCCAAGGTTTTGTCAGCCATTCAGCAGTGACATAACCCAACACGTGAAGTACATGGTTTAAAAAAAATAAATAAATTATTCAGTATTTACAATACAATGCAACAACATCTGTTTATGCCAGGGTTGATTAAAAGCAACAAAAAAAAAAGAACACGCATTAAACAAAATACAATACTAAAAAGGGCATAAAAGACAAACAATAACCATAAAATAAAATGAAAAC
Organism: Apricaphanius iberus; assembly: GCA_028564705.1. Taxonomy (NCBI): domain Eukaryota; kingdom Metazoa; phylum Chordata; class Actinopteri; order Cyprinodontiformes; family Aphaniidae; genus Apricaphanius; species Apricaphanius iberus. The sequence continues at coordinate 41,273 of JAPXFQ010001564.1, forward strand.
AAATAAAACGAGACCAAATTACATAAAAAGATGCAAATCAAACATATTTAGAAAGTACAAGATCGGTCTTAATAGCCTTTCTATTTTTAAGACCTCTTACAGTGGTGTGATATTGTTTTAGCTCAAGGTGTTCAAAACTTGGTTTGGACTTTGCCCATTTCTTCTTATGAATATGGAATTTTCCAAAAATTAAAAACAATTGGACAAAAAAGGAAAAATCCTTATCTGTTCCAACATCTTCAAAGTAAATAAACACATCTTTTCCCCTCAATGTTCATTTTTTTTCCAGTTTTACGTCTTATATAGTTTTCAACATCTCTCCAAAATATCTTACTATATGTACAATAATAAAGAAAATGACAAATTGTTTTATCATAATTACCACAAAAAGTACAGGAAAATTCTATGTCAATTTTAAATCTCTTTAAAGTTTTCTTTGCTGGGTATATTCTATGTACAATTTTAAATGACACCTCCTTTACTTTATTATTTAAGAGGAACTTGTCCCCAATCAACCACATTCTTTCCCATTTAATTTCTTCAAAATGAGAAGCCCAAAAGGATCTTGCTGCAGGAAGTGTTTTAGTGTGCATTAGATTCCTAATGTATTTGTTTGAGCATTTTTTGGTGGTAATGTCCATGTCGCCAAGGAAAATTTATTTTGTAGTCAAACAACTGCCACTTATGACAGTTGAGTTACAGCATCAAAAACAATAGCATACTCCCTAGGGGAGACAGGAAATTTTGCTTTTGAAAGAAACTCGTCGTATGTTAGTAACTGGCCTTCTGTGTTCATGAGTTGTTCAACTAATAGAATGTTGTTATCACCCCATCTTTGGTAATATAAAGATTTATTTTTATATTGAATATTCCTGTTGTTCCAAATATTACAGTTCGTAGGAGAAAAATTGTGTTTGTAGATCAATTTCCAGGCTAACATGGCATACTTGTGAAAGTTGGCCAACTTCACAGGTAACTTCTCAATTTTAAAATCACATTTCAGCAAGAAGTTTAATCCTCCCAGTGAATCAAAAATCTGTTCGGGAAAGGTGTTCCAAATGCTCTCTGTTTCCTTAATTAAATTACTTCACCATCTCACCAGAAAGGAATTACACTCAACAAAAATATAAACGCAACACCTTTGTTTCTGCTCCCATTTTTCATGAGATGGACGTAAAGATCTAAAATTCATTCCAAATACACAATATTACCATTTCTCTCAAACATTGTTCACAAATCAGTCTAAATGTGTGATAGTGAGGACTTCTGCTTTGCTGAGATTATCCATCCCACCTCACAGGTGTGCCACATCAAGATGCTGATCTGACATCATGATCAGTGCACAGGTGTACCTTATACTGCCCACAATAAAAGGCCACCCTGGAATGTGCAGTTTTGTCTCACAGCAAAATGCCACAGATGCCACAAGCATTAAGGGAGCGCGCAATTGGCATGCTGACAGCAGGAATGTCAACCAGATCTGTTGCTCGTGCATTGAATGTTCATTTCTCCACCATAAGCCATCTCCAAAGGCGTTTCAGAGAATATGGCAGTACATCCAACCGGCCTCACAACCGCAGACCACGTGTAACCACAGCAGCCCAGGACCTCCATATCCAGCAGGTTCACCTCCAAGATCATCTGAGACCAGCCACTCAGACAGCTGCTTGTAGGGACCTGGCGGTGGGGCGCATTGGCGCTGGGGGCGGGGCCCCTCATGGGGGGCCCCTTATAGGGGCCCGTTGTGAGGGGCCTCGCCTGTGGTGCCGGCACCCACTGTTTAAACGCATCTAAACATTGAGGGCCCGGGGGGGGGGGGGATGGGGGTACCCGGCAGTATTCCCATGTCCCACCCCTCTGTTTTAAGTGCACATTACAACAACACGCAACAACACCATATTAAGCGGGGGGAGAGAGGCTGGGGGGTCTTTCCACACCCCTGTTCGTTGGACCATCAGGGGTCGCAGTCCGGATAGAACATCAGGTCGTCTGGTCGGGGCCCTGGGCTGGTGTGCTGCTCTTGCCGGTGTGGGGGCCTTGGCGGTCTGCTTGTCCCCGTCCTGGTGGGCAAAGGGGTCTGTCTCGTGGGTGCAGGGGCAGGGTGCTCTATTGGGGCGTCTGTCCCTGGGCCTGGGAGTATGGAGTATAGTGTACGTATGGGGGGTATGAATGAGTGTATAGCGTCATTTTTTTGTATGTCCTGTATTTGTAAGAATGTGTACGCATGAGAGGGAGGGTACGTATGAGTGCCTCTGTCTGTCTATGTCTACCTGTCAGGTTGGGTGTTTGGCTGCTCTCTGGCCTGATGCATCTTCTTCCCTCCCCGTCACTCCCTGCCGGTGATGGATGCTCCTGCCCGCTGGTTGATGATGGCTCTCGATGCCTGGGGCCGGGGGTCCCGGTTGCGGCCCGGCTCGGTCCTGGTGCATGTCTGCCGGGTCCGGTGTGTCGGGCAGCCGCTGTTTCGGGCCGACGTCCTCCTTGGATTGACTGGGGCACCTCTTATGGGGGTGCCTGGGTTTTAGATTAGGTTGGTGCCGTCCGGTGGATCGGTGGGGACCGTGCCTGGCGCCCAGGCCTCCTGCCGGTTCCAGGACTTCTGCTGGCTGGTCTGTTCACCTGGGGGGGGGCTGTCCGGCATTGGCTGGGCCCCTGATCTTGGCGCCCTGCTTGGGCCGGGATCTGGACCCAGGAGCTGGAAGATCTGGATGTCCAGGTGCCGGCTGGTCGCGGCCTGGGGAGGGCGTACATCCGCTGTGGCTCTTGCTGTGGCTCCCTGGCATGTGGGTGTGTGGAGGCGGGCCGGGTTGTTGGCGATGGGTATTGGTCCGGGGTGGCGGCGGCGTGTGTTGTCCGTCGGTTGGCTGTGGATCCCCCTTGCCTGCGGCGGCGGGGGGGGCCCCTTGTCGGCTGGTCCCTGGTTGGGGCCCCGCTGGGGGGCGGGGTGCCCCTGGTCCCCGTGGCCTCCGGGTCCTGATCCGGGCCCGCCCTGGCGTAGCCGGTTTCCGGCGGAGCCCGTGGGCTCGTCACTGCGATCTCTCGGGCCCCAGCATTGCGGCTGGTGGGTGTTCCCCTGGGGCTTCCATCTGTTCCTCTCTTGGTGGGTGATCGACCCTGCGCTGATCCGCCTGTGGCCTCTGTACTCTGTGGGACCCTGGATGCATACATCTCTTGCCTCCTCCATGTCTGTGTCGATTCCTGTAGGATGGATTGACGGTTCCTTACACCAGCTATCAATCACTTGCATGGGGAAACCTTATTCAGACCTGCATGCTCGCACACACATAGGTGTGGGGACATTGGTGTGGACGGACATATCTTAAGCTGAGGTTATCATCATTAGTTAGTTGTTCACAGGAGCTTACCAGAAACATTTGTATTATGTTCATTAATCCATGCTTGTGTGTAGTGAATGTGTAATTCTTAGTTTATTCTACTAGATCCGAACTATTGGTTTGGTTCTGTACAGTCTGTTGTTTTTGTTTTATTACTGTTTCTCTGCCGTCCGGCAGAGGTGGAGGACTGGGATGTTTTCTTGTGTTCTTTGTTTGCCTCCCTGTCTTGTGTCGTCGGTTCGCGCCTCTGTTGGTCCGGTTTCTTTTCTTCACCTTCTTCCTTTCTCCCTTCTTGTCTCGGTTTAGTGTCCATGACGTCAGGAAATTGAATCCACAGTAATCACTAATAAAGATTTTTCATTCATATACATCAAGTGGCGTACTACAGCGAAGCTGTAATACTCTGCTTGGGAAAGTAAAACTGTTGTGCTTGTACTTGGTACTCAGACACCAATTCTGAGTAGCATACTGCTAGACAGGACACGTTAAAAAAATAAAAAAATAAAATAAAAAGACAGTTGCTGAAACAATTGGTTTCCATAACCAAACAATTTCTGCACAAAATGTCAGAAACCGTCTCAGGGAAGCTTAACTGCATGCTCGTCGTCTTCATCGGGGTCTTGACCTGACACCAGCTCGTCGCTGTAACAGACTCAAGTGGGCAAATGCTCATTCGATGGTGTTCTCTTCACGGATGAATCTCGGTTTACATTGTTCAAGGCAGATGGCAGACAGCGTGTGTGGCGTCGTGTGGGTGAGCGCTTTGCTGATGTCAATGTTGTGGATCGAGTGGCCCATGGTGGTGGTGGGGTTATGGTATGGGCAGGCATCTGTTATGGACAAAGAACACAGGTGCATTTTATTGATGGCATTTTGAATGCACAGAGATACCGTGACGAGATCCTGAGGCCCATTTTTGTGCCACACATCCATGAACATCACCTCATGTTTCAGCAAGATAATGCACGGCCCCATGTCGCAAGGATCTGTACACAATTCTTGGAAGCTGAAAATGTCGCAGTTCTTGCATGGCCAGCATACTCACCGGACATGTTACCCATTGAGCATGTTTGGGATGTGCTTGAGCGGCGTATACGACAGCATGTACCAGTTCCCACTAATATCAAATAACTTCGCACAGCCATTGAAGAGGAGTGGACCAACATTCCACAGGCCACAGTTGAAAATCTGATAAACTCTATGCGAAGAAGATGTGTTGCACTGCATGAGGCAAATGGTGGTCACACCAGATACTGACCGGTTCTGAGTCCCCAGACCCCCCATAAAGCAAACTACTGCACATTCCAGGGTGTCCTTTTATTGTGGGCAGTATAAGGTACACCTGTGCACTAATCATGATGTCAGATCAGCATCTTGATGTGGCACACCTGTGAGGTGGGATGGATTATCTCAACAAAGAATAGTGCTCACTATCAAGCATTTAGACTGATTATTGAACAACGTTTGAGAGAAATTGTAATATTGTGTATCTGGAATGAATTTTAGATCTTTAAGTCCATCTCATGAAAAATGGGAGCAGAAACAAAGGTGTTGCGTTTATATTTTTGTTGAGTGTACTTAAGGCTTCAAAAGTCAACACTTCAAGACCACCATCTTTCTTAAATTACACAAAATATATTTACGTAAATAATGGGATCGTTTCCTCCAAATGAAATTAAATAAAATCTTATCTAGTTTCTTATATACACTAGCTGGCATTCCGATGGATAAAGATAGATAGACGGCACGTGATATCCCCTTTACCTTAGACAATAGAACTCTGGCCTTCATTTCCATCATCAGCCATATATTAAACCTTTTCCTTATTTTCTCTACTATGGGGTGAAAGATGAGATTACTACGCTTTTTTTCCATTTTTTTCAAATGATAACTACCAAGTATGTTATTGTATTTTAAACAGGAATACCACTTATCTCTGATAAGTCACATTCCTTTAGTGAAAACAAGGCAGATTTATTTGGATTCATTCTTGAACCCGAGACTTCTGAAAATTTTGTTATAGAATCAATTGCTTTGGTGACCTCGTGCTTATTATGGAGAAATAATTCTGTGTCATCCGCTAACTGTGATTTTTTAAAATTCTGTACCTAAAGTCAATATACCTTGGAACTGGGCATTTTTAGTATGTCTGGCCATGATTTGTGTAACAAAGAGAAAAAGAAAAGGGCTAAGGGGACATCCTTGTCGTATTCCACGACCGACCTCAAATCTAGGAGTTGTGCCATGAGCAAGTTTAACTGAGCTGTTACATCCTCTGTATAGAGTTTGAATAGCCTTTAAAAACTGTTCTCCAAAACCAAAGCACTTGATCGCTTTTAACATAAATTGATGACTAACTGTGTCAACTGCTTTATAAAGTACATGTTGTTTGCACGTCCTGATACGTGTTGTTTTCAGGTCGAATATCTTCACACGAAAATTACGTGTTGAATGCGTGTTGTTTGCGCGTTGTATACATGTTGTGTACGTGTGAAAGACACACAAAATTTCCAGAGTAACTGTCCTAGCTGGCTTTCCATACTAGCTGGTGCCAGGGCTGGCTTTGCCGACAGGCGATATAGGCGGATGCCTGGGGCGCCATCTGCTTGACAAAATTGAGGAAAAAAAAGTTATTAAATGTATGTATCATATTTTGAAATGCACTCTCTATATATAGCAACTCCAAGTTTCCCATGAAAATAAATTCAATCAGCGGACACGCTGTACACTTTTACTCTGCACTGTCATCAGGCAATTCTCCCTCAGCAGGAGCAGGCGGGGGGTGTTGTGACAAAGCAGGGGGGTGGGGGGGATATGGGAACGTCTGCATTTTCTTTCCCGCCGTCTTGCCGTATTAAAGTTTACTTGTAAATTTCCCGTATTTTATTATCATAAGTAAATCCTCTGCCTCTCAGTTTAGAGAAGTGTGGGAGCTGCTTCAGTTACAGTGGCAGGTCTGGAAAAATCAGCTCCTAGAACGGGAGCAACAATAAGATGAACTTGGTGAAGACAGAGTCACTAAAAAATAAATTAGAATATACGTAAATATATCGGGGAAATGGGACAGTAAGTTTCCTTCCCTCCAGAGGAACTGGACGGGGCGTAGCATTAACACAGGTAGGCGCGGTTCTGTTCACTTAGTGACTAGTGACAGATTAAAACATGTTGGAAATGACCGACGAACGTAGGACGTTGTCGGCAAAGAAGATAAAGTCCCAATTAAAAAAACCTTAAGAGGTACTCCATCTGTCTCTGTCTCCCGTTGGATCAGAGTTTGAATTAATAAATGTATTTAATAATGTGAGTCAGACCTTCTGTATTTATCGTTGAAATTAGTTTAATTCAGCCTAGTTCATATTCAAGATGGCTAAGAGAATAAAGAATGGCAGCAGTTTTTAAATTAATAATAAAATGTTTTTTTCCTTGAATAAGTTGATCTTAAGGAGAATACAATTCAGGTTTTTTTGAGGCCTCAGACAATACCATATGGGTTTGTTTCCTCTCTGCTCAATAAAAATGTGTTTCTTTAATATATTCATAATATATATGAAGTGAAAAAATATATATATATATATATATATATATATATATATATATATATATATATATATATATATGAAGTGCACTGTGAAGCATCTTGATGTGCTAAATAAATAAATCAAATAAATGATTATGAGTAATAATGCCACAAAAATAGTTTTCATAATTAGATGTTTACAATTTTTTTATACAGGGTTAAAAATATTTCATTTTGAGTGATAAGCAGGGGTGTATCTAGAAAGCTTTTAAAGGGGCCCAGTTATGATCTTGGGGTGTCCCACCAAAATAAAAGCAGGAATTAAATACAAAAGGGGCGGGGTCTAGACTGAGTGACAAACACCAGAGTTACAACATGGGGTCAAACAAAGATGTGCTTCAACATAAATAAATAAAACCCATAAATGAATTAGTTATTTGTCTCTTCTATCTATTTTTATTCAATAAAAAATTATCTACAAAAAATGATAATGGTTATAATGTGCTTTAGTTAAAACATTCAAACTTGGATAGTGCAATTTAAAATCTACAAATGTTAAAGGTCACCCAAATACCCACTTGTAAAAAAAACTTCAAAATTTGAAGCACGTGAGTACGTTTGCCCCTTGAGGGGGTGCTGAAATATTGCCTGGGGCGCAAAATACCCCAGGGCCGGCCCTGGCTGGTGCTTCGGTAAAGCCGTAAATTCTGACATTTTCCTCGGCCCCTAAACGCTGCATAAAGCGGCGTTCAAGGTACGCGCGTAAAAGGTGCAGTTTTTTTCACTTTAGGACGCGCATAAAAACATCGTTTTGTGCAAGTACAACACCCGTTTAAAGTGGTATAATGTTCTATTATAATTAACCCAGACCCCTTTTTGAACTGCCACTAAAATTGAACAGTGATCATCCAATCAGTAAAGCACAAGAGCAGACTAAACCAGTCCATCTCTGATCTCCTTTCATGGAGCTTTTTCTTAGATTGAAGCCGTCTGATTGGGTGTCGCTTATATCTACTACGATATTCAAATGTTGGCTACTGTCAGGATACAGTCTCAAATAAACTTTGAATTTTTGGTTTTTGTTTTAATTAAATAAAGCCCTTGAATACTTTTTCTTTTTATTCACGCACTTAAGTCAGCGCTCAGACGTAATGCTTAAGCATTACAATGAGGCAGATTGAGTTAATAGTGTTTAATTAGTCGCCCCTTTAAAGATTGTTTTATTTGCCTTTGAAATACGAGTTTGTCTTTTCTAGCTGTCATTTTTACTATAACCGGAAAGGAGGCAAGCGCACTCCGGCTTCGCGGATGTGACGTCAGCGCCTTACGTGCAAAGACTATACGTGTGGTCAGACATTTCACTCCGTGATAAGGTAACTAGCGCCCGGTGTGTGAGCTCCAGGTTAGCTACTGATTCAAATTTCCTGTAGCAGGCGGGGAGAGCATGACTCGAAACATAGTTGTCACCAAAGCTATGTAAAAAAACAAACGAGCCGCTTGTTCCGTGCGCTTTGTCCGTTCGGGCTCTTGTAGAAGTAAAGATGGCATCTAATATGGCTCCCCCTTGAAAAGAGGCCAATGTATTTTAAAACTGATTTTTAAAGTCATATTTTACAATATTGCCAAAATTTTACAATTAATGTGCATTGCGTAATCATTAATTCATAATATCTTAATGGCTATTTTCAAAGATGTAGGGGAGAACGGGGTAATGTGAGACACTGGGTAATGTGAGACACCACCTGTGTCTAGACAACAGACCACACTTGTGCCCATGTGACCATTTTGTTTCCAAGCTCCTCCCATTTCCCCTTGGCCATAAAGGAGAGAGGCTCATTTTGCTGAGGTAAGCATGTTTTTTTTGCATGTAAAAGTACATTTTCTTGCAGTCAACTTAATCAAAGCAAATTGATTCACGTAGAAAAACGTATATCATACCTGTTGATGAACTACCAACATATAAAACAATGTGAGGATGCTAGCTGAAGGTTAGCCTGAATTGCTAAGAAATTTCATTTTTTCTAAAATGGTGGTAAAATGGGGTAAACTGAGACAAATGCTGTGGGGAAAAGTGATACAGTGTCTCACTTTACCCCACCGTGAGGCACAAAATAATTTTTGTTTTAAACATATTTTAATGTAATATTAATTATATATGAATTAACATGTAATGTTACATTTTTATTTTAAATGTCATAAACATTGTAGAAAAGCCATCATGCCAAGGCAAAACAAAAGGAAGACAACCTGGGGCAAAACACTGCTCGACAAGATGGAGAGGGCAGCTCCTGAGGTCAAGGAACAGAAAAAGTCTATCAGAGCAGCTGCAAGGGACAGAAATATTGATAAGTCAAGCCTTTTTAGATTCACTAAGAAAAAAGAGAAAGGAGAAGTAAAATCAGTAGCCTGGGGTGCAGTAGCCAAGGCAAAGAGAATATTCACAGATGAGATGGAGGAGGAGCTTGCAAAACACTTGAAACAGCTAGCGGATCATTCCATGGCCTTCCTCCAGTTAAGTCCCATCAACTGGCATTTGAATATGCAGAAAGAAACAATATCCCTGTCCCTGACAATTGGACAAGGACTCAATGTGCAGGTAGGCTAGGGTGGGCAAGAGATCACATGATTCTGTAGGTTATTTAAGGCCAACTGATCATGGACAGTAAAGTGCTGGTACATGTATAATGCTGTGATAACACTGTGAATCTGTGAACTGGACAAAATAAATGGACTGAAAAGAAATACAATGTACCTTTAGACCAGTAGTAGAATACTGGTTGCACACGCCATTGATTCTAAACTTTCTATTTGATCAGGTAACAGGAAACAGGAAAAAAGCAAGTTGGTTTTGTCACATCGGCTGAGAGAGGAGAACTGGTGACTGTGGTGTGTGCAGTGAATGCTGCTGGGAATGCCATAGCTCCCATGCTTTTCTTCCCCAGAGTCAGGTTTAAGGACTGCTTCATGACAGGAGCACCTCCAGGAGCCAAAGGTACCGCCACTAGAACGGGATGGATTAATGAAAACACCTGGCCTGAATTCCTTGATCACCTGTTACAGCACACTAACTGCACCCCTGATCATCCCATGCTGCTAATCCTGGATAATCTTAAAGCTCACATCTCACTCAAGGCAGTAGAAATATCCAGGAGCAATGGTATTCTTCTGCTCACCCTCCCACCCTACTCATCCCACCGCCTGCAGCCTCTCGACGTGACCGTGTTCAAGACCCAATACAGCCGTGTTCTTGATAAGTGGATGAGGTCTAACCCAGGTAAAACAGTCTCCATCTACCAGACTGCAGGACTTGTAAATGAGGCCTTCATGTCAGCAGTGACACCACGTAACATCACTTCTGGATTTAGGTCCACTGGCATTTTTCCTTATAACCGAGACATTTTCCCTGATGAAGCGTTTGCACCATCCATGGTGTCAGACCGGCCAAACCCTGAGCTGTAGCCTGCCACTGCAGATGATCTTGATGGTCCACCCCCTGCAGATGATCCACCTGCAGACGAACCACCCACTGCAGATAAAACACCCTCTGATGATTATCCATCCACTGCACATAGTCCACATGGATGTGCCTCGCCAGCTGACTCAGATGTGCCACTTGTTCCCAGACCTGGGTTTTGCTAACCCTACACTGCCTTATATTTTACATACTGATGCCAGTACTGTACGATTGGGTGCTGTTCTGTACCAAGAGCAAGAGGGAAACCTTCGTGTTATTGCCAATGCCAGCCGTGGACTGTCTCAGAGTGATTCCAGTTACCCAGCCCACAAGCTTGAGTTCCTGGCCTTGAAGTGGAGTGTAACAGAGAAATTTCATGACTATCTAAATGGTGCCAAATTTACTGTAGTCACAGATAGCAATCCGTTAACATATGTTCTGACCACAGCAAAGCTTGATGCAGCAAGTTATCGATGGTTAGCTGCATTGTCCATGTATTCATTCAACATGCAAAATCTTGCAGGAAAGCACAATTTCAATGCCGATGCCCTGTCCAGACGATCTCATACAAAATCAGTTGAAACCCCATCTTGGAAAGAGTGGAACAGATTTCATGCTTCTCAGACCCTTCACATGAGTCTGACACTTTTGAAGAAGTTTCCCCTAGTGGAAGCCATCTGTCAGAGTTGTCTACTGCGGACAATCTGTGGATCAGATTATTCTTTTACGTTGGCTGAGTCTTTGTCTGTCAGTGCTCATGTCGTATCTGATACCTACACTGAAGATTTGCCTGGGTTGTCTGTATTTCCATCTCTCTCCCATGATGACATTAAACGAGAGCAGCCAGCAGATCCTGTCATTTGTGAAGTTGTTCATCAGCTTGACAGGGGTGAAAAGATCCCTATGACTCGTAGGGAGTTACCAGAACTGTCTGTGTTGCTACGAGAGTGGAATACGCTAAAACTAGAAGACAGAATGCGGTACAGAGTCAGGAAAGATAATGATCAATCTTCATAGCAGCTAGTTCTTCCTCCAGAACTGCGGCCAGTAGTTTTAAAAGCTCTTCACCATGATATGGGCCATATGGGTGTTGAACGCACCCTTGATCTGGTACGCCAAAGATTCTTTTGGCCAAAGATGTCTGCAGACGTAGATAAGATCATTAAGCATTGTGAGAGACGAAAGACAATGATGGAAAAAGCAGCTCCTCTGGTGAATATTAAGACCAGCAGACCACTGGAATTGTTGTGCATGGATTTCTTGTCCTTGGAACCTGATAGTGCAAACACAAAAGACATTCTTGTTCTCACTGATCATTTCATGAAATTTGCAGTGTCCATACCAACACCTAATCAGAAAGCCATGACTGTTGCAAAGTGTTTGTGGAATGATTTCATTGTTCACTATGGTATTCCCGAAAAAATACATTCTGATCAAGGACCAGATTTTGAGTCGTAGTTAATAAAAGAACTTTGTGAAATAATTGGAATTAAGAAAACTAGAACTACTCCTTATCATCCTTCAGGAAATCCCGTTGAAAGATTCAATAGGACTTTATTGAATATGTTGGGAACATTTAGAGGCTAAGCAGAAGTCTAAGTGGAGGGAGTACGTGAAGCCTCTTGTACCTGCTTACAACTGTACAAAAAATGAGGTTACAGGGTTCATACCTTATGAGCTGATGTTTGGTCGATAGCCACGTCTCCCAATTGACTTAGCTTATGGGTTACCTTTTCAAAGATTTTCAATTATTCCTCACTCAGAGTATGTTAAGAGGTTGTTATTATGTATTGAGGAAAGTTATAAACTTGCTGCAGAGAACTCACTCAAGTCTGCCAAGAAGAATAAAGGCCATTTTGACAAACGAGTAACCCCCTGCAGTTTGAATGTAGGAGACCGGCTGCTTGTCCTAGACTGAGTGACAAACACCAGAGTTACAACATGGGGTCAAACAAAGATATGCTTCAACATAAATAAATAAAACCCATAAATGAATTAGTTATTTGTCTCTTCTATCTATTTTTGTTCAATAAAAAAATATCTACAAAAAATGAGAATGGTTATAATGTGCTTTAGTTAAAACATTCAAACTTGGATAGTACAATTTAAAATCTACGAATGTTAAAGGTCACCCAAATACCCACTTTTAAAATTTTTTTGAAGCACGTGAGTACATTTGCCCCTTGAGGGGTAGGGGTGGGGGTGGGGGGTGCTGAAATCTCACCTGGGGCGCAAAATACCCCAGGGCCGGCCCTGGAGGTAAAGACACATTAGAAGATCTTTGGGAGCAAGAAGTCTATGTGGTAGTTGATCGAGCAGGATCTCTCCCTGTGTATACTGTCAAGCCTGAGACAAAGAATGGTCCATGTCGTACTCTTCATAGAGATTTGTTTTTGCCTTGTGGGTTTTTGACTGAAAACCTTGATACACATGTTCCTGAAGAGATCTCCAGGTCTAACAAAAAAAATCAAAACATCCCCTGCTGTCTTTTCTGTGGACATAGATGACGACCACTTGCCTGACACTTGCTATTCTGTTCAAATACCAGCTGAGTTTCGGTTTGAAGATGTGGTTCGAGCTGTTTCATTGCCAGAGTTTCCCCACAGAGAGCCAGTGATTACAACTGCTGTGTTAATGATGTGGATTCTGTAGTTCCACCTAAACTCATCACATCTCCTGAGACTCTGTTGAAACCACACTGTTAGGTGAAGGAACAAGATCCAGTTCCTCTGGAGAAGGAAGAGTTGAGGGACCATCGGAAGAGTGTTTATCATGTGATCCTGTGGAATTGTCTGAAGAAAAAGTGTCTCATACTGAGCAGTTGGAAAGTGAGCCGTCTGAGTCATCTCCAGGCTTTGATTCAATTGATAGTGACACCGATTTTAAACGTTCAATGCGAGTACCTCAACCTCCATCACGGCTTCAGTATTCTGAGTTGGGTAATCCCTTAAATTCCGTTGTTCGAGCCTTTTTTCCTGGGTTGTCTACTGCTTATACTTATACTAGAAATTCCTTAACGAAATTCTGTTTAAAATTTAGCATACTTGAATTGCCTTGCAACGAGACGTGCAGAGTTTAAGGGGGGAGGGTGTAACCCATGGTTATTTTAACCATTTTTTCCTTTTTTATAGTTGCTCTGGGTAGTTTTTCCCCCCAGTTATTTTTACTCCCAGTTTCATGTCTGCTTTGTAAATCTAATGATACTTTCGAACTCTCACCAGATTTTGGGGAAATCCCATGAGATTTTGGGGAGTATAAAAGGGGGAGAACCCAAATGTTTGTAAAAAAAAGCCTGTGTGAACAAAGAAGCTCACGGTTGCTGCAGGTATTTGTCTTGGTTTTCATCTTTAGTATTTCAATCTCATACTTTTCCTTTGTTGCTGGCTCATCTGGAATGAACTTCTTGGTAAGATATGAGTACAGGTTTAAGACCCTCTGTGTTTTCAATTAACTTAATAGACTTGAAAGTGCGCTACTGTAAATATTGTAAATAACTGAAAGAAACCTAATACAACACTTTTGGTTGCACAGAAATCTGGTTCTCTTGGTTTTTATTAAGCACAACTCAACTTACATCCTCCCTGAGCGAATTTAGTCTTCTGATCATTCTAGTTCTAGTTATCTGCATTACAATAATGTTTATTTACACAACAATTTATATACTCATAAAAAACAAATGCTACACTTATGTTCTGTACAATTGAACACAGCCCACGTAGACGGTTAAACAAATTCAGCAAATACAACACAGTCTGGGGGTCAGAACACAGGACCCTCAGAGCCAGCTACAACAGGCTGGGACTCAACAGGACTACTGTAGATCTACAGTCAGAGTATCAGTCACTCTACAACTACATTAGGAGAGGATGAGCTGCTGAGTTCTCGCGAGAGCTGTGCATAGGTGAACATGGCGGTTATGTGGTAAAGTATACAATCAAAGCCAGGTAAAACAAGACAATCATTTTGAACCAAACGCAGCTTCTAAACTAACCATCAAGTTACTTTTTTTTTCTTCTTCTAAACAACCTGGACGAGGAAACATTGGATTCGCTGATTTGATAACATCGTTATGGATAAGTCACGAAAACCTGCTTCGGATACAACAACGAGCACACTGTCGCAGAGGCGCACTGGTTCGGAGGCTAGCACATCCACCGACTCGCCAGATAGAAGCTACGGCGACATCCTGGACTCAATAGACAAGAAGCTAACCAGCCTGGACGCCCGTCTCGCGCTGGTTGAGGTTCTGCATAAAGAATTTGAGGCTCTGAGGGAATTGCTGGAGTTCAGCCAACAACAAATAGCTTCGCTAGTTACAGAAAACCAAACACTAAAAGAAGATGTTAAGAAACTCACCGAGGGGATGAAGCAGCTGTCAGGAGAAAACAAAGTTTCACGGAGTCTATTCTAGACATACAGGCCCGATCAATGAGTGACAATCTTGTTTTTTCGGGGATACCAGAGCAGGATGAGGAAGATGCTGAAGTAGCCGTGCGAAAGTTCATTCAACACCAGCTGAAACTGCCAGGCAACACGGTTAAAAACAACCTTCCATCGGGTTCACCGGCTCGGAGGTAAGAAACCCAACAACACCCGCCCGCGACCAATTGTTGCAAAATTAGAACATTTTAAACAAAAAGAACACGTCAAAGGACGCGGGAGAGAGCTGCGGGGGACGAATTACAGCGTTAATGATCAGTTTCAGAAAGAAATCCTGGACAGAAGACGCATGTTATTTCCAATTAGAAAAAAACATATTAGTGAGGGCTGTAGGGCTACAGTTAGTGTGGATAAACTGTATGTTAACGGTCAGCTGTTTAGGGACCCTCAGGTTACTCCTTGGCTTTATTAGTCATATTTAACAGAACCAAGACAGAATTAGCTTTATCAGACAACTATAGTTTAAAGAAGCACAGCTCAGCAGGCTGTTTTTGTTTGTAAATGTGGGTAGGGGCAGGGCTGTGCACTAGATTGCTTTGTTTTCTTTTTTTCTTTTTTTTCTCTTTTTTCTTTCTCACATTTGTTCTACCAAATCTCTTTATCACCTTTTTTCCTTTTTCTCTCACACACACACAGACTTTTATCATGGCATATTCATGTTTTTCCATCATACTTTCATTCTGTACACACCTGTATGGTGCATTATTTGCCTCGCTTTATCTCTGCTTCTGTTTTTTTTCAATCTGGCAACCCCATGGACAAACCAAAATTACACCTATATTCATCCTTGGCGATAGTACATGTCTAAGGTTTATCTTAGCTCTATGAATCCTGTAAAATTTCTAACATGGAATATTCGTGGCTCTAGCTCCAGAGATAAAACGATTAAGATTTTCAACCATCTTACAAGATTGAAGGCAGATGTCGTCTTACTACAGGAGACTCATAAATCAAGCTCAACTGCTAATGATTTAAAAACACCAGAGTATCCTAATATATTTTCTTCATGCTATCACTCTAGACAACGAGGAGTAGCAATATTAATAAATAGAAATACTAATTTTAAAGTAATAGACACAGCTACAGATCCAGAAGGTAGATTTATAATATTAAAACTATTTATAAATAACCAAAAGTTATGTATAGTTAGTATATATGGTCCAAATGTTGACGACCCCTCATTCTTTCATACTTTCTTTTCGGTTCTGGCTAATCACATGGATTGCTCACTTGTTCTTGGGGGAGATTTCAACTTTGGACTAAATAAAGAAATAGACAGGCTCAGTACAGCAGGGACTCAGCGCAGATGGCAATCCATAGATATAGTTAAACAGTACATGAGCGATTATGGACTCTGCGATGCATGGCGATCGCTTCATCCCAACGACAGAAAATACACTTTTTACTCAAACGTACATCATTCTTATTCTAGATTGGACTATTTGTTAGTCAGCAGCTCACTGTTTAATGACATTTCAGACACTGAGATACATCCTATAGTGATCAGCGATCACGCTCCTGTTTCTTTAAATTTAGCAAATAAAATTGCAACCCTTCAATATAAAAATTGGAGATTTAATACATCATTACTTAAGGATAAAGAATTGATTAAATATATTGAAAAAGAAAGGGCTTCATACATGGAATTTAATGATCTCCCTGGTATGTCACCATCCACTCTATGGGAAGCAGGGAAAGCTGTGATTAGAGGTAAAATAATTTCATTCTCATCAAATAAAAAGAGAACAGAAAATAAACATGTTCAGGAATTAGAAGAAACTATTAAATCATTAGAACCTTCCCTGGATAAAGAGAGCTTAAGTAAAATAAGGAAAGCAAAATTAGAATTAAATGAAATTATTAATATAAGGACGCAGTTTTTAATCCAAAGACTTAGAATAGAAAACTTTGAACATAGTAATAAATCAGGTAGCTTCTTAGCTAATCAGTTAAAAATAAATAAAGAAAAAACAACTATTTCTGCAATCAAAGACAAAATTGGGAATATAATATATGACGCTGAAAAAATAAACAATACTTTCAAAGAATTTTATGAGACTTTATACACACCAGAGATAAATCCTTCAAATAATGATATTGTACAATTTCTGGATAAAATAACTCTTCCTAAACTTTCAGACAGTCAAGCAAAGGCCCTGCATTCACCGCTAACAGTGTCTGAACTCCAGGAGGCCCTCCAATCCATGCCTAATAATAAAGCTCTAGGTCCAGATGGATTCATAGATGAATTCTATGAATTCTGCCTACATCAATATTCTATTAAAACCAGGAAAAGACCGTATGTGTTCTACCAGTTATCGTCCCATTTCTCTTATCAATGTGGATCTGAAAATAATTTGCAAAGCTCTTGCAAGAAGGATAAAGAAAATAACACCTCTAATAATCCACCCTGATCAAACAGGTTTTATAAAAGGTAGGCTCTCTTCAACAAATTCACATAGATTAATAGATTTAATAGATTATTCCCACTGTAAAAACGTCCAAACCAATATATTATCTTTAGATGCAGAAAAACCATTTGATAGAGTTAACTGGAAATTTTTATTTGCAGCCTTAACAAAATTCGGATTCAGTAATTCGTTTGTAAACTGGTTGAAAATATTATACAGCTCACCAACAGCATGTATTAGGACCAATAATCAAACATCATCAAGGTTCTTTCTTCAGAGAGGTACCAGGCAGGGATGTCCACTTTCTCCCTCCCTCTTTGCTATTTTTATTGAACCACTAGCAGCAGCAATCAGGCAAAATAAAAATGTTAAAGGTATACAATGCAACAAAATAGAACATAAAATCAGTTTATACGCAGATGATGTACTACTTTTTCTACAGCATTCACAAACTTCCTTGTCTCAGGTAATTGAGTTAATAAAATCTTACTCAAGAGTTTCAGACTATTCCATAAATTGGTTAAAATCTACAGTCCTTCCAATCAACTGTTCTTACCAGAGTCCTGTTGCTTTACAGCTCCGTTCGGGAAATATTACATATCTAGGTATCCATATCTCACCAAGACTGGCAGACTTATCTAAGCTAAACTACGTCCCACTTTTAAAAAAAGTGGAAGATGATCTGGCAAGATGGAAATCCCTTCCAATATCACTTATTGGAAGGGTAGCTACAATAAAAATGAGGGTTTTGCCTAGAATCAATTATTTATTCTCAATGATCCCAAGCAAACCATCACCTGATTGGTTTAGATCTCTGGACTCTTCTGTTTCTAAATTTCTTTGGAAAGATAAACCCCCACGTATCAGCTTAAAAACACTACAGAAGTCCAAAGATAAAGGAGATCTAGACCTACCAAACTTTCGTCATTATTTCTTAGCCAACAGACTCCAATACACATCAAGATGGGTAAAACACAGTTATATCGATGAATGCTGGGTAGATGTAGAACAGACACTATGCAATAAGATAAAACTTTCAGATCTACCTTTTGTTAGCTCAAATATAAAACAAAATGAATGTTTTAAAAGTATTAATATCAGCTCCTCTCTGACAGCTTGGTGGGAATTTCTTAAAATGACAAAGACCTCACTAGTCCCATGCAGACGTACACCCATCTGGAATAACCCGGATATCTTACAAAAAAAATGCATGATCAACTTTCCAGGCTGGAGTTGTAAAGGAATTGAATACCTGGAGCATATATTTGATGGAACAGACTTTATCCCCTTTAATACATTGGTTACACAATTCGGAATTAACAAGAATAAATTCTTAGAAAACCAACAAATTAAATCAATTATAAAAAATAAATTTAGGCTCAATACAGTTGATTTACAAATTCCAGGAAAAGTTTTAGACTTCCTTAATCTTAACCCTCCCAAACTGCTATCTAAAATATACAAAACATTAAATAGAATAGATGAATCAATAGCCCTTCCTATTTCAAAATGGGAGATGGACTTGTCCATCTCAATAGACCAAAACCTCTGGTCTCAAATTTCATTAAGAACCTTTAAAATTTCTTAAGAATCCTAATCTACGATTAATACAATATAAAATCCTTCATAGAGTGCATTATACAGGGCAACGGATGTTCAAGATGGGTTATACGCCGTCTGATACCTGTTTACAATGTACAAGCAATCTACCAGACAATTATATTCATGCTCTTTGGTTCTGCCCACCTGTTAAGAAATATTGGTACCAGATATGTGAAGATCTATCAAAGTGTCTGAAATGTAATATCACACCTGCTCCCACAGTTTGCTTGCTGGGAAATGTAGATGAAGTTACCATGGATACAAAGTCTATGCAATCATTTCACATCGCCTTATGCATCGCTAAGAAAAATATCCTCTTGAACTGGAAAAATAAAAATACTCTGAATATTAATCAATATAGAGATCTCCTTCTGGATTACATTGGTCTAGAAACGGCATCTGCCTCCACATCTGATCAATCTTTCTGGTCACCCTTGATCAGTTCCGTCACCTAGTGGGGTCGGGCCCTTGATTCCGTTCTGTGGGACACGGTTGCCGATGTGGAGCTTAAGGGTTGGTGGTGACTGCAGGGAGGTCCTTGGGGGTGGGTCCGCTTGCGGTTGGGGCGGTAGGTGCCGTGACTCTCGCCTGGGGTGGAACTTTGGGGGCTTTGTGTGGTGACTCCTAGTGGCTGCATGCGGCGCCTTAGAGGGGTCGTGCTGGCGGACACGGGTTACTGGCCTGGTGCTGTGCTGCTCTGGGAGGGTCTGGGCTGGGCCTGGGGCTCGGGGTTCTGGGGCGGCGTGACCCCGGCTGGGGCCCTGGCTGGGGCTTGGCCAGGGGCGGCCGCTGCCGTCGGTGCCGGCTGGGGGGTGGGGGGGTGGGGCTGTGGTCGGCCGGTGGTTGGCGGGCGCTGCTGCCTTTTCCATCTCCCCGGGCTGGTTCTTGTCGCTTGCTCCCCGGTGGCCCCTTGCCGCGTCCGGGCGTCGGCGAGAGGCCGCGGCGGGTGGCCGGCGTCTCCGGGCCCGATCGGCTATATTGACACTGGACATGGCTCCTGGGTCTTGGTCTTAGCGCTCGGGGGGGTGCTGAGGTGGGGGCCTCTGGCCGGTGTTGGTCGGCCTCCACGGTGACTGACCGGTTGGTGGGGTGTGGGCTGGTGGGTGGAGGTGCTGGGTTCTGTTGCCTCCCGGCCATCGGGCGGTAGTAGCAAGGCTGGAGGATGTCGGCCTGGGGGTTGGCCGCCTGGGACTTCGGTCTGCTCACGGGCCTGGCGCGACGTGTCCGGGGTACCCGAGTCGGTGGTGCGCCGGGTTCCGGCCTCGGCGCGGGGGCCCTCGGACGCTGGCGGTGCCTGGGGCGTCTCTTATTGGCGGGGAGGCTTTTTACCATCTAGCACAGGCGCTCTTTTTAACGGGGTGCGCTTGGGACGGGAGGGCGTTGAGGGGGAGGGGGGGCTAAACTCAACCTGGGTGTCTAGTGACATGTGTTTTGTTAGCAGTGTGAATGTTGGGAAGGATTTAGGTATGCCCCTGGGATGGGGGCTGGGGGATTGCCGGGGCCCCCATGGGGCTCGGGGGTGCCGCTGCCGTGGGCCCCGACTTGACGTGCTGGGGCCTCCCACCCCTGGTGGATCGGGCCGAACGGGGGTTGCCTATTGGAGTCAGCAGGGGAGCTGGCTCCCTGGGATTGGCAATGGTCACCCTAGTTATTTTCTCCCCATCCCCATACCTCTGTCCACCTGCTCCTTCATTCTACCATTCACAAGGCCTTGGGACGTGGGCACATCACTGGGGTGCGGGATGGAGCTTCCGTCTTCGCTACCCGGTGGCGGCCTGGGTCCCGATTTTATTGAGCAACTTAGACAGTTACACTTGCAACATTTACATGGAACGCACATGAAGGGACCTGGCGGTGGGGCGCATTGGCGCTGGGGGCGGGACCCCTCATGGGGGGCCCCTTATATGGGCCCGCTGTGGGGGGCCTCGCCTGTGGTGCCGACACCCACTGTTTAAACGCTTCTAGACACTGAGGGCCCGGGGGGGGAGATGGGGGTACCCGGCAGTATTCCCATGTCCCACCCCTCTGTTTTAAGTGCACATTAGAGCAACACGCAACAACACCACATTGAGCGGGGGGAGAGAGGCTGGGGGGTCTTTCCACACCCCTGTTCGTTGGACCATCAGGGGTCGGAGCCCGGATAGAACATCAGGCCGTCTGGTCGGGGTCCTGGCCTGGTGGGCTGCTCTTGCCGGTGTGGGGGCCTTGGTGGTCTGCTTGTCCCCGTCCTGGTGGGCAAAGGGGTCTGTCTCCTGGGTGCAGGGGCAGGGTGCTCTATTGGGGCGTCTGTCCCTGGGCCTGGGAGTATGGAGTATAGTGTACATATGGGGGTATGAATGAGTTATTATAGCTTCCTTTTTTTCCGTATAGTCCTGTATTGGTAAGAATGTGTACGAGCATGAGATGGGATGGTACTATGAATAGTCTCTGTCTGTCGATTCTACATCGTGGTGTATGTTTCCGGCCGGCTCTCTCTGGCCTGATGCATCTTCGTCCCTCCCCGTCACTCCCCGTCGGTGATGGTTGCTCCTGCCCGCTGGTTGATGATGACTCTCGATGCCTGGGGCCGGGGGTCCCGGTTGCGGCCCGGCTCGGTCCTGGTGCATGTCGGGCGGGTCCTGGGTGGTCCGGTGTGTCGGGCGGCCGCTGTTTCGGGCCGACGTCCTCCTTGGATTTACTGGGGCACCTCTTATGGGGGTGCCGAGGTTGTAGAGTAGGTTGGTGCCGTCCGGTGAATCGGTGGGGACCGTACCTGGTGCCCAGGCCTCCTGCATGTTCCAGGACTTCTGCTGGCTGGTCTGTTCACCTGGGGGGGCTTTCCGGCATTGGCTGGGCCCCTGATCTTGGCGCCCTGCGTGGGGGGGGATCTGGAGAACTGGATGTCCAGGTGCCGGCTGGGCGCGGCCTGGGGAGGGCGTACATCCGCTGTGGCTCTTGCTGTGGCTCCCTGGCGTGTGGGTGTGTGGGGGAGGGCCGGGTTGTTGGCGATGGGTATTGGTCCGGGGTGGCGGCGGCGTGTGTTGTCCGTCGGTTGGCTGCGGATCCCCCTTGCCTGCGGCGGCAGGGGGGGGGCCCTTGTCGGCTGGTCCCTGGGGCGGGTTGCCCCTGGTCCCCGTGGCCTCCGGATCCTGACCCGGGCCCGTCCTGGTGTAGCCGTTTTCCGGCGGAGACCGTGGGCTCGTCACTGCGATCTCTCAGGGGCCCCAGCATTGCGGCTGGTGGGTGTTCCCCTGGGGCTTCCATCTGTTCCTCTCTTGGTGGGTGATCGACCCTGCGCTGATCCTGTGGCCTCTGACTCTGTGGGACCCTGGATGCATACATCTCCTGCCTCTTCCATGTCTGTGTTGATTCCTGTAGGATGGATTGACGGTTCCTTACACCAGCTATCAATCACTTGCATGGGGAAACCTTATTCCGACCTTCATGCTCGCATACACACATAGGTGTGGGGACATTGGTGTGGACGGGCATATCTTAAGCTGAGGTTATCATCATTAGTTAGTTGTTCACAGGAGCTTACCAGAAACATTTGTATTATGTTCATTAATCCATGCTTGTGTGTAGTGAATATGTAATTCTTAGTTTATTCTACTAGATCCGAACTATTGGTTTGGTTCTGTACAGTTTGTTGTTTTTGTTTTTTATTACTTGGGGCGACTGTGGCTCATTGGTAGAGTAGTTGGCTTGCAATCGTAGGGTCGTAGGTTCGATTCCAGCTTCCTCCAGTCACATGTCGATGTGCCCCTGGGCAAGGCACTTAACCCCCAAATTCTACATTGTCCTACCGAGCCATGTTGGGTGTCGGTGTATGAATGCGAGTGTGATTGGGTGAATGCGGCTTCAATGTAAAGCGCTTTGAGTGGTCAGTAAGACTAGAAAAGCGCTATATAAGTCCAGTCCATTTACCATTTACCATTACTGTTTCTCTGCCGTCCGGCAGAGGTGGAGGACTCTGATGTTTTCTTGTGTTCTTTGTTTGCCTCCCTGTCTTTTGTCGTCAGTTCGCGCCTCTGTTGGTCTGGTTTCTTTTCTTCACCTTCTTCCTTTCTCCCTTCTTGTCTCGGTTTAGTGTCCATGAGGTCATGAAATTGAACCCACAGTAATCACTAATAAAGATTTTTCATACATATACATCAAGTGGCGTACTACAGCGAAGCTGTAATACTCTGCTTGGGAAAGTAAAACTGTTGGGTTTGTACTTGGTAATCAGACACCAATTCTGAGTAGCATACTGCTAGACAGGACACGTTAAAAAAAAAATTAAAAAAAAAATACTTCATTAGGCCTCTACAACTACTCTACATTCCAGCCCGAGATTGCAGGGAAAGATGAAGAGTTGCTCTCTACATGTGGTCCCTCCATGCCTCTTAGGTTGAGGCAGCTTCTTCACCACATCTGCTTTGGGGACATGTGCCACATCTTTTTCTTTTATAGCAAATGTGGGTCTCTCCCACACTTTTGTGTTTCCCTGAATTTTTCTAAGGAATTGGGTAAGAATTTCATCATCTTCAACTTTTTCTGACCATGCCAATATACCGGACGCTCCTGTGTTTGGTTGTAAAGTTAATCATGACAAAGTCACCCACAGACAGATCTTTGTTTTCTGGATCACTTATCTCATCCTCGGAGCTCTCTTTGTCATCGAGTGGGACACGGACATCACTCTCCTCAGAGCTGCTAACAACGATTTTCCTTTTGGTTATTTTCTTTTTCGGTTTTCCCTTTTCTTTGCTATATTGATTTTGCCCTGCCAGTTTCTTTTGTCTTTCTTAATAAGCCTCTTCAATTGCCTGCTTCTCCGGGAGTATCAGTTATGATGGCTGTCTTCACACGCTTTTGTTTGGTTTGTGTTCTAGGGGGACATTTGGGAAGTGGTAGGAGTTCACAAGGAGACACATTTCCAGGTAGGCTGGGAACAAGTGGCACATCTGAGTCAACTGGCGAGGCACATCCATGTGGACCATGTGCAGTGGATGGATAATCATCAGAGGGTGTTTTATCTGCAGCGGGTGGATCATTCTAGTTCTAGTTATCTGCATTACAATCAGACTTTTTAACAAACATTTGGGTCCCCCCCTTTTATACTCTCTGAAATCTCATGGGATTTCCCCAAAATCTTGTGAGAGTTCCATAGTCTCATGAGATTTACAAAGCAGACATGAAACTAGGAGTAAAAATAACTGGGGGGAAAAAAGTACCCAGAGCAACTATAAAAAAAGCAAAAACTGGTTAAAATAACCATGGGTTACATAAGACTTATATTTACATAAAAAAGGGATATTTTGTAGTGTAGGAGTTGAGTTGCAGCAAGGTGATTTCTATCTCTTATTTAAATGTTAATAAAACATTTTGAATTACATTATGTTGTATTTGATTTGGCTTAGAATTACTTTTAGTAATAAGTGTTTCGAAAAGAAATTTGCTTAATTGACCAATCCCCATGATTCTGTTACTATTCTGACATTTGTTCTTGAATGTGAGGCTGTCAGGCTAGCTGTCAGAATCCTAACTGTTACAACTTATGTTGTTATGGTAGTTTCAGAGAGGAAAAAGTAAGGGGATCAGTTTACCCCTAGCTGGTTCACTTTACCCCATTGATTTCTCTGGTCTGAGACCTCTTTTTAAAAAAACATCAAATTTTCACTGCCCTTTATCATGAATACAATCTGATAATTACCATTGCAAGGAAACATCCTGATTTAATGGGAAATGTGTAAATATAACTGATATATCATTTTAGTACGCTTCGAAGGGAGCAAATGTAAAAAATGTCCCACTTTACCCCACTCTCCCCTACTGCAAAACTTACACACCGTCACACTGTGTTTAAATATTTCACATATTGGACTCACCTTATACCACTCACTTTGATCAGCAGTCAGCCAGATCTGGCAAACTGCTGTGTGATGGTCAATTTTCAAGGACCTCTATCTGGTGAAGAGTATGAAAATGGTTTATAAATTGTATCCAGCACTTTCTCATAAAAACCCTGCATTAAAAATATGGTAGATGGTTCTTCAGGTCTCAGTCTCTTTAAACAGTCTCTAAAACTAATTTAAAGACCAGCCGCAATAGTGCATGATTTGTGCATTGTCCTAAGTTATGGAATGTGCCACCTCACTTAAGGAGCACACATAGTATAGAGCAGGTGTCCCCAAACTTTTTCCCTCAAATTTAAAAGTTTTAACTCGAAATACAAATACTAATACTATAGTAATTTGTTTTCATTGTACCGTTACTTAGCCTTCCTTTCTGTAAAAATAGAATTAAACAAAATAACAAACTAGTCATTTATAGCCATTTAGAAAACATATCTAGACTTCAGTATATGATTTAGCAGTGTCAAGAAAAAAAAACTTCCTCTCTGCATTTTTTACAAATTTCTTGTACAAACCTACTCTATATTCCCCTTTTCGTCCCTTGTTTTTAAATTTAAACTTATGTTTTTATATTTCAAACAATGTAAAAAAAACATGCCACTGTATGCACCCAAACATAGTCTACTCATATATACAATACAAATTGAATGGTTTTGGGGGCAACATTGGCCCGCAGGCCCCACTTTGGGCACCCGTGATATAGAGTAATTTCAAATCCCTACTTCAAACATACCTATTTGATCTGCCCTTTAATTCAAGCTGAGCATCATATTAGTTTTTAGTGTTAATTTAGTTTTTTTTCCAACTTTTATATGTCACTGAGTATTTGCATTTTTTTTGTCATGCCTCATTTTGTTGATTTTTGCTGCTTGTGTTTTCTGTCTGGTTCAGCCCTTTGAGGCAATTTTTTCAGTTGTAAATGCGCTATAGAAATACATTTTGCCGTAACTTACTATTTTACTTTGTATGCAATGCTTTTTGTGTTCAATTTCTAATGTGTGTACTGAACTCCAGCGTTGTCACTGTTCCTTTTTTGCAGGAGCTGACTTAAATTTTGTTACAATACTAACTCAGGGAGAAATTGCAAGATTTGAAACATATTTTTTACAAAACTAGGTGGAGTAATGAGCAGAACCACCACCCTGCAAACTCCACAAACCACTGTGAGGTAAAAGCATTGTGTTTCAGCTTCATCACTGAATCTGTACGTGTCAGTACAATGGTACATTTGTCTAACTAAAACTTAAATTATCGATGACATTTAAATGTAATATCTTTTAAAGGAATAGTTCACCATTTTTACATACTGACATATGTTCTTACCTTGTGGAAAGAGCACACTTTACCAGTCTGTTGAAAGATTTGTTAAGCCATAATACATACTTTAAACATTAATAATTAAATGCAGCATTGAAAGTGATGGAACATATGTACATTTACATTAACAAACCCTGCCACACTCTCTTGTTTGAGCTTCCAGCATCCTTATGAAGGCCATCCTTATGAAGGCCAGACGAGAGTTACCTGGAGCTGCCAACTTAATTTCATCGAAGAGTGTGCAGAAATTAATAGAGGCAGGCCAGTAACCACTCATCTGAACATCATGTAATCCTGGTGTCCAGCTCACACCACAGCCTCCACAGTGCAGCTCTGGGAGGGACAGATCATACCGTCCTGGTGAAAACATAACAATTCATGTTATTGATGACTAAATCCACAGAGACAAGACAGGGTGGTATAAGGCTTGTGCCATGGGGTTACCTCGCATGTTGACAAACACCACAGGCCGTCCAGAGATGACAGTGACCCTCTCTGCAGGACAATCACAAATTTCCTCTGGCAGTTCTATTGGTAATATTCTAACTGGAAAAGAAAAATTATTCGTTACGTACCAAAACCTGTAGGGATTACTTTATCTTAAAAAAGAATGAACTCACATGTTCAGGTGTTTCTTATTTTGCTCATTTTCAACATTGTGGAATGTTAATTAAAACATCAAAGTTACTGAATAACCCATACAGAATTTATAGTTAGAAAAATTGATCTTAAACTCTCAACCATTTTCCTTTGCTTACTGTAAGCATGATCTTAACCAGCTTCATGACATTGTCACAAAGTTGGTTTTCTAACACCCCTGAAGGATAGATACTCCTGCAAGACGGTCATTTAAGCTAAAGGTGGCTATGTTGAATAAATTAAGATTTGCTCTGTTGCATTTTTCCCACTTAAAACATGATTTGATTATATAAATGATTCTACAAAGGAGAAAATGAAAAACAAAAAACAAAACTTTGGAAAATTGGAAGTGAATAAAATTTCACTGCAACACACAATGAATGCATATACAGACACAAAATATATATGTACTACCGTATTTTTGATGTGAATAATGCCCCTTTGCATCACTTATCACCACAACTGTTGGGGGGAGAGGCATGTGGAAGCCGTTGATCTGGGACGTCCGATTGTGTAGTGAGTTGGACTTGTGATACATGACATCACAATCACTACAGAGGTATTGTGTGGGCATACATTCAGCACATCTAAATGTAGCTTCTGTCTTTTGGTATTTCTGACAGAGCCGTGGTTTCAGGTAGTTTTCTCTCAGCATACTGTCAAAGAGCTGAGGTCTGGCTTCGTTCCACCTCTCAGAAGAGGCACTGTTCCTCAGTTTCCAGTCACTGGCTGCTATTTGAGAGCTGCAGTCAGGGGTGGGATCAGCAACACTAGTCTCACTGAGCAGGCCCTTCAGCTTTTTAAGGACACAGTCTGATACAGAGAAAAAAATGTATTGATAAAGCAAAATCAGACCTGAGCAGTCATCCAAAATAATGTCAAAATTCCAATTTAAGTCAATGAAATAAAATCCCAGGGGGATACAGTATTCTCTAAAGGTGAAGTATGAGTATCATTCTGACAATTGAAGCTACATATGCTTTAAGGTATTTGGATTATAAATGGTGAAGACGAAGTGTGCTGCCTATACATGCACAAATGGAATCCCTACAGCACAATTTATAACAGTCATTCAATCAGAAATCATTTAACAATAACCTATGCCAACAAGCTACTCTAGCCATAATGTTTATTATTTTTGCAAAAAGAATCACTATTCTACAATGCTAAAAAAAAACTATTAACTATCCCCATTTTACCTGTTTATAAAACAATATATGGGCATCATCTATTAGTACAATTGAGTATTTCAACACATATTATGGCCAGATCGTGCCAAAGGTCAAGAGAACCTATGAGAGCCAAGTTGGAAAACTACTTTTCACTTACCTAATCTTGCCTCTTGCTCATCAGGCATTTCTACTGAGGGTTCCTCTGGAGCACTTGGCATGACTGATCTGGATTGTTTCACCCTAAAAACAAAGTTCAATGTTTAAGTATATCAAAAGTACAGGGAAGTGTCATTAAAAATCTCATGTTGATTCATTAAAAGTATGTGTGCACTATTACACATTTTCAACCCTGTCTGCAAATTGCAGTGGACTCTCACTACCTTCTTTAGTCCCCATTAGACTCCCCCGTTTCCGTAAGGGGGACAAGCCTTCAACAGTCCGATGAAGCAGGAAACACTTTGCACATTATTGAAACTCAGACATAAAAAACGAACCATGCGAGTTTGATGGAGTCGACTTGCTAGTTTGGGCAATGATATTGCCATAATCATCTCGTTGTCTCCAACGAAATGGATTAGGTCTTGATGTCCTCCTTTTTTTATTTGTTCCCTAAAAATAACAACACAATCCAAACAATGCAATAAAACACTTACTACTACAGAAGCATTTTTGTTATATATACGCTCTTTCCAGGGTCACTATTGTCAATTTTAGGCAGAGAGGGAATATCAAACTTGCCAAAAATACCCAATTGAGTACTCTATTTTTGCATTCAGCACCATATTATTTTTGTAAACAATGTTAGAATATGATATCCATAACAGTTAAATGTTATTTCACAGTGTGTCTTGGTTATATCACAATTGAATCAATTGCTGTTCTTCATCTGAAGTTATCAGCACCGTCTGTGGCTGTATGCTTTGGACAGTCTCATAACAAAACCAGACAAATTTCAAAATCAAGCGTAAACATGTCCATGATTCTCACAAAAAAAGAGGAAAAGATTCAAGACATCACAT
The DNA here is from genome assembly GCA_028564705.1 of Apricaphanius iberus. Lineage (NCBI taxonomy): Eukaryota > Metazoa > Chordata > Actinopteri > Cyprinodontiformes > Aphaniidae > Apricaphanius > Apricaphanius iberus. Next base: position 70,058 of record JAPXFQ010001564.1, read on the forward strand.
TACCATTGCTGACTTAAGTTGTCCTGCCAGGGTATGTGCTTCTATGAGAAGGTCATCGAGTTGTGCTGTTCCTGAAGCCATAGTGCCTAAACAACCAAAATAAAAGATGATCTCCCCAAGTAGGTAGTTTCTCCAACAGGTAAGATGACATTCTAATCAATGCAGTTTGAATAATCAATGAAATGTACAAGGGTTAGGTGTGTGTGTATACATATCACACATGCCACCATATGAAATAATAATGGTTTAAGGTTGTACATCATTTAGATTACACAGTCTACAAACACAGCCATGACTATACATACATATTTACATACACGTCTCTCTGAATCCAACAGAAACCCAGAGGGGTGATGCTAGCATGTTTAATACCATTTTCTTGTGATAACGGGATCATTTATTTAACTATAGCTAGAAAAAATGGTTTGTTTTCTTGAAATAACAGATTATTCAGATGCTTGGTTCTGAGGGGGCTGAATCTGTTCCTGGACCATCACAGAATTACCACGGGTTACAAACATGCAATCAAACTCGTATCACTCCTGGCGAAAATTTATGGTTAAATCAGCCTAACATGCACATTTTTGCACTGTGGGAGGAAGCTTGTAAAGAACCTTCACATTGATGAAGAACACACAAACTCTACACAGGTTGACCCAAGAAACCTACTTCTTGTTAATGTAGGAATCATACAAATAAAAAATATGCATTGGCGAAATATTAGTATTGTCGTTATTATACATATATTGTCTTTTATTGAGTGTGTTTGGTGTGCTGTGAGCAGTGCTGGTTTCCAGTCTAACTGCTGCTGGGATCAATGACCTGCAATAGCTCCTTCATGCTCCTGATGCAGCAGTCTCTGAATGAGCTCTGCAGGGCTGTCTGTGTTTGGGAGGGGTGTGGGGGTAATGACATCTTAACCAATTATGTTCTTGTCTCCCGCCACCTCAATTGGTGGGTCCAAGAGACATTTCAGTACAGAGCTGTTCTGCACTGTGATGTCTCAGTGAAATCAAGCTAACAAACAGATGCAAGCTGATGTCAGATGGAAGAACATCGATCACTGATCATATATCCGGATTTTACTTCTATCAAGTCTGACAAAGGCGGTAATTGCAACGTATCTGATCTATTTTGATCAACGAAATGACCTGCGACAGACTGGTGACCTGTCCAGGGTGTACCTGGAAATCAGGTATAACACATACTTCATTCACATAAGTTAGAAACCTCACACGAAAAGTAAAGTTACTTAGCAAAGAAGTAAGAAATTTTCCACAAAAGTAGTTGCCAAGTTGCGCTGAATTACGGGCTGCGCAGGCGTACTAGTCTCAACAGGCTGCGAAGGCGCACTAGTCTCTTGTGTTGCTGAAAATACGTAGTCACATGCACAAATAATTGTGCACAGCTTATCGTACGATTTTGTACGAACCAGTAATGTGAATACGTTGAGCAGCGTGGAGGTATTTTATCTAAAAATCTATCCCGCTATGTAAATTTGTTTTGATGATGTGAGCGGTTCTGGTTGATTTCTTGGAAAGTGAAATGTAATTCTCATTCTTATTGTTACAGGAGATAGGGAAAAGAGGGTGAAAATTCCAGGACATCGATCTTCATGGCCAAACCGCATGGAAAAGAGCCAAGAAATTATGTCGCAAGTGTAAGAAAAATGAACACAATTATGAAAATCTGGCAGAAAAACAAATGAGGAGACGCAGAAATTTCTGTAAGTGCATGATGGCTACATCAATATCCTTTATAATTGGAATTCTAATAATTTTTTTCTGATCAAATTAAATATGAAGAAAGTGTGACTTGTGAGACAAATATTGAATACAATGATGTTGTAGGCAATTATTTCTGGTCTCTCAAGGAAATAGATTTACCTAGATTCTCACTGAAGGAGAGGAAAAATTGGATTAAGAATTTTGATGTTTTATTCCCACACACCAGGTGTGTGTCTAAATTTGAGAAATTGAGCAAAGATTGCATCAGTCCTTTGGCCTGGCTTCAAATTAGAACAGACTCTTCTAATCTGACCTGGGAAAATTTAATCAAACAGACTCTTCAGCGATGTCCTAAATGCAAAAATACTCAAACTTATGGGGAAATAATCACAATAGAGACAAAAGGAAAACCTTTCTCTCTTTTATCATGACTGAAAATCAGGATTAATGACACAAAGTCTAAATCCTGCAAATATCTTCAGAAAGTACATAGGACATCTAGGTTTTCTAATGTAGGGGAGAGCTTTTCTTCATTATACAGTTGGAATTGTCACTGTAGAACTGAATCAGGCCTGAAACAAAATTCTGGTAAGAAACCTGAATGGTTCAATAAAAATGGCACGTGGTACTTTAATATCTCAGAAGTTGATGGAACAACATCAGACCTTCTTGGTGGCCCGATTATAGTCCTGAAATTACAAAATATAATAGCAGTAAAATAGTGGTTACTGAAAAGAAGCCAGAGGATTCAATTTCTTCTGAGGAAGAAGATAGTTTATTTGATAATGAACCCCAGGGAATGTAAATCAAATTAAGCTGAAATCTACTGCAGAAAATCAGCATCCAGTGCATTTAAGAGCTAGAAGATCCTATGACGGACACACCACTTCAGGATATGCTGTATATTCAGATGAAGCAAAAGATCAATGTTTTTTTTGTCACACACAAAAATTAAAAATAGGCAAGCAATGTCATTCAATTGGACCATCTTTATTACCACTGCCACAATTAACTAAACCCAGAATATTTAACTCTGTATTGAGCATACCGTTTGAAAATTAAATAATAGAATAGTATAATAGAATAATAGAATGGTATAAAATAATACCTAATTAAAAAAAACACAGGTGTCTAATTGGATGAATAAAAATGAAAGCAGTCCAACTGATTTAGATACAGGTTTTCATGCCTGGAATACTATGATGGCCATGGGTATTTCAAAAGGAGCAAATCATTCTGAGATATGGCAAGGCGGGGAACCTGTCAGAATGAGATTAACTGGCCAAAGAGCCAGTGTTTGGTCTAATGAGCAAGGAAATTGGACAAGGGATTAAATTTGGATTTCAATTCAGGAATTAATATCCCCTTTTCAACATCCCTAAAGGGTACACGCCATTCCCGCTCCAGGGAGAAACTACTCGATACTGTTACAGTGATGTAGTACACAAATCCTTACTAAAGCTAGGAGCCCAGTAGCGAAATTAATGACTGAGTTATGGAACAAGCAAATTTATGGGCTAAAAGAAGGCAGGAATTTGTCACAACATTTTGCATTAACAGAAATATTTAAACCATTACCACCTAATGTGGCTCTCTGGGGAATCCGTCAGGCAATATGTTTAAAAGAAAAAAAGAGGCAGCATGGGAAGATTTTATGAAAATGACACATCTGTCTGGAAAAATGTTCATAGCTTTATCCCGGATTTTGTTAATTATCGTAACTGGGTGATGAAAAGAGGGTCTTGCGTAGCCAATAGTATCCATAACCAGGAGAATGCGCAAACAGCTACATGGCAGGATCATTTCAGTTTGGGACTAAAATCTGTATTCAGACACTTGAAAATAGTAGCAAAAGCTATCGGGGAAGTTTCCAGTACAGCCGTATGAATGTTATTAATGGCATTGTTGTAGAAGCAGGCTCCTCCATCTGTACCACCGTAGAGAGCACAAAAGAGGTTTTTATTGCGCCTCTCTGGGAGGCAATTAAATTCCCACTGTACGTTACGGGGAAGAGTTTGTTTGCCATGATAGTGCTGCTGTCTGTATTAAAAGTTGTTTGTGCTCAAATGCCTGAAACGTACACTACATTAGTGGACCAGGAGATGGTGCCACCTTCACGTGGAACAAACAGCGCCCCATGTAACATGCAGAGACAAGGTCTGCAATCTCATATTGGTGTCTGGCTCCCTTGCGATAAGACAGCAAACAAAGAGCGCAAACAGGCATGAATAACTCCAGTACAGCACTTCCTGGTTTGGTGAACATCCGATATGACTCATTCATTTTGGGTAAGAACTATTGTATCACACTGTGTGATTATTTTCTTATGTTTAGCGTTAGATACAGCGAGTCCAATTTTGCAGGTTTTTAAAGTGATCATGTACGTAATTTCGAGTTTGCCTACCATGCTCTCCGAGAAGAAAATGATGTCTGTAGGCACAATTGGAGCAATATGTCTGTACCAGGAAAAACTCGAGTTGGTGTTTAAATACATACTAATCATATACTTTGTTGCAGTCAGCAATATTTTAAAACTGAGCACGGAGCGTCCATGGATTCAGTACGGGAGCCCAACCATTCTGAGTATATCTGTGATCGTTTCTCTGATCTAGGTAGGAACCCGGAGTAAAAGGCTAAAATCTACACTCATCCGGATTGGAATTGAAATAGTAGCTTTTAACGTATCTAGTGGAATTTTACCATGATCGTTTGAGACCTCTATACCTTGCGTAATGTGTTTGGTTGGACTGATTTCAGGACGAAAGGAGATCCGAGCAGGCCAGAAATGCGAGCAGCGAGCTCGCATCTCGAACAAGAGCGACGCAAGACCGCAGCGAGGTGAGCGTGAAGAAGCCGTACTTAACTAATGATGAGATCTGAGAACTGATTGTGAAGAGAGTGAGCGAATATGAAAAGATGCGTTATTTAATGAGATGAATGAACACGCAGAAAGCCCGGATATGACTACCCCTGATCTCTAATGAATAAATTGTGATTAACAATTCGGTTCTTTTTGGGTATAAATTGCGGGGAAAAATTTGGGAATTTTCTGTGAAGTTCTCCCTTGTTCCTCTCTAACGGACACGTTAAAGCGGAACAAACTCTTGAATCTGGATGAATCTATAAATATATATATAGATAGATATAAAACTTTAAAATTGCTGCAGCGTCTGATTTTAGTTAATCCTTTTGATCTTGACTATTCCAGACAGATCATGGGTGTGCTTTATGTATTTTGAATGAGCTAGTTTTATTCTTAACCTCCTGATTTAATAGATGATAATGTAGGATTTATATGTTTAACGTTCTCCCGTTTGAAAAGCTGTTCTATGATAGTTTCTTAATTTTGGAAAAAAGAACCATTTTATTCTCTTATTATTCCTTTTATTTAGTTCTCATTTAAGATTTTACAGTATAGTCAGTTACATTTGGAGTTAATTTTGGAATTATTTCTTTTAAGATTTGACTTACGTTTATCTTCACTTTATATTCTGAAGAAGAAAAAAAAGTCAGAGAAGGCTCGCTTTGCTTTGTTTTTCTCTCTTTCTTTATTTTGGTCCTGTCTGCCATATACTCAGTTGAACCAAGTGGTTCCGGGGTGCAGTCAGGCGTATGCAGTGCCCCAACCGCAGAAACGGGACGGGTCAACCAGCCAATCTGTGGCTCAAAGTTTCAGAATGAGCTGCGCCACCCCTGGGAACTTAATAAATCCCATATCTGCATCCAGAATTGTTTATGGACTGAAAGAGAATTTTCAGGTTAAGCTGAACGGAAGGTGTGTCAATATGATTCCTGGGCTGTTTCCTGAACTACAAGGACAATCAGATCCATCAACTTCCGGGTCACCAATGATATTATGGTATCTGAGAAAGGTAAATTGGTTAGGAATTAGTGAAGGGTGTCTCCCTCCATGGGTGTCGAGGATTGGTTTAGCGGAAGTGGTGTATTCATTCCACAAATACAGAATCGTGGGGGTTTTTTTTACACAAGAACATAAATGTGTCTGCATTGCCGCAAAACAACTAGCAGGGTCCGTCTTCCCTAACCGGGTAAGTCTCTTGGAATCGAGAGATTGCAGTAACGAAACCTGGTGGCTGCCGAGGGTACTGTATGCTCTAGTGGAGTACGCTGATAAGCAGCCATTTTTATACCACCTACAGGAGGATCACATCAGTGGGTACACCGAAATCCAACTGGCAGAGCGGTTAGCTGACTTGTGGGCCACCATGAGAAAGTACCCAGAGAAAGTGCAAGCTGACCGGTGCTGAGCGGTATCTGAACGACGATCTATGGAACCCCGATGTCTAGCCACGCAGGCAGGTCGTTAAGAAATAATGCATACAGAAACCGCTCGAGAGGGGTGTTGAATTTCTCAAAGATTAATAATGAACTAATAATGTGACATTGTCCCTCCAGCAAGTCCTGGGTCTCTCCCGGTGGGACGTGCCTGGAACAACTCACCAGGGAGGTGTCCAGGAGGCATCCTGACCAGATACACCTCAACTGACAGAATTTTTTTTTTTTGTTGTAATTATATCACCTCATGATAAGCCAAGATGCAGCTGTTTTGCCTTTTTGAAGGGTTCTTAAATTCCAGTCCTCTAGGCCCACAGTCCTACAGGTTTTAAGTGTAAACAATCTTCAACAGATCTAATTTAGATTAATGACTTATTGTGCAGAGCTGAACAAGCTGTTGGATACATTTAATTTGAATCTGATGCATTGTTGTCAAGGGATGGAGCTTAAATTACCCTCTCTATTAGATTGAAATGTAATATGATGTAGCCCACATCAAATCCAGGTAAGATCCAGCTTACAGATGCCCCACATCCATCCAGATGTGGCAGGCCTCCGGTCTCAACTAAGACAAAAATCCGTTCCGCATCTGCATTACGGATCAGGGCCAGTACTGCTATGGTTCTGTTTTACAAATCCAGTGTTGCAGACTCTGGTTTAAATTATTTTTTCTATCTGGGTTGTTTATTATAGGCCTGATAGCGCTCCGGCACCACGCTGGATTTCCGGCGTAACGAAGTGTTTGAAAAAAGAAAAGAAAATCAGGTTCCCATGATATGAAAATTCCCAAGATCTGAGAGCCGCTTTCACTCTAAATCACACCACTGTACCCTACTTAAGCGAATTGATTATAGGGTAGGGGCTGATCTTGGGTTTTCAATCAATCAAACTGATGTAGCAGTTAGTCCATGTGCGAATGTGTTTTAGGAGGATCTTTGACATCTTTGTGTGCATTCGCGAGGGGCTGTGTGCACAACGAACACTTCCAAGACGGTTAGCAGGCAAAATCCCAGATATATAACCACTTTAACATCTGAAAACTGGGAGAGCTTTAGAGAGAAGCTTCAAATCTATATTGACGCCGAAACAGAGGTTATTTAAAGCCCCTTTTAGATATGTGAAATAACAGTGTGATTCGCCGGTGTCCTGGCCACGCATCCGCTGGGGCAAAATTTATACCTATTCCTAAAGCCGTTCCTTTACACAAAAAGTTCACGGCTTTCAAAAGTTATGTTGATTGAAGGAGAGCTGGGACGATCTTTGCGAAACAGAAAGCCGTGTTTGTGCTAAAAGTGGAGGTCAGACAAGCAGAAACACAGCGTGATTAATTCTAGAATTGCGCTGCTCTGGGTGGCTGCATGTTGGAGTGGCTCTGTTTGCTACATATTGACTTTTGGTGTTTTGGACTTTGCTTCCCCCTTATTCTTAGGGAGGAATTGCATTTTTTTTACCTGATTGCATTGTGGGTTTTTGTCCTGTGAAGTTGGAGGGATTTTTGCTGTAGATTTTTCACTCTTTGCTCATTTGTTATGATGCGTAACCATGGCAACAAGGCGGTTTACAGCCAGGAGCAGCTGATTAATATTACAAGAGCTGGAATAATACCTAAACTGAAACCACAAATCCCTGAAGAGTTGAGAAGGAGAAGGTGAGGATACAGAGGAGGAGCGCAAAGGAGACAGAAAAAGAGGAAATTCAAACCATCTCTTCCATCAGTCATAATGGAAAATGTGAGATCACTAGCTAACAATATGGATGAACTTCAAGCCCTGACAAGGACTCAGCCTGAGTATCGGGAATGCAGTATTATGTACTTGACTGAGAGGTGGTTACAGGATTATATCCCCGACTCTAACGTCTCTCTGCCAGGCTTTCTGATCGTACATACAGATAGAGATCTAAAGAGGAGCGGGAAAAGAAAAGGAGGTGGAGTAGCAGTGCTTGTTAATAATAGATGTTGTCATCCAGGGTATTTTACTGTGAAGTGTCATCTCTGCATCCCAGATATTGAACTCTTGGCAGTAAGCTTACGTCCATATTATTTACCAAGAGAGTTCACCAATGTTATTTGGCATTTGTTTACATTACACCTTCAGCCGTTGCCGACCATGCATGTGATGTCATCAGTTCTGTTGTTGTTAAGCTACAGACCCAGCACCCCAATGCATTTGTGGCAATATCTGGTGATTTTAATCATGCCTCACTTTCTTCTACACTTCCAACATTTCAACAGTTTGTCAGATGCTCCACAAGAGAAAACAAGACCTTGGATTTGTTTAATGCAAATGTAAAAGATGCTTATATGTCCAAACCAAGACCTCCTCTAGGACAATCAGAATAATCTTGTCTTTCTCTGCTCTGAATATAAACCCCTTGTTCAGAGGCAACCTCCAACAAAGAGAACTGCTAGAAAATGGTCACATGAAGCTGAAGAAGCCCTGCAGGGTTGTTTTGAGTCCACAAACTGGACGACTCTTTGCCAGTCACATGGAGAGGACATCAATGCCATTACTGAGTGCGTGACTGACTACATAAACTTCTGTGTGGACAACATCATCCCCTCCAGAACAGTGAGATGCTTCGCTAATAACAAACCCTGGATCACCAGTAACTGAAGAAACTGCTGAACAAGAAAAAAAGAGCCTTCAAGAAGGGACAGAGGGAGTTATTAAGGAGTATACAGAAGCAACTAAAAGTCAAGATCAGAGACAGCATAGAGGCTTACAGGAAGAAGCTGGAGAACAAACTACAGAGGAACAATATCTGACATGTCTGGTCTGGAATGAGAAAGATCACAGGCTTTAAGCACAGGAAGGACTGGATAGATGGAAGTCTTGATAGAGCCAATGAACTGAACATATTCTTCAATAGGTTTAGTTAAAGAACAAGCTCAGCATCCTCCTCTCCTGTTTCCAGCCAAAGAGACATCACACTCTCCTCAGACCAATACCTGTCCTGTCACACCTCAGTCATGAACGCTTTGACTTCCACAACTTTGTCTTCACCCAAGTCAGGAGATGCTGCTACCCCCTTTATCTCACTCTCCCACCTGTCTGAAACTGAACCGGAACTAGGCTGCAAGTCCAGATGGTGTCAGCCCCAGAGTCCTGAAGACCTGTGCAGAGCAGCTCTGTGGGATTCTCCAGCACCTCTTCAACCTTAGCCTGACCCAGGAGAAGGTTCCAGTGTTGTGGAAGACATCCTGCCTTGTTCCAGTTCCAAAGAAAGCTCACCCATCAGTCATCAATGACTATAAACCTGTTGCCCTGACATCCCACATCATGAAGGTCCTGGAGAGACTCCTGTTACCCCACCTGACTAAGCCAACTAAAACCTAGCAGGACCCCCTGCAGTTTGCTTATCGCCATGGACTTGGCGTTGAAGATGCCATGATCAACCTGCTTCAACCAACTATTATCTGGACAAGCATGCAGCACTGTGAGAATTAAGTTCTTTGATTTCTCAAGTGCATTTAACACAATTCAGCCTGATTTGCTTTGTCAGAAACTCCTGACACAGGTGGATGCCTCAACAATCAGCTGGATCAATGACTACCTGACAGACAGACTACAGTTTGTGAGACTGAAGGATCGTGTGTCAAACCAGCTGGTCAGAAGCACAGGAGCACCATAAGGGACTGTACTCTCACCATTCCTTTTCACTCTGTACATCTCAGACTTCCAGTATAAGACAGAGACCTGTCATCTGCAGAAATACTCAGACGACTCTGCAATTGTCGGGTGTATCAGAGATGGAGAAGAAGCAGAATACAGAGAGCTGGTGGACCGCTTTTTGGCATGGTGTGGAAACAATCATATTACCTTGAGTGTGTACAAAACAAGGGAAATGGTTGTAGATTTTAGAAAGAACAGGGATAAGTCAAAGGCTGTCTTTATCAAGGGAGAAGAAGTGGAAGTGGTTGAAGAATACAGATTCCTCGGACAACAGACTGGACTGGAGAATCAACAGTGAAGCCGTCTACAAAAAGAGACAGAGCAGACTGTACTTTTTGAGGAAACTGAGGTTCTTCAAGGTTTGCAGCAAGATGCTGCAGATGTGGAGAGTGTTATCTCTTCGTCCATCATTTGTTGGGGTAGCAGCATCAGAGCCAGGGACTTAAAACGGCTCAACAACCTGATAAAGAAGGCTGGTTCTGTTCTGGGGTCACCTTTGGAACAACTGGATATAATGATGCAAAGAAGGATTCTTCATAAAATTAAAAAGATTATAGACAACCCTGAGCCTCCTCTTAATGAGACTGTCCTACAGCAACAGAGTATCTTCAGTCGGAGGCTTCTGCAGTTTTGCTGCAACACAGACCGCAACAGAAAATCCTTTCTCCCCACAGCCATCTTGGTCTACAACAACTCCTTCAAAAAAAATTCGTAATGAGCTACAACAAAACTTCATTTCCCTCTGGGATCAATAAAATATTTTTGAATTAAATTGAATTGATTCGCATCACCTGTGGGGAATTGCAAAATAGAATGGCGAATAGAGGCGTAGCTTGCCATTAGCAATAGTTTTTCTTGGCTACATGCACACGCAATGCTGAGAGAAAGAGAAAACTGAAATCTGTATTTTGCACTATAGAGGAACACAACGGTGAAGTAGTTTAAACTGATGTCATAACGTATATGTTTTAAACACACCGTGAATAATTAAACAAAAGCGACGCCATGGTTCCCTACGAAGCTAATTAGCATTGATGCTTGCACTAGGCTCTTTATACTTGCTTGCTACTATACATGCAGCCGGCTTCAGGCAGCGCACACTCGGCGCCCTGCGCCAACGGCTCGAACTGATACAGCGTGGGGCCGCTGGTCTCCATAAAGCCTCCCTTTACCTATGGTGGACGGCAGAAAAGAGATATCATGATTTCTTCTTTCACCAGAGGAAAAGAGAGGCTTTATGGAGCTCCGCGGCCCCACGCCATATCAGTTCGAGTTGTTTTAGCTGTGACTGTCTTCCTGACCACACCCCTGTATTCCCCCCTGGCGCTCATGCTCTACACTTGGCCATGCTCCTCCGTGTCTCCTGGTCCTGCCCACTTAGGTAAAATATTTCAAAGTTGCCTGGGAGCGGGATAATGCTTTTTCATGGGGTTCAGTTACTCTTTAAGGAGAATTTGACATAATCATCCTTTTAAAATATAAATTAAATGCTTTCAGCTTGCTTTTGTGAACCTGAGGCTACATTATCGCATTGTCATTTTCTTTTGTGCTTCTGAAAGATTTTTGCAAAAAATCTGACATTTGTCTTCTGTGTGTGTTCATGTGTGTTTTGCTTAATGTCAACCACTGCTAACTAATACTGATTAGAAAGTGTTTCTGCTCACTTTGCTAAGATTTTTCTCTCAGAGAAAGAAGGAAGAAGCTATTTGTAACCTTAGCATTTTTAAACACCGTAAAAAACTGTCTGTAAGCCAATAATTGATTCTCCCCTTCCAAAGAAGTAACTTAATTTTTTTCTACACTGTAAAAACAGTATTGTTAGCCACGAGTTGATATTCCTTGTACAAAAGAAATTTAACACTTTAAATGCTGTAGGAAAGACAGTATTCCTGTTGTTGGGTCTGGCCCTGAATATATGAAAACGATATCAAAGAGGTTGTAGGATGATGGCACCATTGCCTGCATTGGCTTCGTGCCATTATCAGAGCGGAACTTTGTTTTGAAAAGAAAATCTCTACAGCCATAAAACAGCGTAGCACCTCGATCAAGCGAGAACTGCTCTCTCTCTCTGTCTCTCTCTGGCCATATTCTCTATGTTGGTTGGCTGAAACACCACTCAACCAGCTTCATTGCAGTCCTCGTCCAACCTGACTGGAAACGGGGGGAGAGCAAGGGGAGTGGAGCCAGCAGGAAGCTGGTCGCTCTCTAATGCACACTTTCCAGTGTGTCAGTCCTGAGTCCTGAGCAAAGGGAGAACCCCTTACCTCCGATTCAATCCAAAGGACCGAAATTCAAACATGCACACGGTGGTCGCTAAGTATCTGTTAAAACCCGTCTACTGCTAGCAGAACCTCATCTGAGCTGGTCGGCCGCCAGCTTCTTTTATTTATATTTTCCCTCTTCCCATGCAAGCAAATAGATTAATCTTTTTCCCCCTTGCTTGTCCACTGTGTTTTTTGTCTCTTTCGAAATGTCTTACTTTTTCCTGCAATCCATCATTACGGACTTCCAAGTAAGACTGTTACATTTATCATTAAGATCTGGATTGGAGCCAAATCTAGAATATTTCTATGCATGCATGTTTCTTTGAACATTTTGTAAATTAGTGTTGTATTGAAGTTACTGTTTCTTTTATTAGTAAGCAGACAGTTGTGATTGTGTTGATTTGCTGTGATCTCTGTGTTAAGCCACGAACTGGAGAATTTCCGGAAACTGGGCAAGACTGGCCTCACCCTTTTGGTCAACCAATACATATTTCTTTGTTAGCCAAAAGCTAAGCTAGTGAAAATAAACACGCAGTCCCTTTTTTTCAACGAGAAAAACCCCCACAGTCTGGTATTTTTCTCGTCTACGTGTACATATGCGCGTACGTGTTACGGCGTAAGCGCATTTAAGAAAACACCCGGGTGACATGGTCCGGATATTCAACTGAAACGAGTATCCGGTACAGATAAAGCGCTTTTGCTGAGTATGAGTATCATACGAGTAATACGAGTCAATATCTGTGCTCAGTTTGAATAAAAATTATCATTGGGTAGCTGAATGTCTGTGTCCCGGAGCCACCATACTCCATACACCATTTCTCCTGATATCTGATGGCGTCGCTATTCATACACACTCCCTGTTTCTCATGAGAGGAGAATAAAACATGTGTTACACTTGCATTTTGCCAAGGAAGGAGCTATGGGGTACAGTTTCCTCATTCCTGTCATGAAAAATCATCACCTGTTGGCGAAGTTCGCCGTTTTTAATCCAAAATAGGTCACCTACAGGATTCGCAAGCCATCCGCAAGTTTTCAGAACAGTCCTTATGTGACAGACAGAAGCTGTAGTTTCAATTACTTTTTACATCCTCCCAATTGTTAAGGATTAAAACATGTTTCAACTGACCTCGTATCTAGTTTTCTTTTATTTCGGCTGCGCGATGGAATTCTCTGGCAACAGAGCTATTTTGGCTCAAGAGCGCATCTATCACGCTGATCCGGCAGAAAACCAAGTTACAGACTTAACCCTTCGTAGTCCCTCAAATAAATGCTACACTTGGGATCCTCGGCACAAAAAATGTCCAAGAGAAAAAAAGTGCAAATAAAGTCATATAATATTTCATTTCTCTCAAATTTTTTTCACAAATGCCATCCTTAGCCTCAGTCCTCTGGAAACATTAAAAAATGCCTGTTTTCTAGATGTTATACCAGGTTTTATTTTAAAATCTGCACTCTAAACCCCCCCCCCCCAAAAAAACAGGAAAATGACATATAAAATTGTCTATTAGGATATTGCTCTTCTTAAAATGACCTATTTTTTTTATGCAGACTGTAGAAACAACATTCACAAAATTTATGAAACCAAGCATGGACACCAGTGTATGACATCTCTAAAAAACGCTCAAACCATATTTTGTAGAAATACATATTGCATTATGAATTCAGGGCCCATAGGATCCCAAAAATGTGAATAATTTAAATTAATCTTTATTCAATGCCCCAGCATTTATAAAGAAATCCATTATTCAGGTGAAAAAAAGTCAAAATAACAATTTCAGTTTATGATGGCCGCAGAAACACTCCCATTCAAACACGTCGTTTGAATGGGAGTCAATGGCACAAAAAAATGCCCGAGGGACCTTTATGTTACTGTAATGAATATACAATGTTTTAAATCTAGTATGAGAAAAAAATATATATTTCTGTCAAACTCATCCAAAAATGCACATCTTCGGAAAAAATTGTAAGAATTGCATTAGCACAACAACAGTTATTTTAAAAATGACACCGGCTTCGCAAAAAAACGCCCCAGGGACTATTAAGGGTTAATGCTGTGCTGCGACCAAAGTGAGAATAAAATACTTTCTCACTCTCTTCTAACACAGAGACTCCTACAAATTTTAATAATGATTAATTAGTGACTATCGCTAAATGTTAAGTGCTGCTGAGCAGGGGCGTATCCAGGAGATTAAGAAAGAGGGGCTAAAAGGGCCCAGGGTGGGTCTAGGACTGTAACATAAAATGTTAATTTTTTTATAAAATAAATAAAGGTAGTTATGGTATAAAACTACATTACAAATCAATTACATACACATACATACCTGGTGTGGATATAAAAAATAAAAAAGCAAAAAAATACAAATTAAATCAAACATCATAAAAAAATAAAAGTTAAAAAATGAAAGTTATGTTGTGTTGTACATTACATTTTACTTCATAATTGCAACCACAAGTGTATTCAATGTTGCAAAACTTGTTCTGTATATTGTTTGTTATCAAAACCATTGATCTGAAGATCAATGCTGATGTCATGTAAATAGTTTTCTAATCAGCAATAAATATAACAATTTCTGATCAACCCATATCAATTGCATGCTTAAAAACACATACCGGTTAAATAACTTTTCAAGATAACCAGACACACTTCCTGATAAACCTCACCCACTTCCGGATTAGGCTCTGCCCAGTCAGAGTACAGATACAGATAATTTACATGGGTTAACAGATACAGATAATGCTGTACTCGCTCATCCCTAGTGGTCATTGTTACTTCCGGTGATCCGCCATTTTTGAAGCTTTGTTTACGTAGCATATAGCCTAGCCATTTAGCTTAGCAGTTAGCGAGGACCCAATAACCAAGAGCGAATTCAGTTTTTTTTTTTTTTGCGTGGACCATTTAGTTATTAAAGTTGTTAAACTGAATCAAATCTCATTGCTTCTTTTATTGGGTGCGTTTGATTCATTGCTAAAGGGATAAATTCAGATAAATTAATTCTGGTAATCATAGCAACCTGATCTTTGGCAATAGAGTTAATTCTGAGAAATACATATATTTACCGGGTTAATTGCCGGTTGGTAATTTAAAGGAATAACATTTTTTATAATTCATTAATTATTAAATTAATATTCCCCATATAGTCAGCTAAAATATAACTTCCTTTAATACACAACAGTGTTTTGCAATAAGCTATTTGACAGACTGTACAAAACAGTGTTGGCTGTCAGCCACAAACTGATTTGTCACCTGTGCACACGCTTCAACACACATAGAATCAGTTGAATATGCTTAGAAGAAGCACATATTAACTGAAGGTGCTGAGGCATTTTAGTGTGTTTTGTGCTATTATGTAATTGACAGCGAAGGCCCTTTGGCTGCTTGTTGTTGGGTTTTTTAAATCAATTCCTCTTCTCCTTCCTCAGGAAGCTAATGCTGTTAACCAGGCTGACTCCACAAACCTTCAGCTGTAGATACGTGTTAAGGACTTGATTAGCCTCACCCCAGAGCAGCATGCCGAGTAAGGTCATTGTGATGCGGCATTATGCGAAAGAAAAATTCAGAGTTTGACAGTGTTTATGCTCATTATCATTAAAAACACAACTTTTTCTGACCACCACACTGTGTTTATATCTACATGTTCCAGCCAACACTGGTCATGCATTGTAGGTTGCCAAATACTATTGTAAACAACTGCACGGACCAACGAGGCGTTTACTGTGGAAAATGGAGCACTCGGTTAGTTAAGCTGCTGTGTCTAAGCCCCAGAGATTTCTTTATCTTTCTCAGAAGAGGAGCGGTCTTACAATATCTAAAGCTAGAGTTAGTTTTGGTGAAGCCTACAGGAGATTGACACAAATGAAAAAAATGTCACTGCATCAGAACTTGGCAATGGAAATGGCAAAGATTTTCATGGAGAAAGGTAAGAAAGCTTGCTAACAGCTAAAATTAGCTGTCGGCAAAAAAGCTTTCAATACTTGTGTGTATAACATTGTTCCTAGATATGAGAGCATCAACCTCCACAGTAATCTAAAGAAAAGGAAGCTGTTTTCTCCTGCACTCCCCAGTGTAGCAGGCTCGCTTTCACCGCTGCAGTGAGTGAGTATAAATACTTTTCTAGCTAGCTTTCTGTATTGAAATAGGTCTCCGACCATACACCTCAGTCAAATACGCATGCTGTCAAATCTGTCGCAAGTTTATGTAAATTCTAAAGTATATATTATGACTTTTATAGAGGACATCACCAAGCGGAGTGGAGGATACCACTCAGCTACAGAAATAAGATGCAGAGAAGACAGGTAAAAAAACATATTGTTGCCTTTCACCCAAACTTTGTTTTAAAAAATTTTTCATTTAGTATTTTAAACTTATCAGTACAAATAAGCACTTACCCTGCAAGATTCATTGCTGGACATGATGCTGACTGGTTATGGTGTAAGAACTGGCATCCAGACGGCACTTTATTATTGCAATTACAACCTCAACACACTAGATATAGCTTTGGTGCCCATGTTCCATATTCAACCTTTAAGGAGTGGAGAAAAAATCTTTGTTTAAAAAACAAAATGGCTACGTGAGGACATGGCCCAAGGCTACTCCCCCCCCCTCATCATAGAGGACACAAGTGGCTGAAGCCTCAGCCCCCCTTTCTCCCACTGGGACACAGATGTGTTAATGCAGTAGGATCGTAGATCTATAGGAGGGAGGGGGAGTCACTTTAACACTCCCCACTATGCTTCTGATTTTATACAAACAGAGAAAACCACCCAAGATTTTTCAGGTCATCAAATTCCTCCTAGTTGATATCAAGAAGTCGTCTTTTGCAGGACTCTAGTCCTCATTATGAACGCTTTGTCTCCTCTTCTCGGAGAATAGAACAGAACCTTCCTCCATGTGATGATCAATAGGCTGACGTCTGGTCTGTACTGGATGAGACTGAGCCATTCCATAAGCATGGAATTAGGACACATCAACTGGAGTCTTTAGCAGACAAGATATAACAATTAAGTCCAAATGATTAGGGGTCAAACATTGATGACTACTTAAGAGACTCACGAGAAATTGAAGATTATATGGAAAACGACACACCCAGAAGTGTCCACACATACATGAAGTTGTGAAAACCCAGCAGCAGGGACCATTACTCCAGACTTTGAGAGGCCCTGAGGGAAGAATTTTTAGCTTATTCTGACCAAGCTTGGAGCTTTCTCTGTTTAACAGAGAAAGAATGAACCACCAAGGGAGTCCTACCAAATACTCCACTCAGCTTACTTTCAAGTCCGAAACGCAAAACGAAATAATTGTCTTTGCAAAACCTGCATGAAACCATACCTTTTGATATTGCAATGCATTGTAGAACAAAGAAGTTAAGAATGCAGGAAATCAGGAGATATGCTCAGTTAGCATGGGAAACCTACAGTAGTCCGAGCAGGCTAGAAAAAGAGCATAAAGTTCGGCAGATTGATGCAAGGAAATATGACATCTTAGATCTGGCAGGTAGACAAGCTCCTCCCACCAGAACTAAGGCTGCAGCTGGACCAAGAAAACAAACCCAGTTTCTACAACAGGACCAGGGGGGGTGGCAGCTGGCAGAGGTCAAGACAGCCAGACACCAGACTACACCCAGCCTGACAAGGGTCCATCCAATAAGCATCAGGTAAACCAGAAAAAGTTTAAAGGTAGAGCTGAGAGTTAACATTTCACACAGAAAGACAGAAAATGTTTGTCGTAGGTTCTTCTCTGAAGCAATGCAGCAGCTGAGAGACACAACTACTATATCAGCGACACACATCCCTCCAAAGGGACCAGACCAAAAACAACGACCAGCATGACTAGCTGTGGATCTGGCTCCTTCTGCCAAGGTTTACCTTGTCTGCTTGGGAGTCAGGCCTACAACTTATCAGGACTCCCCTAGGGCTCCACTGGTAAAAACACAAGAAACACCATTCCTCAGGTTTTAAGATGAATGAAATCATCAGAACCATGTTCGTTGGCTGTACTGTAAGGCCATTGTAGAAGGCTGTGTTGATGCTAATGCTCTTCTAGATACCAGTTCAGAAATTAGATGTCTTCAGCTTTATTTGAACGGGTTACCAAAGCTATGCTTTCCTTGGGTAAACAATTTCAGTATGAGGCCGGCAATGTGAACATCACCAGTTACACTCAGAGTATGGCTGGACATCACTTTCAGGGACCTGACGCTTGTTTATCCCATCTACATCTTCACCCTAGACACAGAACTGCTCTTCATCAGCCAGGACCTCCTTCATAGATTGCCACCCCTCATAGATTTTCAGCGTGGACAACTCTGGGCTCAGGTTGTGGTCCCAAAACCTCTTATTTTAAACAGCAGGAAACCAGATTCCAACAGGCAGTTAGCCCATATCCCAATTCATGCCTCTGCCAGAAACAGTTCAAAATACTTCAGCCACACAAGTTAATTCAGTAGTCCAAAGCATTCCACTCCGCAGTCATGCATCATTTCTCTGTTCATTAAGAAACACTGGTGTGAAGCACACTACAACCCTCAGTTGGTTGGAGGTATGATCATAGGTTATGATCATACCTCCTGAAGGCGCTTTTTTTCTTGTTTAGACTTGTACAAACCGTTGAAACAACAGCTGAAGATGGAATGTAAACAACTGCCAAAATGACAGTAGTGAACTCTCTTGGTAAATAGTATGGACGTAAACTTACTACCAAGAGTTCAATACCTTCTCAACTCATCAGGAATTTATGGCCTCAGCTAAGGTATTATTTGAGCCTTTGCCCTCCAACTTCACAGGACAAAATAACCACAAAGCACACAGGTCCAAAAAAATGCAATTCTTCCTTAAGAAAAAGGGGGAAGTGATGTCCAAAAACACAAAAGTCAAATTGTTGCTAGAGCCACTTCAACATGGAGCCACCCAGGGCAGCGCAATTCTATCGTTTATATATATATATATATATATATATATATATATATATATATATATATATATATATATATATATATATATATTTCAGTGCTCTTCATAAATGAGTACATCCCCTTTATAAAAGTATGAATTTAATCAGTAGCTCAATGAACAAAAGAACAATTTCCAAACTTTCCACAAGGCTTTCCACAAGGAGTTTTATTGAACACTTATTTAACTTTATAACATGAAATTAAGGTTAATAATCTAATTTAGATCACAAAATCTTCAGTTTTACTCAAATTGGTTGAAGCAAAAATGAATACACCCTGCAACAAAAACTACTACATCTAGTATTTTGTATGAGCACCATGATTTTTAAGGACAGCACCAAGTCTTCTAGGCATGGTCTACGCAATCTAGGCAACATCTATCTTTCCCCATTCTTCAAGAATAACCTATTTTAGAGCCTGGATGCTGGATGGAGATGGATTCTCAACTTGTCGCTTCAGAATTCCCCACAGGTGTTCGATTGGGTTCAGATCGAGAGACAAACTTGGCCATTCAATCACCTTCACCCTGTTCTGCTTCAGAAATGCAACAGTAGCTTTAGATATGTGTTTTTGGATCATTGTCGTGTTGGTAAAGTGTACGACGACAAGTGCACGGAGTGATGGCAGCATCTTCTCCTTCGGTATAGAGCAGTACATTGTTGAGTTCATGATACCATCAATGAAATGCAGCTCCCCAACACCAGCGGCACTCATGCGCCTACAGTGAAACATGGTGATTACTGTAATGTTGCAGCTTGAAAGCTCCTGGTGTCTAGTTGCTCCGTGCTGCCACTAATTACACATCTTACTCACCTGCTTTCAATTAGTACCTGCTGCTTCTCACTCGTCTCCACCTATATAAGACTTTTCCAGCCAGAAGCTCCCTGCCAGATTATCTTAAAACCCTGAGTTGTGATATCTAGCGTTCTGTTCTCTGTTAACATTGTTCTGCCTAAATCTCCAGTTCTTGACCCATGCCTGCCTTTGGACCCTGCATTAGAAGACGGATTGGATACCTCTGCTTTTCCTGACCTTGGTTTTTTGCTGGACTGGCTCTGTGAAGGCAAGCTCTGTTGTATTTTCTCCTGCTGATTGTGACCTTCTGCATTCTTCCCTTGGGACCTAATCTGGAGGAGCCCAGACCCTCTTCTCTTGAGACAACTTAATTTCAGTAGAGCCTCTCCTGCCATCCAACTCCAGAGTAACAATAAATAACTTTTATGTGGTTGAACTATCGGGTCTCCTGATCTGCTTCTTTACAGTATAATCTGGCCAAGATGGACCCGTCACCAGCACTTGAGTGGAGAACTGGAGTTGAGACAGCTATTGCCGGTCTGGAGCACACTGTTTCTGAGATGATGGGTTTGTTACGCAACCTGTCCCCCTCTAAAGACCTTCCCAATCAGGCTGCAGCTTCTGTGGGCTCTGCTGTGCAGTCTCAAGCTTCACCACTTCACGAACCTCGTCTCACCCCCCCGGAGGTTTTCAAAGGAGTCCCTGCTCAATGTAGAGCCTTCCTGACCCAGTGTGAGATTCATTTTGAGTTGCAACCATCTTCATTTCCTACTGAAAGAGCCAAGGTAGCGTATGCCATTTCATTACTCTCTGAGCGGTCCAAGCTGTGGGGAACAGCCGAATGGCAAAGAGACTCTGAGATCTGTTACTCCTTTAAGAAGTTTTCCAGTGAGTTGACTCGAGTTTTTCGCCCAATTCGGCCCGCGAGGGAAGCTGCCAGAGGGCTGCTCTCCATTAAGCAGGGCAGAAGGAGGGTCACTGAGTTTATCATTGAGTTTCACACCATTGCTGCAGAAAGTGGTTGGAACGAGGAAGCACTAATTGATGTGTTCTACTGAGGGTTATCTGAGGACATCAAGGACCAGCTCGCCACTCATGACACTCCAAGCACACTGCAGCAGCTGGAGGACCTGGCTACCAAGATCGATCTCAGACTGGTGGAACGAAGGAGGGAAGGAGGGGCCTTCAGAGACCTTCCTGCTAGGGACCAATTGCCTACCGTCTTCCAATCTCCGGCTGCTCGCAACCCTTCAGTCACGCCCTCTCTGGAACCTGAGGAACCCATGCAGGTTGGCCGTACCAAACTCTCACCACTAGAGAGAGACCGCCGCAGAAGGTTGTGTCTATGTTTCTATTGTGGTGCTAAGGACCATTCAATCAGTTGTTGTCCTTTAAAAGGGGCAGACTCAGTAGGCGGTAGGAGGTTCCTATTGAGTCAATCTCTCTCAGCCAAAAGCCTCCCCCTTATGTCCGTTCCTGCAGAGTTAAAAATAAATGGTCATGTTCACAGTTTCCCTGTTTTTATTGATTCTGGAGCAGATGCAGAGTTTTTTGACAGTGGTCTTGCAAAGTCTCTTGGACTGCAAATGATTCAAACTGACAGGCCCCAGAAAGTGTTAGCTTTGGACGGTCATGTACTTCATCAATTAACCCACAAGACCGAACCGATTCACATGACTATGGGAGGTAACCACCAGGAAGTGATCCAGTTTTGGTTAATTAAGTCACCCCATCTACCCATCATTTTAGGGGCTTCCTGGCTTAAGCAACACAATCCCCATATTGATTGGGTCAAGGGTGAGATCAGAGGTTGGTCCCAGCATTGCTTATCCTCTTGCTTGGGTAACACTTCCTTTCCAGTCAGCACAGCAGTAGAAAGTGAAGGGGTATATCCAAATATTTCTAAGGTACCCCCTGAATATCATGATCTAAGGGAAGTGTTCAACAAGCATAAGGCCACCTCTTTACCTCCACATCGCCCTTATGACTGCAGTATTGACCTGCTTCCTGGAACCTCCCCCCCCAAGGGTCGCATTTACCCCCTGTCCGCAAAGGAAAGGTCTGCTATGCAGAAGTATATTGATGACAGTCTCAAGGCTGGTATTATTCGCCCATCGTATTCTCCTGCTGGAGCCAGTTTCTTCTTTGTAGGCAAGAGAGATGGCTCCTTGCGACCTTGCATTGACTACCGAGGCTTAAATGACATTACTGTGAAGAATCGGTACCCCCTTCCCCTCATGAACACAGCCTTCGACCTAATCCAAGGGGCCAGAATTTTTACTAAACTCGATCTCAGGAATGCGTACCACCTAGTTAGGATTAGAGAAGGGGATGAGTGGAAGACAGCCTTTAACACCCCCACTGGCCACTATGAATATTTGGTGATGCCTTTTGGTCTCACTAATGCTCCAGCTGTTTTCCAGGCCTTGGTAAATGACGTCCTTAGGGACATGATTGGGGAGTATGTCTTTGTCTACCTAGATGACATACTCATTTTTTCCAAGGACCTAGAGTCTCACAGGCAACATGTCCGATCCGTTTTACTTCGCCTCCTCCAGAACAATCTGTTCATCAAAGCAGAGAAGTGTGAATTTCATCAGACCTCAACTTCTTTCCTGGGTTTTATCATTTCTCCCAATGGGGTCACCATGGACCTCACTAAATTGACTGCAGTTAGAGATTGGCCCATTCCCAAAGACAGAAAACAACTGCAACGATTCTTGGGCTTTGCCAACTTCTACAGGCGGTTTATTCGCAATTTCAGTCTAGTAGCTGCTCCTCTACATGCACTTACCTCGTCCAAGAGAAGGTTCCAATGGAATGACCTAGCTGGAGCAGCTTTCTCTAAGTTAAAGTGTCTGTTCACTTCTGCTCCAGTTCTGGGTACCCCCGATCCAACCAGACAGTTTATCGTAGAAGTGGATGCTTCCAGCGTGGGGGTAGGAGCTGTTCTCAGTCAACGTAGCACCGATAATAAGGTTCACCCATGTGCCTTCTTTTCCAAAAGCCTTTCTCCTGCGGAAAGAAATTATGAAGTGGGGGACAGAGAGCTACTGGCGGTAAAACTGGCCCTGGAGGAATGGCGCCATTGGCTAGAGGGAACTCAGACGCCATTTTTAGTTTGGACTGACCACAGGAACCTTGAGTACATCAGATCAGCAAAACGACTCAACCCTTGTCAGGCCAGGTGGGCTTTATTTTTCTCTCGTTTCAACTTTACTCTGTCTTACAGACCCGGGAGAGAGAACACAAAACCTGACGCTCTCTCCAGGATTGAGGAGCCTACTGTGAAGGACCACAATGGTGATAGAGATGAATATATCCTACCTGATTCTGTTCGGCTGGCAGTTTCTCAGTTGGAGGACATTGTCAAGAACTCTCACCATCACTATCCAGTGCCGGCCAGTGGATGCCTTCTCCACAGCTTCCAATCGTCGCCGCACTATCTCTAATCTTTCTCCCACCTCCAGGCCCCCTCCTCCCGCCCGGATCATTAATGGGGAACCGGTCTACACCATCAGTTGCATTCTGCGTTCCAGACGTTGGGGTCAGGGTACCCATTACCTGGTGGACTGGGAGGGTTATGGACCGGAAGAACGCACCTGGGTCCCTGCTAAGCATGTCCTAGATAAGAGGGTCATCAAGGAGTTCCATCGTCTCCACCCCAATCAGCCTGGTGGTCTGTCGGGTGCCGGACCTTGAGGAGGGGGTACTGTAATGTTGCAGCTTGAAAGCTCCTGGTGTCTAGTTGCATCAGTACCTGCTGCTTCTCACTCGTCTCCACCTATATAAGCCTTTTCCAGCCAGAAGCTCCCTGCCAGATTATCTTAAAACCCTGAGTTGTGATATCTAGCGTTCTGTTCTCTGTTAACATTGTTCTGCCTAAATCTCCTGTTCCTGACCCATGCCTGCCTTTGGACCCTGCATTAGAAGACGGATTGGATACCTCTGCTTTTCCTGACCTTGGTTTTTTGCTGAACTGGCTCTGTGAAGGCAAGCTCAGTTGGATTTTCTCCTGCTGATTGTGACCTTCTGCATTCTTTCCTTGGGACCTAATCTGGAGGAGCCCAGACCCTTTTCTCTTGAGACAACTTAATTTCAGTAGAGCCTCTTCTGCCATTCAACTCCAGAGTAACAATAAATAACTTTTATGTGGTTGAACTATCGGGTCTCCTGATCTGCTTCTTTACAGCTTACAGTGTCCTTATGAGGCCTCCACATAAGGACACTGCAACCACCATTTTTCACTGTGGGCGCCATGCATTTTTCTTTGAAATCCTCACCTTTACGACACCATACAGTTTTTAAACCATTAGTTCCAAAAACAGTGAACTTGGTCTCATCACTCCAGAGTATAGAGTCCCAGTAGTCTTCATTTTTTCTGCATGGGCCCTAGCAAATTCCTGGCGTGCTTTTTTGTGCATGGGCTTTAGGAGAGGCTTCCTTCATGGACGGTACCCATGCATGCAGTTCCTCTGCAGTGTGCGCCGTATGGTGTCCAGGAAAACCGTCACTCCAGTCTGGCTTTCTACTGCCACGCACTCATATACAGAAATTAACCCTCAACCTCTTTAAAAGCAAAACTTATTTAAGCTTTTTAGCTGCGTTTGGTGTAGGTTACTGCTATCTGTTTGTTGGTTTTTATTTGTGACCCGTGTTGGCAGAATGAGTCGGAATATGCACCGACTGATTATGAGCAAAAGCCGAAAAAATGAGTGTTATTTGGTCGTGGTAAAAATGTTTGTTAACAAAGGTAATGCACTACCTACCCGCTAAACGTAGCCATCGTGGACATTACTACAACATTGTTTAAGTGCTTGCAAAAGCAAACCGACAGTGATTCAAAGTTGCCATCTAATAACTAGAAAAATGTGCAGCATTTTATTGTAATGAACAGCGCCTCTCTCATTGTTTATCTCTTTTTTTGTTTGCAAATCCTGGTGCCAGAAACAAGAGAAATGCAGCAAAGTAAATGTTTTTTGTGAATGAAGAGCACTTTTTTGCATTAAGTGAATGGTAAATTTTGTTTTATATTTTTTTGTTATTTTCTTTGCTTTATTCATATGATTTGGTTGCACAACATTTAATTTCTTGTTAAATGTAACCTCTAACAGGAGATTGTGCTAATACTACAACTTTATTTGGGATTTTATTTTACAATTAAAATGTGTTCAAATAAAGAAATTTGTTTATTTCATTGAAATACATAAATTATTCAATGTCAAATTTCTATACAAATTAAATAATGGGTAAATAATCGAAAATCTAATCGAATTGAAAAATTGATCATTAGATTAATCGATGCATTGAAAAAATAATAGCTAGATTAATCGATTACAAAACTAATCGGTTTTGCCCAGCCCTACGCCCAACACTTTTTCAGTACCAATACCGATGCCTGGATTTTGTGTAGCTGTCGATACCCAATACCGATCCGAGGCTATTTTTGAATTATTAAACTGTATAACTTCCACCTTATACCTTTCTTGAAGAAACTAAAGGCACCAGACTTTACTAACTAAACATGACTAAGACAAAATAACAGATATAAAATATAAAATTACCACAAAAATAAAAATCCAAGTGAAAACATTCATCTTTTTTTTTAGAATTTATTGAAGATTTTCCACATTTTGAGTATCGGTTCGGAGTATCGATAGCGATAAAGTACATTAAACGTTATCAGGGCCTATATCGGGAATGGTGCATCCCTAATATCTGTAAAGTCAAATATTTTTATAACTGAATGACGAATTTAAAAAACACCATATACGGTATTTTAGAACATTGGGTATTTGAACTTGACTCAACCAGATAAGTTGTATGCAGAACAAAAAATATATACCATATATATAGGTGGAAAGGTACAGCATTAGAAGCTTAGGAGAAGGGTTCAAGTTTCTCTACCATGGGGTAGATGGAAGGAGAAATGGAGTAGGAGTTATCTTGAAGGAGGAATTTGCTAGGAACGTTCTGGAAATTTAAAGTGTGTCAGATAAGCTGATGAGTCTGAAACTTGAAATTGAAGGAATAATGATCAACACAAACATCACAGGCAGTCAGGGCTTTTTATCAAGCAAAATGAACACCTCACAGTCACAGGGTTTATTAAACCGGGGGAATAGATTGCAAATCCGTAAGCACAGTTTAATAAACCGAGGAAACAAGTTAGTAATTCATGCGTACTGTTTAATAAACGGAGGAAATTGATTAGTAATTAGTAATTATTGCCGGGTTCCGTATGTTTGGCCCATAATTAGGATGGAACATTTTAGGAGCCATACCATGGGCTGAAAGCAAACAGCTGGCTAAGTGATTAATTTGATTACATAACCATAAGTCAGATCCTTTGCCTCTATAAAAAATTTAAATTAAGCCAATTTCCCATCACTCCCTCCCCTTCCCCATGTATTTATAGGACTTTGCATAGGATGATAATATTTGAATAATGTGACAGACCGTAATGTGTCAGATCAAAAACAACAGTGAGTGTGAGTGTTATCTTTGTCTCAGTCTTGTTTGAATCATTTCAGACAGGAGCAGCAGGACATGAAAAGCAGTCCAAAGTTGTGTTGCAGAATTATTCAGAGCCAACCAACCAGAAGGCGGTACCCAGTCTGTTCTGTAAAATAACAAGAAGTCAGACGCACAGCCCCATTACACATGAAAGAGCTTTTTAGAGGCAATGTCGATGTTTTATCTCCCTAGAGTCCCTTCATCCCTCCACCACAGACCCACCAGGCATCATACTCCCCTTGACTTCATCCCAAATGCACATGTAACTCCTGGCTCCATCTGATTCTCACGGAAACAGAACAAGTCCTTGGATATTGTAGCACATGCTGCCATGTTAAATCTATCTTTTGCTCTCACTGCCTGGTTGTTTTATGCACAGCTCTCCCAAACTGCCTATCGTCTCACTGCTGTCATTCTACCCCCATGAATCCATTAGTACACTTCCTCTGTCTTTTATCTAGGATTTAACTGCATAGTGCATGGCAGCTCCCACTTTGTCTTGCTGTCCTCAATGCAAAAAACTGAAAGTGTTAGTAAATATATTCTTTTATAAATGCCTCCAAAGTCTTCTTTTGCCTGTCAAACGTTGCTTTTTGTCTTTGATCAGCAGACAGACAGCTTATTTTTCCGTCTCTCTTTCCCTTAGATTTCCCTTAGGACTGTCATAAGCCAGGAGTATCAAAGGGGATGTGATGCAAAGACGCTTCCTGTCCCATCTTGGGATTTAGAGAATGAAACAGAAAACACAGAATAGAAGCAATTTGTGTGGTTTACATCAACAACAAAAGTTGTGATCAATAACTTAATATTAATACAACTACTGATGAGAATCAAGGACTTGATTGATTAATTAAATCTAAGCCTGGGCACCACTCCCATTATGATTGTATAAGGAGAACTTTGATATAACCCAGATAAATTCAGCCTCGTTCTGGAAGGATATGAGCTCAAATGCTGTGACTAGGGCTTGGCAAACGATTATATTTGTAATCGATTAATCTAGCAATTATTTTTTTCGATGCACCGATTAATCTAATGATAATTTTTCTATTTGATTTGATTATCGATTATTTACCCATTATTTAATTTGTATAGAAATTTGACATTTATTAATTTATGTATTTCAATTAAATAAACAAATTTCTTCATTGGAACACTTTTTAATTGTAAAATAAAATCCCAAATAAAGTTGTAGTATTAGTACAATCTCCTGTTAGAGGTTAAATTTAACAAGAAGTTAAATGTTGTGCAATCAAATCATATGAATAAAGGAAAGAAAATACTAAAAAAAATATAAAACCACATTTAACATTCACTTAATGCAAAAAATTAGTGCTCTTCATTCACAAAAAAACATTTACTTTGCTGCATTTTCTCTTGTTTCTGACACACGATTTGCACACAAAAAAAAGAGATAAACAATGAGATAGGCACTGCTCATTACAATAAAATGCTGCACATTTTTCTAGTTATTAGATGGCAACTTTGAATCAAACTGGAGGAGCATTAAGTAAAAAACGGTATTAAAACAGGATAAGGCATTATTAAACCTGACAATCAAGAGGTCGTTGTCGGTTTGCTTTTGCAAGCACTTAAACAATGTTGTAGTAATGTCCACGACGGCTACGTTAACGGGTAGCTAGTGCATTAGCTTTGTTAACAAACATGTTTATCGCGACCAAATAACACTCATATTTTCAGCTTTTGTTCATAATCAGTCAGTGCGCATTCCGACTCATTCTGCCAACATGGGTAACACATAAAAACCAACAAAACAGATAGCAGTAACATACACCAGACGCACCTAAGAAGCTTAAATAAGTTTTGCTTTTGAAGAGGTTGAGTGTTAATTTCTGTATATGAGTGCGTGTGTGTCTGCTCGTGTATATGCCTTCTACGTGGGGGTGTTTGGGTGATTTATAGGGTAAAATACATAGGGTTGGTAAAAAAGTTGAAAATTTACAGTGTTTTATGATTTGCTGGAATTGCTCCTGGATGCCGCTGTTTGAGGTGCTGGTGCATCGTGCCTTTATAAGCCGTTTCCATTTCGCAAAGACGGCAGATGACAAAATTGCTCCCTTTTATTTTAAAATGGTTCCATACCTTTGAACGGCGAGTTTGAATGCAGGTATTTAAGTCAACTGACTCACTCATGTTGCAACTACTGGCTCCCGCCATGTTTGTTTTGAAAGTGATGACTCATCGACACATGCGTCAATGTATTTTACATGTCAACGTAATCGATTACGTCGCCAGTTCTTAAATATAGTTTCATAATGTAAAAGACTAAAGAATTAAACTAACAAGTCAACACAAAGCTGAGAAGTCACAAGAGTGTGTGTTTAAGATTCACTTCTCTCATCCTTCACTCTGCACACCCACTAGGTGACTGAGATTTATGTGACTTTGGCATAAGTGGGCAGAGATGACAATTATGCACTTGATACATAGATATAACTCCCGTAAACTACCATCTCTAAGACGTTGCAGGGACAACAAGGCCGCCTTAATGCACGGGCCAACTGGGGCGGTGGCCAGGGGCCTATGAGGCTTAGGGGGGCTATTATTTCAGGTAAAAAACAACAACAACAAAAAACATTGTTTTATTACTTGTCAGGTTTTCTGACAACCATCTTATATGCTAATTGAATGCTGCTCATTGATCCAAATTACAAGTGACCTACATCACCCACGTGGCCTCTAAAGTACCCATAGCACTATGAGCTCACCAATCAAACAATTTGGACGATTTTATGGTGTGGTCCTCTAGATGTAAAGAAATGTGGAAAAATGTTAGGGAAGAAATTTGAGAGCAGTGCTCGGAAATGGAAAACGATTCGTGAGAATTACCTTTGAGACAAAGAAATAAGAAAAAAAATTCCTAAGATGACAGAATAGTTAGAGTCAACTAAAGAAGTTGGACATAGCTCGCTCACTGACACACCGGGCAGAGCGGAGGATGCAGCCTGCGCAGCAGGGAACCGCAGGTGAGGAGGCGCAGCAGATAGGAAGGCTGGAGGAGGAGATCAGACAGACGGGAGCACGGGAAGAGCAGAGCGGCAAGCAGACAGAGGAGGTACATGATCCTTACAATAACGATCCAGGCCGCATTGGGATATGTGGTCTCTGAAAAAGGACATTCTTTCCGGGAAAAAGTTGGACCAGAACAGTGTCAGAACAAAGATGTTGACTTTTTTGCATCCGAGCGACAGTATAAACAGAGGTGATGGCGGTATTCCACAGACATGGAAATATTTATTAAAAATCTAATTTGGGCAACAAAACCTGATATTTTAGCCATGTTTCTGGTGACAACTACAGAAATTTTACAATTTTTTCTAACAACAAAACCAAATGCTTTAACTATAGCCATTTTTCTGGTGACAAAACAAGATTATTTAAGCCAAAGTCAAACCGATTAATTTGTTGATCATATCATATAACAAGTCTATTGTGCTATTTTTCTGTGAAATAAAGCTTACTCATATTCATCATTGATGCAGAACCAGCAGACCATAACAAATATTATGTTTAATGCTGATGAAACTCAGTGGAAATTCCTCCACAACTTGTACAGCAAATTAATATGGTTGTCTTGATACAAGGAATAACGTTAGCTAACTTAGTCTTAACTTAACACAGACTTATGTTGCCTAGCTAGCTAGAACTTCACTTTCCTCTCCCATTCCTCACTGCTTTATCCCTGCTGCGGGCGAACAACTTTCTGATATCCATCTAGGAGTTACAATTCGAGACAAATCAAAATAATATATTTAACAAGTTGTTGTCGGCTAACATTACCTACCACACGCAGTGATTCGCCCTCTCTCTCTCCTGCACGATTTCTCCACTTAGATTTGACACAGAGGTATTGGAGTCTCCCATGAATCGGCAGAGTACACGTGAATAAATTGCCATATTAATTGGCCATTGTGCGCATTGGTTATGTGGAGTAAACACAGTAGCAATAATTTACCATACTATATGTGCGCTGCAGTCAATGCTATGTAGATTTAAAACTCTGAAGTGACTAATTAAAAAATCATTATTATTATTGGTGAAATTTTTACTGGGGCACTGCAGATCTATACTGAGGCACATGCCCCAGTGAAATCTGTCTGGCAACGCAGCTGCCCTAAGCCCTCTCTGCAGACCAACTAGCATGATGTTCTTATTCTAAAGTCATTATATATTTTAAATTGTTCATAACTGACATACATTTTTTTATCATTTGTGTTAATACATTTATTTATAACAAACTATCTAACAAATAACCAATATGACAATAACATAAATTGACTAACATAAAGTCCATCCATCTGATCCCTCCTCTCATCTCCTCCTCATCCATTCTTTGCTGTTGGCCTAAACAGGAAATCAAAAAGCACAGTTTAGAAAAGGAACAAAATAAAAACCTTTAATAAATAAAGTTTTATTGACATGATCAGTCATCCATTATATGTATTCACTGCACTGCTGTATATGTACATACAGTGCTTTTTTAATTAATCTCATTTAGTTTTGTCCAGCAAGGGATGACATCCCATTCAGGCTTATTTTCTATAGAATAGTCCTCATGAACTAGGTATAAAATAAGCGACGTGGTTGAACATGAAAACTGTCTTGATTTGTGAATACAAAACTAAAGATTGTATAACAGAACACAATAGATCCCATCCTAAGATGACAGGTTATGTGGTGTTTGTGGCTTAATAAGACTCCTCTAAACATAAGGTGTATAACTGGATTTATTCTCCATGCCACCGTGGCCCAGTTTGGCCCCAGTGAAGAGGTTATAACTTATCTTGAAAGGAGCTGTCTTTTTACTTTATTTACGAAAACCGAAGTTAGCTTTATAAAAGCGGGTCGTCCACAGAGAATCATTGCCCCACCATAGCTTGTTTATGAGTAATAGTTAAAAAAATTATTTTGAAATACATGTCTATGCCAACAACAAACGGCAAACATCACAACCGCTTTAGGTTTTCCATTTTTGAAACCGCTAGATTTTAATATACTTATATTTTAAAACTGTACTCTCCTCCCACTTTGGCCGTCATTAACGCTGAAAGAAATTCTCCCGTTGACCCCAATGCATCTTGACATATGAAGAGCAGTAAAGGATACATCGTATCTGAGGTCCGAACCCGCCCTCAGAATCGGGGGAAAGGAAGGACAGATTTGGGGGTCGCATTTTAAGAATTCTTTTGAATTTGGACAGTCCTTGTCGCGGCACCATGGTGTAACTGTCCTTAAAATTCAACCTTAGAAGGATCCAACCCCTGAATCTGGACAGAGCCTAGATGTAACGGGAAGGGAATTAGTCTTTTGAAATATGCCAATGATTTGGCTCTGTTGGCTCATACTGACAGTATGCAGGCTTTAACTCAGTACCAAGTAGGTCACGAAACAATTTTCACCCATTTGAGAACCTTCCCAAGAACGTATGCAAATAGGGAGGGCCCGTTTGACACCACAGGAAAGGCAACACAACATGAGGTCCAAATATAGCCTTTATTGTGGCTCACCTCAACACTTTATCGCCGCCTGTCCTATCAACCAAAAAGATAATGCCCGCCAGTGAGAGTATGGGTCCTGGCGGGCAATTTTAATGTAAATAGATCAACAGTCACAGCTAACTTGAGGTTCGACTCTAAAAACCCCTCTCACTGCTCCGCTTTAATTGATTCTGGGTCAGAACAAAATCTCATATATCCTATTATTACTAAAAAATGCAAAATACCCGTTTTCGAGTTAAGCTCTTCTATTGAATTCCTTGCCCTTGATGACAGTTCAATGGCATCCATCTCCTATCAAACCTGAAAATCATCTTATTAATTATTCGTCTATCCTCGTTTCCGCTCATTGTCGGATTCTTCTTTGTTGCCAAAAAAGATGGGACCCTTCGTTCTTGCATTGACTACGGAGGACTTAATCAGATAACGGTGAAGAACAAATATTCTCTTCCTCTCCTTTCGTCTGCCCTAGAACCGTTTCCCACACCTCCATTTTTTCCAAGTTGGATTTAAGAAATGATTATCATTTTGTATGACTAAGAGATGGGGACAAATGGAAAACGGCCTTCAAAACCTACATCGGTAATTTCGAGTATCTGGTCACGCCCTTCGGTCTTTTCAACGCACCCACAGTATTTCAAAACCTGGTTAATGACCTTCTGTTTTTTACACAAGTTTGTCTTCACTTATTAAGATGATATTCTCATCTTCTTAAGCGCCCTAGAAGAACACAAAAACCATGTCTTTCAAGTGTAACAAAGACAGAACGGACTATGTCTAAAAACTGAGAAGTGTGAATTCAATGTCCAAACTATAACCTTCCTTGACTTCATTCTTGCGGGCGGGCGGACATCCCATTCAGGCTTATTTTCTATAGAATAGTCCTCATGAACTAGGTATAAAATAAGCGACGTGGTTGAACATGACAACTGTCTTGATTTGTGAATACAAAACTAAAGATTGTATAACAGAACACAATAGATCCCATCCTGAGATGACAGGTT
Organism: Apricaphanius iberus; assembly: GCA_028564705.1. Lineage (NCBI taxonomy): Eukaryota > Metazoa > Chordata > Actinopteri > Cyprinodontiformes > Aphaniidae > Apricaphanius > Apricaphanius iberus. Next base: position 102,797 of record JAPXFQ010001564.1, read on the forward strand.
CTGTGGTGTTTGTGGCTTAATAAGACTCCTCTAAACATAAGGTTTATAACTTGATTTATTCTCCATGCCACCGTGGCCCAGTTTTGCTCATAGACTGTAAAAAAGAATAGACCTAGCCTCCTCACTCCTCCCGGTTCACCAGAATGACACACTTTCATGGGGGAATTCATTGCGGATTCACAGACTCCTCCTCCCCAGATCTGATGAAGCATGTTCCTAAATAGGGCATAGAGGCGGGATCTTCACTGTAGACTCTGTCCTCGCGGGGCGTGTATGGGCGTGTAGTTCGGTCGTAATCAAGCCCATTCTGCTCCCGCGTCGTTAGCTCTGATGCTAAACTTGGCTTGGCCCCCTCATTAATTATGCATGATTTCAAAATATTATCTTACGAAAACCAGCCTGGTGCCCAGGTTTTTTATGAGCCCAGCGTTATCTCAGGAAGAATATGTAGCCATAGAAAGTTTTTTTAAAAATGGGCACCAGGCATTAAAGTTGTTTTTAACGTGTCTAAAGTCCAATGCTTTTCAATGGGGGCCTAGCGGCCAAATGGAGGTACTACAGCAATGGAGGAGCAATGGTGGCCTCCATGGTATGCGGTCACAAAGCAGAGCAGCTAGCGGCCATTGGTTTTACCCCAGTGAAGAGGTTGAAAGCGGACCCAGCAAAGACTCAGACTTTTAAAGACTGGTCCGTTCCTGAAACCAGAAAACAACTACAAAGATTCCCCAGGGTTTTTCCAACTTCTACCGAACATTCATTCAAAACTTCAGCCAGGTCGCCATTTCATTAACTGGTCTTACCCTCAACAAAAATATATTTTCAGTGGACCCCAGAGGCTGACCAGCATTCAAACAATTTAAGGAGCTATTCGTCCATGCTCCCATCCTGTCTCTTCCTCATCCTCTCTCCAGTTTTTTCTGGAAGTTGACACATCAGATTAAGGTCTCTTCAAGACAACAAGGTCCTCTGCATTTTTCCCAAACTGAAAGAAAGTATGACATCGGTGACCGAAAGCTCCTTGCCGTTAAACTCACATTCGAGGAATGGAGACATTGGCTGAAGTATGGACGTGCGATATAATGATTTAGGACCGTGAAGCGATCTACACGTCTGACGATCTGTCATTTCTTAGAGATTGTTTTATCCCAATTCACAGTTCTGCTGCTGTATTTCTCCCTCTATGTGCGAAGAAAAGCCTCCGCTCTCTCCCTGGTCTAAGCAAAATACCCCCGTGCCCCTCTACTCCCTCTTCACATGTGTACAGCCTGTAAACAAGCATGCTGTTGCTGCAACTGAGAGCGTAAATGAGGATTTTGTTCCGAAGAGAAAGTCCTCGTCCATTGTATGGAGCCGTTTTTTTTTTTTTTACCAGACGACAAAGAGCAAACAAACATTATTTGCAATATTTGCAAGGAGAGCATCAAGGCAAGTGATCGCAACACCATAAAGTTGTTTAATCATTTGAAGAGAGAGCATCGTAAACAAAACAGTGAGCCAACTGGCAGCTAAGCTATTAAGCCTGACTGCAGCAGCAGGGGCTAGTGCTTCAAACTATCTGCGCTACCAGTTGTCCAGCTTCCTTTTTTTTTTTCTAAACACCACTATAACTCACATGTATGTTATTGCACAGAGAGTTGTAGGGAATATTAAGAATATGTTTGGATGGATTTAAGAATAATTATACCTGCTTACACTACCTTAGTCTACCTTCATTATCTTATGTAGCAGCAGCACTTTGTATACAGCTGTGTTTTTACACTACATTGTTATCACTTATGTTTTTATTAGGCAGCTTTATGTTTGCCTGTTTATAATACCAATATTCTGCAAAAAACATTTCAACCAGTTAAAGCTGCATTTACTCCGTTGTATGAGGATTATTAATTGCCGTATTATAGATTGAACAATACATCTTGCACTATGTTTGCAGCTGCATGTTAGTCTTTTATTTTAAAATATTTTATATTGTATTCGATTTGCTCAATATCATATTTTTAAACTAAGTTAATTTCATGCCTGCTTTCTTTTTTATTAGATAAGTCAAGATTGAAATTGTATATAATACATTTAAATACCTTTATGATTTTGATGTATTTTTCAATGAGGTCATTTGAAAAATGAAAAATACTTATATAGTTTCATTCAGAACTTTCAGTGCATTTCTATCATCTCTGGTTTGAGATAGCCATATAAGTATTTTAGCCCTGTGCTGGTTATCCCTAATTGGAATGAATTTACGGTATGTATTTAATATTTCTTTTCTTTTAAGTGTGATTTAAGTTTTGTTGATCATTTAAAAAAAATTGTGACAAAATTGAATTGAATTGATAATATAATTGAAAAATCGTGATATTTTATTTTTGCCACATCGCCCACCCCTAGGCTGGAGTTTACTGAGCTTCCTGTGATCATTTGGACTGACCACGGAAACCTATACTGCCTTCAATCTGCTAAAAGACTCAACCCGAGACAATACCGCTGGTCCCTCTTCTTTTCTAGGTTCAATTTTAACATCTCTTACTGTCCCGGATCAAAAAACCAGTAGCAAAATGCCTCATCTAGAATTCACCAATCAGACTCTCCACCAGAAAACACCAATATCCTTCCTTTTTCCTGTTTCATTGGGTGCCTTACCTGGGACATTGAGAAATCCATTAAAGAAGCTCAACAAACTGAACCCGACCCAGGTGCGGATCCCCCAGATCGCATCTACATTCCAAGAATGCCTCAACCAAGAAGTCGAGAACGCCCTCAGATGTCTTTCCAGTCAAATCCCATCACCTGGAGCATACACTTACCCTGGATCGAGTACTCTCATAATGCCCATAATTACCCACGCAGCCCTTCAAAAAACAACCTCACAAAACAAGGCACTGGCTGACAAGAAAAGGAGACCAGCACCAGCCACTCTCCTGGTCAACAGGTATGGCTCTCATCGAGAGATTTCCCTTTAAAATCGCCCTCTTCAACTCTGTCCTCTCAGTTCTGTCTATTTTTCCTTAAGATAGTTGTCGACTATCGGTCTCGTGCCGGTATTTAGCCTTAGATGGAGTATACCACCCACTTTGGGCTGCATTCTCAAACAACCCGACTCCGAGAAGACCCCGGCATGACGGGGGGCGTTACCGGCCCTACACCGTCCACGGGTCAGGAGGACTCAGACAGAGTGTTGGTAGCCAGGTCTCCTAGTAGCTAGGAGACAGGTTAATGTTAGTAGCTATGCTGCTTTAGGCTAGGCTGTTGGAGGACATTATTAGGGTCTGTTCCTACTTTCTCTCCTACTTCTCCCCAACTGCATGATGTGCTGTCAATTCAAGCACTAACCTGTTTTCTATTATAGTAGGTGCTCCGGATTAGCCCTGCTTGACGACCCTGACTAAGATGGCATTGCAGTGACGGAAAATTCTCCACGTCCTGCAACAAACTTCTGCATCAGTTCGATTGCTCTTTCTGTGTCTCTGTTATGTATTCTCCAAGCCACAGACGGTCGCGGCAGATAACTGCTTGTGCTGAGCCTGGTTCTGCCGGAGGTTTCTTCCTGTTAAAAGGGAGTTTTTCCTTCCCACTGTCGCTGCATGCTTGCTCAGTATGAGGGATTGCTGAGAATTCCACGACGCAATCTTCTGTAGTTCTGTAATTTCTACACTAAACATTGTATTGTAATAACTCTTTTTGTAAAGTGCCTTGAGATGACATCTGTTGTGAAATGGCGCTATATAAATAAACTGAATTGAATTGAATTGAATTGAATTAAAATCCCAATCTAAGAAACTGTTTCCCAGGTTCCTCGGTCCACACCCCATTGACTCGATCATCAGTCCATCCACTGTCCGGCTCAGACTTCCTTCCCATTTCCGTGTCCATCCAGTATTTCATGTTTCTCAAATCACACTAGTATCCACCAGTCCTTTGTGCCCTCAAACCAAAACCCCTCCACCTGGCCGGATCATCAATAGACACCCTGCATACATGGTTAATCGCATCCTCAATGTACGTCCTTGGGGCTGTGGCTACCAATACATTGCGGATTGGAAGGGTTACGGTCTTTTGGATGATCAACTCATCGCTGACTTTGAGGCTTCGACTGCTTCTGCATCTGGTCGGCCACCAGGAGGTGTCCGTTGGGGGGTGGGGTTCCTGTGACTTTGTGCTGGTGAGTGGGTTTGTTCTCGTTCCTTCTCCAGTTTTCTTTACAGGGTGTGGCAGATGACAGCCACCAGGTGCGGCTTGTTTCCTTAATCAGCCACCAGCTTAAAAGGAGAGTGAATCCAGCAAGCTGATGCTGGATGGTTCTCGCTATCAGTTTGGTATATGGCCAAACAACCTCTAGTTACCTACTTAGTAAATTATTACCTTCCTAGTTTTGCCTGCGACTTACCTTCTCCGTGTTCTCCAGATCCCTCTGAAAGGAACCTTGACGATCCTCTGGATTTCTCCAAGTTGAGTTCCTTTTCGCTCCGGTTATCTTCCTGGTCAGCCTCCGTGTCGCTCTCCTCTGGTAACTCCTTCTCCTCCACCATCATCTCACTTGTCATCTGTCTGGAATCCAACAAACAATCCACCTACAATACAAGGACAAGAGTTCATTCAGTAAATCATGTTTCCTGAGACGGCTCACTTCCTTCCTGTTTCAAAATAAAACATTTTAACTTTCAAACTCCAAACCTGCTTCCGTGTCTGGTGTGGTGTAGTACCCTGGGTCCTCTGAAAACCAAACACGACATGAACATAGCAATAGTGCAAGAAGGTTCTCTGGTCAGATGAGACCAAAATCAAACATTGTATCTCACTTGTAACGTGCTATAAGGGATGGAAAGCTAACACTGCATATTAGCATAACAATATGTGGTGGGGCAGTATCATTCTGGAGGGAGGCTTTAGGCTTTCTGGAGAATGTCTCAGGTAAACAGTAAGATGGATGGAGCTACATATCAAACAATCCTGGAGGGAAACCTGAGGCTGTATTGTAGGGCATAGATTTTGCTAAGATAGCTGTTCAGTCTACTTTACATTTGCGCATACATTGTATAAACTCCCAACAGAATAGATGGAAACTATAAATATCATTAAATCTGCAGCTGCTCCTCTGTTGAAAGCTGCGTCCTCCATAATTCATTCAAAAATCAACCATAACTCCCATGCACATATATACAAAGTACCAGAGCTGGGCATGCAGAAGGGAATTATAATGGCTAAACTATCGTGGCTGAATGATGGTCCCTGCGATGCCCCATTCTATTGGTCTCACACACAAAACGTTGTTGTTTATTTGAGAAGAAGATACTAAAAGCTCTCACCTCATGAAATCTAAAAGCTTCCTTGGTCTGGCACTACACCTAACCTCGTTTTTATCCTCCACCAGTACTGAACATACTCAATCTTACACACACACACTATTCAGTTCTGTCTTCCAAATAAATAAAAAAACAAGCATTTATTCAGGTCTGAACAAACACACTTAGTGTTTATATAATAGATTATTAGATAATAAACTATTAAATAATAGACTATTTTTGTCCCTTGTGCATGCAAAATTTGATCCCAGTTTTGCAAAAATCCTCAGCTCAATTCAGTGACCTAGTTTATAACTCAGTTTAGAGACACAGAGAGTTGTTGGTGCCTTTTGAATAAGCACTGAGCAACTCTGTATGTAAGCCCTTTACAGAGCCGTGGGAAAATAAATTGCTCAATTACCAAATGATAAGGGGAAAGCATTGAACTCTTTGCACTTAACCACATTAGTTTTTTGTCAGAATCTTAAAAAATATATAGATGGTTCAATATACACAGTTATGGGCCGTTTCTCTCAATGTGCGACACAGTATGATTTGGCATACGTGAGCGACTGTTTTACAGACATCATACACTGGATGGAAGCTGCAGAGATTTACAGCTTAACCCTTTTTCCCTCTAGTGGGATTTTATACGCTTAATAAAATGAAAGAGATTCCTTTAAAGGTTTTGGAGATTTTAATGTGATTTGAATTGATCATACAAGAGGAAAGTATCACATCACAGTAAAATGTAAAAACACCAGGATATGAACTATCATTATCAAAACTCTCTGATCATGACTTGGGTAAAGGCGTCACTCAATAAGACTAAACATTCAAACTAATACTACAACATTAAGTAAAAATGCGTCACAGTGGATTACAAAGCACAAATAAATCATAACACTAAATCATTCCACCACATCCCTAATCTCAAATTGATGATAGGTTCTTCTTTGCAAACCAAGAAAAGAGCTGTGAAACAACCTCAAATATTAAAATGGACAAACTCTTCATGTGAAAGTTTAAAATATTTTTTTTGAGAAAAAAATGTAAAAACTTGAAAGAGCTACAGACATCAGGCAACTTTTGATCAAAAGCAGATTTTGAACAAGATATCAAAATAAAGACTCGGGTGCTCCCATTTATTAATACAGAAAAAACCCATGTCAGTTTTTTGTTGCTAGAATTAGACAAAAAAACTTGTAGCCCAAAAAGAAAAGAATCAACCAAATTAGATGGGAAGGTGTCTTCATGTCTTTTAACACACAATCATAAAAGACAAATTAATTTATTTTGCAGTTTTAAAATCAGAGAGATTAAAATAATTAGTTGTTTTGCTTTAAAACCAAATTTGAAAAAATGAAAAGTAGAGAAATAAAAAAAGCGTAATTTTTCGTGCCAGTCGAACTGTGATGCTCCTGCCCAAGATTGTCTGGGCCCAGCTTTCCGTCAACACCACCACCACACCCCTATGAGCCCGTCTGATGGAGGCCAAGGAGCTCTATCAGCTCCTCCCCCTTTTGTGTCTCATATTCAATCCAATGAATTATCTGGATCTGGTTGCACAAGCAGATTTGTCTCACAAGACAGCCAGGGAGCAGATGTTCTGTGTGCCACCGTTTCACTTCACCTCAGTCTCTAGACTAGCCTCTCCTATTTCTGCCCCTCTTGGCTCAGCTCCTGTCAGCTCAGTTCCTGACAGCCCAGAGCCAGTGAGACCAGAGCCCTAAGCCTGAGCTTCCGTGTGTGTGTGCTTGTGGGGTTTATTAGGTTTACCCATTTCTGTCCCCAGTGCTGGCACCTCAGCTCTCAGTATCCGCTGTGGATAGCTCGCCAGCTTCTTCCTGTAGGTCATCGGAGATGGTCAGGCAGGTCCCTTCTCTGTCGCTACGGCCCCCGGAGAGTCAGCAAGGACCTGTCTCCAACTCCAGAGGTCACTTAGAGGGTCACAGAGGACTCATCTCTGTCACTAGAGCTCCCAGAGAGGTTCAGGAATGACCCATTGAGTTCCTCCTTCGGCGCCGGCTTCAGCGAGTCAGGTGCTTCCTCCACAATTCGCTTCAGTCAGCCCGGTCTCCTCGTTGCTGGCTTCAGTCAGCCAAGCCTCCAGGTCCTCAGGGTAGTACAGCTGAGCCCCTCCTTCTGTTCAAAGGATGTCCACCTGGCCGTCTGCCTGTATTCCAGATCCTCAGGAGGGAACTAACAGGCCGTCCCCCAATAACGGTCCTGTGAAGAGATCCTAATAAAGCCAAGTCACTCTCTCGTTACAATCCACAATAGAGCAGAACGTACGGCAACAGAGGAAGCCCCGCGTTGTTTTTTCCTCAGACGCAGGCTATGGAAGCCAAAAAGTACATACATCAAACTTCATCCGTTGGATGCCTTGCTCGACGTATCCAACGGATGCTGTCTGAATGCAGCTTAACGCATGCGTTGGTATATTGCCGTATGAAACGCAAGCGTCGTTGGAGCCAACGTACTCAACGCAACGCAGAGCCCTTGACGGACCTCTGACGTACTCCACCATAGACTTTACATGTAATCTTGCCGCAGCTGACGCTGCCGCATGGGCTTGGTCTGAATGCAGCATAGGCAAGGTAAAATTATCGTACATTTGAGTCTTTTTGAAATTATTGATCGTACGGAGCCAAAAATTGTCGTACAAATACGATAATTATCGTACATCTGGCAACACTGGCTTGAACTTAGCTGGTCATTCGGTTAGTGCAAATTGGGAACATGTAAAACATGAACCATATTGATGTCTGCAGTACTGTCCAAATGACCGCTGTAGAGCACAGGGTGAAAGTCCTGATCAGACTATGTTTTTTATTTTCTTTTTTTTATTCAATAAATACATAAAGTGTCAAACATTGACATATAACACAATACGAGAGCTATTTCACAAAGACAATCAATAGAATAAATAAATACAGTGAAAATCATTCACATAAGTAAAAAATATTAAACAAAGACAAAAATAAACATTGTCATGTCAATACATAGGTATGTAATAATCCCTGTTAACATACAGTTCATTAAATGTCAGGGAGTGCATTGAATATCTTTTCATAGTTTTCTAAAAAAGTTGTGTTCTTTTTATTATTAACTAAGGCTAGGGATTTATAGAGTGAATTGAATTCAATTAAAAAATGAGAAAAGGTTGGCTTGAAGGTTGCAAATTTATAAAAGTATTTACCAAATAAAATGAAAAATTAACTAAATGCTGAAGACACCTGTTCTTGCTTCTCCCTTAAAGATGTTGTATGCAACATCTTTAAGGGAAAAGCAGTATGATATGTTTACATGGGAGAATATATAAGAACACAAGTCTGACCAAAATTTCATTGTTACATTACATTCAAAAAACAGATGATTTAAAGTTTCTTCAGAATGGCCACAAAAAACACAAGAGCTGTCCAAAACTACAAATTTTGAAATGAGGGAATTAACCGGATATATCTTGTGGAGAATTTTAAAATGAGTTTCCTTAACTTTGTTATGAATACAGTATTTGTGAGGTAAAAGCCATGCTTTCGCCCAGTCTATGTCTTCTAAATGAGAGCGCCAATATAACTTTCCTCGTGGAAAGAACCTCTTTTTATCTTGAAAAAATCTTCTCATATGTTTATTGCTACATTTTCTTCTCATATGTTTATTGCTACATTTTCTGTCTTGTATGTTGATACCATTCACATGCAAAACAGATTTACCCTCTGGTCTAATTTCTTCACAAAAAACTAAGTGACTCTTCATCAAACTAAGTAAGCCAGGCGGGATTGCTCTCATCACAAGGTTGTATTCTTTGAAAGGTACAGGGAAATTATGACGCGATAAAAAACTCATAGGAGAGGACAGAACCATGTTCGTCCAAAGCAGACAAAATATTATTTATACCTCTCTCAGACCATTTGGAATAAAAGAGAGACTTATTCCTAACTGTAATACCCTCATTATTCCATAACAAAGTTTTGTGAGGAGAAAAATTGTGGTTAAAACATAACTTCCCAGAAAGAAGTGATTGTTTATGAAATTTAGACAGCGTGACCGGAAGCTTATCAGGTGAGTAGTTGCAGGTTAAAATGAAAGCAAATCCAAAAATGTGATTGGGGATAAAAACCACAAAGAATTTTGATGCGTCAAACATCTTTTTAACCAGTTAATTTGAAAATTATTTATAATATCAATGAAATTCAGCATTTCAAGACCACCTTCCGCTCTGCTGTTAGATAGAACTGCATTTTTAAGTTTGTGCGTTTTATTTCTCCAAACAAAGTTCAGAAAGAGCTTGTTAATTTCATTAGCTGTGGCATCATTCACAAACAGAGAGAGCGATGGATAAACAAAATGAGAGACACCTTCAGCTTTTGACAAAAGGACCCTGCCGTATAATGTTAAATCCCTCTGAAGCCAAAGGTTAAAAATATTTCTAGTTTTATTAATTCTTCCAGAAAAATTCAGATGTTGCCTTGTTGTTAAATTTTTTGTTATATGTATGCCTAAATACTTGACTGAGGTCTTTAAAGGGATATTATCGAGAGAATTATCATCACAGTTGTGTATGGGCAGTAGTTCACATTTAGATACATTAAGTTTCATGCCTGATGCTAATGAAAACTGTTCAACTAAATTAATAGCTTTGACCAACTGTTCTTTGTCTTTCAAAAAAAGAGTTGTATCGTCTGCCAGTTGCGATGTTCTTATTTCTCTATTAAATATAGAGTTACCCTTGAAATCTGTATCATGTACTATGTTTAATGATAATAGTTCCACAACTAAAATAAATAGAAAAGGTGAAATGGGACACCCTTGCCTAACACCACAGTTTATATCAAATCTATTAGAGGTACTGTGGTTGATAATTACTGAGCTATTAATTCCTTTATAAAACATTTCAATAGTATATATAAATGCATTTCCAAAGCCAAACAATTTAAGACATTCTGCAATAAACTTATGTTCAATGGAGTCGAAAGCTTTATAAAAATCTAAAAATAGAATAAATGCATCTGAGTGTATTGAATCGGCATAGTCTAATAGATCCAAAATGAGTCTGATATTATTAATTATGTGTCTATCCTTAATTAAACCTGATTGTGTTTCAGCAACGATGTGAGGAACACATGTTTTTGATCTAGTTGCATAAACTAATGCCAGAATCTTGTAATCAATAGTAAGGAGAGTAATAGGTCGTCAGTTTTCTATAAGTTGTCTTTATCCGTTGTTTGAATTAGCGATATACATCTTGTTTCATAGTTGTACTCATCTCTCCCTAACCAACACATTCACAGTACATGCAGAATAAAGGTTTCTGAATGATGTCCCAAAAATGGACATAAAATTCAACTGAAAGCCCATCTATCCCTGGGGATTTGCCAATTTTCATTGAGAAAAGAGCAGTTTTGATTTCCTCTCTAGACAGGTTAGTCACATGTCTTTTTTTAATTCCTCATCAACCATGACTATGTGCTTTCTGATCTTTCTAATAAACATTTCACAAGAGGGGTTGTTGAATTCCGATTTGTATAAGTTGCTATAAAAGGAAAAAACAAAATCAGAAATTTTTTTTATCCACACATTTACTACCATTAATATTAAGCATATTTAGTGACTTTCTTTGACCATTTCTTTTCTCCAAAGCAAAAAAATAACTGGAGTTTGTTTCCCCCTCTTCCAGTCATTTAGCTCTAGATCTCACAAATGCACCTTTGGCTAACTCGATATAAATCTGATCTATTCTTAACTGCATCTCCTTTATTTCTAACTCCTCTTCAGAAGATAAGTTGGATTTAGATAAGAGGAGACCAATTTTGTTCAGTAACTCAGCTTCTGTTTTAATGGCTTTTAAGTCTTAACCTCTCTTTATGGCAATACTTCTTGTCATAAATTTGAAGTACTCCCATTTTTGTGCATATTCGTTTATCTCAATTTCATTAAAGATATCATTAGCTAGATCTTTTATTCTGTCATTAAAGCACTTGTCCTTAAGAAGAGTGTTATTAAATTTCCAGTATCCTCTTAATTTATTCATATTCTGTGGGCTCCCTAAATTCAGTGTGATTTTCTTGTGATCTGACAATGGAGCATGACATACATCTTTGACATACTGAAGAGCAGAGGAAGAAACTGAAAAAAGATCGATTCTGGATCTAGAGGAAAGGTTACTCTTAGACCATGTAAAATCCTGTATATCTGGGTTAAAAAAACGCCATGTATCTGTCACGGAGAGACCCAAACAAAGTTTTGAAACAATATTGCTGTTTATGAGAGAATGACACAATTTTGGAGGGAATCTATCTATTGCATCATCAGGGCACTCATTAAAATCGCCACCTAAAATTACATAAGAGTTAGGGTATTTGTGTAAAAGCTCATTTATTTTACAGGTTCTCTGATTAAAAAGTACCTTATTAGATGGGTGAGAGTTGTGTCCATAAATATTACATACTATAAAATTAGAGTTATCCTTCTTAAAGCCTATGATGATCCATCTTCCGTCATGTGAAGACATCACCTCTGAGATTTGTCCTTTAAATCTATGCAACAAAATAGAGACTCCGGCAGAACGGTTAGTACCATGACTACAGTAAATCTTATTTCCCCACTTCCCTTTCTAGAACTTTACATCTGACTCACTTGAATGTGTTTCTTGTAAAAATATTAATTTATTATTATTTCATACATTTTGTTTTTCCTATGTCGGCTTCTCTTCCACAAGTGTTTGTTTACCCTGAGTGTGTGACGCGCCTACTGTTGCGGTGGTCAGCACACTTCTTTCAATAATTTGATTTTCTGAGTAACATGCAAACTTGGAATCAGCTCGCCGTAGGGGGCCCATCTTTTGTCCGATTACTCCAAAAAGCTTGATTTAGCTGTGCATGTAAACGTACTGAGTGATACATTTAGAGGCTTTTATCTTAGCCTTTACTTATCTGAAACAAAGGCAGATTACTCTGAGATCCGTAATTTCTATTCTTCTTTCTCTCTGCCCTTCTTAGCCAGGAAACAAGTGGATGCGCTGGAGTTTGGGCTTTATCCGGGTCTGTTGCTCTTCGAATAATATTTGATGCCTGATTGATATCATGAGGGCCTTCCGAAACATTACCTCACCAAATGACGCCTCCCCAATAGTAGTCATCTACCTGGATGCTGAGAAAGCATTCGACAGGGTAGAGTGGCAATTCCTGTTCTTTACTCTGCAGGCCTTCGGTTTTCGTGCAAACTTTATTTCCTGGGTCAAACTCCTCTAAAATATTCCCAGAGGCTCTGTTGCCACCAATTGTGTTACCTCAAAGCCTTTTAGACGTTTTAGGACCACGAGACACGGGTGCTCCTTGATTTCTCTGCTTTTTGCTTTAACATTGGAGCCGTTAGGATCCAATGCTAAAGCAACTTGACGAAAGCCGAGGCCCTCCCTTTAACCTCTTCCTGTGCCCGGACATTGTTTTTACCGGGTGAATTCCACTGGCCTCAATCAGGAATTAAATACCTTGGTATTAAATTCCCACACACATTGTCAAACTTGATTCAGGTTATTTTTGGCCCTTATTAGACAGATTTAAAATTGATATAGATCGATAGTCTCCTTTGTTTTTGTCTTTTCGGGGAAATGTTAATATAATTAAGATGATTTGTGCTCCAAGATTCAACTACATGTTGCAAGCCGTCCCACTAAAGCTACCGGTAGGTAACTTTTGCCAATTCAACAAACTATGCAACAAGTTTTTTATGGAACTTAAATTAAGAAGATTACAGAGACTGGTGGAATTGGACGTTCTGGGAGTCCCCAATTTAACTCTTTACCATTATGCTTTTTGTCTCAGACATATCATTCAGTGGGCTCTACCTCCCGAAAGGACCCCCCGTGGTATGATCTTGAGAGTCAGTTGTGCAGTCCACGCTCTCAATTTTCTCAATTATTTTGGGGCCCCTGGGTGCGTCGGGGCATTTTGTTGTTGGGAGATCTGTATAAAGAGGTAATTCTCAAATCCTTTAATGACCTCATAAATTACCCTATAAATTACACAGGGCCAAACTTGTCAAATCTGCTGTTTGCTGGATGATGGTGAAGAAGGCAAGTTCACCCACATGCCCCCCCCCCCCTTCTCTTTATGGCATAATCATCTCGGTAAATTAGCTGCACTGGAAAACCTCTCATGCAAACTGCTAGACAGATCAGATAACTTTCATTTTAAATGGGAAACATATCTGTCCAGTCTTCATAGGACAGCTTAGTATTTTTACAATTCCCCCTCTGAATATTTCTGTGGGGTGGTATGATTCTAACTTTGTTTGCTGATTTAATGCTTTCATTGGGTGATGTTGAATTAAATAATTATCATAAGTAATTCAATGTATGTTCAAGCAGAGACAAAATGGAGCCAATTTCCAGTTTAACATTTATTTTGAACAGATTAACAAATTGCAGTTTTACAGAGGAATTTTGCCCCCGTCAGTTCCTCTGTGGTCCAGACTTAAAGAAATCTGAACAATTAACTGATCTTTATTTCACAGCGACTTTAGTTGTATTTCACTTGCCTAGGTTTTTAAAAATTATTTATTCATGTGATATTTTGTTTCATGTAGATTTATTCTTTGTTTATTTATATTATATATATTAAAAATATTCATATATATATATATATTTATTTCCTGGACTTAAAAAATGTGTTATGCCATTATGTCATTATCAACACTGTTTTGTATGACATGAAAATGTGAAAATGCAATAAAATTCCGATTACAAAAAATACTGATTGGAACGTTTGTATGATTGAAATAACTTTGACTTTAAGTTACCTTGAGATAACATCTGTTGTGAATCAGCACTATATAAATTGTTTGGAGTTAAGATGGCCCAGTCAAACTCCACATCTAAATCCTGTGGATAACAGAGGAGGCAAGGAGGTGTCTGTGGTACGACTTGGAAAGTGCTGTTAACATGTTTTCAATGGCAGGTCTTGATAAAAAAAAAACATAAAAAAGATTTCAGTCTATAGATGTGCAAAGCTGGTAGCCTCACAACTCAAACAAAAGTATTGACTCATGGGGGCTAGGCAAGGCAAGGCAATTTTATTTGTATAGCACACTTTCAACTCAAGGCAATTCAAGGTGCTTTACATGATTACAGAAATATGAAAATTAAAACATAAAATCAATAAAATAATAATAATAATAAAAAGCATAAACAAACATTTATAAATCAGACAATGGTACTTGATTAAAAAAAACAATTTAGGATAAAAACAGTTACTCATAAGCATGTCTAAATAGGTACATTTTTATTTTGGATTTAGAAGTTCAGTGTCTCTGCAGTTTTGCGTTCGTCCAGCAGTTTGTTCCAGATATGGGGGTGCATAGAAACTGAAAGCTGCTTCCCCATGCTTGGTTCTGGTTCTACGGACAGTAGATTAGAGTTGGAAGACCTTAGTGATCTTGATGGTTTGTACCATAATAGCAGATTGTTAATGTACTCTGGTGCTAACCCATTCAATGATTTATAGACCAATAAAAGCACTTTGGAATCTATTATCTAAGCTACAGGGGGCCCGTGTAAGGACTTTAGAACTGGAGTGAAAGCTGACCTTGTTATTGCCTTTATGTGACCTTGGAGGTTCAGGTCTGAGTCCATTAATTCAACCGAGTTTTCTGTTCAATTTGTTCAATGCATTTATTGAGGATTTGGACGGGTTCAACATCACCTGGTGTCATAGACATATAGAGTTGAGTGTCGTCAGCATAGTTGTGATAATTGCTATTATTTGTTGTTATCTGTCTTAATGGGAGCATGTAAATGCTAAAAAGGAGGTACCCTAGGATGGAGCCCTGGGGGACCCCGGATGTGATTTCTGCGTTTTGTGATGAGAATTGGCTAATCGACACAAAAAAAATTCCTGTTTTTTAGGTAAGATTTGAAGCAGTCGAGTGCCGTACCAGAGAGTCCGACCCAGCTCTCTAGACTTTCCAGTAATATATCATGATCTCCGGTGTCAAAAGCTGCACTGAGATCTAATAGTACCAGTACTATTGTTTTACCACAGTCAGTATTTGTACGGATGTCATTGAACACTTTGACGAGGGCCATCTCTGTGTTGTGGTGCCTACAAAAACCAGACTGATACTGTAAATATCAAAGTGGTTGTTCATTCTTAGGAAGCTGTTTAACTGTTGGAACTCAGCTTCTTCAATAATTTTAATAAAAATAAATGGGATAAATGGGAGATGGGATAAAAAAATAAATGGGATAAATGGGAGATTATTTCTTTAACCTTTATTTAACCAGGAAAGTACCTTTGAGGTTAAAAACCTTTTTCAAGGGAGTCCTGGCCAAGAGGCAGCAAAAGGGGAGATTAGAGATTGGTCTGTAGTTTTGCATTAATGTGCTGCCTGGGTTCTTATTTTTTGTATTGGTTTGATAACTGCTGTTTTTAAGGCTTGGGGAAAACACTATACGTAACTATATGGATCAGATCTGCCCTGATGACTGGGAGGACTTTTTAAAAAAAACCTGTTGGTAAGATATCCAGGCAGCAGGTGAGAGAGCTTAGTTTGACAATAATTTAATCAAAGCTTGATTGATTTATTGTTTGGTAGTCAGTCATTTTCTCAGCATGGGTGTTAAGTGGGCTCAACACTGGTACTGGGGTTGAAACTGGTGTTCTGATTGACTTTCTGATGTTCAAGATTTTTTCAGTAAAGAATCTGGCAAATTCATGGTGGAGTAATTAATCTCTCCACTGTAGCAAATAATTTCCTTGCATTATTGTTGTTTTTGTGAATAATCTCAGAGAACAATGATTCCCTTGCATCGTTCAAGGTTAATTGATATTTGTTCAGTCTCTCTTTATATATCTCATAATGAACTTGGAGTCGAGTTTTTCACCATTTTCTTTCTGTACATTTGCACTCCCTTTTTCCATTACATACCAGTGGATAGCCTCTCCACGGAGACTTCTTTTTATTCATGACAGTTTTAACCTTATCCATCATGTCTGAGAGAAATTCGTCTGTCAGTTTGTTTACTGAATGTGTGTTGGTGGATATTGGAGATGTGGATCGGATTGAAGTGTACATCAGTTTAAAATTTTCAGCCGAGTTTTCTTTGAGGAACCATTCTTTAAATAATGCTCTTACTGTGATTAGGAATTTTAGTTAAGATTGTGCTTTCAAATGAGATGCAGAAATGGTCAGAATGGGGGCTGAATGCAAATGTCAGCCACACTGTTCAGATTTTTATTTGTAAAAAAAACTTGGAAATGCATACAATTTTCCTTCAACTTCATTCAGTAAAGTTCAACATTGGTTTGGATAATTGTGGATGTACACAGTGAAAAACTTCAAGGGGTGTGAATTCTTTAGAAAGGCATTATAGCTGAACCCAAAACAGTTGTTGTATTATGATCTCAAGAAGTGACACAACGTTTTTATTTCAGTGCGTCCCAGGGTAGCTGTGGCTACGACGTAGTTTGCCATCACCGATGTGTGGATGTGTATGTGTTTTTCTCTTTTCAAAGCAAAGTTTGTTCCCAGACACTGATCTGATTATCACTATATGCTACTGCTGCTTGAGGGATGAAAGGGACGACCTGACCACCGCTCCAAACGGAGAAAAGTTCAATACAGGTAGAAGCAGCAAACAACAAGTCCTACACAAAAACTACAGTTCCTCTAGAGCTCAATGCAGAGCAGCAGCTAACACACATGCATCCCTTGAATGTGTTTTTACATGTGCACTTAAAGGAGAATCTCCATATTTCTAGTAAATACCAGCATGCTCTCTGTATTCAAAATCATCCTTTCAGTACAAAATGCAAGTTACATTTTCCAAATAAATACTGGTCCATTTTTTTATTACTATACCATCTTCCTGAGATGCTTGCAAAGCCACGGGCATTTTCATGCACCACAGATCAACTAGCCCCCTCTTTGGAGCTATCCTAAAACACACTGCCTTGTGAGATCAGCTTGTGAGATCATCCTTCATTATATGAATTGTGGCCCCAATCCTGTTTGCTGCACCAGCACAGCATAATCCAAGACGGCAACAGAGGCAACGAGTAAACTTAATGATCAGATAATGACTCCCTGTGACTAAACTGAATGTGCTGTGAATAAAGAATCTGTGGGACTGCTTCTTTATTTCCTATTGTTGTTTTTTGATAGGAAATATGCTATAGTGTTATGTATAAAGTTTACTTGCAGCTACTTACAGTTTACTTGCATGCAAATGGAAATGTTATAACAGTATCACAGCAAATACTTTTTCTTTGAACATAAAAATATGCAAGTTTGTGGAAGCTTTATTTTTAGGTTCCAAAGTATAAATGTGGTGCTCTTGTTCTGCTTCAATAATTTCTGTCCTGTGCAACTTTTCTGTAACCAAACTTTGGTACAAAACACACACGCCGTACCTTTAGCAACAACTGCAGCCACACTCTGCCTTCATTCTCACTTGCCGAACAATGATCTGATATTGCTTGCAAGTACCAACTTAAAAAACTGTAGTGATGCACTTTCAGTTGCGGCCTTGACTTGCCGGTCTCAACATAATCTGAAAAGTTTCTGTGTTTTTTTTCCAGAAAAAGTGAATCTTTAAAGGAAACTACCAGAGGATCCAGAACATTTAAATAATGCAGACAAACATGTACATGTACATCATTAGTCTAGACATTAGAAACACAGCTGTGCGCTCCTCTCGCCTGCCGGATGCCGTACAGCCACTTGATGACTCGCGCATTCCTCTCGATTACAGAGATACCGTAAGGAACTCTTTCATTCAACCCCAGGGGCCCATCCATGTCGTCCTCATTCCCTGTGTACTCCCTCACCTTCCCTGAGTCGCCCCCACACTCCGAGCTGGTCGTGCTGAGGCTGCGGAGTTTGGACACAGACACGATGTCCGAGTTGGGCCGAGTGCAGTGCTCCACGCCACCCAGCCCCTCCACCTCTTCCAGGTCCAGCCCACAGTAGTTGAAGAAGCGCTCCAGGTCAGCCGTGGCGCGTGAGTAGCGGTCACTCAGGTCTGACTTGGAGCGGTGCAGGGATGGGTGCTTGCAGGAGGAGCACTTGGAGCTGGCATTCGAGATGCATGTGAGGGGAGGGGAGGCCGGCAGGATCATGTCTGCTCGGACTAACTTCGGGCTTGGGGGAGGGTGGGCTGGAGAGGAGGGCATGGTTTGGGATGAGGTGTTAACTTTGGTGGGAGGCTGAGATTGATTCTGTGACTGAGGAGGTGGCAATGGAGGTGGGTGCTGGAGATATGCAACCCAACCCTGGGGGATCTGTCTGGGTCGTGTGTAAGGTTGTACTCCCGCCCTCGGTGGCTTCATCAAGTCAGCGTGAGGCCGAACATCCACTCTCCGGACCGTGACTGAGTTAGGAGCGTTGTAGGGGAGTGGAACCCCCTGTGTCCTCAGTGATGGCACAGGGGGGCGACGATGGGGGAATTCTGCTGCAGGGGTGTAATGGTTATTGCTTAGCAGAGAAGATGTGCAAGAATAGGTGGATGGAGAGTTGGTGGTACTGTGACTCATGGGTTTGAAGTTGTTAAGGAACCTGATGCTCTTTTCCTGCTCTGCAGACAGGCTGCTACATATGCTCTTAACCCCTGATGATGGAGAGGATGAGGGGGGGGAGGTGGAGGAAGGGGACTGGGCTCCATTACATACATCTTCGATTAGATTATTCAGAATATCCAAATTAAAAGGTCTTCTTTCCCCCAACACCTC
Source organism: Apricaphanius iberus (assembly GCA_028564705.1). Taxonomy (NCBI): domain Eukaryota; kingdom Metazoa; phylum Chordata; class Actinopteri; order Cyprinodontiformes; family Aphaniidae; genus Apricaphanius; species Apricaphanius iberus. Next base: position 121,800 of record JAPXFQ010001564.1, read on the forward strand.
CTTGCCTCCTCTGTTATCCATTTCAGTGAGGCAACAAGGAACTTTTCGGGCTGTTGGGCTACCAAAGAGGCCCTGGGGCATTATTACTGGGGGAATGAGAGGCTTGCGAATTACTGGTGCTTTGATTGGTGCCTGACGAGTGAGAGCCACCTGCTGGCTCTTTACGTACTTGGTTTTATCTGCCTCCAGACGTTCAACAGCACTCAGCTTGCGAGTCCCCGTTCCAGCAGGGGGGCGGAAGTAGTTGGGACCCTTGTTGAGTATTCTGAAGGATCTGACTGAGGTGAAGGTGACTCCAGCCAGACATCCTTCTGTAGGTCTCAGCGTCTCCAGTGGCATCACCTGTGGTTACTGAAGCAGAAAGAAGGTAAAAAAATTATGGTTAAAATTATCAAGATTTTGATTTCAGCCAGAATATTGTTGATGAGAGCATGTTGAAGCTAAGATGGCAGGAGAGATGAGCAACAACAAACACACTTTAAGAGCCTTCACATGTTCTTCCTGAGCCTATAAAAAACAGTTATTTTGTACCTGCTTTTCTTCCCAGCCCCCAACTACCTTCCTCCTACAGCACCCACTAACTTCCTTACCAGTTGCTGATTTGCTGTTTCCACTTTTCTTCCCCCTTTCCTCTGTTGCTCCTCTCCCTCTTTTTTTCGCTTTTTTCAGTGAAAGACTACTTGTAGGACTGAGTCATTCGAAGTCAATTTCCACATCAGGAACATCAAGACCACCTCCGTCACCTTGGTCGTGACCCACTAGGGGGAAGATCTGGATCCGCGCTCAGCCCAGGAACAGCTTGTAGTACCCCTACTGGATAATTCTAAGGTCTGTAGATCAGCTGGTAGTAAAACCAGCAATACGACAGTCCTCTCTGATCTTTTCTATGACATCCTTGTCGTCTGTTAAAGTTTATCCGTCCAGCTATGATCAGACAAAGAAAAGGCAGTCAACCACTCAGCTGAGTCCCTTAGTCCTGGAGAAGTGAAGACAAAAGTAGTCCAGGTCTGTTCCCTACTATCAGTCTGTTGCTCAAATAAAAACATTCACACAGATTGATATACACACACTCCTCACAGAAATAGACACAGCTGACAGGCGGAGGCTCTCTTTAACACTGGAGGGAGGAGATGGTAACAGGCATTAAAACTATGTCTGTCTCCTCCCAGCTGGCCAATCATTCTACAGCCAGGGACTTGTGGCGGTGGGACAGGAGGCGGAAACTGTTCTTGCTATTGGTCAGTTTGAAAGGCATTTCAACCAATGGGAGCCCTCCTCCCCTTGCATAACATGCATAACAAAACACAGAGGCAACGCTTTCATTCAAATGAAAATTCATAGAAAGGGAGGGAAAGGGGAGAACAACGGATGGGACAGATGCAATTTTTTACATTGACTTGCATCAAGCTCAGTGGGGTTCCATTACAACACTGCAAAAACACCACACAGTCACAGCTCTTTGTTCGTCTGTGTGCCAGCAGAGGTAGAAACAAAATGAAGAGTTTGTGTGAGCAACCATTTCTTTAAATAAAACAGGATTATGTTGTTTTAATGATGTATGAACTGGTATAAACAGTTTGTCTGTGATCAGTAAACCAGGACCATAGTCATGAAATGCTAGTTTAAAGTGTAACCAAAGTAAACAAAGACAGTTTATTTCCACTTTTCTATAGATATGCACTAGCAAATATTTTGGATTATTTATATCAGATGAAATAAGTTGAAAGCATTGCTGACATGAACCAATCTATGCTTATTCCACCTATGCATTCCTAGCTCTACTTCTACAAAAAAAAATCGTCCCTTACCCCACACACCCTTCTTATCATCTACAACATAACCTCTATAGTTACATCACACTTAAGTGGCTTTTTGTTCCCTCTCCTACAACTAGGCCTACCACCCATCTATCGACACATTTTATTTGGGTTTTTATAGACATCCTCCTTCCGTATATAAAACTCATTGTTTTTCCTTTCTTCTTTGAATAACAGCACCTTAGAAAGAAAAGCGAAACATCTTTGGACCCGTCAGTTGCGTTACAATATAGAGAGGGGACCAAACAGTCTGTTTGCTTCAATTTCAATCTAAAGAGACAGAAATATACGTATGGCTAAAGCTACGTAATATTTCAAATTGCTGTTGTCATTGCAATGTGTGGTATCTCCATAGGCATAATTTTAACCGGGGACGCCGGGGACATGTCCCCAGCAATATTTATGATTGACAGGTTTGTCCCTACAAGCCTGATGTGGACATTTTTAGTGACCTAACAGCCACTTCTGCGCCCAGCAAAGTTTCTGCATCAGTATTTAAACAGAATATTATTGAATTCACTCAATTCCAGTTTCTTATTCAGTCATGTTTCTTTCTGCTCATATACAGTAAAGCTAAAGATCTTTGGCCGAACGCGATCCGGCTTAATCTCTATCATTGTCCACCTAACAGAAACACACGCAGGTGAGACGGACTTTTACGCAGAAGCGGTTAAAGCTTCATGTAGCTGCAGACTTAAAAAAGATTCTAAATCAACACCGTTTCAAGATTGAAAAAATACAGTTAGAGTTCCTTTTGGTGATAGCACAGGCCCATCCTTTGCTGCTTTACTGTATGTTGGGTTTTTTTAATAGCACAATTTAAATGCTTTCTTTAAAGGATACTAACGTGCATTGTGTTCTGTGTCCTGAATAATTGGAGATAACCATTAATCTCCTGCTGTTATGTCTCCCGTGCTTGCCAAATTTATCATGTCTGGTTTTGATAATTTTCTCATCCAGAAGAAAAAAAAGACGCAAAAAAACTGCCTATAATTATGTTTTAAACTCGGAAACGACACCTGGCTACTCAGAAACTTTCAGTGGAGAAATTATTTTTAGAAACCCCACAATAAATGAGGGACCATTGTAAATGAAATTTAATAGGTCTGGTTTATTTTCTACGGGTGAGTAGCAACGAACACAATATTAATGTAATATTTTTGCTCGTTTAAGACTCCCAAAGATTATATCTTGACATTCTGGATTTGTGTAGAGGGCATGCCAGAATACTAGCCTACGTTGCCGTAGGCGACGAAAAATTCTTGCTATCTCTGCATCCAGCTTCCAGAGAGAGACACTTCTGCGACACAGCAACGGAGAAACCGGGAATGGACATTTCCATCACAGTTAAAAAATCAAAATGAAAAATAACTTGATCCATTATTTAAAGTAGAATATAGTGAAGTGAATTATTAGACTTTCGTTATACTGCAGCTGACATGTATATTCAGAAATCACTGTGCAGAAACTAAACACTGTGTCCGGTCTGGCTTTACCTAGATTTTTATTTCGCTGGAAGTGCTACATGGATAGCAACGCCATTGCATCATCAGCACGAAAAATTCCCTCCTGCTCCCAACACCAAAACAACATATGAACATTTTCCTCTTTGGGACTCTTAAACAAAACATATGTTATGTCCGCTCGCATTAAATAAACTTCGTCACGAAGCCATGAAAATCCATTTAAATGTTTTTTTTTCACCTGAAACAATTTCATGCGGATAACTTACAGCCAGGTAGCTGCTCTATTGCAGGACTGTCAGCTGTAAGTTCATTTGAAGTTTCTCCACACAGAACGATGTTGGGGTTGCAAAAGGAGCATGTTTTATTGTTGCACATTCTTCTGGTGCGAGTATATATGATATTCAACATTGTTCTTTGTGCTACGGCGTGGATTTTAATAATTCTTCCCAACCAACAGCATAATGTTGGTGATGTTTAAAAAGGAATACAGTTAAACCTATGGCTTTTAACTTGTATTGATTTACTAAAGATGCGATTATCACCACGTTTATAGCCAACTCTGCAGTGCATATTGTAATGAGACATGAAACGGATGATGCTATATAAATATTTAATAAGTGTCCCCACCAATCCTCAAACCGCATTTAAGTTAATAATTACGTCCCCAGCAATTTTTAAAACAAACTGCTGTGAACTGCTGTTCTTGCTGTGAATATCAGCACTGGTGTGATTCGGTCGTAGACATGAAGCCGCAGTCCGAGTGCCGCAGATAATCACACTAGTGCTGATATTCCGCACAACGGCACAACCTCAAGCAAATTTTATTATTTAAAAATAGCAACAGCAGATTATGATTTGATTCTTTGTTCATTTATTTAGCTCTGTCAACACAAACAGTTACAACTGGAAGGCAGAAAAACCTGTGACCAGGCAACACAAACATTTCCTACACAAAAACATTTCAAATACAAACATTAGAACTCTTGTATGGTGGACTGATACTGTTTGTAAAAAATGTTCCAGGGCTGTTGTACTCCAATTTTAACACCCTTGGAATGTCTCTTGTCCAATCAAATTACTTGGTCGGAACTAACTTTATAAATGTATATATATATAACTAAAAATATCTTGAGGGGGAAACAAACAATATCACACTGCACATTTTCACAATTTAGATAGGGTACTTACATTTTGTAATACTAAATAAATTTGATGAAAATCATTTTTTAATGATCACCCATGAAGGTGAATGGGCCAAACCAGCCTTCAACAGGGTAAATGATTAATCCAGTAGGTTAGTCATAATAATGATGTCTCTTCTCTAAGGGTCTTGACACACTAAAAGTCTATATTTTACATTTTTAATTATTAAGTGTGAGCTCTAAATTCCACATCGAGTCAAAATAGTCATGAAAAGTGATCATGTTTGGCTTTCGACACAAACCTCACACGTGATCCTCAGAATATCGCTCTTGCAAGTTGGTTTAAATTTCTTAAGGCCAAAAAAACTCTCCTCTAGGGTGGGTCACTGGATTCACCTATCCTTATCTGAGGAATTTCCTTGTAACAACAGAATCCAGAGAGAACCTTACAATCATCAAAGCCTCTAGTTTTTTTTGTACAATGCCTATGACAGTTCAGTATTTTCTGATTTTTTTATGGAATATAATTCAGAATAATTTCTCTGAAGAGCATTCCAAAATAAGTGACAGAAAAAGCAGCCCATGAAGATGAATTATCTAGGCTCAGGGCCTCTTGACACACTGTTGGCTGGTCTTTCCAAAGCAACAAAACAAGGAGTGTCATTTAGTTTCAATGATGCGGATTGTCTGTAGCCTCAAGAGAAAAGACACACAAGAATATATATGTTCATTTCTGCTATAGGTCTAAGATGGATTTGTTGGGATGCAGTCTTCGGAAGTCCGTCTTCTTCTCGAGCCTGCTCAGAACCCCCCAGACGAGGAACCTGGCCTTTGGCCTTCAACACAAGCTGAGCAGATCCCATGTATTTTATTTTTATTGTTTATGTTGTATATTTTGTGACTCTTTTTACTCTTCAATTGTACTTTATAATGTCTGTTGTACAGCACTTTGGGCGGTTGTGGCTGTTTTAAGTGTGCTGTATAAATAAAGTTGACATTGACAAACAGGTATTAATGCTGGAACTTGAAAAAAGGCAGATGAAAGGATGAGGGTGGGGGGGTGAAGGAGGAAAGGAAGGGATGAAGGGAATGTGGGGGATGAAGGAGGAAACGAAGGGATGATGAGGATGAAGGGATTAGGGAGGGGATGAAGAGATGAGGGGATGAAGGAAGAAATGAAGGGATGATGGGGTGAAGGGATGAGGGAGGGGAGGAAGGAGGAAATGAGGGGATGATGGGTTTAGGGAGGGGATGAAGGGGATGAGGGAGGAAACGAAGGGATGATGGGGATGAAGGGATGAGGAAGGGGATGAAGGGATATAAGGAATGAGGAGATGAAGGGATGAGGGATGAAAGAAACAAACAGCAAACAGACTGCTGCCAGATTAGGAGAACGTATGGGCTGGTTAAAAAAATGCATTTTCTCACTTATCTTTTCTCAATAAAAGCTCCACATAGTTTCTTTCCTTTCTCAAAGGTAGCTGTCAGGCTCCTTGATACTTGAGGCTGGCAAATCCTTTAAAGCTCTCCTTTACTGAAAATAGTTAAAAACTGTTTATTTTCTTAATAAAATCAGTCACTCTGTGAAGATTTTCTTCAACCTCCCATTCCACACATTAGCCACAGAGAAGAAACCAGGCAATACAGAAAAAGCCAGTCCCTTCTACGTCACAGGGAAAATTAACTTTCATGGTTCAAACAACTTTATCCAGCAACCATAGGAAGGCTGATTTTCATGGAAAGAGCACAGGACGCCTCTGCTAGTAGAAGCTAGAAGCAGATGCTAACTGTTAGCAAACAAGTAACCCAGATTTTCCACCGGACGCATCAGCAGCACGTGACAGGAGCTTGCATATTTTGCTGCTTGGCCCTTTCCAACGGGGGCGTGTGAGGTGCGTAGCAGCAGGGAAGTTGCCACAGAAAGAGCACAAAACAGTATTTGTTGCGGTAAGTTCATAGTAGTTTAGTTATTACAATGTATTTTAGTTTGCGTAACTGAAAAGGGTGCGTATATAAGGGGGGGGGGGGTTCATAGGTAGCATAAACTCACCATCTTGCCCCAAAACAGCAGATACGTCACTCCATCCTTCTTGACATTGTTACTGACTTCTCACCAGACAACACAGTGACCTGTTTTAAGTAAAGCAACTGGAAAGCAGCCCGTTTCTTTTATTTTTCCTGTCTTCCCCTATCCAAAATGTTGAAATGTACGCTTTTCAGAGGGATACTGAGTAGAAAATAGGACTGCCACATATATTTAGAAAAGGGCTGCAACATGACGCCCCTGAGACGGGGCAAACTCGTGCTGCTTTCGCCTCAGGTGGAAAGGATTCTATTGACTACAGCCGTGGTCTGCGTATGAGATGCTGCTGCTGTAAGGTGCTGCTTACGCATCCGGTGGAAAGGGGGGGTAACATTTAGCAACTCAACAGCATGATACAGCACTGACTTGGTCGGACTTAGTACACTTGTGGACATAGCACATCAGTATTGCTTTTCTTTTTACCGAAGAGAGAGGAGCTAAGGAAGAAACTGTTGACATTTTTCTTGGAACATCCCCAGCAAAGAAAGTTAATTTAATTATTTGGTAGAAGGCATCAAACGGTCACATTGCTGTTAGCCAATCAGAGAGGAGGTTTTGCATATTGCGGACAATACTGAGTTAGACTCGTGATCCTGTTGTTTAACTGGCTGGTGCAACTGCATCTTCCTGAAATAGGACTTAGAAGGCATATTTTCCACAAAACAGCTCTCAAGGCATGTTATTTTGCAAAAGACCAAAAGTAATTCAATGAAAAAACAAGTGAATGGGACCTTTAATCAAAGCACTAGTTTCCAGTCACATCAATTTAAACCCATCTGCAGTTTATTGTAATCCAGTGGTTCCTGCATTATTCACAAACTTTGTTTACTTACTAGGTATTGTATGAATGGATAAAGACAGCAACAATTATCATGAAGCTGCTAAATACATTTACTCCATTCTTTGGTTTGGGCCAAGTATGTAAATGTGAAAGCTGCTCCATGTTGAGCTATATACACGCAAGTACCTCCATCCTAGATAGTCATTACAGCTAAAAACAGCAGCTATTGTCATCGGTTTTCTCATGAATGGTCAGACAGATAATATTGATCTCTGCTAATGTATGTGGAAACATCATTATGACAGCACTTATCAATAAACTGTATTCACACCAATCTGCATGAAGCAGAAAGCAAAGTGTTGAACCATTTTGCGGAGTTTCACAAAAAGCTGATGTCTCCAAAAGTATCCGCTACAGTCTCAGACCAAGAAATTTCAGCTCTTTTCCACAACGGAAACTTTGATTGGCTTTACTTAAATGTAAAAAGCAGTCAGACTAATACCACTGTGAATTATACTTTTAGTTTTCCAACCACAATTTCCGTGGATAGAGGCCTATGTTGTGCCTTCTGTCTGAGACTGGAACTGTGTTTCATAGAGGTCAGTGACGCCTCTGCCTTTGGGGCCGGTGTGGAGCTCTTTGCACATCCTGAGCATGCAGGATTGTTCTTCATAGTGTAATATTGTACAATGACAGATTCTTTTACCAATAAAATTCTGTTATAAACATTTGTGTACCACTATCTAAGTCTTGTCAGAATACTCTCAAGCTCAGTAAGCTAATTCCTCTTGAAGGAGCGATTGGGCCCGACTCCTTAACGTCTGTTTGATGAGAATCTGAAATTACAGTATCCATGCTCAATGTGCTCTCATTGAAAAACTATGGGGAACAAATATTCTGACCCCAAGATGAGATTCTGCTACCTTCCTCAACAGAGAAGGCAACAATGAGCCATCTGGTGTGCCACTATCAAAATCACAGAAGGGAGTGATATTATGATTATGAATAGTTAATAATTAAATAATTAAAGTTAATAATAATAGTTAATGTCTGGCTGCTAGATGTGTGGATAAATCCCTACAACTTAATGCACTTGCAGTTTAAAGTTGGCTCCTCATTTTTGTATGTATATTGTTTTAATAAAGGAATGCTTTAACATAATAATTTTCATATTCTTATTAGAACGCTTAACAAAAGAATATGTTGCCTTTAAAAAAAAGTGAGTCCGTTGAATGCACAGAATTCATGCATGTAGTGGTGCATGGTCAGGATGGTACCACCTCTGCCTCAATTTGAGCCAGGAAAAACCCTGTAGACTATACAGTTCAATAGTTTAAAACTAAAGAGTAAAACATTTTTTATGACCGGATTCTCTGACCCCTTTGGCCAAACTGATGAAAAAGTGCAATATACAAATATTAATATTTTATAACCCATTCTCAATGTTTTACTAGTTTTATTCACTTACTGTAATACTACCCTATTTTTCATTATTATTATCTAAATATTTTTATATTCCTCCCATATTTTTCATATGATTAATTTTCTCCACCAAAACTTACAGTAAGTTGACATTTAACAAGCCAGCACTTTTAAAATAAGATTCACCTGAATCATGATCCACTTCATCACAGCTGCTGTTGCAATTTGTACTTTTTGTCTAAAAATCAGCAAGAATCTTCTCCTGCAGATGTTTACGCAGCCGTGTCCCCTCCTCTCCCATCCCAACCAACAAGCCCTGCATCCGAATTCTATAGTATGTACTACATACTACAAGTAGCTACTTCTTGCCCTTTGATCCAGTAAATACTGCGTTGCTAACCAGTGGGTAGTAGGCATGAAATCGGACGTACTGCTCCACCATGTTTACGTTAAGTCACCTGTGGTCCCGTCCTGGGCATGGCCGACGTCACTCTTCTTCCACAATTTTGGGGCTTCCGCTGCATTGTGGGATAGCGTAGCATACAGCGGATTTTACTGTGGCGGTAGTACACATCCGGGAACTTTATGCCTACTTTGCCAATCCATAGTAGAGATTCGGATCTACTACATCGCTCGCTTACTTATTTTCGCCTACTACGTAGTAAGTGTTGTAGGGGTATTCGGATTCAGCCAAGCTGCTGAAGCTGCCGAAGCAGCTGCTTTCTTCTTCTCCAGGGGACTCAGGGAAGCGCTACAAAGGCTACTTTACGTAGCTGCTGCCCCTCTGGTGAACTCTGCTACTGCAACTTATTTCCGAGAAGCTACCTCTTTCTAAAAGTAAACCCAAATTCAGGGCTTCTCAGAAAACATCCAGGGCTCAAGTCCAAGTAGCCCCGCCCTAACTCCGCCCTTGGGTCTGAGGATGCTTGCTCACTTAGAGCACCATCTGGGCCAATTTTCACCATCCAGCAGGGGGCGCCATAGTTGAGCAGGACACCAGATCGGGCGGAGCCACTATGGAGAGATAAATACTAAGAGAAAAACAAGGTTAAAAATTGCAATAACAGCAGAAAAAAGGTATCTGGAGAGTTGTAGAAGTGAAAATTAGCAGAGTGAAGATAAGTAGTCTGCCTCCAACAGTCTAATCCTATAGCAACATAACTACAGATATAACTCAGGATAACTTACGATATTCTTACTATAAGCTTTATCAAAAAGGAAGATTTTGAGCCTAGTCTTAAAAATAGACAGAGTGCCTATCTCCAGCTGTCAACGGGCGAGAGGCGGGGTACACCCTGGACAGGTCGCCAGTCCATCACGTTCTATAATATCTATAATGTCAAATATTTTTAGAACTGAATGATGACTAAAAATGCACTTTTTTCAATTCAATTCACTTTGTTTATATACCGCCAATTCACAACAAATGTCATCTCAAGGCACTTTACAACAAAAGTCATTTCACTACAATTCCACAAATATTCCAATCAGTTAAAAGTTTACTATGTAAGGAATCACAGTAGATTGCGATGAGTCATTGACGTGAGGTTGTGCCCGGATCATGCAGAATCCAACCACAGCTAGTAGTTAGTAGTTCTCACAGGAATTATTTCTTTTCCGGAATAACCATATACAGTATTTTAGAACATTTAGTATTTGGAACTTTACTCAATAAAATTGAAGCTGTATGCATAATAATAACAATAAAAACATGCAAAAAGTACATATTGGACATACATAATCACACTTTCATTAAAGTGTAAAACCAAGACAGACAAATGTGGGTAAAATGAAACAAAGTCGAATAAGTTTTCCCAATCTCTATATCTGTAATATTGAACAGTAAACAGAGCAGTATCCAATTGGTTATAGCAAGAGATTTTAAAACTGATCTGATGTCAACTAGCCATATGACCTCAAAGCTATTAAAGGAAAACCTGAAATATTACAGTAAAATATTAACATAAAATGTTGTCTGTATTCAAATGTAAAATAAATTGTTTTCTGGTTCTTTAAATGTAGTAAGAGATTTCTAGACTGATTTGGTGTCACCTGGTCACATGACCTGGAAACCATTGAAGAAAAATCACACATTTACAGTAACATATTAAGAAATATTACATATGTGATTATATGCTATATAATCCTTTTATATGTTATTTTTCTTTTTTAATATATGTGTGTCAGGTTGCTCGGATGTCCAGCAACAAGTTATCAATATTTCGAGGTTGCCTTGTTAGTAGTTCTCACAGGAATGATTTATTTTCCGGAATGTATGGAGATTTATCGAAAATCTAACCCTAACCAAAACCACCGCATTCACGAACGAGCCTTTGGTGGTGGTATATCTATCAGCGCAGTTTTCGGTGAGACATTGGAGGGAATCTCTGCTTTAGTAAAACTAATGTCCATCGAATATCCAACTAAAAACTAACTTCACCGCAGAGACAGTGAGAGCGGTTAGGGTATCCTTCCATCCCGCATTCATCACTGACAAATGTTCTCTCCCTGCAGCTGCACCATGTCTGTCAGAAAGCCTGATGCCGCTGCGCGTCATTCAGCCACATTGTAACGCGCCACTTTACATCTCCAGTAACGGTAACACCATTGTAACGATAGGAAAAGTAATTAATTACAATACCCCACTACTTAAAAAATAACGCCATTAGTAATGCTGTCATACTTAAACACCATTACTGCCAATGCTGGTCGGAACACCGTGCACAAACCTTATCACAATCCATCACTGTGCATCATCGCTCACTGTCTGATCCGTCAGCGGATCAGATCATCCAGTAGGAAGCAGCTCGAGAAAGACGTCACCTAAGAGAAAGGGTGTCATATTGCATGCACTGCATTATTTTTGAAAAACTGCTCAAAAGGAAGTGTTGCCTGGTGGACCAGGGAACAAGCAGGGGGATGAAGGACTGCCCGTGGTCTGGGCTGTGACTGACATGTTGCAGCAGCACAGAGTGACAGCCAGAGGCGGACTGGGACTAAAAAACAGCCCTGGACTTTGACTCGGCCCAGCCAACAACAGATGCGCGTAAAAACGCAACAGACAAGGTTCTCAAAATTCTTAAACCCATTATATTTTACCTTCCAAATTATCACTGATGTTGACTAAAAGATGTGTTAAAAGCATAGTGTAGAATACTCACTGAGAAATAAACTACGCTCTCTTAGAATATCTCCCTGCTGAACAATTTACAGGTGAGGTGACTACCTAAAACACACAAAAACAAATGTTATGGGTTATGATAAATCACAATGTAAAGAGGCTTGAGTTGCACTTTAAGCTAATTTTTCCCCTTAAATCAAGGGACAAACAGCAATTAAAAGATTTTCAGCATTGTAATAAATTATTAAAGCCAGAAATAGTATCAGCTTAAAGTGTGCTTATGAATAAAAATATTAAAATGTGCTAATTAAAGTAGCAAACAAGGTTTAATAAAAAAATGGCTTTTCTGTATCTTATATGTCATAGACCAGGACCATCATTTATCAAACATTCATAGAAACTGTCCTATATTCTATCCTACAAATTAAATTTAGAATGTTCGTGTTCGTACAAACAGTCAAACGTCTGATTTATGAAATGTGCAGTGCCCACTGGTACGCATGCTTATCTGTTGATAAATCCCACTTACTTAAGCTTTAGCAGGTTAAATTAGTCCTGAACATTACTGTTTGGTTCTGTCCTCTCAGGAGCAACCATTAAAATGAATACATCCACCTGGGAGAGAGTAACAAAGGCAGTAAATTCATGATGATGAAAAAAATGATTCGATATCAAACTGAATACAATAAAACGTCCTTCAGCACACAGCTGGGCTAGATCTTCTGCTGGTGCTCCAATCATCATATTTCACACTTGTGTGGCCATGCGTAATTGGAGACACAGCTTTTGCTGCCATCAGTACAGATAAAGCCATCAGTAGGAGAGCCTACTCATTTGAAGCAATTTTTAGGGAATAAAACTTAACTGCAACATTACTGATAATGAATGTTAGATCAAAACATGACTTTCTTCGGTACAGGTGTAGTGTTTTACACACTAGAAGGATGGGAAGGGTGAAGGGTGGGGTTTCTTTTTGTCTGCCAGCTTCATCGTGTGCTGCAACAACATAATAAATGTGTAGTTTTATACTTGGGGCGACGAGGAACAGCGCCCTTGCTATCTAACCAATGTCGCTTTAATAGGGTATAAAAACGTCACTACATATCATTAATTCAACCAATCAGAGACGCGCAATGTTAAATCTCCTATGGGCGCTTGGCATCAGCGCCCATCGGAGATATATCATGGACTTTTTGGTGTTGGCAAGTGTCCGCGAGACCCGGCGGGTGGAGCCAGTCTTTCTTGACAAGTTGACAATGGCAGCGGCATACGGGATAGAAGACCGTGCAATCTCTTCATCAAAATCCATTTTAAAGAAGACCACTGTCTGAAAAGCTTAAAATAAAAGAAACGGGACCGGACCAGACACAAATTAACATCAGACAGCAGGTGAAAGACAAAGAAGCGTCTTATAATGCGAGTAGAAAGCGCCGTATTTAAAGGCATATTGAATTATGCATTTAAGGTATCGCTGCGTTACAAATGCGCATTATTCAGTAAAAGTGATGTTTTCTGACTTAAATTAATACTAACTGGTTATCGGAAGTAGCTTTGTAGTCTAGACAATGCTACTTCACAATAAGAGCATGTACTCCTGTTTATACTGATGACTTGGATAGTTTGTCTGCTGAGTGTTTACGTTTTGGAAAACAGTCAATTGTGACATTTTATTATTAAGTCTATATTACATTTGATTTATTTAATACTTAACACAGCTGCTGATATTCAAATATTAAGTTTCTATATTTTGGTTATTTCTACCTTGCATTTGTTCTTATTTTTCATATTAGATCACACATATCACCCTCCTCATATTTATATCAGCCGAACCTGTATCAGCAGCTGTGTGGAAATAATAAAGAACAGCAGAAATATAACAGCCTTTTCTCCACCATATGTTCTCATACTCTGAATGGCTTTAAGCAGGTTCTCCCAGTGTAAACAGAGTGATCCCAGTCTGAACCAGAACCTCTATAGACAGCTCAGTGTTTCCTCCTCTACAGTAGCAGTCTGTTCTAGAGAAGCCTCTGACTGAAATCATTCTGTTGTTGTAGGATAGTCCTATTAAGAGGATGATCAAGGTTGTTCAACATTAATAAGAAACCGCTTTACAAAATGTTACCTGGTTAGTTTGTGTTAGCAACTGGCTAAAAGATCAATAGGTCAATGTATGAACATGTAGTCAATGTGTGAATATGATTGTGGAGTTAAAAAATAAATTCTACTAATCTCTATTTATAAAATAAGAGCTATGGTAATTGGATTTCTCCTTTTACTCTAAAAAGTGTATTTTTTTAGTCATATTTAGGAATGCTAATTAGTCTGAATTAATTCACAGCAATCCCTTAATTAAGTTTAAAAAAATATCGTTTGACAACCCTAATATCTAGCCATCATCATAGCCCCCCTGGAGAAAATTCCACCGGCCGCCACTGGACAATACAATGGAAACATTATATTAGCAACTGAAGATGAAGAATTTAACTGCAGACTGAAAAATATCAGATCAAACACATATTTTTAGCTGATTAAGATTCCTTTTTAGGAACTGTAATATAAGTAAAAAATTAAAACATTGGTGTACATGTTTTTTTCTGCCTTCCTGCGGTGAGCAGTCAGTTATTTAGATTGGGAGTTGGGGTAATGTCAGACTGTGCTTGTTTTACTACTATTAAAAAAAAAGACAAAATGATTCCGGGGTTCTTACTTTGAACTACCTTCAATGATTAAAAAAAGGATCAGACTTTTAGTTTGTTTCCAACCAGTCAGGCTCGGTCAAGTAGGAAATTGAACATTAAATTGTAGCTGGATGGTGATGCAAAAACTGTTCCCTGTGAGAAATCCTGTGAGAAACATAAGGATCTTCTTTAAATTCCATTGCAACAGTTTTTTTCACACTATCCCTAGATGCAGAAGTTTCTTAGTAGTAGCAATGAGTGGATTTCACCTCAAGTTAGCTGCATTAGTGTCAGTGTAACATCCCCTGACTTTTACTCAAATATAAGCATGAAGAGTTTGAGCAATGTAAGAGACACTGTTACAGAACAGTTTTGTCTAATAAAGACAGACAGCTAAGCACCCCATCTTATTGTCTTGGCATCGACACATGGAGCTTTGAACCTTTTTCCTGACTTCCTAGATGGATGGAAAAAGAATTGACCAACATGCATAACTAACATGAGTGGACTCCAGAGTTATGCAATGTCTATATTAGTTGCAAAAGCAACCACTGAACCAAGAATCATTGTTATAACATCCAAATCCTCCTTTGTAGGATGCTGCATACTCTGCTCTCCTGCATAATCAGTCTCCCACTAAAACCCCCTCTTCACCTCTGTCACCCCAGAACAGCTGCATTGAAAGGTAGAAAGAGTGCAACGAAATTGTCTTGTCATTGAGGTGATGTAGTGAATTGCTGCATGCATCCATTCTTGAAGATTTTACTGAGCAAGTTAGAAGTGGAGAGAATAAGGCTAAATTGTAAGAAAGAAAAGAAATGACATCTGAGCATCTGAAATAATCTGCATACTTTTTAAAAACAATTTGAAAGAAAAACTACCAGCCAATCTTTTTTTTTTTTTTTTACATTTGTGGCCAAAAGTTTTGAGAATTACACAAATATTAGTTGTCACAAAGTTTGCTTCTAAATTGCTTCTAGATCTTTGTTTCAGTTGTTTCTGTGATCTACTGAAATATAATTACAAGCACTTTATATGTTTCAAAGGCTTTTATCAACAATTACATGACATTTATGCAAAGACTCAGTATTTGCAGTGTTGGCCCTTCTTTTTCAGGACCTCTGCAATTTGACTGGGTATGCTCTGAATCAACTTCTGGGCCAAATCCTGACTGATAGCAACCCATTCTTTCATAATCACTTCTTGGAGTTTGTCAGAATTAGTGGGTTTTTGTTTGTCCACCCGCCTCTTGCGTAATGACAAGTTCTCAATGGGATTAAGATCTGGGGAGTTTCCAGGCCATTGACCCACAATTTCAACGTTTTGGTCCCCAAGCCACTTAGTTATCACTTTTGCCTTATGGCACAGTGCTCCATCGTGCTGGAAAATGCATTTTTCTTCAACAAACTGTTGTTGGATTGTTGGAAGAAGTTGCTGTTGGAGGGTGTTTTGGTATCATTCTTTATTCATGGCTGTGGTTTTGGGCAAAATTGTAAGTGAGCCCACTCCCTTGGATGAGAAGCAACCCCACACATGAATGGTCTCAGGATGCGTTACTGTTGGCATGACACAGGACTGATGGTAGGGCTCAACTTTTCTGCTCCGGACAAGCCTTTTTCCAGCTGCCCCGAACAATCAGAAAGAGGCTGCATCTCTCCGATGAAGAAGATATGACTTTGCCTCAGTCCTCAGCAACCCAATCACCATACTTTCTGCAGAAGATCAATCTGTCCCTGATGCTTTTTTTGAGAGAAGTGGCTTCTTTGCTGCCCGTCTTGACACCAGGCCATCTCCCAAAAGTCTTCACCTAACTGTGCGTGCAGATGCGCTCACACCTGCCAACTGCCATTCCTGAGCAAGCTCTTCACTGGTGGCACTCCGATCCTGCAGCTGAATCCTCTTTAGGAGACGATCCTGGCGCTTGCTGGACTTTCTTTGAAGCCCTGAAGCCTTGTTAACAAGAATTGAACCTCTTTCCTTAAAGTTCTTGATAATCCTATAAATTGTTGATTTAGGGGCAATCTTAGTAGCCACAATATCCTTACCTGTGAAGCCATTTTTATGCAACGCAATGATGGCTGCACGTGTTTCTTTACAGGTCACTACAGTTAACAAATCAAGAACAATGATTTCAAGCATCACCCTCCTTTTAACATGTCAAGTCTACCATTCTAACCCAATCAGCCTGACATAATGATCTCCAGCCTTGTGCTCGTCAAAATTCTCACCTGAGTTAACAAGACAATTACTGAAATGTTCTCAGCAGGTCCTTTAATGACAGCAAAGAAATGCTGTCAAAGAAGGACTATGCAATTAATCTGATCACTGTTCATAATATTCTGGAGTATATGCAAATTTCTATTATAAAAGCTTAAGCAGCAATTTTTTCAATTTGCAATATTTATGTAATTCTCAAAACTTTTGGCCATGACTGTGCATTACAGTTTTAGCTTAGCTTCAGTGCACTCTCATTTTTATCAAAATTTTGGAAAATAAGAAGATGAACATGGAGAAAGAAGGAGCCAAGAGAGTATTTCTGTAATTAGGTCATTTCACATGACTATCCTGATATCAGGCCATAAAACAAGAGCCTCAATTCTCAGCTTGATCAACTGAGCCCAGCAGATAGAAACTCAAAAATCAAGTATTTTCTTATTAGTGAAGTGTAGACGTCATTACTGAGGGATGAGGATACATTTGCAATATATTTTGAAGCCAGTGGCGCTTTGTACTTTTGAGGTTTTACTCAGTTTGTCATGTAAATATTCTGGGAATGCAAATGTTATAAATGAATATTATCCATGTTTTCAAGAGAATAGTTTCCATTAAGTAGCTAAAAATTTTGACATGAGTTCTACAATTATTTTATCCCCTTCATTTAAATCATACTGTTAAAAAACTGCTTTACAGCAACTTTTCTCTCTCATGCACACAGTGTGACTTTGCCTCTGCTCCTGATATAAATAATTATAGCATAAAATTTCTCTTGATTGCCAAAACTAATCCCAAAACAGATTTAGGTGTACAATATGTCGAGAACTGGAGGCAGCCACTCCTCCTCACTCAGCTAGAGCTAATTTGTTGATATGACTAGAAAGAAACACACCCACAATGTCACACACTTAGAGGCATAAAGCACAAATGTGCTTAATGCTTTTACTCTTTAACTGCATTGTAAACAGACATAAATGAAACTCAGGAATGGATCAGGTTTATGCAGCTGCTACCAAGCCTAAAAACAAACAAAAAATGAAGGGAGAAAAACATATTTCTTTTAATGTTGCGACGAAAATTACTGAAAGGATTAATTACATACTATGTCCTGTTTCAGAATCCAAAACCACCACACAGAAACACACATTTAGGAAGAAAGAGTGGTCACCAAGTTCTTACTGTTGGATTTATGACAATGTGTTACACACACAAACACACAAAGCGGACTCCTTCTCCAACTGTTAACCCTTTCTAAGCCCTGAGTCTCTTATCAAAGACACAGATGTTGGCAGCAGAAACATTAGTACATTTCTATTTGTTTCAGCCAACGGTTTGATGGGACAGGCCCTCATTAACCCCTTCTCTGTAGTCTAAAAACAGATAACTTTGGCATGATAACACATGGAAACTTCCCCATACAGCTCCAGATAGCAACGACAGCATCAATGTTCTCCTAAGTGTATTCATACTGTGGGTGTGTTGCACCGTTTTTCACCATTTTTCACCCTGTTACAGTGGAGGGAAGGAAATAGTCCTGGGGCAAACCTGCTAAGCCTTATTATCCAGACCTATTATTTTATACATTTGGCATTCATGGAGAAGCACAAAGGAGGTCCAGGCATGGTGCTGAAAAAAATGTTTTTTTATACCATGATGGAGGTTTTCAGCTGCTTCTCAGGAATTCTCTATAATAAATTAAAATGCATATTTTGTATTAACAGAGAAACAATGCAAAAGTCAAGAACTGGTGAGAACCAATAGATGAAAGCAAATTAATATAATTTAAAAGTGTGAAAATTGAGCAATTAAAACATTTCAAGCCAACAAGACTGTTCTTTTATGTATATAAACCTATGTATGGACAGTGTATACACAGTGATAGGCTCAAAAGGACTAGGAAATATATATGTACTCACAAAAAGTAAACAAGCTGAGAAAGTGGGAGCAAACAATAAAGGAAAACGCAGAAGGTAACTCCAAAGAATCCCTGTTATGAAAGAAGCAGGTGAGCAGGGTAGCGTTATAGGCACCCTAAGCATGGTGATCCTTCCTGTTAGTGTGTTTAAATGAGAAATGAGAACTAACCAGGAGTGTCTCCCTGCTCCTTAAGCCATAATCCGCTCCTTACTTTCTTTGGTGGCTAAGGAAGACTCCACCCTCTTCTGCCTAGAAGCAGGAAGGGAGTTAGAAGAGCAGGAAGCTTTAAAAAGAAATCCCATGGTTTCAGAAACGAGAGCATCTGTGCTCTCCTTTCTGAAACGGCTTTAAGCTTCTAATGTATGGAACGCCAAACTGTTCAAAATTAAATAAATAAATGCAATATTATGAAATAAATATCAGCATGTATAAATATTAAATAAAAGTATAATGTGACAATGAAATTATTAAAAACTGAATTCATTTCAAATGCAACGACCATTTCCCAAAGTCAGGTTTTATTTCATTATAAGGTTTTTTCATAATGGTGTATTTATTTCAAAAAGCAATTTAACATAACGTCTTAGCCAGCCAATCAGAATTAGCTGTTGGGACCTGAATGCTGATTGGTTGGTGCAACATGATGTTCCTGCAGGAGGAAAATGGCGAGGACCGGCTTAAGTCATTTAATACTGTTATTGAATTTAATGCCTTTAGGATTTCATGTATGGCTTTATAATTCTTATAATACTGGCAGAATATTTGATCACTTTTGTAATTGCAGCGATTTTTGTGTGAACATGTCTGTGAACACCCCTGACCATTCGGTGGGTTTCACGTCTTTCTAAACGAAAGTTTAATGAGTTTTTAGGAAGGATGTTTCTGTGCACCTGTACGGCAATTGGGGAGGTGCTACCACGGAAACCGAAAAAGCTCCGGCCAGCAGCATGTGTCAAAATTTTATTCATAATCATTCTATTTCATTATAAAAATCTGAAAACAGGGCTTTAAATGTAAAATACCAAACTTCCCCTTTAAGCGTGTTCTCCCGGTGGGAGAAAGTTATGTGATCGGGTAGCAGGGGTGTTCACAACAACGCTGGTCGGTAAAGAGGTAGCAGGAATGTAAAAACCCGTGGAAATAGCAGCAGACACAGTGAAAAACGCAAGAGAAAGCAGACTGCTAGTAAGCTAGTAAAGTAGCAGCAGTTCAGTGTCCCGCTTCAAATGATGATGGTGAGGTCTGCTTGAAAGATGAGGAAGAGTAGTATCACCAGTGGATCAAAAAGTTTGATGAGGCTGTTGGTTAATTTGGGGACGGATCTGTAAAATTCTGAGCCCAGTGATTTCCTTATGTGTTGTTTTATATAGTGAATAGACTAATGGAATCTCATAACAAGGGAAATAAACAGATAAGTTACCATAACTATGCAGATGACACACAGCTATACATTACATTGTCACCAGGTGACTTTGATACTATCCAGACCTTAAATGAATGCATTGAACAAATCAACGACTGGATATCCCATAACTTTCTCCAGCTAAACAGAAACAAAACAGAAGTAATGATTTTTGGACCTAAGGAGGAACGATCCAAAGTCAGCACACAGCTTCAGCTGATACAACTAAAAACTACTCATCTGGCTCGTAATCTAGGTGTAATAATGGACTCACCCTGAACCTCCATGGTCACATAAAGGCAATAACAAGGTCAGCTTTCTATCACCTGAGGAACATTTCTAGGATTAAAGGACTGATGTCACAGAAGGACCGTGAAAAACTGATCCATGCGTTTATCTTTAGTCGGATCGATTACTGCAACAGCATCCTCACAGGTCTACCTAAAAGAAAGCTACAGCTTATCCAGAACGCTGCTGCTCGTGTTCTCACTAGAACCAGGAAATTAGAACACACCACCCCAGTTCTAAAGTCCTTACACTGGCTCCCTGTAGCTCAGAGAATAGACTTTAAAATACTACTACTTGTTTATAAATCATTGAATGGTTTAGCACCAAAGTACATTGAAGATATGCTGTCACTATATCAACCCAGCAGACCACTCAGGTCCTCCAACTCTAGCACACTAATCGTCCCTAGAATCAGAACTAAACAGGGAGAGGCAGCTTTCAGCTTCTATGCTCCACAAATGTGGAATAAACTTCCAGACGAATGCAAAAACGCTAAATCGCTAGGCTCTTTTAAATCAAAGATAAAAACTCTACTATTCTGAGCTGCATTTGAATCTTAAATTGCGCTTTCTGATTACTTTTTGTTTTGTTTACCCGATTGTGTTTTATCTGTTTTAATCTGTTTTAATTGCATAAATTTGTTCCTTAAATTATTTTTTATTGTTGTTTTTTAATTTCTATTCTTACTTTTTTATTTCTTTTTTTAAGTGATTTTGTATTATTTACATAAATTTGTTCTTTACATTAGCTTTTCTTACTGATTGATTACTGTTAAACTTATATGTTTTGTTTTCAATCATGTGGTTTCATTATCACTGAATCATGTAAAGCACCTTGAATTGCCTTGTGTTGAAAGTGTGCTATACAAATAAAATTGCCTTGCCTTAACCTGGGAACATAGTCAATGTCTTCAAGCCTCTTCAAAATTGCTTGAAGCAACATCAAATGTTAACTGTGACCTGTGTAATTTCTCAGAGGCTTGCAGTATTTCACAGTATTTTGCTCATCTTATAACACACATTAAAAAGAGTCAGTGAGGTGCCCCTTTAAGAACTGTAGTTTCCAGACCAGTGTGTGCAGCACTTTCCGCGCACTTTCTCACAAAAGTAGGAATCATCGCTACGGCACTTTTCAAGATTTTCGACTTGTATCAAAACTTGCATTCCTGATGATTCAAACACTGGAAGTGCAGACTCTGAAACATTTCCATTCAGCCCGAATTGCTCAACAGTAGGGATGGGTATCGTTTAGGTTTTATCTTTTATATACCGGTGCCAAACCGGTACTTTTGAAACGGTGCCGTTGCTTAAACGGTGCTTGAAATGGTGCCTAAAGAATGTTAAACATACAAACATGGTCCAAATACCCTCTTATTTTTTCTTATTTAAAAATCTTTAATCTAATTAATCACAGTAGCTGTGAATCAATCACCATTGCTAAATATGACCCCAAAAAAATTATAACTAGAACTTTCTGTCTAAATAAAGGGACAAATCTAGATGCATTTATGCAAATAAAATGTAATGTAGACTTAGTAATCAAATATCACATTTGATCATATTCCAAAAGTAAACAACAAATTCTCCAGTTCAACACAACAAGAAATAAATATTGTGAAGATGGACACAGCTACTTCCGCTAATATTTTAGCACTAATTTAAGTCCGAAAAAATCACCTTAACTGAATAATTTCGTATTATTAATGCAGCAATATCTCACTATGAAATGTATTGAAACTATACAGTGAGCAAACATGCATAAATATACAAAAATACGAAGCATTTAAACTTTAACTGCTCTGCACGCATAGCAAACACTGAAACGCACACACCGAAGCGGACATCCGAAGCGGACGGATAATTCCCACAGACAACTTAGAAACTTATATCAACACAAAGCCAATACGCCAAAATTACTCCTACGTCATTTAGGACCACAAACACATGCTGCTGCACAACAATCCGTAGTTTGGCTGGTTAGGAGGGAGAGCTGATGTGATGTTGGCTGAATTATAAATAGACCGCTGTTCTTTGTATGCTTTCAATGCGTAAAACAAACACACACAAAAAAAGTTAATTCTAGGCCTCGTTGGTATGTTAAATTCCACAGCCCTTATTTTTAGCAGTTTTTTTGCACAGAGATAGCCATGTTTACCTTACACTGATAGCACGCCCGGAATCCACAGTTTGACATCTCGGGGGTCGGGGACCGAAATTATACACATTAGACACATTAGACAAATCAATAGCCCTTCCTGTTTCAAAATGGGAGATGGTCTCAGATTTCTTTAAGAACCTTTAAATTACTTAAAAATCCCAACCTATAATCCCAACCTATAATTAATTAAATATAAAATCCTTTATACCTGTACATTATACAGGCCAACAGATGTTCAAGATGGCACCAACCTACTATTTTTGTCACCATATATGAGAAGACCTATCAAAGTGTCTGAAATGTAATATCACTTTCTCTCCCAGTTTGCTTGCTGGGAAATTTAAATCATGCTACAATAGATACAAAGTCTATTAAATTAGTTCACATTGCCTTATGCATTGCTAAAATGTGGGACACGGTCACTGATGTGGAGCTTTTAGGATCGGGGATATCTATGAGGGGTCCTTTGGGGTGGATCCACATTGGGATGGGGCGCTAGGTGCCATGGCCCCCACCTGGGGTGGGATTTTGGAGGCTTTGGGTGGTGACTCCTGATTGCTGCATTCGGCGCTTTGTGGGGTTTTGTGGCGTGGCGTGGTGCTGTGCTGTTCCGTGGTGGTTCTGGGCTGGGCCTGGGGTTTCGGTACTCTTGGTTGCCACGCCTCTCAAGCTGGTCCTGACCAGGGCTTGACCGCTGCTGCCAGCTGAGAGGGGGGCGCTGTGGTTGGCCGGTGCTGCTGCCTTTTCCATCTCCCTGGGCTGGTTCCTGTTGCCGGCTCCTGGATGGCCCCTTGCCCCCCACGCGTCGGGTTGTCAACGGGTGGCTGCAATGGGTGGGCAACGTTTCTGGGCCCATTCGGCCATTTTGGCACTGCATGTGGCTCCTTGGTGCACGGGCGGTGCTGGGGGCCTCCCTTGTTGGCGGTGAGGCATTTAGTATCTAGCACACGTGCTCTCCTTTATGGGGTGCACTTGGACGGGGGGAGACTGAACTCAACCTGGGTGTCTAGTGACCTGTGTTTGATAGTAGTCTGAATGTCCTGTTGGATTCAGGTCTCCCCCTTGGATGAGAAGAGGGATGGCCTTGGGCCTCATAAGGCTTGGTTGTGCCGCAGCCGTGGGCCCTGATTTCCACGTGCTAAGGCCTCCTACCCCTGGCGGATCATGCTGAACAGGGGTGCCTATTGGATTCAGTAGGGGAGCTGGCTCCCCGGGAATGGCATTCTGTCACTCCAGTCATTTCCTCCCCATCCCTGGATGCCTCTGTCCACCTGCTCCATCATTATACCACTCACATCACTGGGGTGCAGGGAGGGGTTTCCGTCTTCGCTGTCTGGTAGCGGCCTGGGTCCCAATTTTACTGTACAACTTAGACACTTTCACTCATATCATTTTCATGAGACACACATATGTAGGGACCTTATGGTGGGAATGCTTTTCAGCTCCAGAGGCGGAGCCCTTTAACTGGAGGACCGTCTTTTGGTTCCTCAATCACTTATTTTGGATAGCACACCCATCTGAGATTTTTGAGGTTCTCAACCCTCCACATCGTGGCGCTCTACTCCTGTGATCCTGTGATGTCACAGCTGATACATTGTCAGTGCCGCTCGATGCAGGTCTTTCTCCCTCTTAGTTTTAAATCATTCTTTCTTCTATTTACCACTCTCAGCATGCAAAACATTCAGTGAGGCCTATTTAATTGAATTTAAGCTTACTGACTGAAATCACAGAAACAGTGACAGGTGCTGATTCAATTGCAAAAGGAGTGAATTGAAGATATATAATGCTTTTCTAGCCATGTTGACCAAATTGGAGCCACATTCACACTCACATTTTCATGCATCGATATGCAGATCAGTAAGCTACTTAGGGTTAAGTGCCTTGGATCCACATATGATAGGTGGAAGCTGGAAGAGAACCTACAACCATCCAGTTACAAGCCAACTAATCTACCCAGCGAGCCACTGTCAATCCTAAATACATACATCAAATGCTGTTTGATAGCTAACATCTGAAACGCCTATTTCATTGATATCCTCTGAACAAGAGAAACACTAGTTAATTAAATTATTTAATTCCTATATACACTGTATTGCACGTATTGGATCATTTATCCAAACTGCAAATATTTCCAAAAGCATCAGTCACCCTCAAGAGTACAATCAATTCCAGTGTGGAACCGTGAAAAGTGGCTTTAAAAATTCTCCTTACAACTAAATATCCCACAGTCAACTCTTAGCTGTAGTGGTTTGAAATGATGGAAGAAAATAGGATATCAGTTCAGTCACACAGTGGCAGAAATCACAGAGCAGGGTCAGAGGATGCTGAGGCACAGAGAGCATGAGTTCACCAACCTTTAAAAAAGTTAATAACTACAGAACACTAAATTCCATGAGGCCTTCAAGATAACTCAAGCAAATTCAAGCTTTACATCTCCAAGTGCAATGCATCAGATGTAGTGGGGTAAAGCATGCCGTCACATTGCAGTGGAGACTTTAGTGTCTAATATCACAAATGTGTGCCTGGAAAAAAATGGCAAAAATTTCACCCCTAAACCCTATGTAAAGTTTTTTTTTTTTTTTTCCAAAAGGTAAAAATATTACAGCTCCACACGAACATCAGTGTAAACCTTATGGATTAAGAATGAACTCATCTTAATTCATAGAGTACTTTTCATACAGCCAGGTGAAGCAGAAAGTTCTTTAAAGGAGGTTTTAAAAAAATTACTGCTACATAATTTCTAAATTAAGCTATTTTTCCCTTAATCTGTGATTTGTTGACATGGCATTTGATTTCCTGCAATAAATTCCTCATGTGGTATGTTTTTTGGTGTTTTCTTTTCTTACTATGGTTTCTTCTGTGTTTTTTTTACTTGTGTAAAAGATTAAATATCTATAGTGTTTGTGTTTTCTTAATTTTTTCTATTCTTTGGTCTTCTTTTTGCTGTTAAATTCATTCAGTTTTTGTATATGTCTTTTTTTTTTAGTTATTTGTATTGTGTTTCAGTCATGTTATTTTATTTTGTTTCTTTATCACTGAATCATGTAAAGCAACTTTAATTACCCTATTGATGAAAGTATGTCATACAAGTAAAACTGCTTTGCCTTGCTGTTGAAATCTGAACATGTATGAAAAATAAGTCACCTATGAATCTTGTGTAAGGAGGGATATCAAGATCTTAAGAGTGTATAAAGGTCCAGGAAATAAAAGTTTCCAAATAACTTAAGGACACATGATGCCAGAATGAAGAGTATCATCCTTGATATAGATATAAAAAAAAATAAAAATAAAAAAAATAACTGATTTAGGAACCATGTTTTGCTCCTGTTTGGGATAATGCATGCATTGTAAGCTGGTTGCCAGTTCCTTTCATCCTTAGTCATGCTTTGGATGTTCTCTTTGAGGAGATGCCAGCAAGGGGGCAAGAACACAGGGCCCACCAATGCAATATAAATCAGCACAGTAAAATATGAGTAGCACTCTTTGGCAACAGGAATGAGAAGAGAAAGAAGAAATGTGACATCATTGACCCAGTTACGTAAAGAGCCTGAGGGGAAGGGTATGAAATGCTCTTGTGCCGACAACAATATGCTGCTGAGTACTTCCAATGCTCACCCAAGTTCTGCAAGTGAAGGATTGCCAGGAGTTGTAGATGTTAGAAGTGACAGATCGAGCAGTGTACGAATCAGGTTTCACACAGTGGCCCCACACAGATCAGAGGCAATACACCACCACTGAGGGGGTTTTACTCAGTGTGACCTACATTTGCAATGGTAGAGGAATTAATGTTTGTGGAAGACACTTCCTCATGACAGTGTTCCTATGGGCTCTCTAGATTTTCTTTAGTGGGGGAGATCAGCACTCCTTCTTAGTGTATGTGAAAACATAGTGGAGATAAGTGAGAAAAAAATTGGGGTGATAGTTTTTAGAGTGTTGCCATCAGGACTTCTTTCCTATATGAAAACTGAATACATCAAAACAATATGCAATGATAAAACGACACAAAGGCATCTGGTTATACTTATACTAATATGTCCAAAACACATAAGTTCCAGTGTTAGGAGGCAGCAGGTTAAATCTGTCAGTCGTCTGAATATCAAATGGGAAATACAGATAAAAAGGCAGAGAAGTGAACTGTGGCTGGTTTGAGGACGTTTATGTGATGCTGCCATCAAGTGGCCATGTGTGTTATAAATTATTACCATCATACATACATACATCATCTATACCAATTATTTTACCAGGGTTCCAGGGCTGGTGTCTCTCTCCAGCAGGGTCAAAATGGCAGGGTCACACCCTGGACAGGTTGCCAGTCTATCACAGGGTAATTAAAGGGTAGATTCATCTTACTAAAAGTTTCTATTTCTCTTAAATATTTATTATTCTCTCTTAATCTTGTAGTTGCTTCCATATTTTTTAAAGATCTAATTCTGCATACTTTGTGCTATTTTAACCATTAAGCTTTTCAACTATTCTGCTTAGTCTGTTCTTTCCGGCTATATCTCATGGTATTCATAACTTGGTAGTCTAAGAGTCGTAGCAGTGGTCTGATTATTATCCCTACTCTTTTCCCTTTTTCTGGCCTTCCTTGAACAACTTCCATTAAAAAGATAAAACAACACAAAGGCATCTAGTCTCATGTTTCACTGTCCTGCACATATATCTCCACATGTAGGTTTCTAGTTTTGGATTCAGGAAAGGTGACCAAAATTGATGTGACAGTTACAGATTTTTGGTAAACTGACCAGAAGCAACGTGGCATCACCCATCATCCCCATCTCACGGCTGGGTCTCTGCCCTTCCAGTTTGGGATCCCACAGGCTTGGAACTGATCAGCTCTCCTCCCCACAGTCCACTCCGCGACGTCGGGAAACGAAAAGACTTAGGGTTGCCAGCAGCAGCCTTCAGCTGGTGTCTCGCCGAGGGCGTCCAGGGGAAGGCGTTTTGCACAATTCTTGTCTCTGCCAAAGCTGTCCAGGGGCATACACTTCCTGAACCTATGCCATAGGTCCTCTACAACATGTTGTGGATTCTCAGCACAACGCTGTGGGTCGTCAGAGCCTCTTCCAGTTTCCAGTGCCTCTTTGAGGGTCTTTTAGTTATTTATTGCCATCCGACACACTCCAGGTTCACTGCTGGCTTCTGTCTCAACACAAGGTTCTGCTTTGCCGGCCTCCACCTCAACAAAAGGAGTTAGCAACGTTTGCCACCATTTAAACACAATGTTCAACTCTACCGACCGCCGTCTCACTACAAGGTTCTCCGTTAGCTGTCGTCTCACCACATATTTCTCCACTAGCCGGCTTCTGTCTTACCACAAGGTTCAGCTCTGCCGGCCATCACTCCTGACACAACTTTCTGCCACGCCGGCCTCCAAGATTCATGGTTCTGTCACCCCTGCCATCATAACATAAGGTTCTCTGCCCACAGCCTCCTAGCCACAAAGTTCTGCAATGTTGGCCATCACAGCACAAGGTTCTGCAACGCAGGTCATCACATCATAAGGTTCTCTTCCGCAGGCCTGCTAGCAACAAGGTCCTGCAGTGCCGGCCATCACATCACAAGGTTCTCCACCACAGGCCTCCGAGACTCGAGGTTTATTCTAGTCGGCCTCCAAGATTAAAGGCTCCACTCCGCCAGCCACCAAGATTTAAGGGTCTGCTCAGCCTGCCTCTGAGATGAAAGACTCTTGCCCACTATACCAGAGTCATCATTGCCAGCCTCCAAGACACAAGCTTCATCACCAGGTCCTGTTTTGATAGTCATCAAGACGCAAGGTTCTCAACTGGCCTTCAAGACACAAGTTTCCCCTCAGCCAGCCTCCAAGTCACAAGGTTCCCCACAGTTCCCTGTTGGGATCTCCAGACTTTTAAACTCTTGTTTTACTCTTTGTCCTTTAAAAGCCCTAGTGCATTAGGTATCATCTGTCAGTTGAACATTGTTTCCCCAGTCATCTGTACTGTCATACCTCCGAGTGGTCAGTTGCCGTCCTGGTTGTTTTCTCAATCTCACCCTCTTGAGGGTTTGCATTCTGCTTATATCCAACTTTAAAATACTATAATTCAACTTATCTGTTCCCAAGACAAAAGCCACCAAACAATGTTATGGTAAAGAAAGATTTTGGAGTGTTGTAAAAGTTAATTGATCAGGTTTGTCCTTGAGTTTTTGATTTTTGCTGATATCATCTGGAAGTACTCATATTAAAACATTTTAGTACGTCAAGTATCAATTAGTAAATGGCCTGTATTTGCATAGCGCTTTATTTAGTTTTTATGGACCCCAAGGCACTTTACACTACTATATTGTCATGTTTGCTGAGTTTAAAAACTCAACAGGCAGCACAAAAACAGATGCTCGGACGGGTAAGGCTTTGTTAGAAAAAATAAATGTTTTTATTTTTTTAAAAACAAGACGTTGTCTTGGGTGGGAACACCAGAAACGGATGGCTGGAATGGACTATAGTGAACAGAGACGGTGAGTAAATGGAGAGAAGAGGAACTGGGAGATCTTGATGAGGAGAATGAGCTTACCTGATGTCCAGAAGTGTACGTTTGTAAGTGGGATTCCGTTTGCTATGATTGACTCGAGATGATGCTGATCTTTGTGTTTGCAGGTGGAGAGGACGGACAGGCAGGCAAGCAAATTTGTGATAGCAGGCGAGTATGACTAACCAGATGGGGAACTGGTGCAGAAGCTGACCAGGAGACAGTCCAAAGAAGGTTGACGACAGTAAAAGGTTCTGGAAGATTCCGGAGAGGAATCCGGAAGGTGGAGTGCCAACAGAGGAATCCAGGAGGATCTTGGATCTAAATCTGCGAGGAAGAGGTACATTTACAACTGGAATTCTTAGGGGAATTCTTTCTGAAAAGACAAATGATCGAGGACTAAAGCTGGCCATGTTAGCACGCGTAGAAGCGAGAAACATCTGGCACCAGGATACACCATGCACTCCCCATTTATGCCTGGTGGAAACGAGCTTATATTAGCAGCACTTGAGACTGCTGCCTGCCATGTCCCTGTACAGAAGGTGACAGATGCAACACACAAGCAAACCAACCAATCTCCAGCACATAGCAACAGAATCCCAACATACACAGTATATATATATATATATATATATATATATATAGTTTGGTGTTTTTGACTCCATGACAATGCGACCACAGACACAATCTTAGTTTTAGTAAAACTGTTTTATTTGGGAAATAATAGAATTTAGAAAACGGACTCAGAACTCGGGTCGTCTCAGGAAAATCCAGGAAGAGCGAGTCAGATACCAGAAACCAGGACTGAAGGAGAGGTAAGTTTAATTAAACACAGATCTTTGGAAAGGGATGATTTTCTTCAATCTTTTTTTTGTTTACAGGTCGAGCAGGCAGAAGAGGAGGTGGTAAGTAGGATTCCGTGACTGAACAATCCTTAGGGTGAGGTTTTGATTTCCTTTGCAGGTATAGAGCTGACAGTGTAGCCAGAGGAGTCCGGTTCAGGTGAGCACAGAGGAGTAGAGAGGTTATGATGAAATGTGGGGACACCACCCAAAATCAGAAAAGTTATCTTACTTCTAGTTGATGGATGGGGCGGGCAGGTGAGCTGTGGAGTTCCAGGAAAGAGGAGCCGATTCCAGCTGGAGAATGTTGCAGAAACTGACCAGAGGATTTTGAAGGAGATGAGGAGTAACCCAGTTCTCAGAAACCCAGGAGGGAACAGATGAGGAAGCCACTGGAAGAGATCTGAGGACTCGAAGGGAACAAGGGAATCCAGACTTCAGGAAACCATGGAGGTAGGTGAGTCTCCAGGAGAATAGCTTCAGGTGAGAACTAGGAAAGACAGAGAAACTAGTTAACATCCATCCATCCATTTTCTTAACCGCTTAATCCTTTTTATGGGTCGCGGGGGTGCTGGTGCCTATCTCCAGCTGTCAATGGGCGAGAGGCGGGGTACACCCTGGACAGGTCGCCAGTCCATCACAGACTAGTTAACATATGAGAAGAATTTAATCTGGCCAAGCACCGTGAGTATAGTGAGACCCGACTGGTGTCAGTCTGCAGACAATGCTCTCCTTTTGAGTGCTGGGTTTAACGAGCTCCAATGAGTTCCAGCTGCAGCTCCCAGCCTGCCACGCCCCTGCAGGAACAGATGAGGAAAAAACACAGAGACAGGACACAAACAGCCACCAAATCCTAACTATATATATATATATATATATATATATATATAGGTCTGCAACTAATGATATTCTCATAGCCTCAGACAATGGACTGGTGACCATTCTGGTCCTGTTAGATCTCAGTGCTGCCTTTGACACTGTTGATCACAATATTCTCATAGAAAGGCTTCAACGTGTCGGTATAATAGGAACAGCCCTAGGCTGGTTTAAATCTTATTTGTCTAACAGATTTCAGTTTGTTCAAGTAAATGATAAACCCTCCTCAACCTCAAAAGTTACTTGCGGAGTACCACAGGGTTCAGTCCTTGGGCCGATTCTTTTTACTATATATATGCTTCCTATTGGTAAAATAATTAGGCAGCATGGGATAAATTTCCATAGTTACGCAGATGATACACAGCTATATCTATCCATCCACACCACCACAACCACCAACACACCACCACCCACAAACACACAACACCAACAACCCACCACCAACACAAAACAACAACCAACAACACCAACAAAAAAACCCAAAAACAACCAAAACCCACCAACACAAACACCAAACCACAAAAACCAACAACCCACCCCCAACAACACCAACCACCCACCCACCGCTATATCTATCCATAAATCCTAATGAATCCAATCAGTTAGGTAGACTACAGGCATGTCTGGAAGACATAAAAACTTGGATGACTCTAAACTTCTTGCTTCTAAATTCTGATAAAACAGAAGTTGTCGTCTTTGGACCAGAAGCTCTGAAAAAGAAACTACTTAGTCAGCCCCTTCACCTGGACGGCATTAAATTAGCCTCCAGTAATAAAGCAAAAAACCTCGGTGTCATTTTTGACCAAGATATGTCATTTAGAACTCACATTAAAGAAGTCTGTAGGATTTCCTTTTTTCACCTTAGGAATATTGCAAAAATTAGAACCATCCTGTCCAGGAGTGATGCTGAAAAACTAGTCCATGCCTTTGTTACTTCAAGGCTGGATTACTGTAACTGTCTATTATCAGGTAGTCCACAGAATACAATTAAAAGTCTTCAGTTAGTTCAAAATGCTGCTGCTAGGATTCTGATGAATATTAAAAGAAGAGATCACATTTCCCCTGTTTTAGCTTCTCTTCACTGGCTCCCAGTAAAATCTAGAATAGAATTCAAGATCCTCCTTCTGACATATAAAGCCCTTAATAATCTAGCTCCATCATACATAAGAGACCTGATTGTTCCATATGTTCCTAACAGAGACCTTCGCTCTCAGACTGCAGGTTTACTGGTAGTTCCTAGGATTTCTAAAAGTAGAATGGGTGGCAGATCTTTCAGCTATCAGGCTCCCCTCCTATGGAACCGGCTCCCAGGGTTGGTTCGTGAAGCAGACAATTTGTCTATCTTTAAAACTAGGCTAAAAACTTTCCTCTTTGACAAAGCTTACAATTAGAGATATGTTTATAGGTAGTTAGAGTCAGGTCAGACAGGTAGATAGGAAGAGACAGGTTAATGTTAGTAGTCAGGCAGAGTGTCAAAAGTTAGGAAGAGATAGGAAGAGGTAGAGTAGCTAGGTAGAGATAGATTAATGTAAGCCAGGTAAAGATCCGGAGCCGGTCGCGGCTTACCGCCGCGGAAGAAATGCGCCCCACAGGGGCCAGCCAGCGCCGGAGAGAGGTCCCTCAAGGGGATCCTCCCGCACAGTGCGGCCGCCCATTACCTGCCGGGTTGAATCCCCCGGGCAGACTGTGCGGACCCCACCCGTTTATCTCTTAAACGTTTCTCGCCCTCTTCAACTCTGTCCTCTCAGTTCTGTCTATTTTTCCTTAAGATAGTTGTCGACTATCGGTCTCGTGCCGGTATTTAGCCTTAGATGGAGTTTACCACCCACTTTGGGCTGCATTCTCAAACAACCCGACTCCGAGAAGACCCCGGCATGACGGGGGCCGTTACCGGCCCTACACCGTCCACGTGTCAGGAGGACTCAGACAGAGTGTTGGTAGCCAGGTCTCCTAGTAGCTAGGAGACAGGTTAATGTTAGTAGCTATGCTGCTTTAGGCTAGGCTGTTGGAGGACATTATTAGGGTCTGTTCCTACTTTCTCTCCTACTTCTCCCCAACTGCATGATGTGCTGTCAATTCAAGCACTAACCTGTTTTCTATTATAGTAGGTGCTCCGGATTAGCCCTGCTTGACGACCCTGACTAAGATGGCATTGCAGTGACGGAAAATTCTCCACGTCCTGCAACAAACTTCTGCATCAGTTCTATTGCTCTTTCTGTGTCTCTGTTATGTATTCTCCAAGCCACAGACGGTCGCGGCAGATAACCGCTTGTGCTGAGCCTGGTTCTGCCGGAGGTTTCTTCCTGTTAAAAGGGAGTTTTTCCTTCCCACTGTCGCTGCATGCTTGCTCAGTATGAGGGATTGCTGAGAATTCCACGACGCAATCTTCTGTGGTTCTGTAATTTCTACACTAAACATTGTATTGTAATAACTCTTTTTGTAAAGTGCCTTGAGATGACATCTGTTGTGAAATGGCGCTATATAAATAAACTGAATTGAAATTGAATTGAATTGAATTGAATTGCAATCAGGTGCTGGGGAACCAGGGCACCTTGATGATAAAGGGGCTAATGGAACAACAACCAGGCGGAAATGGATGAGATGCAAGAACGCTGCTCTGTTAGAATGCTACTACTCAAGTAACCTTAATCAGAAACGTTACACAAAAAGAATGTGGGCTGAATGGTTACTTTGATACCCACAGTCACAGTTGACGGCAAAACATCTAGTAGCTCAGTGTTCCAACATCCACAAATGGCAACTGCTATCACAACTTGAGCTTGACGAGATACAACACAAATGCTATGGCAAGGAGGAGTCAGGGCACCAGGTCAGAGGGGAGATTATACCAACTCCCCAACCAGGGATGGGGAACGGACCCTCAATTAGTGAAACAATAGCGCTAAGCAAGGAAGTGGCTGATCTGAAAGATAAGATCATGGCGAGAATTAGCGCAAGACCCGATTACAGCCGTTAAGTGAAGAACCCTCAAAGTCTCCTGGAAACAGTGAATGCAGAATTGAGAGCAGTGATCCTAGAGATGTTTGGCTATGAAAGCAACCATGAGAAACAATACCCACCATGGAAAAGATGTCTGGAAGCTAACATTAAAGTAGCTCAGAGAGAAGTAAGGCCATTGATGGAGGCCCAGCGAGGTGAAAAGAAATAACCAATACCGAAGAGGTACACCCAGATGTCCATACCTGAAGCACTCAAAACTGCCAAACAAAGACTCCAAGCCTTGGACAGCTGCCTAAAGAGGTACACGAAAGACAATGTATCCAGACGAATAAACAGGCTGTTTGCTACCCCACCAGTGAAGGTGTACGCTCAGTGGCAGGGCAACAGTAGCAGAGAAGACCCACCAAGGCTGGAAACTGAAATATACTGGAAGAGCATATGGGAAAAGGAGGCAGCACATAACAGCAGTGCTCAATGGCTGGCCTCTATAAGAGAGGAGCACAGAGACCTCCCTGAGCAGAATCCAGTTACCAAGACTGCAAATCCCGAAGGATGTGTGCGCTGTCTGGATTGATTACAAGAAAGCCTATGACTCAATCCCACACATGGATCAACGCATGCTTGAAGCTGTAAAACATTAACAGGACTGTTAGAGCATTCATTGGGAACTCGATCAGGTTGTGGAGAACCACCCTTGAGGCCATTGACAAGCCACTTGCACAAGTGTCAATCAGATGTGGTATATGCCAAGGTGATGCTCTGTCCGAACTACTGTTCTGCATAGGTGTAAACTCCCTAAGCCAAATAATCAACAAGACTGGCAATGGATACCACCTCAAGCACAGGGCTACGATCAGCCACCTCCTCTATATGGGTGACATCATGCTGTATGCTAAGAGCGAACGGGACATTGATTCCCTGATCCACATCACCAGGATCTACAGCAATGACATCGGGATGTCATTCCGGCTTGACAAATGTAGTAAGGTGCTCACAAAGCAAGGAAAGGTAGTCCAAACTGAAGTGGTCTTGCTCCCAGATGGAACAATAGCAGACATTGAGGACAGGTACAAGTACCTGGGAATACCACAGGCAAATGGTAACCTTGAACAGGCTATAAGGGAAGCAGCAACAGCCAAATACCTCCAACGAGTGAAGGTAATTCCAGAGAAGCCAGCTCAATTGAAAGAACAAGTCCAAGGCAATAAACTGCTATGCCCTGCCAGGGATCAGATACCCTGTGGGGAATAATAAGATGGCCAAAGGATGAGATACTGACCACAGATGTTAAGACACGAAAGCTCCTCTCCATGCATGACTGGTTCCATCCCAAATCCAGCACCCTGAGACTGCACACAAGCCGTAAGTAGGGAGGCAGAGGACTAATGAGCGTGAGAGCTTACAAAAAGGGACAGAGCAGACTATAATTTTTGAAGAAGCTGAGGTACTTCAAGGTTTGCAGCAATATGCTGCAAATTTTCTACAAGCTTGTGGTGGATAGTGTCATCTCTTCCTCCATCATCTGTTGGGCTAGCAGCATCAGAGCCAGGGACTTAAAATGGCTCAACAACCTGATAAAGAAGGCTGGTTCTGTTCAGGGGACACCTGTGGAACAACTGGAGATAATGCTGCAAAGAAGGATTCTTCATAAAATAAAAAATAATGGACAAACCTGAGCATCCTCTTCATGAGAGTATCTTACAGCAACAGAGTATCTTCAGTCGGAGGCTTCTTCAGTTTCGCTGCAAAGCAGACTGCTACAGGAAATCCTTTCTCCCCACAGCCATCATGATCTACAACATATCCTTGAAAAATGAATTAGTAATGAGCTACAACAACACTTAATTTCCCTCTGGGATCAATAAAGTATTTTAGAATTGAATTGAATTGAATTAAATTGAATTGAATTGAGCCACTACCCAAGATGAAACATCGAAGCTCCATCAGTAAATCACAGACAATGCTTCAACGGATTACGTACTTAGTGAATGCCTGAGACAATGGCAAGATGAGGAGGTGCTGGAGAAGGAACCATCATGGGAGGACAAGCCCCTACATGGGATGTACCACCAGAACATAACTGAAGTGGCTGATCTAAAGAAATCCTACCAATGGCTAGAGAGGGCTGGCCTACAGGACACACACACCACTCATCCTGGCAGCACAGTGCAGGCTCTGAGCACCAGAGGGATAGAGGTCCAGATCTACCACATCAGACAAGACCCAAGGTGTGGGCTGTGCAAAGAGTCATCTTAGACTATCCAGCACATAACAGCAGGGTGTAAAATGCTGGCAGGGAAAGCATACATGGAATATCATAGCCAAGTGGCTGCCATAGTATACAGAAACATATGTGTGGAGAGTGGGCAAAGTCAAAGTTGGAAACACCTCCAATGATGGTGGAGAATGACCGAGCAAATATCCTGTGGGACTTCCAGATCCAGAGAGACGGGATGGTAATGGCAAACCACCCAGACATGTGGTGGTTGATAAAGAGCAGAGGAAAGCCGTTGTGGTGGATGTGACAATACCAAGTAACAGTAACATCAAGAAGAAGGAACATGATAAACTTGAGAAATATCAATTGCTCAGAGAGGAGCTAGAGAAGGCTTGGAAGGTGACAGAAGTACCCGTGGTAATTGGAGAACTTGGGGCAGTGACCGCCAAACTGAAGGAATGGCTCCAGCAGATCCCTGGAAGAACCTCAGACATATCAGTACAGAAAAGTGCAGTACATGGAACAGCAAAGATACTGCACAGGACCCTCAAGCTCCCAGGCCTCTGGTAGAGGACCGGAGCGTGTGTGTGTGTGTGTGTGTGTGTGCTGTATAGGATTTGAAGGATGTCCAAGAAAAGAAAACTCAATCTAAGAGACTTCTTTAGGATTCAAAGTGTAAATTACTTAAAATTAGAATTAAATTAAAATATTAAAATAGAATATGCCAAAGAGATTAAAATTAGATTTAAATTATTTTGTATACTTATTCTATTTTTTTTCTTATTTTCATGTATTGGTGTAGAAAAGAGCAATTGTTTAAAACTGATAAATAAATGTATGGTGTAAATAGAATAAAACCTCAAATTCCAGATGATCATGGGATTTTATGTATCCATATTTTTGGGGGAATAAATTACACAAAATAATAGTGCAAAAGTAAAGGCCTTTTTTGCTCAGGTAATAACTTTACCATCACACATATTTTTGTAATGTGATAGACAGCAGAGAGGATGGAGGAGATTGACAAGGAGATACCAGAGGAGGTAGAGGACGAGAAGCAGGAGCAGATGAGGGGAGAGAGGCTGGAGGAAATAGAGAAGGAGAACCTGGACTAGATTAAATTATAGAGGCTGGAGGAGGTAGACGAGAAGGAGAAATGAAAAAGAGGCTGTAAATTCACAGGTGAGGTTAAATAATGCTGCATGTGTTAGTCATGAGATTCAGCACTGTGACACATAAAATCAAATCTATTTATAAGAGTTTTTCGTGCAAACAGAAACACAACTGCTTTACTTGATAAAAACAGTTTAAACATTAGAATAAAACACACAGAATATAACATAGAAGTTAAAAAATGTTAGTTTGATGATGATCTGAATAACAATGATTCCACCATGTGTCTTTAAAATCAGAGCCTTATATCTAGCAACCAGTGGACGCTAATGTGCTTTTATTTGAGTTTTAGTGACAAACACATTTACATTTCATTTATGTTTATTTCCAGTGTTGTTGATAGTATGTTAATTGACATGATGCACATTTGCACTACAGCCCTGCACTAAAGAGTAAAGATTAGGACCTTTCAAATTTGCCTTCTTCTCTTTTATTAGTTACTTTAACCTAAAACATATGCATAATGTGAAATTATGATTTCTACTGCAAAAAACGTCAACTTTCACAAGTGTTGCCTTGGAGCACTTTTGTGTCCCCACAATCTCAAAATCAAACATACTCCCTTGAATCCAGGCATATTATTGTATTCGAATGGCCTAGACAAAGTACAGACTTAGATCTGGTTGTGAATCTATAGGAAGATTTCAGAACGTGTTGTCAGTCCGACAGAGCTCGAGCTCCCTATCAACAAGAAAGACACCATAGCTCTTCGAAAATGTCAACAACATATTTATTCAGTAAAATCACAGTGAAAAGTGCATCTTTTAGCAGAAACTTCATACTCTCACGGAATGTACTTTAGTCTGAGTTGGCTGCAGATCCAGAAATCAGGTGAACCTAAACAGAGTTAGTTATATAATTCTGAGTGTTGGCCAATGAAACACAACCCACCTGACTGACTCTTTAACTTCAACTTATAATATCAGAAAATTTGGGTTTTGCACATTAGCTGAGTTCTGTTTATGCCCAGAGTTATTGGGTATGACAGTCAGACCAACAGAGAGCTGATTGATGGTTATCCTGAGCTGTGTTTTGTTTTTTGGGAGGTTGCTAAGTGAAAGTATGTCGTTATATAGCCCTTCTTTGCTGTGCTGCTGCTGACTGTTGGGTTCCATTATCAGATAAAGGCAGCCAACGTTCAATCAGAACCTGTGAAGGTGCTGGGAGGAATTTCTGCAAAATACTTTTTTATTCCCTCACCTCCTGTGACCCATAGGTCCCCCCTCCGTACCTATATAATAGCGCTTTCACATTTTGGATTACCCTGACCGGCCTGGGTCAGCTCTGCTCGACTCGGTTAAACACTGTCGGGTTGTGTTCATATAGCTGTCGTCAGACCGAGGCCGTGGGTGTAGACATGGTCGGGTTCAGCAGAGAAAGTGGTGCGAAATCTTGCTGATGTCCAGGAAGTAAAAGAAATCGACGGCAGAGATCAACAACAATGAAAGACGTGATGGTATGGTTTTCCCTTTTTTCGGCCTGTGGTTCTTTTTAAATGGCTAAATGAGTTGCCATTATCGGTCGGCTGTTTATTACGGAGTGATCAGTTAGATTCTGTGACATCAATACACCCAACCAATTGGTTGCCACCGCTACGCCGGTAGGAGTGACAGTGACATCAGTGTAAAGGACCTATCAGTCCATAGGTGGGTCGCTTCCGCCCGCTTCGGACTCTGTCAGGAGGTATTCCGAAAAAAGGGTTGGTTCGGCCCGAACAGGGGTAGTATACGATGTTCTGTAACGGGGCCAAACCAACCCGTACAAGACCGAGCTGACCCAAGTAAAAAAGGGCTATAAAACTACTCTGACAGACCCATTGGCCTAAATAAGAGCTAGGAGGTTTTTGGAACTAGAAAGGTGTCCTTGTTTCATTTCTGTTCTGCAGGCAAACTTAACCCCACCTCTGTTTTTTTCAGTCTCTCATGGTCTGCTCGATTGTTTATTTTTCCAAATCTGATCTCATCCCCTCTCCCACAACACACAAACACACTATCTAAGCAATGTCCCTCTCAAAGCGTCCCTCCCTCCCTCTCTCTCTCTCCCCTTTCCTTTCATGCAGCCTTTGTCACCCGCCCACCAGTTGATTCCCGCTCAGTGTTAAGAGGTGACAGGAGCAACGGGAAAGAAGGCAGAAGCTGAAGTTCTCTCACAAGGACTGCTTTCCTGCTGTATCTTTCAATCTCACCACCAATGTGAGTATCTGGCTTTAATTGCTTAAATAAACAGATAGAGAGGAGTCTAAAATAATTTAAAAAAAGAATAGACACCCCACCAATACCACACTCCCACACAGACCCAGTTTGTGTCTTGAATCCCAAAAGGATAGGGAGAGAGAGGCCGACATGCAGGGAAGATAGGAAAGCAGATTGACCGGGGAGATTTCTAAAAGTGCGTCACTGTGAGAAGGCTAAATATGCGTTGAAGACAAACTAGATGTAGAATAAAAATTACAACATAAAGATAATTTATATCTCTCTGGAAGTTCTTGGATTATTTTTGTCCTGGCAGTAGAAATGTAAACATGAAGGCTCATCAGTGCTTCAAACATTTCTCCCTCCATTTGGATCTCTAAAGCATTTCAAGAAAGAGTGCTGCTGTGAGAAGAAATTTTACATTACCTTTCTCTTAGTTAGCTCTAATTGTACATCTTCTTCTCCAACTTTGCAACTTTGATGCAAATCAGAGCATCAGAATGACAATAATAGCTCTTGGAAAAACACCTTAAAGCAGGGGTGTCCAAAGTGTGGAGCAAGAGGTTTCTACAGCCCTTGGAATGATCTTGTGCAGTCCCCCTGGCCCATCAAGAATGATACAAATTTGGCCTGCCTTCAGAAGTGATTGAGGTAAATGTACACCTTTCTAAATTTGCAAGACTTAAATCTTTACCAACAAATTGAAACGTTTTTGAAATGTAAAAATGTATGTACAACACAAAGTATTCAATCTTTTTGCTTTCAGATTTATTTAATTGTTAAAAGGACCACAAAAATTTGGTGATTTTATTTTTAAAAAGCTATTTTTCCATTAAACATTCCATTTTCCTTATCTATTTGTTAAATTAAACATAAACACCTATCCATTAAACATGGCTGAATCCAACAAGCAGATCAATATTATTCAGAAACGGGACTATATTGTTCATTAAATTAAAATATAGAATGTTTTATTTATTCTAGGTTAAAAACAAAGGAATTATCAGTAAATATACTTTTATATACTATACTGCATTTTTAGTTTAGTTAAAAAGTCGGATTTTTGTAGACTACTTTCAACTTGAAAATTCTACTCCACATGAAGTCGTCTTTTGGGGAAAAAACCCAATTAGTTCAAATCAGTGTCATTAAAATCTATGATGACAACTTGTTAGGAGGCTTGGGTGAAGTTGAGATATAGAACAGACAACAAGAGTAACAATCTCTGGATGAGATAAAGCACACAAACAAAGATCTGTACCTGCTAAGAGAATCTGGTGAACATTACTGCCACTTCAAAGCACTGCCTGCTTTTATTTCCATTCAGCGGCAAGCAAAAAAACTAACAAAAAAATTTTTTTTAAAAATAACTTATGCTGTTCTGATCTAGAAATACCAAACATTTAATTTATGGAAGGGAATATTCCCAGGTGCCTTTGCGTTGTAGATTACAGTATCATGAGAGATTAACAGCAGTAGACAATGAGAGACGGAGAGGCAGCGAAGAGATTTGGTTATCTACTTGGACACCTTTTTGAAGTGCTTAATGAGATGGTCTGCTTCGCTGGCGTAAGTAACAACACGGTGTAGCAAAGATAGATTCATTTAGATGTTTAAAGAGAAACAGCAGCCATTTCTCTAAATGCATTAATTATTATAATAGAAATATATATATAGTATAAATATATAGAAAACTTGAGTCTAAATTTCTGATTTGAAGTATTTTCCTGAGTTGGCGGTGTGTTGCGTTACTGTTTATCGGAATTTCTGTGAGAGGAAAACCAACTTTCTTGTTATCAAGTTGCTTAATACTGAGATCTCTAATCATTAAAAATATCACAGTGCTAAAATATGAATAAATAAGCATTGCTATTTGAAAGTTGCTGCAACATATATTTTAAAATCTTTGGCTTCGATATTTGAAATAAAATGAAATCATACCTCTTAACATTTTTCAAATGTCAATCACAAAATAGTATGAGGATTGAAAGGAAGGAAATTATTTATCCTTTCACTATTTTTAAAAATCTGAAAAGTGTGGCTTGCACTATTCAATCTTCTAATTCTATATTTTGCACAACTACATTTAGAACCACCAATTAAAACTCTAGGTTGTTTGCCTCATGAGTCATGGGGAAACCTTTAATAATCAATAATCAATTTATCTTCAAAGAATAAAACTGCTAGACATTTTAAAATGTGCTACGCTGTGTCAAAAATGATTTAGAGTTTTAAATGCTATCGGGCAGATGATGTTGTACTGATTGGACTTTAGATTTGGCAACCTGTCCCTTTGATTTGAAGGGAATTAGAACAAATCCCTCTAAAAAGGAATGCTCTCTTCTGTGCGTCCTTCTTTGCAGCAAATCTAAACATAAAGCAGGGAGAGAGGGAGAGCACCCATGAAAATAATGTTTGAAGTGTTGACACAGATTCTCTAGCACTTTCATCTTGAAGCATGTACATTTTCCCATAAATGTCAGATTTGTGGAGTGTGCATCTAAAGGTTGCCCTATGATCTGATTCTCCCACTTGAGCTGTGTATTTATACTTATCACAGTATCTCACAGCTACACCAAATAATAAACAGGCGTGCTATGTCTACTATGATAACCCAAAATACAATCCTTAGCCAGAAGTCAACTAAGAAGTAAAACGTGATGAATGTTTACTCTAGGTACACCATACTTTGGACTCAGAAGTAAGGACAGATAACGTACCCCATCGCATCCAAAGAAAGCCGATATTATCTATTTTGATACATGTCTCAAATTGGTCATTCATGCCGGAAACAGTTCTTCATTTATTCACATCTCAATATAGGAAAACCAAGTGAAAAATGTGTGAAATCTTTATGAAACATGTCAAAAATGAAATGTATGTAATAAAAGCAATGTATGTATTGATTGACATATCAGTATAGGTTTAACATCAATACAAAGATGCAGGTGGGGTAGGAGAACTAAATATACAAGATTCTGTCTGCTTTTCCTGTTCCACAGCTATGTTCTACTTTGTGCAAAATTTAAATGGATGAAAAGTTGTAAATGAACTTGTGAACAGGGCAAATGGTTAAAAAATATAATGAGAAGCAAAAACAGCAGCTTCAAGGACTATCTGAGGAGGGTAACTGTGATGCTACAGCTAAGGAGCGGTAAATTAAATGTGTCTATCTGTCCGTCTTCTGTATCTATCTATCTATCTATCTATCTATCTATCTATCTATCTATCTATCTATCTATCTATCTATCTATCTATCTATCTATCTATCTGTCTATCTATCTATCCATCCATCCATCTATCTAAGCAGTGCAGGAGAGTGTGAAGGACAGTATGCACCTTAAGAAGCCTGTATCAGCACTGTTTGTCAGTTGATAGGTGTAAATATGATCACTCATCTGTTTGCAGATGCTACCCTTGACCTTGGGACTTCTGGCCAGGCGTCCGACAGCAGCCTTGATCACCAGCATCAGGGTGAGGATGATGAACCAGCAGAGCCATGGTAATAAATATAACTCATCAATCAATTGGTTTTATATTAAAACGTTCATTTTAGTCAGAAACTAGCACACTTTCACATACTTAAGTCAGTTTGGACCAAAGTGTGGTGATGCTGTAAATGATTTTACTATTTGTTTTTATTGATTTTTTATGGGGTAACATTTTAATATAAAGCTAAAATTCATATAATCTTCATAAAACACATGATGTATAAACCTTTAATTATTTGATTGAAGATCTTGATTCTCACCATGAATTAATGATCAGCCCAATGTGTTCTGGTGAAATTACTTCATGGTATCTAATCAACAGTACGCAATAAGTTTAACTGGATCTGTTGTAATAAATGAAGCACAAAACACCTTCAAAAAGATACTGTAGGACAAAAAAAGGGAATACTGATAGAGGAAAATCTTCTAAAGACCCTGAAAACAAATAAAAGACACACAGGATTTCTCACTGTTGCAAGAGGTATTTAATCAAAAAAGTTCTGTCTAAATACGAATAACTAACAAACTAATAACTAATAATCATTTATTCAAATAACTCCTTGTTAAGACAAAAGACAATTATTGATTAGAGAAATGTGTCTCATTAAGAAGTTGTTCTCATTCTACTTTATTTAGTCAGTGATGCTTCTTTTGGTAATATAAACTATGAAAAAATGCTTAGATGAACATTTTATTTCTTTTAATTGGTTTATTTATTTTAAAAAACGTACAGTCAAGTGTTTAATAACTGCCCCTTTAGGATTATCTGTTGAATTACAGTTTTTCTCAGTTTCTTTGGTGTATTTCTCATAACAGAATTCAACTTTGCAGTTAGTGCAGCCCTCATTACATTTAGTCATTTGGGCGCAGCCAGGTGGCAATTTCATGTTCATTTCATCCAAATACATATGCTTTTGATCACTATTAACTTGCTTTATTCATGTCTGTTCAAAATTAACTATACTTGTGCAGGCTGAACAGTCATTGTTCTTACAACTAATCTTCATTTAATTGCACACAAAACTTTTGAAAATGTCATGTTGAACATGTCAAACATTTTGTACATCCATTTAAAAATATTTTTATTGTGTTTCCATGAAAATGTCCATAAATAACTAGTCTTTGGTGAACCTTGTTTTACACTGATGAAAAGAGGGTTGTGAACCAATAGTTGCAACCTTTGATAAGCTGATTCTTCACAGTCACTCAT
The DNA here is from genome assembly GCA_028564705.1 of Apricaphanius iberus. Lineage (NCBI taxonomy): Eukaryota > Metazoa > Chordata > Actinopteri > Cyprinodontiformes > Aphaniidae > Apricaphanius > Apricaphanius iberus. Next base: position 165,736 of record JAPXFQ010001564.1, read on the forward strand.
AGTTGAATCCCATTAACCATCACTTTGCAAGGAGTCCTATGTATAAACCAGGAGACAAGATTGGCATGAGATATTTGTTGTAAATGTTTTTTTCCAGGTACACAATGCTGTGAACAAATATATTGTAAATGTATAGTATAAAGTAAACTGCATATTCATTGTCTTGATTTTTATTTAATTCTAGTTTTCAAAATGCCATGCATTGTATATAATGCTATCTTGATGTTACATGACATTGGGAAGCTCTTCCAGAGTGATCTGTCACAATGAAAACACGTTTAAACCTTTTGACTTGATTGTTCAAAGATGATGGTGTAATAACTTTTCATTTTGATGAGACTGACACTTTCAAAGACATTGACACTTGCTTTTGAAGACCAAATTATCCATTTTGATTAAGGGACTTGGTTTTGAAGCATGAACAACTCATTTTGAGCTATTGAATTGCTTTTGTGCAATTGATTTTCCATTTTGAGAAAGTGACTCGTTTTTGCACTAATTGTTTTGAGAAATGCCTTAGGAGTGGTACAAACTTTAATACTGTTAGGAAAAAATGCACCAAAGCAACTAAGGAAAAACTCTTAAAGTCCTCCTTCCTGAAAATCTTGAAAAACTGAGTTTTCTTTCATTAAAATCAGTGTACATTAACATTTTATACAAACTCCAATTGCTGAATCAGTTAAACAAAGAAAAGAGATCAGAAAACACCTGAGTTTGAAAAAGCCCAACAACCATATGTCATAATGCTAACTTGGCATTCATGGCCTCGCCTACCGAGCTGTGGACCACCCACGGGAACATTGTTTTTGGCAAGGTGAAAGCCGAGCCTCTTGCCGCTGCTAGAGGCTACGGACGTTACAGTACTGGCTATGCCTCGAGGTTGAACTTAAAAGAAGGATCTGTACGGTCACAACCATGGAACACCAACTCCTAGGTTGTAAGTAGTGTTTTACTTTTCAACAAGTGTTTCACTTTTCAAATTTTGTGTTAGAAAATGCGATGACAATGAAACGTACTACCTCGGCTAACCACTAATATCTGTGACCACATCCACCCAGAGATGTTGTTGTCTTAACTATCCTCAAACGTAACATGTGCTTTATACCATGAATTATAATATCAGCAGCTGAATACGCTGCTGGTTAAATCTCCCGGTCCTACGTAGCTGCCGTGAGCTCTCCCTGCTCGTCAGCATGGTGTGTGCGCAGGGGCGGTGCTCGTTTCGAACAGACTATGACCTCATATCAGACTAGCCAACTCGCTTGATTTAAGCATACTGCTAAGCAGAGGACAATAAATTATCAAGCAGTAACTCATGGTGAATATGGAGACCGTGGCGCCTAATATCTGTCTGCCTGTGGTGTGTGGCGTCCTGAATACTGTAGCTCCGGGAGCTCCGGTAGTGGATTCCTGCTGCGGCCAGTATAACGTCGGAGTCCGGTTTTGTTTCGTAATGCTGCCTAAACTGGGTGGTAAATTCCGTCTAATTAAATTTCAATTCACTTTTATTTATATAGAGGAAATTCACAACAAATGTCATCTCAAGGCAATTTACAACAAAAGTGTTTCAATACAATTACACAAACATTCCAATCAGTTAAAAGTTTTCTTTGTAAGAAAATCCCAGTATACTACGATGAGTCATCGACGTGAGGTTGTGCCCTGATCATGCGGACTCCAACCACAGCAATTCCTCAGCAATCCCTCATACTGAGCAAGCATGTAGCGGCAGTGAGGAGGAAATACTCCCCTTTAACAGGAAGAAACCTCCACCAGAACCTGGCTCAGTACAAGCGGTCAACTGCCACGACCGTCTGGGGGTCTGAGAAGACAGAAAAGAGAGGATGCTCGGTCACTTTGAGCATCATCTGGATCGATGCTCCCCAACTGGACTATATTTTGTAAACACATGCGTGTGTGACGATCAGTGGTGCTATTGAACAGTGATGACGTGGGCGGAAGTAGCAAAGACCCGGAAAAGGAGGCAAACAGCTGTGAAATCACAAGGATATCAGAGCTGCAGGAATGGATGTGAGGGAAAAGAGATGTTTCAGCGCTCCAGACGCGGAGGAGAGCCGGAGCAAGATGACAAGGTGTTGTCAAGGCTGGGAGTAAAGCGAGCTACGGGGATGAGCCGCGTATGTGAACCAGCAGAGCTGCTAGAGGAGTTAGTGCCGAGTTATAGCCGGCAGCGAGAGCTTTATATGTCCTTTTGACATATAAAGCTCAAACTGCAGGTTTACTGGTATAGTAAACAGAGCCAGTGTAAGAGTTGTGTTGCAGTTAGCCAATCAGAGGACAAAAACTTGCATATAATTATTCTTACTAAGGGTGTATTCAGACCAGAAAAGTTCTTTGGTCTGGACCAAAGGCAATTTTTTTTTTCCTTTGGTGCGGTTTGTATTCAGAGTGTTCATTTTTGCAACTGGACTATATTTTGTAAACACATGCGTGTGTGACGATCAGTGATGCTATTGAACAGTGATGACGTGGGCGGAAGTAGCAAAGACCCGGAAAAGGAGGCAAACAGCTGTGAAATCACAAGGATATCAGAGCTGCAGGAATGGATGTGAGGGAAAAGAGATGTTTCAGCGCTCCAGACGCGGAGGAGAGCCGGAGCAAGATGACAAGGTGTTGTCAAGGCTGGGAGTAAAGCGAGCTACGGGGATGAGCCGCGGATGTGAACCAGCAGAGCTGCTAGAGGAGTTAGTGCCGAGTTATAGCCGGCAGCGAGAGCTTTATATGTCCTTTTGACATATAAAGCTCAAACTGCAGGTTTACTGGTAGTTCTAAGATGGCGCCGAGGATGGCAGCCGTGGTGCTTTCGTGCGCTCTGTTTTGTTTGTTACTGTGCGTTAACTGTTCGTCTGCGTGCTCTTATACCCACATGGAGCTTCTGGACATTAGAACTACCACCCCTACGGACTTATTACCAGTTTTTTTAGCATCAGCTGCGGACCTGGTCCATTTTTTGACCAAAAGAGGGAAACGGCGCCGTGGAAAGCGAGCGGGTTCACTCGTCCGCCTGCGCAGACGGGGTGCGCGCACGCCTTTACCTGGCATCTTTCTCTCAAACGTCCGCTCACTTCCCAACAAGATGGACGAACTAGCGCTGCTGATGAGAAGTAACATGGACTTTTCCTCGTCTTGTGTTTTGTGCTTCACGGAGACGTGGCTAAGCGCGAGTGTCCCGGACAGCGCGCTTCACCTGGAAGGCTTCCATCTCCTCCGCGCGGATCGCAACGCGGAGCTCTCCAACAAAACAAAAGGCGGTGGCGTTTGCTTCTACATCAACATCAGCTGGTGCACGGATTTGACTGTGATCTCCCAACACTGCGCTCCTTCTCTGGAATATCTTTTCATTCACTGTAAGCCTTTTTATTCACCGCGTGAGATCGCTTCATTCATTCTGGTGGCTGCCTACATTCCGCCGAGCGCGGACGTGCACGAGGCTCAGCGCACGCTTGCAGGCCAGATATTACATGCGGAGCGGTCTTTTCCGGACTCTCTTGTTATCGTGCTTGGTGACTTTAACAAGGGACACCTGAGCCAGGAATTACCAAAGTATAGACAGTTCATTAAATGCCCGACCAGAGAGGAGAACACGTTGGATCACTGCTACACTACAGTCAGCAGAGCGTATCATGCTGTGCCGCGCGCTGCCCTCGGACTATCAGATCACGTGATGGTGCACCTAATTCCCTCATACCGACAGAGACTGAAATTGGCCAAGCCTGCAGTGATAACAACAAGGAAATACACCTCTGAAGCTGTGGAGGAGCTGCGCTCATGTTGGGAGACGACAGACTGGGGAGCGTTTGGAGCAGCCACGGACAATCTGGACGAGTATACGGACACTGTGACCTCATACATTCAGTTCAATGAGACGCGCATCATCCCAACGCGCACCAGGATTTGTTATAACAATGAAAAGCCCTGGTTCACACCCAAGCTCCGGCGCCTACGTGAGGAGAAGGAAGTAGCGCGGCGGAGCGAGGACTGGAGTACATACAGACGAGCAAAGTACCACTTCACTAGTGAAGTGAGAAGAGCAAAATCTGTGTACTCCAACCGTATACAGGAACACTTTAGCTCCAATGACTCTGCAGCTGTGTGGAGGGGGTTGAGGGCTCTCACAAACTAAAAGCCCAAAGCCCCCCAGGCCCTGAACGACCGGACTCTCGCCCAGGGCCTGAATACACACTACTGCCGCTTTGAACAGCCGTCTGCTCCTCACACCTCTGCTCCCCCCACCATCACCCCAACCATCAACGACCCCAGCACTTCATCAAAGGACTCCTCAAACCCCCCCTCCTCCCCCCCTGCCCTCTCCATCCAGGAGGAGGATGTGCGCCGACAGTTCTTGAGGCTGAACAGGAGGAAGGCCCCCGGGCCGGACGGTGTCTCCCCCTCCACCCTGAGACACTGCGCGGATCAGCTGGCCCCCGTGTTCACGGACATTTTCATCACCTCCCTGGCGCTCTGTCGCGTGCCGTCCTGCTTCAAAACCTCCACCATCGTCCCTGTCCCCAAAAAGCCACGGATCACAGGACTTAGTGACTACAGGCCGGTGGCGCTGACGTCTGTGGTCATGAAGTCATTTGAGCGCCTGGTTCTGCCCCACCTCAAGGACATCACCACCCCCCTCCTGGACCCACTGCAGTTCGCCTACAGAGCCAACAGGTCTGTGGATGATGCAGTGAACCTGGCCCTCCATTTCATCCTGGAGCATCTGGACTCCCCAGGAACCTACGCCAGGATCCTGTTTGTGGACTTCAGCTCTGCCTTCAACACCATCCTCCCTGGACTGCTACGAGACATGCTCTACCAGCTCAGCGTGCCCGACTCCCTCTGCAGGTGGATCACTGACTTCCTGTCGGACCGGAGACAGCACGTGCGGTTGGGGAAGATTGTCTCGGACAATCGGACTACAAACACTGGGACTCCTCAGGGCTGTGTACTCTCCCCCTGGCTCTTCTCGCTGTATACAAACTGCTGCACCTCCAGTCACCAGTCCGTAAAGCTGATCAAGTTTGCGGACGACACCACCCTCATCGGATTTATCTCAGATGGTGATGAGTCCGCCTACAGGAGAGAGGTGGACCGGCTGGCTTCCTGGTGCAGTCACAACAACCTGGAGCTGAACGCCCAGAAGACAGTGGAGATGATCATGGACTTCAGGAAAGTCACAGCCCCACCGTATCCCCTCACCCTGATGGACTCTCCCACCCCCATCTCCATCGTGTACTCCTTCCGTTTCCTGGGCACCACCATCACCCAGGACCTCAAGTGGGAGCCAACCATCAGCTCCCTCATCAAGAAGGCCCAGCAGAGGATGTACTTCCTGCGGCAGCTGAGGAAACTCAAAGTGCCGACCGAGATGCTGGTGCAGTTCAACACGGCCATCATCGAGTCCATCCTCACCTCCTCCATCACCGTGTGGTTCCCCGGCGCCGCAGACCGGGACAAACACCGACTGCAGCGCATCGTGCGTGCTGCTGAGAAGGTGATTGGCTGCAGGCTCCCATCCCTCCGGGACCTGTTCTCCTCCAGGACCCGGAGGCGTGTGGGTCGGATCACAGCTGACTCTTATCACCCTGGACACCGACTATTCTCCCTCCTCCCCTCAGGCAGGAGGCTACGGTCCATCCAGACCCACACCTCCCGCCACCTGAACAGTTTCTTCCCCTCCGCCATCAGACTCATGAACAATAACAAGACCCGATAGTTCAGTTAAAGACCCATGTAGGATAGAACCATCTGCACTACGTAATTTTATTTTACTGCACTGTGTGGTCTGACCACACTTAGATCTGCTGCTGTCATTCACCTGCACATCTGTGAATGGAACCCTGCTGCTGTTCTTATGTTAAAAGGATGTTTATCTCTTCATAGTTCTTTTATATTACATACAGATTATAATATTTATAAAGACTTTAGCCTTATGGCTCATTCTTTTTATTTTATTTTTTTTTATTTTATTTTATTTTTACTTATGTTAAATGTTTTATGTGCACAACTGTACCGGAAAAAATTCCTAGTTTGTGAACTTGTTCTCAAACAATGGCAATAAAACCGATTCCGATTCCGATTCCTAGGATTTCTAAAAGTAGAATCGGTGGCAGATCTTTCAGTTACCATGTTCCCCTCCTATGGAACCAGCTCCCAGGGTTGGTTCGTGAAACAGACAACGCGTGCATGCGTGTGTATGACACGAACTCATCGAAAAGAACGGGGGGAAGTTTTATGACCTATTCTTTTTTCTGAGCAAGAGGCATGTGGTTCCTTTCTAACAAAGAAACCTCGTGGCTCTTATCATTTAGTTAGCTTCTGCAAATACAGACTGTGGTTGGTAAATATGGAGGAAAAGGGTTTAAAATGTCATTTTTATTGACAGGCGCTCCGTGGGTGCTGACCCAAATACCTACTACACTAAACGCTTACAATCAAAATAACGGAGAGGAACCAAGACTTCTACAGACTAACAACTCTACTTACTAATGAAGACGAACCATACACAAAATTTATAATCAACTAGTACAAAAATCACAAATTTACCCGTAAGTAGAAGCACAGCACAGAAAAATAACAGAGCACTCAAGGAAAGCAACTAACTTCACATTAATAATCATGCATGCATACAGTTATAAAGAAAACATTCTAAACTCTCTTCACCCAGGTCACAGAAGATAAAGATAAAAAGGAACGCTCTTACTTTCTTTCGAAAGGAGAGGGGCTCCCAGTCTTGGAAGAAAAAAGTTGGCTAAACGAGATGTTTGGCTCGTCAGGCGCACAGAAAAAAACAAAAGGAGGGGAATTAAGCGGATCAAAAAGAGATAGTTTGGGGACAGCCAAACTATTGGTAAAACTTGGTTGCAGGGATGGAAGGCCAAACTCCAGAACATGTGTTGCGAAGGAAGATCTCTTCTTTTAGTTCCGTGGACAGCAGCAGATCATCCAGTGCTCAGCGGATTCGAAACTGGGAAGCAGCGGATAGATCTGCTATTGATTAGACTGGCATGGCCGGGGGAGAAGGGGCGTTCCGCCGAGGGGGAAAAGAAATTTGTCTTAACAAATATAACAATATCTTAACAGTCAGACTGTCTTGGTTTCAACATTCATGGGTCAGACCCAACATCTGTCTTTAAAACTAGGCTTAAAACCTTCCTCTTTGACAAAGCTTACAGTTAGAGACAGGTTAACAGGTAGTTAGAGACAGGTTAGACAGGTAGCTCGGAAGAGACAGGTAGATTGTCAAAAGCTAGGAAGAGACTGGTTAATATTAGTAATCCGGTAGAGTAGCTAGGTAGAGATAGATTAATGTAAGCCAGGTAGAGAGTGTTAGTAGCTAGATCTCCTAGTAGCTAGGAGACAGGTTACATTTTAGTAGCTATGCTGCTTTAGGCTAGGCTGTTTGAGGACATTATTAGAGTCAGTTCCTACTTCCTCTCCTACTTCTCCCCAACTGCATGATGTGCTGTCAATTCAAGCGTTAACGTGGTTTTCTCTTGGTCTTTTCCTACAGTAGGTGCTCCTGACCTGCCCTGCTTGACCACCCGGACTAAGATGGCATTCCAGTGGAGGAACGTTCTCCACGTCCTGCCAACTGCTTCTGCTTCTGCATCTGCTGCCTTCTCCAAACCCCAGACGGTCTCGGCAGATGAACGCTTATGCTGAGCCTTGTTCTGCTGGAGGTTTCTTCTTGTTAAAAGGCAGTTTTTCCTCTCCAGCGTCGCTTCATGCTTGCTCAGTGTGAGGGATTACTGAGAATTCACAACGCAATCTTCTGTTGTTCTCTAATTCCTAAATTAAACATTGTATTGTAATAACTCTTCTTGTAAAGTGCCTTGAGATGACATCTGTTGTGAAACGGCGCTATATAAGTAAACTGAATTGAAAACTGAATTGAGTTGAATGAAGTCGGAGAGAGACAGAGCAGGCGAACTGGATCGGCGTTTTCAAGATGTGTGGTAACTCGGTTTGTTTAACTTATGCGTGGTTACGATCAGAAGCAAGATTGGGACAATGACTGAACGATGAGAGGTAAGTGCAGGAGTCTTCAGATTGAAGCTAATGTCTTGTCCTGTTTACCTACTGCTCAGCTGTTTATTCTGACAAAACTTTCCTGTCTGTGTCATGATCTCCTGTCAATTGTGTCTCAGAGCAGCTCATTCAATGCAAGTTTTGCGATGCTCTGTTTAAAAATTTAGAACAGCGAATGCGTGCAGTAAACAGAAAGAAACAATGCGTTCTGCACGCTCTGACCCCCTATATGACAAAAAAGCACATGTATTGAGAGTTGGTTTGGATCGAGACTATTCAGACCTAAAGCTAAGCAAATCTCTGTCCATTTGGTTTCTCTGATACGCGGCAGGGTTCGTTTGTGTGTATTCACACCTGCATAAAAGATCCAGACCAGTGTTCCAACCGTACTCGGGTCCATTTAAAGTGGACCAAACGGTGTAGGTCTGCACACCCTAAGCAAGCCCCCACATCTTGTTGAGTCTCCACGCCCACTCCCACACTGAACTGGCATAAACTGAAATAGACTAGAATTTTTTTATTTATTTTTTACAGAAACTGACTAAGACGGCATTCTTTCATACCAGAGAACACAGACAAATTAATAAAAACACCAGTGAAGGAGAACTTTAAAAAACATACATCACAAATGCGTAGAGCCAGCAGATGGCACTGTTTCATTATTTGGTCTGATCCGGAGAGACAGCATCCATCCAACTTTGTATGGAGCAACTGTTCTTTCTAGGAATCTGGACAAATGTATTAGTCCTTCAGATCACTGACAAACCAGGGTCCGAACCAGGAAGCATAGTCGTAGTCGTTGTTTAACCCACCTCTCTACACCTCTCTGTTTCCCATTCAATACCCCATTGAGACGGTGTCTTTTCCACGGCCAAAATCAAATAGATTAACAGTTAACCTTACAAAAGCAAGCTATGAAAATCTCATTAAAATAAGTACGACTCTGACCAAACAAGAAAATAGGGCAATTAGATGTGGTTTACTAAACATAAGATCCCTCTGCTAAAAGGCTTTATTAGTAAATGACTTAATATGTGATAGTAAAATTGATCTATTTTGCCTATTAGAAACCAAGCTGCTGTAAGAGGATTATGTAATTATAAATGAGTCAACTCCTTGCATTATCAAAATTTTCACATTCCTAGAAGTACTGAGTGAGGAGAAGGAGTTATAACCATCTTTCATTCAGATTTGCAAATTCGCCCTAGACCAATTATTAGCCACAGCTCTTTTGAACATCTAATTCTTAGTGCTCCTCATCCAAGCCGCAACACATTAAAACCACTTTTGTTTGTGGTTTTCTATTGTCCACCAGAACCTTACTCTCAATTCTAGGACCAGATCTCAGATTTTTTATCTGATTTAGTTTTAAACACTGATCAGGTAGGCTAGGGTTAAGGTTAGGGGATTTCAGTATTCACGTGGACACTGAAAGTTATAGCCTAACTGCAGCCTTTAATATTATCTTAGACTCAATTGGCTTTACTCAGAAAGTAAAGGGACCCTTACACTCTGGTTGGCACACTTTAGACGTTGTACTGACATACAATATTGAAATTGAGATGAAGTAATAGTCCTCCCACATAACCCAGTCCTATCTGACCACTTTTTAATAACCTTTGAATTTACTTTACCCGACGTTCCCAAATCTGAAAGAAAATGTTCATTACTGTAGAACTTTATCAGACAATGCTGTAACAAGTTTTAAATGTTCCATTCTTGCTTCACTATGTGTGTTAGAATACCACACTTGACAACGGTAATTCCAACACTAACCTTTCCAAAATTGATGGTCTGGTTCAAATTATTACTTCCACACTATGTTTGGTACTAGACAGTGTGGCCCCCTTTAAAAAGAAGGACTTCCTTCCTCCTTTGCTGCACCTGATGGGGAAATCAACAGCAGCTCCCCGTGGTTTCTAAACCGACCACACCCTTCAGATGAAACCTCAGAAGACGGCTGCTCTAGGATCGAGGGAGCGAGAGGATGAGCTGCTGAGTTCTCGCGAGAGCTGTGCATAGGTGAACATGGCGGTTATGTGGTAAAGTATACAAACAGCCAAGTAAAATAACACAATCATTTTGAACCAAACGCAGCTTCTAAACTAACCATCAAGTTACTTTTTTTTTTTTTCCCTCTAAACAACCTGGACGAGGAAACATTGGATTCGCTGGAGTGCTACCTAGACGAGTGCTTTGATAACATCGTTATGGGTAAGTCACGGAAACCTGCTTCGGATACAATAACGAGCACCCCGTCGCAGAAGCGCACTCGTTCCGAGGCTAGCACATCCACCGACTCGCCAGATAGAAGCTACGGCGACATCCTGGACTCAATATACAAGAAGCTAACCAGCCTGGACGCCCATCTCGCGCTGGTTGAGGTTCTTCATAATGTATTTCAGGCTCTGAGGGAATCGCTGGAGTTCAGCCAACAAAAAATAGCTTCGCTAGTTACAGAAAACCAAACACTAAAAGAAGATGTTAAGAAACTCACCGAGGGGATGAAGCAGCTGTCTGGAGAAAACAAAAGCTTCAAGGAATCTATTCTAGACATCCAGGCCCAATCAATGAGGGACATTCTTGTTTTTTCGGGGATACCAGAGCAGGCTGAGGAAGATGCTGAAGTAGCCATGCGAAAGTTCATTCAACACCAGCTGAAAATGCCAGACGACACGGTTAAAAACATAACCTTCCATCGGGTCCACCGGCTCGGAGGTAAGAAACCCAACAACACCCGCCCGCGACCAATTGTTGCAAAATTTGAACATTTTAAACATAAGAACATTTCAAAGGACGCGGGAGAGAGCTACGGGGGACGAATATCAGCGTTAGTGATCAATTTCCGAAAGAAATCCTCGACAGAAGACACGTGTTATTTCCAATTAGAAAAAAACATATTAGTGAGGGCAGTAGGGCTTCGGTTAGTGTGGATAAACTGTATGTTAACGGTCAGCTGTTTAGGGACCCTCAGGTTACTCCTTGGCTTTATTAGTCATATTTAACAGAACCAAGACAGAATTAGCTTTATCAGACAACTATAGTTTAAAAAAAAGCACAGCTCAGCAGGCTGTTTTTGTTTGTAAATGTGGGTAGGGGCAGGGCTGTGCACTAGATTGCTTTTTATTTTTATTTATTTTTTTCTCTATTTTCTTTCTCACATTTGTACCACCAAATCTCTTTATCACCTTTTTTCCTTTTTCTCTCTCACACACACACAGACTTTTATCATGGCATATTCATGTTTTTCCATCATACTTTCATTCTGTACACACCTGTATGGTGCATTATTTGCCTCGCTTTATCTCTGCTTCTGGTTTTTTTTCAATCTGGCAACCCCATGGACAAACCAAAATTACATCTATATTCATCCTTGGCGATAGTACATGTCTAAGGTTTATCTTAGCTCTATGAATCCTGTAAATTTTATAACATGGAATATTCGCGGCGCTAGCTGCAGAGATAAAACCATTAAGATTTTCAACCATCTTACAAGATTGAAGGCAGATGTCGTCTTACTACAGGAGACTCATAAATCAAGTTCAACAGCTAATGATTTAAAAACACCAGAGTATCCTAATATATTTTCTTCATGCTATAACTCTAGACAACGAGGAGTAGCAATATTAATAAATAGAAATACTAATTTTAAATTAATAGACACAGCTACAGATCCAGAAGGTAGATTTATAATATTAAAACTATTTATAAATAACCAAAAGTTATGTATAGTTAGTATATATGGTCCAAATGTTGACGACCCCTCATTCTTTCATACTTTCTTCTCGGTTCTGGCTAATCACATGGATTGCTCACTTGTTCTTGGGGGAGATTTCAACTTTGGACTAAATGAAGAAATAGACAGGCTCAGTACAGCAGGGACTCAGCGCAGATGGAAATCCATAGATATAGTTAAACAGTACATGAGCGATTATGGACTCTGCGATGCATGGCGATCGCTTCATCCCAACGACAGAAAATACACTTTTTACTCAAACGTACATCATTCTTATTCTAGATTGGACTATTTTTTAGTCAGCAGCTCACTGTTGAATGACATTTCAGACACTGAGATACATCCTATAGTGATCAGCGATCACGCTCCTGTTTCTTTAAATTTAGCAAATAAAATTGCAACCCTTCAATATAAAAATTGGAGATTTAATACATCATTACTTAAGGATAAAGAATGTATTAAATATATTGAAAAAGAATGGGCTTCATACATGGAATTTAATGATCTCCCTGGTATGTCGCCATCCACTCTATGGGAAGCAGGGAAAGCTGTGATTAGAGGTAAAATAATTTCATTCTCATCAAATAAAAAGAGAACAGAAAATAAACATGTTCAGGAATTAGAAGAAACTATTAATTCATTAGAACCTTCCCTGGATAAAGAGAGCTTAAGTAAAATAAGGAAAGCAAAATTAGAATTAAACGAAATTATTAATAAAAGGACGCAGTTTTTAATCCAAAGACTTAGAATAGAAAACTTTGAACATAGTAATAAATCAGGTAGCTTCTTAGCTAATCAGTTAAAAATAAATAAAGAAAAAACAACTATATCTGCAATCAAAGACAAAATTGGGAATATAATATATGACCCTGAAAAAATAAACAACACTTTCAAAGAATTTTATGAGACGTTATACACACCAGAGATAAACCCTTCAAATAAAGATATTGTACAATTTCTGGATAAAATAACTCTTCCTAAACTTTCAGACAGTCAAGCAAAGGCCCTGGATCAACAGTGTCTGAACTCCAGGAGGCCCTCCAATCCATGCCTAATAATAAAGCTCCAGGTCCAGATGGATTTCCAGTAGAGTTCTATAAAGAATTCTGGAATATTCTGGCACCAACATTTTACAAAATGTTGCAGGAAACAAAGGAAAATGGTCGATTACCACCAAACATGAATTCTGCCTACATCAATCTTCTATTAAAACCAGGAAAAGACCCTATGTCTCCTACCAGTTATCGTCCCATTTCTCTTATCAATGTGGATCTGAAAATAATTTGCAAAGCTCTTGCAAGAAGGATAGAGAAAATAACACCTCTAATAATCCACCCGGATCAAACAGGTTTTATAAAAGGTAGGCTCTCTTCCACAAATTCACGTAGATTAAAAGATTTAATAGATTATTCCCACTGTAAAAACGTCCAAACCAATATATTATCTTTAGATGCAGAAAAAGCATTTGATAGAGTTAACTGGAAATTTTTATTTGCAGCCTTAAATAAATTCGGATTCAGTAATTCTTTTGTAAACTGGTTAAAAATATTATACAGCTCACCAACAGCATGTATTAGGACCAATAATCAAACATCATCAAGGTTCTTTCTTCAGAGGTACCAGGCAGGGATGTCCACTTTCTCCCTCCCTTTTTGCTATTTTTATTGAACCATTAGCAGCAGCAATCAGGCAAAATAATAATGTTAAAGGTATACAATGCAACAAAATAGAACATAAAATCAGTTTATACGCAGATGATGTACTACTTTTTCTACAGCATTCACAAACTTCCTTGTATCAGGTAATTGAGTTAATAAAATCTTACTCATGAGTTTCAGACTATTCCATAAATTGGTTAAAATCTACAGTCCTTCCAATCAACTGTTCTTACCAGAGTCCTGTTGCTTTACAGCTCCGATCGGGAAATATTACATATCTAGGTATCCATATCTCACCAAGACTGTCAGACTTATCTAAGCTAAACTACGTCCCACTTTTAAAAAAAGTTGAAGATGATCTGGCAAGATGGAAATCCCTTCCAATATCACTTATTGGAAGGGTAGCTACAATAAAAATTATGGTTTTGCCTAGAATCAATTATTTATTCTCAATGACCCCAAGCAAATCATCACCTGATTGGTTTAGATCTCTGGACTCTTCTGTTTCTAAATTTCTTTGGAAAGATAAACCCCCACGTATCAGCTTAAAATTACTACAGAAGTCCAAAGATAAAGGAGGTCTAGACCTACCAAACTTTCGTCATTATTTCTTAGCCAACAGACTCCAATACACATCAAGATGGGTAAAACACAGTTATATCGATGAGTGCTGGGTAGATGTAGAACAGACACTATGCAATAAGAAAAAACTTTCAGATCTACCTTTTGTTAGCTCAAATATAAAACAAAATGAATGTTTTAAAAGTATTAATATCAGCTCCTCTCTGACAGCTTGGTGGGAATTTCTTAAAATGACAAAGACCTCACTAGTCCCATGCAGGCGTACACCCATCTGGAATAACCCGGATATCTTACAAAAAAAATGCATGATCAACTTTCCAGGCTGGAGTTGTAAAGGAATTGAATACCTGGAGCATATATTTGAGGGAACAGACTTTATCCAATTTAATACACTGGTTACACAATTCGTAATTAACAAGAATAAATTCTTAGAATACCAACAAATTAAATCAATTATAAAAAATAAATTTAGGCTCAATACAGTTGATTTACAAATTCCAGGAAAAGTTTTAGACTTCCTTAATCTTAACCCTCCCAAACTGCTATCTAAAATATACAAAACATTAAATAGAATAGATGAATCAATAGCCCTTTCTATTTCAAAATGGGAGATGGACTTGTATATCTCAATAGACCAAAACCTCTGGTCTCAAATTTCATTAAGAACCTTTACATTTCTTAAAAATCCTAATCTACGATTAATACAATATAAAATCCTTCATAGAGTGCATTATACAGGGCAACGGATGTTCAAGATGGGTTATACGCCGTCTGATACCTGTTTACAATGTACAAGCAATCTACCAGACAATTATATTCATGCTCTTTGGCTCTGCCCACCTGTTAAGAAATATTGGTACCAGATATGTGAAGATCTATCAAAGTGTCTGAAATGTAATATCACACCTGCTCCCACAGTTTGCTTGCTGGGAAATGTAGACGAAGTTACCATGGATACAAAGTCTATGCAATTATTTTACATCGCCTTATGCATCGCTAAGAAAAATATCCTCTTGAACTGGAAAAATAAAAATACTCTGAATATTAATCATTATAGAGATCTCCTTCTGGATTACATTGGTCTAGAAACGGCATCTGCCTCCACATCTGATCAATCTTTCTGGTCACCCTTGATCAGTTCCATCACCTAGTGGGGTCGGGCCCTTGATTCCGTTCTGTGGGACACGGTTGCCGATGTGGAGCTTAAGGGTTGGTGGTGACTGCAGGGAGGTCCTTGGGGGTGGGTCCGCTTGCGGTTGGGGCGGTAGGTGCCGTGACTCTCGCCTGGGGTGGGACTTTGGGGGCTTTGTGTGGTGACTCCTAGTGGCTGCATGCGGGGCCTTAGAGGGGTCATGCTGGCGGACACGGGTTACTGGCCTGGTGCTGTGCTGCTCTGGGAGGGTCTGGGCTGGGCCTGGGGCTCGGGGTTCTGGGGCGGCGTGCCCCCCGGTTTGGGCCCTGGCTGGGGCTTGGCCGGGGGGGGCCGCTGCCATCGGTGCCGGCTGGGGGGGGGGCTGTGGTTGGCGGGCGCTGCTGCCTTTTCCATCTCCCCGGGCGGGTTCTTGTCGCTTGTTCCCCGGTGGCCCCTTGCCGCGTCCGGCGGGTGGCCGGCGTCTCCGGGCCCAATCGGCTATATTGACACTGGACATGGCTCCTGGGTCTTGGTCTTAGCGCTCGCGGGGGTGCTGAGGTGGGGGCCTCTGGCCGGTGTTGGTCGGCCTCCACGGTGACTGACCGGTTGGTGGGGTGTGGGCTGGTGGGTGGAGGTGCTGGGTTCTGTTGCCTCCCGGCCATCGGGCGGTAGTAGCAAGGCTGGAGGATGTCGGCCTGGGTGTTGGCCGCCCGGGACTTCGGTCTGCTCACGGGCCTGGCGCGACATGTCCGGGGTACCCGAGTCGGTGGTGCGCCGGGTTCCGGCCTCGGCGCGGGGGCCCTCGGACGCTGGCGGTGCCTGGGGCGTCTTTTATTGGCGGGGAGGCTTTTTACCATCTAGCACAGGCACTATTTTTAATGGGGTGCGCTTGGGACGGGAGGGGGAGGGCGTTGAGGGGGATGGGGGGCTAAACTCAACCTGGGTGTCTAGTGACATGTGTTTTGTTAGCAGTGTGAATGTTGGGAAGGATTTAGGTATGCCCCTGGCATGGGGGCTGGTGGATTGCCGGGGCCCCCATGGGGCTCGGGGGTGCCGCTGCCGTGGGCCCCGACTTGACGTGCTGGGGCCTCCCACCCCTGGTGGATCGGACCGAACGGGGGTGCCTATTGGAGTCAGCAGGGGAGATGGCTCCCTGGGGTTGGCAATGGTCACCCCAGTAATTTTCTCCCCATCCCCTTGCCTCTGTCCACCTGCTCCTTCATTCTACCATTCACAAGGCCTTGGGACGTGGGCACGTCACTGGGGTGCGGGATGGAGCTTCCGTCTTCGGTACCCGGTGGCTGCCTGGGTCCCGATTTTATTGAGCAACTTAGACACTTACACTTGCAACATTTACATGGAACGCACATGTAGGGACCTGGCGGTGCGGCGCATTGGCGCTGGGGGCTGGACCCCTCATGGGGGGCCCCCTATAGGGGCCCGTTGTGGGGGCCTCGCCTGTGGTGCCGGCACCCACTGTTTAAACGCATCTAGACACTGAGGGCCCGGGTGGGGAGTTTGGGGTACCCGGCAGTATTCCCATGTCCCACCCCTCTGTTTTAAGTGCACATTAGAACAACACGCAACAACACCACATTGAGCGGGGGGAGAGAGGCTGGGGGGTCTTTCCACACCCCTGTTCATTGGACCATCAGGGGTCGGAGCCCGGATAGAACATCGGGCCGTCTGGTCGGGGTCCTGGGCTGGTCGGCTGCTCTTGCCGGTGTGGGGGCCTTGGCGGTCTGCTTGTCCCCGTCCTGGTGGGCAAAGGGGTCTGTCTCCTGGGTGCAGGGGCAGGGTTCTCTATTGGGGCATCTGTCCCTGGGCCTGGGAGTATGGAGTATAGTGTACGTATGGGGGGTATGAATGAGTTTCCCTGTTAATATTTCTAGTTTATGTCATTTCTTTCATTTATTTGTAAGAATGTGTACACATGAGAGGGAGGGTACGTATGAGTGTCTCTGTCTGTCTATGTCTACCTGTCAGGTTGGGGGTTTGGCTGCTCTCTGGCCTGATGCATCTTCTTCCCTCCCCGTCACTCTCCCCTTCGGTGAATGGTTGTCCTGCCCGCCTGTTGATGATGGCTCTCTATGCCTGGGGGCCGGGGGTCCGGTTTTGCGGGCCCGGCTCGGTCACATGGTGCATGTCGGCGGCAGGGTCCTGGGTGCCACCCCCCCCCCCCCCCCCCCCCCCCCGGCTCACCCCCCCCCCCCCCCCCCCCCCCCCCCCCCCCCCCCCCCAGTGTCCCCCCCCCCCCCCCCCCCCCCCCCCCACCTCCCCCCCCCCCCCCCCCCCTGGGTGGTCCGGTGTGTCGGGCGGCCGCTGTTTCAGGCCGACATCCTCCTTGGATTGACTGGGGCACCTCTCACGGGGGTGCCGGGGTTGTAGAACAGGTTGGTGCCGTCCGGTGGATCGGTGGGGACCGTGCCTGGCGCCCAGGCCTCCTGCCGGTTCCAGAACTTCTGCTGGCTGGTCTGTTCACCTGGTGGGGCTGTCCGGCATTGGCTGGGCCCCTGATCTTGGCGCCCTACATGGGGCGGGATCTGGACCCGGGAGCTGGAAGATCTGGATGTCCAGGTGCCGGCTGGGTGCGGCCTGGGGAGGGCGTACATCTGCTGTGGCTCTTGCTGTGGCTCCCTGGCGTGTGGATGTGTGGGGGCGGGCCGGGTTGTTGGCGGTGGGTATTGGTCCGGGGTGGCGGCGGCGTGTGTTGTCCGTCGGTTGGCTGCGGATCCCCCTTGTGTGCGGCGGCGGCGGGGGGCCCTTGTCTGCTGATCCCTGGTTGGGGCCCCGCTGGGGGGCGGGGTGCCCCTGGTCCCCGTGGCCTCCGGTTCCTGATCCGGGCTCGCCCTAGCGTAGCCGGTTACCGGCGGAGCCCGTGGGCTCGTCACTGCGATCTCTCGGGCCCCAGCATTGCGGCTGGTGGGTCTTCCACTGGGGCTTCCATCTGTTCCTCTCTTGGCGGGTGATCGACCCTGCGCTGATCCGCCTGTGGCCTCTGTACTCTGTGAGACCCTGGATGCATACATCTCTTGCCTCCTCCATGTCTGTGTCAATTCCTGTAGGACGGATTGACGGTTTCTTACACCAGCTATCAATCACTTGCATGGTGAAACCTTATTCAGACCTGCATGCTCGCACACACATAGGTGTGGGGACATTGGTGAGGACGGACATATCTTAGCTGAGGTTATCATCATTAGTTAGTTGTTCACAGGAGTTACTAGAAACATTTGTATTATGTTCATTAATCAATGCTTGTGTGTAGTGAATGTGTAATTCTTAGTTTATTCTACTAGATCCGAACTATTGGTTTGGTTCTGTACAGTTTGTTGTTTTTGTTTTGTATTACTGTTTCTCTGCCGTCCGGCAGAGGTGGAGGACTTGGATGTTTTCTTGTGTTCTTTTTTTGAATCCTTGTCTTGTGTCGTCGGTTCGCGCCTCTGCTGGTCCGGTTTCTTTTCTTCACCTTCTTCCTTTCTCCCTTCTTGTCTCAGTTTAGTGTCCATGACGTCAGGAAATTGAACCCACAGTAATCACTAATAAAGATTTTTCATACATATACATCAAGTGGCGTACTACAGCGAAGCTGTAATACTCTGCTTGTTAAAGTAAAACTGTTGGGCTTGTACTTGGTACTCAGACACCAATTCTGAGTAGTATACTGCTAGACAGGACACGTAAAAAAAAAAAAAAGAAGGTAATCAACCATAGAGGGCTGGCTCCCTGGTTTAGTGCTGTGTTGCGTACTTTAAAGATGAATACTAGGAAACTAGAGAGAAAATGGTGCTCTACACACTTAAATTATTCCTATCTAACCTGGGACAATACTTTACAACTTAAAAAAAGACCCTTTGACAAACTATAACAGCATATTTCTCATCATTAATGGAGGTAAATAAAAACAATCCTAGGTTTCTTTTTAGTACAGTTGCCAAACTTACACAGAGTCAAAGCTCTGTTGAGCCAACTATTCCCCCTTCTCTCAGTAGTGATGACTTTATGGGATTCTTCATACGTAAAATAAATTCTATTAAAAATAAAATCATTGGCATTCTCCCAAGAGAATGACTCCCTTTCAGTAAATGAGGCTGCACAGTCTCAGGAGAACTTTAGAATAATGTTTATGTCTGTACCATTTTGATTCTGTTGAACGTTTGGAATTATCGCAAATATTAGCTTCATCTAAACCCTCAACTTATATGTTAGACCCAATACCAACCAAATTATTTAAGAAAGTGTTCCCTCTGATTACCGGCCGTATTTTAGGAATGATGAGTCTATCTTTAATAAATGGATATGTATATGCCAGAGGAATTTAAGGTAGCTTTAATTAAACCTTTTCTTTAGAAATCTTCCCTCGATCAAGATGACTTAGGTAATTACAGACCTATATCTAACCTTCCTTTCTTATCCAAAATTCTTGAGAAAATAGTTGCTAATCAAGTATGTGAGCATCTAAACAGCAACAACCTGTTTGAAGAATTTCAGTCAGGTTTTAGATTTTTGTCTTAGATTCATCTAAGCACTGAAACAGCACTGGTGAAAGTTACTAATGATATTCTAATGGCCTCAGATAATGGATCTGTGACTATTCTGGTGTTGTTGGATCTCAGTGCTGCTTTTGACACAGTTGATCATAATATTCTCTTAGAAAGGCTGGAACATGTTGTAGGGATCAAGTGAACAGCACTAGGCTGGTTTAAATCATACCTGATGATGCACAATTTATATTTATTCATAAAACCTGATGAATCCAATCAGATAGGTAGATTACAAGCATGTCTCGAAGACTGCCTTCTGCTTTTAAATTCAGACAGGACAGAAGTTGTTGTCTTTGAACCAGAAGCTTTAAAAAGGAAACTGCTAAGTCAAACACTTAATCTGGATGGCATTAATTTGGCCTCTGATAATAATGTAGAGAAACTCTATCATTTTTGACCAAGACATGACATTTAAATCCCATATTAAACAGGTTTCTAAGATCTCTTTCTTTCACCCCCGGAATATTGCGAAAATTAGAAATATCCTGTTCAGGAGTGATGCAGATAAACTAGTCCATGCATTCGTTACTTCAAGGCTGGACTACTGTATTATCAGGAAGTAAACAAAATACAATTAAAGGCCTTCAGTTGATCCAAAATGCTGCAGCAAGAGTTCTGATTAATATTAAAAGGAGAGATCACATTTCTCCTGCTTAGGCTTCTCTCCATTGGCTCCCTGTTAAATCCAGAATAGAGTTTAAGATCCTCCTCCTTAAGTATAAAGCCCTTACTAATCACACTCCATTGTACATTAGAGATCTGAATGTTTTCCATATGTTCCTAAAAGAGCAATTCATTCACAGACTGCAGGTATACTTGTAGTTCCTAGGATTTCTAAAAGTAGAATGGGAGGCAGATCTTTTAGTTATCAGGCTCCTCTCCTGTGGAACCAGCTCCCAGTTTTAGTCCGAGAGGCAGATAATCAGTCTATTTTAAGACTAGGGTTAAAACCTTCCTTTTTGACAAATTTTGTAGTAAGAATGGCTTAGGTTATCCTGAGCTATTTTTGTAGTTATGCTGCTTAGACTCTTGGAGGACAGACTGACCACTTTTCTTCACTCTTCTACTTTTCTATTCTACAACTCTCCAGATCCTGCTGTTATTGCGATTATTAACCATGTTTTTTCTGTGTTTTTTTCTCCCCGTAAAACCTCCACCCGGTCTGGTTTCCTGCTCAACTATAATGCCCCCTGCTGGATGGGGAGCAACTGTGTCTCTTCTGTCTTGTCAGACCCCCAAACAGTCGTGGCAGATGATCGCTTGTACTGAGCCAGGTTCTGCCTGAGGTTTCTTCCTGTTAAAGGGGAGTTTTTCCTCTCCATTGTCGCTACATCCTTGCTCAGTCTGAGGGATTGCTGAGGAATTGCTGTGGTTGGAGTCTGCATGATCTGGGCACAACCTCACATCGATACTCAACACAGTCTGCTGGGATTCCTTACATAGAAAACTTATTGATTTAAATGTTTGTATAATTGTATTGAAATGACTTTTGTTGTAAGGTGCCTTGAGATGACACTTGTTGTGTATTGGTGCTATATAAATAAAAGTGAATTGAATTCAGTTTCATCACTTTGAACCTATCACTATCCTGTAAATGCCTGTGAAAGTAATAATTTTAGTAATAATAAGCCTAGTCTTCTTTTTCTTGTGTTTTTCCAGAGGTATCAGAGAAAATGGACATGTCTCTGCCCATGTACAATGATCGCCTGGACACCCCTCTGCCAGACAAACCCTATAAAGATGTTTTAAGTGATGCTGAAGAGAGCCTGAAGCAGAAGGAGAAAGGACATTGGAGTCAGCTGACCAATGAGGAGAAGATTGCCTGTAAGATTCTCCTTTTTCTTATTCAGAAAGGTTTTCATTTTTCATCATCTGGTCAGAATGAGCCGAAAAAGGCCATCCAGCAGATTATAAATATTAGTAACACTAGTCAGATGTGACCTGTCCTGCAGAGAATCTGGACATGTTCATCATGGACAGACATGAGTGCACAGTATAGTCAATCAGTTTACTTCAGTCAAATTTATAGTTCATTTAAATGTCAGCATCACTGATTTTAAAGGTTTTCAAAATAAACTCAAACTGATACTGACACAAAGAGGTCATACTTTGATTTGTCACAATAATTATTTTTGGGGGGAACTGAAATTATGAAAACAGAAAATAGGAACTTTACATCAAAGCAGTGGCAAAGTACATTAATTTAGAGTGCCGTGTTGTAAATTTAAACCAAGGTTCAACAGTTAACATGAAGACTCATGGTAACTCTTGGTAGGGACCAACCATGTCTTGGTAGATCCCTTTGTAGTTGATAAGAGCTCCACATGATGTAAGTTAAAGATGTTGTTTTACAACCTAACTCTGCTTTAAAGGTCTCCATTGCATTCTTCCTGATCTGTCTGTTTGGTTCCCTGGTCTTTAAGATTGCTAATTCTCTAATTTAATTCTGTTCAAAATAAAAAACACTCTAATCTTGGGCTTTTTTCATTGCTTCTTTTTAAACTGTTTGAAATAATGTAAAACGAAACAGCACACAGTTTTCTCTCCTTCCCTCCAGTGTATCGTATCATGTTCTCACAGAGCTACGCTGAGATGAAGGCACCAACAGGAGAGTGGAAAACTGTAGTGGGTGGAATGCTTTTCTTCCTGGGCTTCACTGGTCTGGTGGTCTGGTGGCAGAGGATTTACGGTAACAAGAGTCACTCTTTAACAGGTTTGCAATAAAAGGAGTGTGCTGTCCCTTGAAGTGGATGACAGCCTTTCATTTTCTCCAGTCTATCCGCCGCATCCCAGGACCTTAAACGATGACTGGCAGGCCATGCAGCTCCAGAGGATGTTGGACATGAGGATCAACCCTGTGGAGGGCCTCTCTGCCAAGTGGGATTACGAGAAGGGCCAGTGGAAATGAAAGACTGGACAGAGGCTGGGATGGCACAGAGTTTCTGATTTCACTCTGTTTTATTTCTAGCTCTCTTTCCAGTCTGACTCCTCTTCTGAAGGTTTCTGTCACTTTATGACTGTGTCCTTCCAAATGTAATCACAATATATTGGTGATAATAAAGCTAAATAATTACTCTTTGGATCTGGTTTTGATGTAAAGATGTGTCGGCCTGGGGAGGGCGTACATCCGCTGTGGCTCTTGCTGTGGCTCCCTGGCATGTGGGTGTGTGGGGGCGGGCCGGGTTGTTGGCGATGGGTATTGGTCCGGGGTGGCGGCGGCGTCTGTTGTCCGTCGGTTGGCTGCGGATCCCCCTTGCCTGCGGCGGCGGCGGGGGGCCCTTGTCGGCTGGTCCCTGGTTGGGGCCCGGCTGGGGGGCAGGGTGCCCCTGGTCCCCGTGGCCTCCGGGTCCTGATCCGGGCCCGCCCTGGCGTAGCCGGTTTCCGGCGGAGCCCGTGGGCTCGTCACTGCGATCTCTCGGGCCCCAGCATTGCGGCTGGTGGGTGTTCCCCTGGGGCTTCCATCTGTTCCTCTCTTGGTGGGTGATCGACCCTGCGCTGATCCGCCTGTGGCCTCTGTACTCTGTGGGACCCTGGATGCATACATCTCTTGCCTCCTCCATGTCTGTGTCGATTCCTCTAGGACGGATTGACGGTTCCTTACACCAGCTATCAATCACTTGCATGGGGAAACCTTATTCAGACCTGCATGTTCGCACACACATGGGTGTGGGGACATTGGTGTGGACGGACATATCTTGAGCTGAGGTTATCATCATTAGTTAGTTGTTCACAGGAGCTTACCAGAAACATTTGTATTATGTTCATTAATCCATGCTTGTGTGTAGTGAATGTGTAATTCTTAGTTTATTCTACTAGATCCAAACTATTGGTTTGGTTCTGTACAGTTTGTTGTTTTTGTTTTGTATTACTGTTTCTCTGCCATCCGGCAGAGGTGGAGGACTGGGATGTTTTCTTGTGTTCTTTGTTTGCATCCCTGTCTTGTGTCGTCGGTTCGCACCTCTGCTGGTCCGGTTTCTTTTTTTCACCTTCTTCCTTTCTCCTTTCTTGTCTCGGTTTAGTGTCCATGACGTCAGGAAATTGAACCCACAGTAATCACCAATAAAGATTTTTCATACATATACATCAAGTGGCGTACTACAGCGAAGCTGTAATACTCTGCTTGTTAAAGTAAAACTGTTGGGCTTGTACTTTGTACTCAGACACCAATTCTGAGTAGCATACTGCTAGACAGGACACGTAAAAAAAAAAGAAAAGCATTGGACTTTAGACACGTTAAAACTACTTTAATGCCTGGTGCCCCATTGTTTTAAACTTTCTATGGCTAAATATTCTTCCTGAGATAACGCTCATCTTTGTCAACCATATTTGTGATGAGCACTTTCAGCACCTTCTTTGGATTAGATTTAACAAACAGGGAAATAGAAGGCATGCAAAGCAAATTAAGACTTAATTTTAATAAAATAGTGTTAAAAATACAGTATTTGTGGTGTGACTCTTGTGTAAAATGTAAATTGATAAGTTACGGTGGTTAGAAGTCGTGTTAGATATTTAAGATATTTAGCCAAAAGTAACTTAAAGCAGTGTAACTCAGTTACATTTTTACGACAGTAATATGTAATGCTAACATATTACATTTTTGACATTGTAACTAGTAATGTGGAATACATTACAATTTCTTTGTAACTTGCCCAACACTGGTCACTAAAGGCATAAAATTCCCTTTCTTCTATTCTTCTATGTGATTTGTACAGAGCTTTTCATGGTAAATAGACATAGTTTATATACACTTTCTATTTGAACTACTGAAAACCCAGATGATGTGATGTTCTGTAACCTGTTAATTCATTGTACTAAAATGAAACGCACTGCTTTCTTGTTTGACTTAATAGAAAACTCAAAAGAAATCAGCCAGGATTTCAAGAAGAGACATGCCAGAAATCGTTTGGTACAATTACCAGATGCCAGAAGATGCCAGAGCCATCTGCTCAAGTATGAGAGCAAGGGAATGTCCAACCATCCTACTGTTCACGAGGGAGATGGGTTCTGTGTCCACAGAGTGACCTTGTAAAGATGCTGGCAGAACTTGGTTACAAGTTTCATAATCCACAGTAAACAAGTCAAGTATCAATATAGCTTGAAAGGCAATGCAGTTATGAAGAAGCCATTACTCCAAAAACAACGTAAAAAGCCAGGTTAGAGCTAACAGATATGCTCAGGTTCAAATACTTTAGCTTTAAAAACACGACTTTTGTAAAACCAATATTGAAATATATGGCCATAATCCCCATTATGACATCCTCCAAATATGATAATGGGGGTGGCAGCATCATGCTGTATTTAACCAGAGGAGAATATGTGGAAATAAAGAAGCAACAACTCTAGATATTAGCCAAAAGAAGTTAAAAATTAGGAAAACATGGGTCTCCGTAATGGAGAAACATACAAATTGAGTCAAATTGGGGTGACTGTGGCTCAGTGGTAGAGAAGTTGGCTTGCAATTGGAGGGTTGTAGGTTAAATTCCAGCTTCCTCCAGTCACATGTCAATTTGCCCCAAGGCACTTAACCACAAAACTTGTACATCGTCCTACCGAGCCATGTTGGCTATCGGTGTATGAGTGTGAATGGGTGAATGTGGCTTCAATGTAAAGCTTTGAGTGGTCAGTAGTGACTAGAAAAGCGCTATATAAGTTCAGTCAGTCCATTTAGTCACAAAGCAGCTTTAGGAGAACAGTCTTTTTTTTGTGTGGCCAATGTCCATCACAAAATCCTGATCTCTGTGTCATAAAAAAACTTGTGGGCATAGCTGAAAAATGTGAGAGCCGAGCAGCAAACAAACCCGATTCAGTTTAGTCACTTCTGTCAGGTGGAGTGAGTCCAATTCCCATATTGTGAGAAGCTTGTGGGAATTCAGATGTAAACATAGTGAGCAAAAAAAAAGAAGAAAAAAATCTCCAAACTCTGCCATTTGGCTCATACAATTTTGCTAATCCTAACTAAAACAGGAAATACTGACTCTTAAAGTGAAGAAAAAAATATGTACAGTGTATGTCTGGTTTCAACTGCATTGTTTATTCAAGGTTTTCATTTAAAATGACTTAAGAAAAGACCAGTAAAAACTTTGATACCTTTAAATGTAATTTTATTGGGTTCAGTGTTATCTAAAAGTTTACAATGGCATTCTAAAGACATACTAAGAGACGACTGGACATAAATATGATTTTTTTTTAGTTTGTTTAATTGATTAGCTTGTCAACTCAGCAGTAAAATGAAGCCAAATATCAACCTTGTTTATTTGTATCTTTCTTTCTAACAGCATTGGAATAATCCTTACACAAAAGGAAATGGTGGCTCACATCAATGCAAAAATGGAGTTTAAGGCCATTTTGAAGGGGCACAAATATTTTTTTTTACATCAATTATAAATTAGTTTAGGAAGCTATCAGCTATTTACTTAAATATGTCACTAAGCTAACTTACTATTCTAATTAAATTTAAATAACAAGATGTACAGGGCTGTGCCAGTGCTGTCACACTTCCTTCATGTGTGCCGTGTTCAGAAACAGGTTGCCTGACACAAACATACAAACTCACACATACACAGAAAGAACAATGCTTAAGTTGGGGTCAAGACGGCAGACAAAACTTTGAGCAGCTTCTTAATGGAGTATACACTAGAAAAATAGCTCTATAAATATACTGTACTGGAATGTATGACTGCAGACCCTGTTTAATAGGATGATCATCATTGAGTCCTTTTTCTATTTGGATATATTTGTTTCAAAGATAATCAGGATCATGGAGTTATAGATCGACTTGTGGATTAGGAGATGTAGGAAAAAAAGGGAACGAGAATATGTGAGATGTGGAATGAAGATGAACTAATCTGAATGGTTTTATTTGATTTCTAGAACTATATCTCTTTTATTGTGGTGCACCACGGAATAATTTAAGGTTTGGATGATAAAAAACACAAACAGATCCATAAGCACTTCATGATCTCATCAGAAAGGAGCCTATGGAAGCAGATCCAAACTCTGACCTCCATAATCTCTTTTGGACCGCTTCTCACTAGCATGTGAGAGTGAGGCAGCAGGTGAGCCAGCCAGTGAGTGACAGCCGTGGGACCCACGGAGGAAGAGGAGGGCTAGAGAGTTGACAGATTTCAAGTGTCAGGGGAAGATGG
Source organism: Apricaphanius iberus (assembly GCA_028564705.1). Lineage (NCBI taxonomy): Eukaryota > Metazoa > Chordata > Actinopteri > Cyprinodontiformes > Aphaniidae > Apricaphanius > Apricaphanius iberus. Next base: position 192,576 of record JAPXFQ010001564.1, read on the forward strand.
AACTGAGTATCTAGTTTCATCATCCTACAGCAAGTGACAAGTCGTTTAAGAAGTTACGCTGTGTCCACACTGAACGCGATAGGAGCGACACACGCCTAGCTGTTTGCGTGCACATTCGCACCTTGAAGCATGTACAACGCGAACTGGTCGCGCTTAAAATATGGTATTTTCACACGCGAACTGGCCTTCAGCGGAACTGGGGCCAGAGTGTATCTGCGGTGGATTATGGACCGAGCTGACGGAGGACAGCGTGTCCGGCCCGGGCTTCAGCGGAGCTGGGGCTAGAGTGTAGCTGGCGGTGGATTATGGACCATGGTCTCCGATCTGACGGAGGACAGAGTGGATTACGTGTTCGGCCTGGCCTCCGGTAGAGCTGGGACTGGGGGTTTGGTGAGCTACAGATACAGTCTAGCTACGGCGGAGGGATACATAAACAGCAGCGAGCCTCTCAAACACCGGCTCTTCGCCGCCTGGAGAACGTGACCTGCTCGCCCAGTTTGTGTCGTGAAGGTCCCAGCTGTCCATCTGTCTGCGGTTCATAAAAGTTTATAATATTTGAGCAGCGTGGGACTTGGTGCGGGAGCTGCTACCAGGAAACCAGGTGAGGAGGCCTTTTCATGGCTCACTTCTAGGCTGAGAGGTGCTTTTACAGCAACAACGGCTTTTTTAAGAGCCACCCACAAACCTCTTAAGAGCATTCCTGTCTAAGTAGTTTATTTTTTTATTTCTGTCTCTGTATAGCAAACTGCTTGTGTCATGTAGCTCGGGGTGATTAGCCACGATGTTTATCAGTATTTCCTCCATGTCCTGCTGAGGCTGTGACTCCATGACAGTCACAGAATCACTGAAACTCTGTCCCCTGATTGGTTGTCGCGGCGCGATTTGACGCTGGAGTTCAGATTTTTCCAAGTCGAGCGATAGACGCCATGAGCGCGAATGCACAAAATGCACCACATAAAATGCAGCGCAAATTTTCCATCGCATCTGTAGCGCGAATTGTTCGCGCAAATCAGGCAATGAAGCTTTTCCGCGACGCAAATCTGCTTCTAAAGTGTCGCGGGACCCCAAGTCGCGCTTCATCGTGCTCCTCCATTGATTTTACATGTAAACCTGACGCTCTAGTCGCTCCTATCGCGTTTGGTCTGGACACACCGTTAGACATTTTCCTAATCAAGTTAAACATGAAAGTTTGATGCAGAGCTGCGACAGAAATCTGAAGGGTGGAATACTTGTGCTATGAACATGAAGTGACCTGCAGAAAACGTGTGTGTATTTAAAAACTGCAGCATGTGATCAGGATTTGATTGCGAACGTATTACTGAAACTGACAGCAGCACTGTCTTCATCTCCTTTGTTATTTCAGACACCATTAGGGTAGAACCTGTGACATGTAAAAAACGGAATCTATGCACTTTTACGACTTCAAATCCACTAAAGAGATGAAGAGCAACTGTGATTCAAGTTTAAGTTGCAGCTCTACAAACATGAAGTGACCATTAACAGATACATCTCTTCTTGTGAAACAGGATAAATAGCTTATTCATGGGCAACGTTCCTTTAATTAGCCTTGGTAAATCAACAAATGTGAAGCACTTATTTATATTCACATCATTATTTAAAGGGTCTGAACATCTACAGTAACTCACCATGTTAGATAAGTCAGCTGGGATTGGTTAAATCTATTTAAAGTAAAAAGTGGCAGATTTAGTATTTCTGAGGAGCTTAAATAAAGCACTGTTTCACTGAGGTTGAATAACAAGTGGGAGCACCTGATTTGCATCTCAAAATCTCAAATAGTACCTGAACTACAGAACATCTCTTCTATCCATCATCCATATCCATTGGGCAAGAATCATATGCCAGACTCAAACATTTATCTGCCCAGTGTTCTAACCCTACAGTTAGAAAGAGATTTATAGATGAGTGGTAAAAGCAAATGGAGGTGGTGGATTAGCAGTGCTTGCAAGAAACTGATGGTGTTGTCCAGAACATGTTACAGTGGCATATCGTCTCTGCTGCCCAGATAGAGCTCTAAGCATGTCAAGGACTGTGATACGGCTACAGTCAGAGGTCTTTTCAGATTAGTTGCTAGACTGACTGCTACTGGAGATGTCCACAGCAGGTGCTTAGTAACAACTATTTGAAGATACTCAGATGATGAGTAACAACATTAATTTTTTACTTGAGCTGAATTTGTAAAGGGCGTTCCACATAATGTGAAGGGAATTGTATACTTGGTAAGGTGCTTGTAAACTGCTTAATAGTTTTCATCTGTGTTCCAATAAGTCTTGTGTGATGCTACAGTATTTTCTGCATCCTTTAGCTGCAATGCAGAAAGCATGGAGCTGATATGACCAACAGTTTAAGTGATTCTGACAATTTGGTGAACAAAAAGCTGTGGCAATAATGATGGAAATGGAAACTCAGGCTAGCTCTTTCCTTTAAACTGAGTATGGGCTGATGGATGATGATGTAAGTGTTAAGGATCGGGATGGCTGGCAGACCGTAATCTGGAACTAAAGAAGGTGCTTACAGGCTTTCACTTTCCATATTGAACAAAAAACAGCTGCTTTCTGTGGGAAGAGGCAACAGAACCGGCTTCAGGATACTCCAAAAACAACCGAATCTCGACGTGACAGGTTTCAGCGACACAGTAAAACTAAATTCAGCGTTGGTCGTTTTAAGATTACTGGTTGGCAGACAAAAATTTGTTAAAACTAATGCAAACATTCAAAAATAAGAATGAAAATAAGATCTTTAATAAATCTCGACAGCAAAATCGATAAAAGGAGCAAAAGGAAAGTGGAAAAAAGGAACAAATGGATCAGTTATTGAGAACATGTCAGTCTTTGTAGAACCACAAAATTGCATCAAGATGGGAAAAAAAGTGAACACAAGAATACTAAAAGACATTTTTTATATCTTCCAGCAACATTTGGGGATTCTTAGTCCGTTGTCGGATGCACAGGTAAACATCATCAGCAGTACTGATGAGATGGAACAGGACCTTCATTTTAACATTGAGCGTAGTGATGGATGGGCTGGCGCAGACGACTGTCCTTTCACAGGCGTTTCTGGGCGAAGATCGAGCCAGCTATGAAGGCAGTCACCACGCTCATCCCCAGCAGCAGCCAGTTCTTGAATTTCTCCTGAGATCTTCTGCTCTCAGCTGCTGCGTTGCCCCCAAAGATTTCAGCAAAGCGCTCCTGGAAGAAAGAGAGGAGAAAAACAAGGGTTAACACCTGCAAATTGTCTACTACCAGCATGATGTCCATTCTGAGCAAAACAAGTGCACACAGTTCTCAGATTAACTGGAAGACTATGACCATGAGCTGGTAGATTCCTTTTGTTAAGGTCTCAATGCCTCCAAAACTCAAGAGAAATTTAGAGCTGGATACCTGTATGACTGTCACAACCCACACAATCACATGTGGAACCAATCAACCCCTCCAAAAAAATCCCCTGCAAGGTTTCTATCTGGACTGTAAAAACATGATCTCTCTTATTAATAGGAAAAAGCCCAGTCACTTCCCCTTCCGTTGCCGTCTTTCCGGCACCCCATCAGCTGTGCTGCAGATCCCTCCAGAACCGTTGCTGTTGCAAACATTCTTTCCCACAATCGTTCTCAGTTTGGCAAACACACACTGCCACCCACTGACTATCATTTCCTGGAAATGTAACAGCAAACGGTGTAGTTTGCCTTTTTGACCACAGGGAAGCGCTAGTCAGGCTCTGATCTCTCTAATACAGTCTAACCACACATCAGCTCACATGGACAAGGCCCAGCTCAGTCACACATCTCTATGTTGTCCACACTTCCAAGGCAGAGACACTTGGCCACAGTAAACATGATTTGTGAGGCTAATGCACCAATCCAAACAACACCAATTTAGGAACATTTAATCAACATAACTCTGAAAGTGACTCAGGTGGCTACTTGTTAGTCAGAGTGAACTCAGCAGAAGGTCTTCAATGGGGGAGGGACATGGGGGTGTATTTATGACTTGAAACTAAAAACGGAGAGTGTAGGGAGTAAGAAATTAAACAAAAACAAATAATTTATAGTCTTTTAGAATTTATATCTGGATCGCATTTTTGCAGTGACATGACTTTCAACATTTGATTTCTGTCTGAATAAGGAATGAAAAACTAGAATGCCTGACTAAAACAAATAAAAAAGGAAATCCTTCATCTGGAGTGAACCGGATCGATTCAGCAAAGATCAAAAATGGAAGTACTGAAGTGAGCAACCTTCCAAGTTATTCAACTTTGACAGAAGCAGGAGATAACGTTAAAATGTTATGTTATTGGATTGATGAATGAACATAAGAGGTGGTGGATCAACTTGGTTAACATGTAGAGGGTTCAAACAGGTCTTCCATTTCAAAACTGGAGTCTCTACCTGCTAACCTTTAGCAGGTCAAACATTTACCATTGAAGTTCAACATGCTTTCTCTAAATTGGCTAAATGTTAGGGAGATATGCTTTGATACATAATTTGAAATTATTTTGCATTTTATTTACTAATGAAATCAAATCTAGGCCTGCACGGTGGCGCAGTGGTTAGCGCTGTTGCCTTGCAGCAAGAAGGTCATGGGTTCATATCCCGGTCCAGGGCCTTTCTGCATGGAGTTTGCATGTTCTCCCCGTGCATGTGTGGGTTCTCTCCGGGTACTCCGGCTTCCTCCCACAGTCCAAAAACATGCATGATAGGTGAATTGATCACTCTAAATTGTCCTAGAATGAATGAGTGTGAATGGTTGTCTGTCTCTCTGTGTTGGCCCTGCAACAGACTGGCGTCCTGTTCAGGTGTACCCTGCCTAACGCCTGATAATTGCTGGGATAGGCTCCAGCTGCCCCGTGACCCTGAATTGGATAAGCGGTTAAGAAGATGGATGGATGGATGGATCAAATCTACTGCCTCTTTCAATTAAATTTCAGCATTGTTTCCCACTTTAATGTGTTTAAATCCATAGGGAACAGGAAATAATATTTAAAAATCGGAATAGGCAAAACTGACTTAAAAGAAAACTGGTATTAGGCAGAAAAGGCCTGGTTGCTGCATCTCTACAGAGAAGAATATCGTCCCCGGTTGAGTTTGAATGAATGTGTTCATCTGTTAGTAGCTGGAAAGCTAAAATGATCAATGACTTGAAAAAAAAAAAGAAAAAGAAAAGGTAATCCTCTAAATATCAATCAATAGAAAAATGCTTTTTCAGAAATTCAAATTATCTTTCAGATTCTAAAAAAAACTGTTTTTCATCCCAAACTTGCGTTTTTTCCATGTTTACTTAACTAGCTTAAACCTAACATTGCCTCACTTCCAAACTCAGAAGTCTGAGGACCAGAGAGATTGATGGCGCCTGCATCTGGCAGCCTTGCTTCTGTCTTTCCAAGCTTTCTAATGTCAGCTTGGATTTCTGACTACAGCATCCTGCCGCTGTGGAGTGTAAAAGAAGCTCAGTCTCGGCAACTTCTGTATACAAGTTGGCAACTTAGCTCGAAACAATATGGCTCAGGGCTGGTCGCCTTCTCCACAGAACTTTCCTCCCTCTTTCCTCTGAAGGAGATGGAGGGAAATATTCAATCTTATAACTGCCCACCTCTGAGTTAATGGTGGTTGCATCACTATTGCTTTGAATCTTTCTTGCTGTCTATGTGTGTGCCCAGGTGCAGAAGCAGCAGGCATTCATGTCAGTTCACAACATAGACTATGCCCAGCCCTCCCCCTCTGTGTACTGTGACGGAACGCTTTATTTTGAGACATATTTCCAAACAGAAAATGTTAGCGCATTTTGACTCTGGTAAGAGGTAAGTTACGCTTTAAATATGGTCCAGAGTGGACAAGTTTTCTGGAAATTAGAGCCAAACGCATGGTTACAGAGTGATATCGGACTTGGACACACTGTCACTGCCCCACCCTGAATCGTAGTCTCTCAGTACTGGACAAAGAGTTACACCAACTTCTCTGCAGGTCTCTACTATGCACCGATTCGTGGTGATAAGTTTATGGGTGTAAAATATGAACCTTTCAAAGCGAAAGATTACAATTTCTCTTCTCAGGTGGGGGGACGTGGGGCTTAGGTTTTGTCAGCATTTTATTAAGGTAATTTGTTCAGGACCAGATGCTTACTAAGCACAGTTGGTTTCATGTCTCATTGATAGAAGGAGACATATATTTTTTGGTAAATAAAAAAAATAAATAATAAAAGGTAACGTGACAATAGTCTGAAGCCAGGCCTTGCCCATTGAACATAAACTCAGCAAAAAAAGAAACATTCTGTGACTTTAAACTGTTTTTACTTTCAGTAAAATTAATGTGTGTAAATATTTGTATGAACACTAAAAGAGTCAACACCATAAGACAAAATAAAAAAGGTTTCACAGACATGTGACTAACAGAAATAGAATGTGTCCTTGATTGAAGGGAGGCTCAAAATCAAAAGTACCAGTCATTATCTGGTGTGGCCACCAGCTGCTTGAAGTACTGCAGTGCATCTCCTCCTCATGAACTGGACTAGATTTGTCAGTTCTTGCTGTGAGATGTTACCCCACTCTTCCACCAAGGCACTTACAAGTTCCTGGACATTTCTGGGGGGAATGGCCCTAGCCCTCACCCTGCGATCCAACAGGTCCCAGACGTGCTCAATGGGATTAAGATCCGGGCTCTAAACATTGTTTAAACCCTTCACAATGAAGATCTGTAATGTTATTTGGATTTTTACAATAATGTTGAAATACACAGTCCTGAAAAAGGGATGTTTCTTTTTTTTCCGCTGAGTTTACATGAAAACTCAAGAGTTTAATAACCTTAGATTCCCCATGCCCGAAGGCCATCCTGACCAATTTTAAATCAAATCAGTCAAAATCCCTGAAAGGAGTTCAATCAAATGCAGAGGCAAAACAACCTAAAAAAATCAATCAGACGAGAACGGGAAAAGTAGAACCCATCATTCCAGTTCTAAAGTCCTTGCACTGGCTCCCTGTAGCTCAGAGTGTAGACTTCATAGTGCTTTTATTGGTCTACAAATCACTGAATGGGTTAGCACCAGAGTACATTAGAGATCTGCTACCATGGTACAAACCATCCAGATCACTCAGGTCTTCCAGCTCTAGTTTACTGACCATCCCCAGAACCAAACAAGGAAAAGCAGCATTCAGTTTCTATTCTTCTCATATCTGGAACAAACTACCGGAAAAATGCAAAACTGCAGAGACACTGAACTCTTTTAAGTCTAAAGTTAAAACTTACCTATTTAAACTTGCCTATGAGTAACTGTTTTTACTTGCTTGTTTTTAATTTTCACACGAATTATAGTCTTGATTACTGTTAATGTTTTGCTGTGATTTTTTTTAAGAACTGTGAGCTTTTTCAGCAAGATCAGTTAGTGGAAGGAAGAACTGTGAGCTGTTCAGCGAGATCAGTTATGGAATAAAAACTGTGAACTGTCTTATAATTATTAGGCCTTATTTTTGGGTCAAGGACCTGTCTGTGCCCTCATGGACACCCCAATTTGATCCTCCAAGTCAGCGAAGATGAATTTTACTTGAGTTTACAACTTGATTTGTTTGTCTCAAAACCATTTGGATCTTTTAATAAGCTGAAAATGTCTGCATGAAACCTGGGCAGCGATGGGTTGTTGCAAAATGCCTCATTCGTGACGCTCAACAAGACAGAGTGAGTTTAGATGTAGTTTTCAATAATTTGTCTACTGTTGTTTTTATCTCTTTCTTCGGTTTCTTCTTCCTAAACTATAAAGTTCTACCTGCAGCCTGCTGATGAGTCGCAATCTTCAGGTTTTAAAAAGGGGTGTAGTTTTGTGCCATTTTATCTCTATTTCTGAAGGACTCTGGAGGGACTGTCGACCATTCTACGATAAAAAAACGAATTCATTTTAAGTTTAAATACCTCTTCATTAATGTTGCACGCTGCAACTTAAAACTCTTGTAACTGTAATACACATGTTAAAGATTGAAGAATATTTCATTAAAATCCATTACGGTAAGTACAAGAGAAATACTCCATCACTGCGACCAATTACAGCCTGACAAATATGAGATCACTCAACATTAATTAAGAGTGCTCTGTGTGTATAAAGCCTCTCTGAATAATTCATTATAATGTAGAAAAATATAGCAAATTGCAGTGTAGTGGACTGCCCTGCTGTCAGGATCTTACATAAAGAAAACAGATGTGATGCAATCACAGGAGGCGAGTCAATGTAACTAAATGTAAGAAAACATTACTCATGACATATCCTGCTTATGTTGATGTTTTTAAAAGATAACTATGTGGAATGATGCAATATCGAGCTAATTGCACCCTCCCACTCTAATGTAAATTTTAAATAGCTTTAATGAAAACAAGCTCAATAAGGAGCTGATTTATGAGGAGTGGGGGGGATTCTCTCAGGAATCACTCTGTTTTATGTAAAATAAGAGAAGGTAAAACCAGGAGCAAAATCCAAAACCAATATAAAGAGGAAGTAATTAGTCTAGTTTTATTATGCTATTCATTGCAGTCATAAAAGTGCTATATTATAATGCTTAAAAAAAGAAACTAACTTTCAAGGTGCTTCAAAATTCAATTCAATTCACTTTAATCTATATAGTGCCAATTCACAACAAATGTAATCTCAGGCCACTTTACAACAAAAGTTATTTCAATACAATTATACAAACATTCCAATCAGTAAAACGTTTTCTATGTAAGGATTCCCAGCAGCTTGCATAAAGTTGTTGACATGGATTTGGGCCAAAACACCAATGAATCTGGGAGAACATGGGATCATCTACTCAGTAGTGTATGTAGTGTCAAAGTTCCAAGAAAACCAATCTTAACTATTGAAGCCATAAGAACTTAGGGTGTGAGCGTGCTTCTGTGTGATAACAAGCTTCCGTATTTTGTACATCCAGCTGATTATTACAGCTGCAAGTGGTGGTGGCAGTGGTGGGCCGCCAGGGCTTTCTCAGCTGGCATATGCACACTCAGAAAAGTAGATGTATACAGTGGAGAGGAAAAACTCACCAACAAATTCTTTTTCAGCTCAAGTCATTTGCAGAACAAACATTTGAAAAAGATTTACAATACCATTGAAAGAAGATTTTAAATAAAATAAAAGCTAAATGTTATTAAAATATTTTTCAAAATTGTCTGAAAGTAATTTCAAGCAAAACTGAGGATGCACATATTGGAATTCAAAATGCTGTAAATTCAACAGATTGGTTTTCTGTTAAATGAAAAACAGCATATTTTAAACAAACAATATCTATTGTAAAGGTGAACACTAAACATCAGTATTTATCCTCCTCGCCCAACTTGTACAAAATACCGCTACTTAGGCACAGATTGATGATTTCATCAAAATATGTATAGTCAAAATCTTTACCTTTGGCTGAATTTCCTCCCACAGTCCAAAAACATGACAGGTTAATTGATCACTGTAAATTGTCCTTAGGTGTGAGTGTGTGCATGGTTGTTTGTCCTGTCTGTCTCTATGTGGCCCTGTGATGGACTGGCGACCTGTCCAGGGTGTACCCCGCCTCTCGCCCGTTGACAGCTGGAGATAGGCACCAGCACCCCCGCGACCCATTAAGGATTGGGCGGTTAAGAAAATGGATGGATGGATGAATTTATATAATTTCTACCTTATACCTTTTATATTGCCCACTGGTTTAAAGAACAATAAAGACCAATTAAAGACTGTTGTATTGAGCTAACTGATAGGCTATAATTAAAATATGAGTTTTTTTTTTTTATTGCACCACACCTCTATAGATTTATAGATATTGCTATCGAATTATCGTCCAGCGCTAATACAGGGGAATGACAGGAAGCCTGTGTCCAGCAATCGTCTGATGGCTTAATACATATTCAGTAGTATCTGTTATGTAGTATTCAATCAAAAAAACCTCACCAGAGAACTGTGCAAAAAAAAAAAATTAAACACTTGCGCTTATTATTAGAATACCTGATGGGGTTCCTGCATGGCACAAACGAAAATGCTCTTGTTTAGTAGATTATAATATTCAAAAAGTCGGCCCTCATGGGGGTTTAGCTGTTGATCTGCAAGTAGAATCTGCACTTCGCTCCAGCACTGGAGACTGTAATTATGTTAACCACTTCTGACAAAACGTTTTAACTTGAGGAAACATTATTAATCTCAGTAAGGCAACCAGTAGTCGAAGACTCTCAGAACAAGTCTTTCCGAACTTGTAGACTACCGGTGGATAGCCTGCAGTTAAAGCAGCAGCAGGCACCACACAACACCTGTCTTTGGTACACATCGGGCTCTATGTAAAGCATCTAACAGGGCACACTGTGATGAATGGACTGGCGACCTGTCCAGGGTGTACCCCGCCTCTCCCCTGATAACCACTGGAGATATGCACAAGACCCCCCACAAACCTTTAAGGAGAAACGGAATAAATAATGGATAGACAGACAGACAGACAGACACACACAAACACATACCGTCAGGTCCATAAATATTGGGACATCGACCCAATGCTAACATTTTTGGCTCTATACACCACCACAATGAATATCAAATGAAACAAACAAGATGTGCTTTAACTGCAGACTGTCAGCTTTTATTTGAGGGTATTTACATCCAAATCAGGTGAACGGTGTAGGAATTACAACAGTTTGCATGTGCCTCCCACTTGTTAAGGGACCAAAAGTAATGGGACAATTGGCTTCTCAGCTTTTCCATGGCCAGGTTTATGTTATTCCCTCATTATCCCAATTACAATGAGCAGATAAAAGGTCCAGAGTTAATTTCAAGTGTGCTATTTGCATTTGGAATCTGTTGCTGTCAACTGTCAAAATGAGATTCAAAGAGCTGTCACTATCAGTGAAGCTAACCATCATTAGGCTGAAAAAACAAAAGAAACCTATCAGAAAAACATTAGGCGTGGCCAAAACAACAGTTTGGAACATTCTCAAAAAGAAGGAACGCACGCTCAGCAACACCAAAAGACCTGGAAGACCACGGAAAACAACTGTGGTGGATGAGCGAAGAATCCTTTCCCTGGTGAAGAAAACACCCTTCACAACAGTTGGCCAGATCAAGAACACTCTCCAGGAGGTAGGTGTATCTGTGTCAAAGTCAACAATCAAGAGAAGACTCCACCAGTGTGAATACAGAGGGTTCACCACAAGATGTAAACCATTGGTGAGCCCCAAAAACACGAAGGCCAGATTAGAGTTTGCCAAACAACATCTAAAAAAGCCTTCACAGTTCTGGAACAACATCCTATGTACAGATGAGACCAAGATCAACTTGTACCAGAGTGATGGGAAGAGAAGAGTATGGAGACGGAAAGGAACTGCTCATGATCCTAAGCATACCACCTCATCAGTGAAGCATGGTGCTGGAAGTGTCATGACGTGGGCATGTATGGCTGCCAGTGGAACTGGTTCTCTTATATTTATTGATGATGTGACTGCTGACAAAAGCAGCACGATCAATTCTGAAGTGTTTCGGGCAATATTATCTGCTCATATTCAGCCAAATGCCTCAGAAACTCATTGGACGGTGCTTCACAGTGCAGATGGACAATGACCCAAAGCATACTGCAAAAGCAACCAAAGAGTTTTTGAAGGGAAAGAAGTGGACTGTTTTGCAATGGCCAAGTCAATCACCTGATCTGAATCCGATTGAGCATGCATTTCACTTGCTGAAGAAAAAAACTGAAGGGAAAATGCCCCAGGAACAAGCAGGAACTGAAGACTGTTGCAGTAGAGGCCTGGCAGAGCATCACCAGGGATGAAACCCAACGTCTGGTGATGTCTATGTGTTCCAGACTTCAGGCTGTAATTGACTGCAAAAGATTTGCAACCAAGTATTGAAATTTATAAGTTTGATTTATGGTTCTTATTCTGTCCCATTACTTTTGGTCCCTTAACAAGTGGGAGGCACATTAAGCAAACTGTTGTAATTCCTACACCGTTCACCTGATTTGGATGTAAATACCCTCAAATAAAAGCTGACAGTCTGCAGTTAAAGCACATCTTGTTCGTTTCATTTGATATAGAGCAAACAATGTTAGTATTGTGTCAATGTCCCAATATTTATGGACCTAACTAGGTGTGTGTATATGTTTATATATATATATAAACATATATATATATATATATATACACTGAACATGTTTTAGATTATATCGCAATATAGATATAGCTGTTTCAAGCTGTAGAAGGGCCATGAATCTGGAATTTAGCTTGGGGGATACTAAAGGAAGCTAACGTTGTTAAACAGTAGCTCCATTCATGGTTTAATTATATGTAAACAATCAAACACACACACACATTTCAGCTGTAAAATATTACCACAGTCTCAGTGAGCAAACGCTAACTTTCCACATCAAAGTTCAGTGTTTAACCCATAACCTTATGATCTGTGGAATGTGATATGTAGCAGGTTCTAAAAGAATGAAGGGTTTTAGGCATGTACTCATGAGGCTGGAATTTGTCTTTTTAATGTTTTATGTTTCTCAATTCTGATCTTTTAGTCAATTAAACAATTTGTTCCCTGCAAAGCAAACTCATGACTCGTAATGACTGCGAGGAATCAAAAGAGCGCTTTACTCTGAGAATGGTAGTAAGTTTCCAGAGTCAAGTAAATATTTGACCTCAACCACACCAGAATTCTGCGCAGGCCCGGATGAAGCATTGACACACTTTCAGACAAGCTAATACTCCTATGAGTTATGGGGACAACATGAACAGAAGTTGAGCAAAAGCAAATAAAATTATGTGAAACATACAGTTGGTTTCAATATATGTATTTATTTAATCACATTGCTGTTATAAATGTTTTTTAAATGGAACTAGTGAAAGAAGCCACAAAGAATAAATTGACATTGCACAAGTGGACCATGACACCATGAAAAATGGCATTATTCAGTCTGAGTCAAGGACAAAGGTAGTCCAACCCATCTCTCCCTTTCTGTCAAACCTTCTAGAACAATGTGAAGAATGTGGGTGTAAAGCAAATGATATGGCTCTGTTAACCTTTCTGAAATGGACAAGCCTAGACATGTTACCAATCACTGTAAGGAGATCACTTGTGAAACAAAGTTAGCTAATTACATGGTTTGGCGATCCTTTGAAGAACTAACTGAAAGTAGTGTTAAAAAGTCAACATCGTGGGTGTCCACCTGTTTACAGACATATCATCACTTGTGCAAAGATCATGATTTGGCTTGATCTTCAATTAAATGGAGTAGAGCTATTTTAACAATAAACACAGTAACTCATCAGCATTTCAGATGTTTAAGTAACATTAACTCAAAATGTATTATGTTTTACAGCAAGCCGCTGATGCATATTTATTAAGAGTACCAAAATCAGACAGATAACAACCTCTGCCACAGATAGCATACATTAGGGATAATTCTCAGACTCAATTTAAATTATTTATTTTCTTTCATAAGATTTAATAACAATAATAATAATGGCTCTGTTTATTGATCTATCAAAGGCATTTGATACCGTGGACCACAATCTCTTGCTACAAATTATCCTCAAGAATGGTATTTCCAAACAGGCTGCCTATTGGTTTGCTGATTATCTGACAAATAGGACACAGTGTGTTGAGATGGCTAGAGTAAGCTCCACCTTTCTTGAGGTCACAAAAGGTGTACCTCAAGGCTCAGTCTTAGGACCCATCCTTTTCACAATCTACATAAATGATCTGTGTGCAAACATATAAAATGCCTCATACCATCTTTATGCAGATTATACTGTAATTTATTGCTGGTTTCATTCGATTGCTCAGGCGTTTGAATTTTTGCAGTCCACCTTTGATGCTGTACAGGTTCGTCTGGAGAAACTGAAATTGGTTTTACATGCTGAGAAATCCAAACTGATGATTTTTTCAAATTCAGCTGTTTCCCTGGAAAATGTCCATTCCATCAGAACTGTCCAGGTGAAACTCTAGATTTGGTCACCAGTTATCTGGGATTCATTATTGATGATGCACTTTCATTCAAGTTGCACATTTAAAATTTGATCTCTAAATTAAGGGTAAAGCTCGGTTTCTTCTATAGAAATAAATCATGTTTTTCACTCAGAGCTCGGACGTTTCTGATGTGAGTAACCTTCATGTCTGTCCTTGATTATGGTGATGTGGTGTATATGGCAGCTTCATCTAGCTGCCTCAAATCCTTAAACCTATGATCACTGTGCACTGAGGTTTATTACTGGTTGTAGTTACCTCACCCACCACTGTAAATTATATGCAAAAGCTGGCATGCCTTCCCTCAATGTAAGACGCCATACACGTTGGATGACCCTCAATTCTAGAATTGCGCTGCTCTGGGTGGCTGCATGTTGGAGTGGCTCTGTTAGCTACACATTGAGTTTTGTTTTGTTTTTTTGGACATTGCTTTCCCCTTTTTCTTGAGGAAAGATTGCACTTTTTCGACCTGTTTGCTTTGCGGGTTTTTGTCCGGTGAAGTTGGAAGGATTTTTGCTTTTGATTTTTCACTTTTGCTCATTTGTTATGATGCATAACCATGGCAACAAGGTGGTTTACAGCTGGGAGCTGCTGATTAACATGGCAAAAACTGAAATTATACTTCAACTGAAGCCACAAATCCCTGAAGAGTTGAAAAGGAGGAGGCGTGGGTGCAGAGCAGGATTGAAAAGGAGACAGAGAAGGAGGAAATTCAAACCATCTCTTACATCAATCATAATGGGAAACGTAAGATCTCTAGCTAACAAAATGGATGAACTCCAAGCCCTGACAAGGTCTCAGCCTGAGTATCGTCAATGCAGTGTTATGTGCTTCACTGAGACGTGGCTACAGGATCATATCCCCGACTCCAACGTCTCTGATTGGCTTTCTGACTGTACGAGCAGACAGACATCTGAAGAGAAGTGGAAAAAGAAAAGGAGGTGGAGTAGCAGTGCTTGTCAACAAAAGATGGTGTCATCCAGGACATGTTACTGTGAAGGTTAGTCTCTGCAGCCCAGATATTGAACTCTTGGTAGTTAATTTACGTCCATATTATTTACCAAGAGAGTTAACCAGTGTCATTTTGGCAGTTGTTTATATTCCACCTTCAGCCGTTGCCGACCATGCATGTGATGTCATCAGTTCTGTTGTTGCTAAGCTACAGACCCAGCTCCCCAATGCATTTGTGGCAATATCTGGTGATTTTAATCATGCCTCGCTCTCTTCTACACTTCCAACATTTCAACTGTTTGTCAGCTGCTCCACAAGAGAAAACAAGACCTTGGATTTTTTTTTGCAAATGTAAAGGATGCTTATATGTCCAGACCGAGACAATCAGATCACAATCTTGTCTTTCTCTGCTCAGAATATAAACCACTTGTTCAAAGGCAACCACCGACAAAGAGAACTGTTAAAAATTGGTCGAATGAAGCTGAAGAAGCCCTGCAGGGTTGCTTTGAGTCCACAGACCGGATGACTCTTTGCCAGCCACATGGAGAGGACATAAATGTCATGACTGGGTGTGTGACTGAATACATAAACTTCTGTGTGGACAACGTTGTCCCCTCCAGAACAGTGACATGCTTCCCTAATAACAAACCATGGATCACCAGTGAGCTGAAGGAACTGCTGAACAAGAAAAAAAAGAGCCTTCAGGGAGGGAGATAGGGAGTTATTAAGAAGTATACAGAAACAACTAAAAGTCAAGATCAGAGACAGGAGGAGGCTTAGAGGAAGAAGCTGGAGAACAAACTACAGAGGAACAATATAAGAGATGTCTGGTCTGGAATGAAAAAGATCACAGGCTTTAAGCACAGGAAGGACTGGATAGATGGAAGTGTGGATAGTGCCAATGAATTGAACACATTCTTCAATAGATTCAGTTCAGGCTCAGCATCCTCGTCTCCTGTTTCCATCTAGAGAGACATCCGACTCTCCTCTGACCTGCACCTGTCCTGTCACACCTCAGATGTTTTATCTTCCACCTCAGTCGGGAACTCTTCTTCTTCCACAACTTTGTCTTCGACCAAGTCAGGAGATTCCGTTACCCCCTTTACCTCACCTTCCCACCTATCTTTTCTAAAAGTCAGGTGAAGAGGCAGTTGGAGAAACTGAACAGGGCCAAGGCTGCAGGTCCAGATGGTGTCAGCCCCAGAGTCCTGAAGACCTGTGCAGAGCAGCTCTGTGGGATTCTGCAGCACCTATTCAACCTTAGCCTGAACCAAGAGAAGGTTTCAGTGTTGTGGAAGACATCCTGCCTTGTTCCAGTACCAAAGAAAACTCACCCATCAGTCATCAATGACTACAGACCTGTTGCCCTGACATCCCACATCATGAAGGTCCTGGAGAGACTCTTGTTGCCCCACCTGAGTAAGGAAACTAGAACCTATCAGGACCCCCTACAGTTTGCTTATCGCCATGGTGTTGGTGTTGAAGATGCCATCATCAACCTGCTTCAACCAACCCACTGTCATCTGGACAGAGCAGGCAGTACTGTGAGAAACACGTTCTTTGATTTCTCTAGTGCATTTAACACAATTCAGCCTGATTTACTTTGTCAGAAACTACTGAAAACACAGGTGGAGGCCTCAACAATCAGCTGGATCAATGACTACCTGACAAACAGACCACAGTTTGTGAGACTGAAGGATTGTATGTCAAAACAGCTGATTAGCAGGACAGTAGCACCAGAAGGGACTGTACTCTCACCATTCCTTTTCACTCTGTACATCTCAGACTTCCAGTATAAGACAGAGACCTGTCATCTGTAGAAATACTCAGACGACTCTGCAATTGTCGGGTGTATCAGAGATGGTCAAGAAGCTGAATACAGAGAGCTGGTGAGAAGCTTTGTGGCATGGTGTGGAGACAATAATCTTACCTTGAATGTGAACAAAACAAATGAGATGATAGTAGATTTCAGAAGAAACAGAGACAAGTCAAAGACTGTCTCCATCATAGGAGAAAAAGTGGTGGTTGAGAAGTACAAATACCTCTGAGTTCACCTGGACAATAGACTGGACTGGAGAATCAACAGTGAAGCCGTCTACAAAAAGGGACAGAGCAGACTGTACTTTCTGACTGTACTTTCTGAGGAAGCTGAGGTCCTTCAAGATTTGCAGTAAGATGCAAGATGCTGCAAATCTTCTACAAGTCTGTGGTGGAGAGTGTCATCTCTTCGTCCATCATCTGTTGGGGTAGAAGCATCAGAACCAGGGACTTAAAATGGCTCAATAACCTGATACAGAAGGCTGGTTCTGTTATGGGGACGACTGTGGAACAACTGGAGATAATGATGCAAAGAAGGATTCTTCATAAAATTAAAAAGATCATGGACAACCCTGAGCATCCTCTCCATGAGACAGTCCTACAACAACAGAGTATCTTCAGTCGGAGGCTTCTTCAGTTTCGCTGCAACACAGATCTCTACAGGAAATCCTTTCTCCCCACAACCATCATGGTCTACAACAATTCCTTGAACAATTAATTAATGAGCTACAACAACACTTAATTTCCCTCTGGGATCAATAAAGAATTTTTGAATTTAATTAGAATTTTAAGGCTCTTCTTGGCCTGGCTCCCATATATTTATGTATGTTCCTTCAGAGAAGTGGAAGCCGCTATGCCTTAAGGTCAAATGACATTTTGCACTTTACTGTTCCTCGAGCTCGGACTGAATCGGAAAAAAAGGCATTCAGTTCCGCTGCCCCTTCTGCCTGGAATGCTCTCCAATCTGAACTGAGATTAATAGAACTTGTTTCTTTGGAATCATTCCGCTCCATTTTAAGAAAACGTCAAAGGAAAACCTTTGAACAGTGCCTATGTTCTTAACTTGTTACTGTATCTATATCTACTGCACTTTATTTGCCTATCTACTTGTACTTTAGTATTTGCTTATTCAATCGCACTTTATTACTGTAATATCTTAATGTTTTTGTGTTTGTTTTTTTGCTGCTTGTTTGTTGTTGTCTGTCTGTCCTGATTGTCATGACGTGTGCTGCTGCCTTTCTTGGACAGGTCACCCTTGTGAAAGAGGTCCTGATCTCAATGGGTTTTTACCTGGTTAAATAAAGGTTATAACATATATTTTCAGGTCAGAGGAGCGACTGTGCCCCAGAGGGTTTAGATGTTGTCTTGTGAAAGGTTATGATTTGAATCCAGCTTTCTCCTATCACATGTTGCATACTGGTCTGCTTATCAGTCTAGAAATGTGTGCAAATTTGTAATAGCAAATGGGTGATGTGGCTCTTGTGTAAGTGCTTGAGGGGTCAGTATGACTGGAAAAGCTCTATAATTTCCTGCAATTGACCATTTAATAATAAATGTAAAATAAATTCATCCACTTCTAATTCCATTGAGTTTATTAATATAGTGCCAATTCACAACAAATATAATCTCCAGGCACTTTACAAATGCATTCATTTCAACATAATCATTTAATACACTCCGATGGATCCTTTAATTTATTTTCATATCTATATACACACACACATATACACTACCGTTCAAAAGTTTGGGGTCACATTGAAATGTCCTTATTTTTGAAGGAAAAGCACTGTACTTTTCAATGAAGATAACTTTAAACAACTTTAAAGAAACACACGCTATACATTGCTAATGTGGTAAATGACTATTCTAGCTGCAAATGTCTGGTTTTTGGTGCAATATCTACATAGGTGTATAGAGGCCCATTTCCAGCAACTATCACTCCAGTGTTCTAATGGTACAATGTGTTTGCACATTGGCTCAGAAGGCTAATTGATGATTAGAAAACCCTTGTGCAATCATGTTCACACATCTGAAAACAGTTTAGCTCGGTACAGAAGCTACAAAACTGACCTTCCTTTGAGCAGATTGAGTTTCTGGAGCATCACATTTGTGGGGTCAATTAAACGCTCAAAATGGCCAGAAAAAGAGAACTTTCATCTGAAACTCGACAGTCTATTCTTGTTCTTAGAAATGAAGGCTATTCCATGCGAGAAATTGCTAAGAAATTGAAGATTTCCTACAACGGTGTGTACTACTCCCTTCAGAGGACAGCACAAACAGGCTCTAACCAGAGTAGAAAAAGAAGTGGGAGGCCGCGTTGCACAACTGAGCAAGAAGATAAGTACATTAGAGTCTCTAGTTTGAGAAACAGACGCCTCACAGGTCCCCAACTGGCATCTTCATTAAATAGTACCCGCAAAACACCAGTGTCAACATCTACAGTGAAGAGGCGGCTGCGGGATTCTGGGCTTCAGGGCAGAGTGGCAAAGAAAAAGCCATATCTGAGACTGGCCAATAAAAGAAAAAGATTAAGATGGGCAAAAGAACACAGACATTGGACAGAGGAAGACTGGAAAAAAGTGCTGTGGACGGATGAATCCAAGTTTGAGGTGTTTGGATCACAAAGAAGAACGTTTGTGAGACGCAGAACAACTGAAAAGATGCTGGAAGAATGCCTGACGCCATCTGTTAAGCATGGTGGAGGTAATGTGATGGTCTGGGGTTGCTTTGGTGCTGGTAAGGTGGGAGATTTGTACAGGGTAAAAGGGATTCTGAATAAGGAAGGCTATCACTCCATTTTGCAACGCCATGCCATACCCAGTGGACAGCGCTTGATTGGAGCCAATTTCATCCTACAACAGGACAATGACCCAAAACACACCTCAAAATTGTGCAAGAACTATTTAGAGAAGAAGCAGGCAGCTGGTATTCTATCGGTAATGGAGTGGCCAGCGCAGTCACCAGATTTGAACCCCGTTGAGCTGTTGTGGGAGCAGCTTGACCGTATGGTACGCAAGAAGTGCCCATCCAACCAATCCAAATTGTGGGAGCTGCTTCTAGAAGCGTGGGGTGCAATTTCTCCAGATTACCTCAACAAATTAACAGCTAGAATGCCAAAGGTCTGCAATGGTGTAATTGCTGCAAATGGAGGATTCTTTGATGAAAGCAAAGTTTGATGTAAAAACAATCTTATTTCAAATAAAAATCATTATTTCTAACCTTGTCAATGTCTTGACTCTATTTTTTATTCATTTCACAACGTATGGTGGTGAATAAGTGTGACTTTTCATGGAAAACACAAAATTGTTGGGGTGACCCCAAACTTTTGAACGGTAGTGTACATACATACATATTATGGGTGTCACAATCTTGATTTTGTATCAAAATCGATCGAAATGACCTTGGACATCGAAATCCAAAATAAGATTGCAATCCATTCCTGCCATGTTTACATTTGGTGCGTCCCACGTGGGATTCCGTAGCAACAGTTTGCAGACAACCGTCTCATCACAAGCATCCACACAAAGCATTTTTCCTAATAAGTAGCCTAACTCTCACCAGTTCTCAGACAACTCACAACACCTAGTAACATTTTAACTGCCTGTATCACATCCCCCGGGATCAGAGTAAACGTCTACAGAGCACATTAGCGGACGCTAGCAAGTAGCAAATAGCTAAGTTATACCTCGACCACAGCCAAGATAGATTAAGCAGCGGAAGCCGCTCCATCCACTCTCAAATATATATATATATATGTGTGTGTGTGTGTTTCATTCAGAGCTTTCTGTGCATTCTATCATCTCTGGTGTGAGAAAGACATATGCGTATTTTAGCCCTGTGTTGGTTTTCCCTAATTTGAATGAATTTATTCATTTAATCTTTCAGGCGCCCATAATCCAGGTAATACCGATGAACAGAAACACTCACATGGAAACACGGTGGTTACAAAACACTTCAACATCGGACTCTTCCAAATGTTGCAGCACTCCAAAATTATCTGGGATCCACATGCAAAGCCAAGGGGCATTCTTGGAGGTCACCTTAACATTCGTAGCGTAAAACCAAAAAGTGAACAACTTGAAAAATGACTTACTGACTCAAATTTGGATTTTCTTTGTCTATCTGAAACAGGGTTAACTAAATAAATGGTAAATGGACTGAACTTTTATTTTACTTACTTTTCTAGTCATACTGACCACTCAAAGCGCTTTACATTGAAGCCACATTCACCCATTCACACTCACATTCATACACCGACACCCAACATGACTCGGTGGGACGATGTTTTTTTTGAGGGGGTTAAGATGCCTAGGGGCACATCGACATGTGACCGGAGGAAGCTGGAATCAAACCTACGACCCTACGATTGCAAGCCAACTCTACTCTACCACTGAGCCACAGTCGCCCACTGCATAGTCACCAGTAGTCTCATTTGCAATGCCTGGATACAAGGTTTTTAGAAAAGACAGAAATAAAGGAAGGGGCGGTGGGGTACTCATATATGTGAGAGATAATATTAGATGCGAACAAATTGATTTAACGTGTAAATGAACTTGAAATTATTGCTATTACTGTCACTCTATCTCAGCAGATGTCATTTAATGTGATCTGTGTGTATAGACCACCATCCTATGATGTCACATTTTATGAGCATTTTAAGAACCTGCTTAAATATTTGGACACAAAGAAAGAATGCATAGTTCTGCATGATTTTAATCTAAATTGGGCTGAAAAAGCAACTAGAAAAAAGCTTAAAGCTCTTACAGACAAGTTCGAACTGAAACAATTATCGCAAGAAAATTAACAAAAAAACGGATTATTTACCAACAAGAGATAATCAAAACCTCCTATGGAATAAGAAAACATAACATGAATGCTTTCAAGGAAGAACTAAGTCATGGTGACTGGAGAGATGTTTTACTTAAAAATGATATAGATGCCTCCTGTGCGTCCTTCATTGGTACAATAAACAGAATTAAAGAAAAATATACCAAACCCTTTAAAAATGGACTGCGTAGGGGTAACCTACCATGGTTTAATGACCACTTGTGGGACCTGATGAAAAAGTGTGACTCTGCCTTGAAAGTAGCACTGAAGTCTAAATTAACTACAGACAGACACATTTTTACACACCTTCGAAACAAAGTAGTCAGTGAATTAAGGAAAACAAAGGCTCCGTTTCTTATGGACATTATTAAAGATGGAAAAGGAAATGGTTAATTGATATGCAGCAATATAAATAAACTAATAAAGAAAGACAGACTAAATCACGGAAATGGATATGAGCTGAAGATTAAAGAAATTTTAACAAATGATCACAGTGTAATTGCTTCTGCATTTAATACCTATTTTACCGCATCAGTGCAGAATTTATCTGATACGTTTGGTGCAAGAATTAAAAATATAGCAACGGCAGATTATAATAAGACCTTTTTTAAGACAGCTGAAGTGTCTGAAAATAACATTTGTAAGACACTAAGCACTTTAAAGTCCTCAAAGGCAAAGGATATATTCAAGTGGGATTCAACATTTCTAAAGGAAAATATTCAATCCCTCAGCACTCCAATCACTCACCTAGTTAATTTATCGATAAAACAATCAACCTTTCCAACTGCATGGAAAAATGCAGTCGTTGTCCCCATATTTAAGGCAGGGGAACCTACAGATGTAGCCAACTATAGACCCATCAGAATTTTGCCGGTGGTATCAAAGATTGCAGAAAAAATGGTAACTGAGCAGTTAACCAACTATATAAATTCTGGACAAATACTCCATCCAATGCAATTTGGTTTTAGGAAAAACTATTCGACCGAAATGGCTACCAGCTATTTTGTTGAAAAAATCAAATCAACACTAGACAATGGGAGGGATGTAGGAGCTTTAAAAAAAGGTTTTGATACAGTAAACCATAACATTCTCCTCTCTAAGCTCTCAAATTTAAATTTTTCTAATGATGCTATGAAATGGATGGAATCGTATCTCATCATGAGAAGACAAAGCACTAGAGTTCGGAACAAAATGTCATCTTTTAGTAACTGTTCTGTTGGTGTCCTGCAAGGCTCAGTTTTAGGCCCTTTGCTATTTAGTATATATGTAAATAACCTGCCACTAGCATGTCCTGAAGTTGAGACCAAAATGTATGCAGATGACACGGTGATCTTGGCATATGGAAGAGACAGACATATAGCTCAGTTAATATCCCGATAACGATACACTTGACGATATAGCAATTTTTCTGTTAATTTATTTAATTAATAGTTTATACAAATGTACAATGTGGCAATGTAGTTTTAAATGATAGATGACAATAACACCACCCATACTCATCATGTAGTGATCTTCATCCATCTGCGGGAGCTATGGATATTTGTGATCTTTTAGGAGATCGGCTCAGCTCTACACTCTGCCTTTGAATTAAACACATTATTTGAAACGCATACAAATTTTGCCGCAATGCCTGCCATTACTCATTTTCTTAACTTTACAGCATGCTTAGCAGTAGCGTTTTTTTCTCTCTCTCTTCATGTACCCTCTGGCTTTTATTTTTTTCACTATCTGCGTGTTTCTCCTTTTTTAAAAAGGGGTGTTATGTCGATATGTGTTCTGACTCCATCTGCACCCGAGGCGCCTGCCGCTCGTAACTGTTAAACACATGGATCAGGTTGGGTTTAGGCATGGCCAGTTCGCGTGCTCCAGCGGAGTAGGGAACCTTATTGTTGAGTTGAATGAGTTCACAAATATTCAAGGGAAAGATATGTCTGTGGTTTATGGCTGGGGAGGGGTCGGTTGGATGGTGTTTGGTCATGCCTAGGTGGTGGTCATTATAGACACCTGTAGGAATATATAATTTTCCATCAAGGCCTCGCCATAGCTGAATAAATGTTGATTACGTAGCACATTTTTATAATGTACTGACCAATTTATTGTGGCATATAGTAAAGGTCAACTACTATAAAGCATATTTAGCTAACATAGCTCATTAACACACAATTATCAAGCTACAGCAAGTCACAGCATTGGGAAAAAAATGCTACTATAAAGCATATTCAGTTATCAAAGCTCACTGACACACAATCATCATTGGGGAAAAAAAATACTTCCTAATCAGCCTGATTCCAGCAACTAAGCCCCACCCTGTGCACAGACACTCACGCACCCCACACACACACACATGCACGCAAAAACACACACTTGATCCTAGTAAGTCCTGTTCTCCTCCAACGGTGCGCTACCTTCACTCCGTGTCCAGCGCTCCTTGGTATAGCAGTACCCCAGTGTGTCATACCCGGGTTAGGAAGATATGATGATGATAGATAAAAATATGTATTTTTATTCCCATAAATGACACTCCAAAGCTCTAACAATTCAGTCTTCTGGAGGTAACTCACAAAAAATTATTTCATTTTTTCTGTTTCTTTGTTTTTTTAGGTTGCAATTTTTTTTAAATAAAACCCGCCATTGAAGTGCTTAAATCTTAAAAACGGCCAAATATTTTATTATGTTTTGTGAGGACTGAAGCCAAGGATGAGATTCATGTAAAAATATAAACACTTTTGTAATATTATAATAATATTTCAATATGAGGTTTTGTTTGAGCACGTTTTTGTGCTGAGGGTCCTAGATGTGGTCTTTTTTTATAAAATCTAATGCTATACAAAAAGTAGGAAGATATCAAAAAATATGTTTATGCCCATAAGTGACACTCCAAGGCCCTAATAATTCAACCTCAAAACAAATCTTCTGGATGTAACTCACAAAAAATTATTTCATTTTTCTGTTTCTTTGTTTTTTTAGATTGCAGATTTTTTAAATAAAAGTTTGTATTAAAGTGCTTAAATCTCGAAAACAGACAAATATTTTATTATGTTTTGTGAGGACTGAAGCCAAGGATGAGATTCATGTAAAAATAGAAACACTTTTGTAATAATATAATAATATTTCTATATGTAGTTTTGTTTTAGCATTTTTTGTGCTGAGGTTCCTAGATGTGTCTTTTTTGTATAATCTAATGCTACACAAATGTTGTTTGTTTATTTAAAAAAAATTTTTTTTTGCAGATTTTTATTTTATTTACAAAACCTGGCTTTAAACTGATTAAATCTCAAAAACAGACAAATATGCTTTTATATTTTGAGATGACTGAAGCTAAGGATGGGATTTGTGAAAAAATAAAGGAAATATTATATTATTTTATTTACATCTTTTTTTTCATGGACATTTTTTTGTGCAGAGGATCCCAAGTGCAGCATTTATTTGAGGTACTATTAAGGGTTAAAGAAGTCTACCGCTAAACGCTAATTTTAACCCGTGTGACTTGCGAGTGGACTTCCTTATCGGAATTTGCTTTTTTTCGATATATTAAACTTTTAAAACAATCTAAAATTACAAACTTTGAATTGATCAGCTTAAAAGAATCTGTTAAGGGTTTTTTAACAATTCGGCAGCACTGTCGTTAACCCATTTTATTGTTTTTTGTGTTTTTCACATCTGTGCAGTTGCAAACTTTTAGACCAATGCGGTGGAAGAATTTAACCCACATGATGACGCGCGCAAAGATGGAGACAGCTGCAGTATAACCATATATAAACAGTAAAATGCTTAACCGTGCTGTTCGGCAATCACTGGGAGATAGCAACACAACGGCCATAGTACTGTGGCTTCCTGCAGTAGCTGCTTTCCATATATTTGACTGGTTAGAAACTTTATCGGCTGTAGAAGAGCTTTGGCTTTTTATTTACACACTTTGGTGTATTATGGTGTTTTTCAGTCTTCTCCGTTTACTCTTTTATAACATTGAAATATAAAACTGACTGCCATCTTGGATGTGGCAAAAGTAACCTAATTGTGCAATAAAATGTTTCAAGAAAAGTTGTAAAAATATTTCTCAACTCCATCATGGCTGCTGACATGTTTTGGATGTGAAAATGAATTAAGAGTAATTTGGATCTTTTGGTTTGTGTTCAAACAAACTGCCTGTGGAAGCATCATACTGTGGGCTCTCTTTTTCTGCATTTGGGAGTGTTATGCTGTGGGCTGCCTCACTGCATGTGGCATTATCATGCTGTGGGTTGTCTTTTATTGAATGTGGCTGCATCGTGCTGTGGGCTGTCATTTTCTGCATTTTATAAAAATAATGTGGGCTGTGTGGTAATTCTGCAGAAGGTTTAAACTTTTATTATTCAGAAGGTAAAAGACTTTATATAGTTTGCATGGTTGTAAAAATGGGTCTGACACTATTGTTTATGCAGGTAAGCTTTTAAGTCATAAAACTCTGGGGTGAGTTTTATTGCAAGCTGTAAAAAACAGGATGTCTGTAGAGTTGGGGTGTTGCCATAAAACCATAAATTCAGAATGAGCTTTTAAGAAAAAACGTCTCACCCATATGACTGTATAATTTTCTGACAGCCAATAAGAGCTAAGACACTGTATGAAAATGTTCTGATTGGAGAGATTAGAAACGCCTAGAGGCCCGGTTGTCTATAAAGCTGTGAAATGAAGATCAGTTAATTGTTCAGATTTCTTTAAATCTGGACCACAGAGGAACTGACGGGGGCAAAATTCCTCTGTAAAACTGCAATTTGTTAATCTGTTCAAAATAAATGTTAAACTGGAAATTGGCTCCATTTTGTCTCTGCTTGAACATACATTGAATTACTTATGATAATTATTTAATTCAACAACAGCTGCCTTTTATTGTATGTGGCTACCTCATGCTGTCTGCTGCCTTGCATTGCATTTGGCAGCAAAATGCTATAGGCAGTCTTTTCTGCATTTGGCAGCGTCATGCCGTGGACTGCCTCACTGCGTGTGGCATTGTCATGCTGTGGGCTTCTTTTTTCTGCATTTGGCTGCATCATGCCGTGGCTTTGCTTTTTCTGCATTTGGCAGCGTCATGCTGTGGGCTGCCTTTATTGCATTTGGCAGCATAATGCTTTGGGCTTCCCTTTTCTGCATTTGGCTGCATCATGCGTTGGGGGCTGCCTTTTATAGCATTTGACAGGAAAATATTTGGGCTGCCTTTTATTGTATGTGGCTGCATCATGCCGTGGCTTTGCTTTTTCAGCATTTGGCAGCGTCATGCTGAGGGAATACGTTTGTGGCATTTGGCAGCATTATACTTTGGGCTGTCTTTTTCTGTATTCGGCAGCGTCATGTTGTGGGTTGCCTTTTTCTGAATCTGGCAGCGTCATGCTCTGGGCTGCCTTGTTCTGCATTTGACAGCGTCATGCTCTGGGCTGCCTTGTTCTGCATTTGACAGGAAAATAATGTGGGCTGCCTTCTATTGTATGTGGCTGCATCATGCTGTGGCTTGGCTTTTTTTGCATTTGGCAGCGACATGCTGAGGGAATACGTTTGTTGCATTTGGCAGAATTATGCTGTGGGCTGTCTTTTATTGAATGTGGCTGCATCATTCTGTGGGCTGCCTTTTATTGTATGTGGCTGCATTGTGCTGTGGGCTGCCATTCTTCTGCATTTGGCAGCATCAAGCTGTAAGCCGTTTTCACTTCCCGTGGCACCGCAATGCAGTAGATTGTTCGTTAGTGCCCGGGGCATCACCATGCTGCGTGCCTCTTCTTTTTACTCGTCGTTATAGCATAATGTTTATGGGCCCTTTTTTATTGCTTGGTGGAGAATTAGGCTGTAGGTATTTTTACTGCTGTTTCTATGGGTGGAATTCATGGGCATGGTATCTTATGACGGCAAGAGAGAAAATGCATTTTAGAATCAAACAAATAGGACTTTACATTGTCCTTTAAATTAACTTTATATGATGCAGGGAAGGGAATTTATTAGGAGGGGCGGGGCCAGAGGTTAAATTGCACAGATGGGCGAGGAACCCTTTCATATCAGCTTGCAGTTCTAGTTATTATTATTATCATTACTATTATTATTCTCCGCTGAAATGAATTCTGCAGCCTAGACCATAAGACTTTTGAGAAGTTTTTTTTGGATATCCGGGTTCGGTACTCACACCGCTACTCAGATACAGATATTCAGGGAGGTACACCTATAGGGGGAGCTGTGGTAAATAGCTTATAACTAAGTAACTGGATGTCACATTGACAAAATTAAAGTGGCCAACGTTTCTTTGAAAGATTCTGCCATTGATAGGATGGTTTGTTTGATGTTTTAAGAGATTATCATTTCTACCGCGCAACAAAGATGACTTCAAACTAAATAATCTACCCCTCTAGGATATTCTCTGATCGACCTAAAAATTTGCAAGCTTCATCTATAGAAGGAATACTAAAAAGTTATAATGACCAATTTTTAAAATTCTGCTCCATTAGACTGTAACTCGGAAGTAAAACATTTTAGCGCATATATCATCATTTGGATTTGACCATAATTCTGAAGGTGTAAAGAATTTTAAAATTTCCTTTAGAGACCTAACTAAAAATATGATAATTAGGGTATATACCAATGTTCATGACATTCCTTCCCTAGGGGGCACTGTAAAAGTGATGAATTTGTTACGCAAAAACGGCTCATTGGATTTTGACGTTGAACCGAAAAAATGGGAAAAATCTGCAACAAATTCACCAAAAGAGATACATTTTTCATTTGAAATTTTATTTTTGTGGTAATTTTATATTTTACATCTGTTATTTTGTCTCAGTTATGTTTATTTTGTAAAATCTGGTGCCTTTAGTCTCTTCAAGAAAGGCCCCCGAGTGTTATACAGTTAATTAATTCAACAATATGTGGCAAGGTACACAACAAGTCCCCAGGTGGGATTCGATCCCCCAACTCCCAGCTGAAGGTCATGTGAGATAACGCTGTGGGAGCGAAAGTTTCAGGAAAGAGGACTTTTGTGAATCTAGTACAAACTTCAGCAAGGATGATTACATCCCAAAACAAACAGGAAAGAGTAAGAAACTTGTTTTGAAGAGTGCTGTTGTACCAGTAGACCCATTAAGTTCTAGTAGCTAATTGGATGCCACCTACTAGCGCATTATTTTCAATTTAACGTGTTTACACTGAGAACATGCTAACTGGGGTAAGGATAGCATGGAGTTGACTATCAACAATCACCAAGAGATGTGTTCGGCAAATATGCAAACATCACGTGAAATTATATGAAAACAGTATCTGTGCTGCTTATGTACAGTATGCTCAGAAAACTTTTTGAAACACAATCAAGCTTTTGTCTTGCAATCAGAAGCATTTCATCACATGTTTACAAAGGTATGCACTTCTGCAGCTCACCTTTACTGGAGCTTGGAGCATTTCTCTGTCCTCTTGCTCGCTCTCTACCTTTTCTAACTCTTTCTGCTCAAATTCAGCATCTGGATACTCCTGTTCATAAATGGGGGCGACCGTGTATCAGGAGTTGGGAGTCAGTCTTTCAATCGAAGGGTTGCTGGTTTAAGGTTGTTGTGTCTTTGGACAAGACATTTCACCCATTGCCTACTGGTAGTGGTCAGAGGGCCCGGTGGCGCCAAGTGTCTGGCACAGCAGCCCAGCTGTGGCTGCAACATATCTTACCATCACACACACATGACACACCAGTTTGTAAATATGTGTGTGAATGGGTGAATGAGTGGATGTACGGTGAAGAGCTTTGGGATCCGTAGGGAATAAATAAAGTGCTACATGCCATTTACCATTTAAATATATCTGATGAGTTTCATCAGCAGATATTCCGTTGTCGGCGTGTTGTGCATTCAAAAATTTGGGGAGGTGCATTTTATTGTAATGCAAATGAATCAGGCTTTTAAATGCATAAAAATTTTTTAAGCAAAACGGGAGGTTGATGGCCCCAGAAACTAGCAGGGACTACTTCCTTCAAAGGGAATACTCATATTGATCAATCCCGATAATTATCGATTACAATCACAAAATGTAGAAAAGATATTTTAAGCACCCCTCTGGTCATTTTGTTATTCTTCAATTAACTAACTTTAACTAATAATTAAATTCGGTCATTTTTCAAACATCCATCCATGCATCCAATTTCTGAACCGCTTAATCCTTAAGCGGGTGTGGGAAGGGGGGCGGGGGCTGGTGCCTATCTCCAACTGTCAATCGCAGGGTCATTTTTCAAACACTTCTTTTTAATAGCTAAGTTTGTAACTAAGTTTGTATGACACAGAAATAAACCAAGAGACCTCAGTAACATCAGTAAATATGAAGAAAAGTAATGTTATAACCATCATATATATTTTTAAATGGTCAGTAACTTAAATTAAAGGATTATCTTGATGATTTTAAATTTTTTTTATAATTTATGACACCTTACAATATTAATGGCTGAAACCTTTGGTTTAGTTTGTCAGTAAAGCTTATTCAAATGCATTTCAGCTGCTAAAACTAACTAACAAGCAAAAAACCTTGGTTTTCTAAAACCAAGTTTTTTTTTCCAGTTTGTTTTACTTAAAAATGAGAAACATGAAAGTTTATATATATATGAGGAAGGCTAAACTGAAATGTGGCTGAATCATAATTGAGGTATGTAAATATGTAATGCTTATAAACAATTTGAAGCTTTGTTTTATTTGTGTAAAGGTGTTGGTGGCCCCCTAACATTTTGGGGCATGTGGGGATATTTTCAAATGTATTATTGTTATTATTGTTTTATTATTTTATTATTTGTGGATATGATCAAAAAGGCTGGTGCTGGCTGGCAACATATTCATCATACTCTGGCGGCTAAAAAGTTAAATTTAATCCAATCTGTCTTAAACTTCATGACTTTAGACATTTCATCGGTTTTGGCTTTTGTATGTGGTTTGGCTATGAACTGTGATATATGCTTAAAACATGTCGGCCTAGAAATCTGTATGAAAATTATTCCATGTCGGACCATGCTGCATTTCATGATGAAGAACACTCAAGTCTTATTACCTGCTTGATGTCATCAATCTGATTATAACCAGAATTGATTAAGACTGCTCTATTCAACAAAGTTCATGTCATTCAGGTGTGAGGATGGAAAAGGCGGGAGAGAAGGCAAGAAGAGAGAGAAAGAAACAGGGGAAGGCAACAGGTTTGTCCAATATTAGGTGGAAGTATAGGAACAGCCACTTGATACAAGTGATTCCTCACTATTTTTTGTATTGAAAATTTGGAAGATGTGTATGTGTAATTCATTCAAAACAATTAAATAATGCTTGTTTGACAATATTACTTAGTGGAGAAGAACACAGGCAGAAAGAACTGAGTTTAGTGATGGCATCTGCAATAGAGATTAGTAATAACATCAGGTATGAATTAAATTAGTGAAGCTACAAAAACCTAAATGTCCAATATGATTTGAATTTCTATTGATCAACCTATTCCCTGTGTCCTGCTGGTAAAAATAGTTCAGGCAGACATGGAGAGTCAGTCAACACAGAGGACAAAGTGGAGGAAAATGTGGAACAAAGAGGTGTAGAGAGAGATGGGTGGTAAATAGTTACATTTACTCCATTACATTTAGTTGAATAACTTGTACTTTAAAGAGTAGTTTCAAAGCAAAATACATTTTCCTTTTACTTGAGTATATTTTTCTAAAGTAACAATACTCTTATTTGTGTATATTTTTTCTACTCTATCCATCTCTGGGTGCCGTTGAGGGAGAGGAAGAGAAAGGTGTAGATGAGGAGGAGCTGGAACAGAGAGGTGGAGATGAGGCAAGGCCTTACTCAGAAGATCCATCTGAATGGCCTTCACCACACGAGATGGGAGACTCATTGAGGCAGAACATGGTTGAGAATGGCCCACAGAAATGTCCTGATGGGCCGTATCCAAGATCAGAAAAGAGTAAAAGGTGTTTTTCCAAAGAATACTGTTTTCGTGTACTGTCCAATGGAGAGAAGGTGCAGCGAGATTGGTTGCTGTACTCGAAACAAACAAACAAAGTCTATTGTTTTGCATGTAAGTTTTTGGTGAACATAGAGCTGTTGACACACACCTTGTGGCAGGGTATAATAACTGGCAGTGTCTTTCAAAAACACTGCAGCACCTTGAAACCAGTGGGTATCACATAAATGCTTATCTGAAGTGGAAAGAATTGGCATCCCGCTTACAACTAGGCAAAACTATAGATAGTGAATTGCAGAGAGCCCTGGCAGCTGAAAAGGCACACTGGAGAAGTGTGTTGACACGAGTTATTGACTGCATACTCTTCCTTGAAGAAAGAAACCAATGCCACTGAGGGGAAAAAATGCACAGTATGATGTTACACTGGCAGAGCATCTTAGAAAGCTTCTAAAAAAAGCCACTGGATATCTCTCCTGGTGCACTCAAAATTAATTTCTAGATTCAATATCAAAATGTTTGCTAGAGAAAATTTGTGCCCAGGTAAAAGACTCCAAGTGCTTTGCAGTGGAATTGGACTGCACACCCGATATTTCAAAGCAAGAGCAGGCCTCAGTTATCATACGGTATCTTCATACAGATGAGAAGAACAAGGTCACTATTAATGAGTCTTTTGTGGGTTTCACTGCTGTGAAGGACACAACTGGAAAAGGCCTCACAGACACACTGACAGGGGTGCTGGATAGTCTGGGGTTGGAGCTGGCTAATTGTAGGGTTAAAGTTATGACAATGGTGTTAATATGAGGGGAATACACAAGAGTGTCCAAGCTTTAATACAACAGAGGTGTCCGGAGGCTCTGTTCATCCCCTGCTGTAGCCACAGCCTGAATCTTTTAATATGTGATGCGGCCTCATCCAACAGAGAGTGTCTCACCTTCTTTGGCACTGTGGTGGAAAGAATTTAATGTTATGATTACTCTGTACTTTGTAATCAACTGTGACCTAGTTTACTTAATGTTGTAGTATCAGTTTGAATGATTAGTCTTATTGAGTGACGCCTTTACCCAAGACATGGTAAGAGAGTTTTGATAATGATAGTCCATATCCTGTGTTACCATGGAGATGGTTCTTCGACCGGGCATCCTTAAAGATATACAAAATTCACAGCTTTCTAATCTAAGAGAAAGGCGCCACAAAGTCTCTGATTTTCATCTTGAGAGTTGTACTTTATCGAGTAGAATAGATAGACCAAGATTGCTAGTAATAATATAAGCTTGTTGTTGTAAGACCGAGACGGGTCAGTATTCTACATTTACTGTGATGTTATACTGTCCTCCTGTATGATCAATTCAAATCATATTAAAATCTTCAAACGTTTAAAGGAATCTCTCTCATTTATTAAGAGTCTAAAAATCCGACCACAGGCACTAATCAAAGATTATACACAATTTTTTCATCTCCTTTGAAAATGTGGGATATTCTGAAAGAATTTGTTGACATCACCTTGAAGCCTCTAAGTGACACCAGGTGGGAAGCAAAGCTAGACTCTATCAAAGCTGTTCGTTTCCAGTTAGGGGGGGATTCTAGACGCACTAGAAAAGCTTGAGGAAGTGGCAGGAGACAGCAAAATAGTCTCAGAAGCAAAGTCACTGTCTGACGAGATTGTCAAAATGGAGTTCCTTGTGTGCCTCTTACTTTTTGCTTATGTATAGAGAGAAGGGCTTTCAGAAGTCACTTGAAAGGTTAGCCATTGAAATGTATGCTTCTCCAGAATTTAGACAGAGACGTGTCAGGAAACAAAAGAAGTTTCAAGATGATGATTCCAGTGTTGACCATCTTGACCAGGAACCCGAGACGCACTTTAGGTGCATGGTTTTCAACATCATTGTCGACACGGTCATACAGGAGTTGTCTGACAGATTTGGAAATCTTCAGCTTGTGTCTGAGAAATTTAATTTAATTACAAAAATGGAGCACATGACAAAAGCTGAGTTGGAGGAATGAGTCACTAGATATGCCCTTGCTACATGTGATGTTTCCCGGGATATTGTTCAGGAAATATATCCAGCAAGCAGTCTTACAAGGCTCTTGGGGGGGGACCCTTTTCTCCAACCATTCCACTTCTTCACCCGTTTTCCATACTTTTCATTGCTTTGTACAGTTGACCAGAAGTAAGGAAAGTCCTCTACTTAATTTCCACTACCTGTAGCTTCATTGGTCCACTTGAGTCTTTCTCATTTACACACATGGTTTTCCTGGCTCAAATTGAGGCAGAAGTGGTACCATCAATCAATCAAACTTTATTTATAAAGCGCTTTTCATACAAAAAAAATGTAGCTCCAAGTGTTTTACAGATTAAAATGACCCCACATAACCTACATTCCCATCCCTTCACCACAATTGCAAAAACAAAATAACAGTTATTCCTATTTCCAAACACACACAGATACACACTGGCACACATCCACAAGCAAACACATGTATGCACAGACACCTTCCCAAAACACATAAGACCATACATAGGTAGAGCTCAGATGGGAACGACACGCCATCAGAGGAGCTGCCTCGACTGAAGCAGATCTATGGTAGCAGCCGAGGCACCGACCAGGGTGCCCAGGGAGGGAGGGCAGAAACCCCCACCATCCCCAGGCACAACCGGAGGAGCGCCCAGGCCGCCGCCGCCCACCCGAGGCAGAGGGATCCATAGAGGAAACACTGGAAGGATTAAAATACGTAAAATGTAAAATGATAAAAGCTAATATGGATAATAAAATAACCAATAAAATGTGATAAAGGAGAAAGTAAAACTGTTAAGCGTAAATTGTGTATTAAAACTATAATTAAGATTTAAAAAATAATAATAAAATAAAATCAAAATAAATAAATATTAAATAAATAAATAAACTAAGCAAGCAGTGCAGCTAAACAGGCTGAATAAGTAGTAGTCATTTAGAAGCTAGACTAAAAAGGTAAGTCTTGAGCCTGTTGTTAAAAACATGAACGTTCTCTGTGGCCCTGAGGTCCTCTGGCAACCTGTACCAGAGGTGAGGCCCGTAATAATGGAAAGACGCCTCATCATGAGTTTGTGTCCTGACTTTTGGAATCACGAGGAGACGGCTGCCAGAGTCCGAGATTCTTCTATCCGTTGGACCGTCCTCTCCAGAACCGCCGAATAGACCTTACCAGGGAGGCTCAGGAGTGTGAACCCCCTGTATCTGGAACACACTCCGTGGTACCCCTTTTTAAAGAGGGGGACTACCACCCCGGTCTGCCAATCCAAGGGAACTGCCCCCGATGTCCACGCAATATTGCAGATCCGCGTTAACCAACACAGCCCTACAACATACAGAGCCTTGAGGAACTCCGGCGAATCTCATCCACCCCCGGAGCCCTGCCACCAAGGAGATTTTTAACAACCTTGGTGACCTCAGCACCAAAGATTGGAGAGCCCGTCCCAAAGTCCGCAGACCCCGCTTCCAAACAGGAAGGCATGTCGGTGGGATTGAGGAGGTCTTCTAAGTATTCCACCCATCGACCCAAGATGTCCGGTGTTCAGGTCAGCAGCACACCGCGCCCAATGTAAACAGTGTTGGAGGCAGACAACTTCCTCCCACCTGAGGACGAGGTTTCAACTCCCACGCTGCTGGAAGTGGGAGTTGAAACTCCTTCTGACAGAGGGACTCTGCCAGAAGTCCCCAGAAGGAGCACTCTCCAGCACCTCCTCCAAGGACGATGGGTAGTCTGATCTAATGTTTGAAGCATAAACACAGTCGGAATCTCTCAACCTCACACACCAGCTCCGGCTCCTTCCCCACCAGATAGGTGATGATCCACGTCCCAAGAACCAGCTTCTGCAGCTGAGGATCGGAACGCCAAGTTCCCCCCCTTCGGCCACTGCCCATCTTGCATTGCATCCGACCCCTATGGCCCGTCCCACAGGTGGTGGGCTCATGGGAAGGGGGGTGTATGTTGCCTCATGGGTAAAGGCCCGCCAATGTGCCCCACCTCCAGGCCTGGCTCCAGAGTGGGGCCCTGGTGACCTACGTCCGGGTGAGGGAACACTGAGGCCAAAGTTTCCTCTCATACTAGGGGTCTTAGAGCTGCGCTTTGTCTGATCCCTAACGTAGGACCAGTTTGCCATATATATAGCGACTGGATAATTCAACTGGTTAAGACAACAGACTGGCAAGCGGGAGACCCAGGCAAAGGAGCTATGAACACCATCCAGTGTGGATTCTTGGGCAATAAGCTTCACACTACTGCCTACCTCATAACATGATGAGAGACAATGAAATACATGAGATGCCGGCTCAGACATTGCCCGGACAAACAAGGTCTGCGTCAGGTGCTAGGGAACCAGGGCACCTTGATGGAAAATTGTGCTACTGACGCGGACGCCGATTACAATGGCTAAGTGAAGTACCCTCGGAAAGTCTCCTGGAAACATTGAATGCAGCACTGAGCCGATATACACTTCAGCAGCAGTGATCCTACAGATGCTTGGCTATAAGAGCAACCATGAGAAACAATACCCACCTTCTTTACCCCTTGTTTAAAGAGGTACACGAAAGACAATGAAGCCAGATGAATAAACAGGCTGTTTGCTACACAAGCAGCAAAGGTGCATGCTCAGTGGCAGGGCAATAGAAGCAGAGTAGACTCACCAAGGCTAGAAACTGAAAGGTACTGGAAGAGCATATGGCAAAAGGAGGCAGTACATAACAGCAGTGCCCAATGGCTGGCTACTCTAAGAGAGGAGCACAGCAATCTCCCTGAGCAGAATCCAGTTACCATCACGGTGGCAGACATCCAAGAAAGAGTCTCTGGTATGAAAAACTGGACAGCACCAGGCCCTGACATGATCCACGCCTACTGGCTAAAGAAACTCACAGCACTCCATGAACGCCTGGCAGCTCAACTGAACCAGCTCCTAAGAGATGGGACTCACCCAGAATGGCTAACGAAGGGCAACAATCCTGATCCAGAAGGATCCCACCAAAGGTGCAGTCCCATCCAACTATCGCCCAATAACCTGTCACTCCACAACATGGAAGCTCATGTCAGGCGTCATTCCGGCTAAGATAAGCAGGCACATAAATCAATACATGAGCAAAGCACAGAAAGGCATTAGTAGAGATACTAGAGGTGCTAAACCCCAGCTACTGGGTGACAGAACAGTTGCCCAAGACTGCAAATCCCGAAAGACCAACTTGTGCACTACCTGGATTGATTACAAGAAAGCCTACGACTCGATGCCACACACATGGATCAACGAATGCTTAAAGCTGTACAACATCAACTGGACTGTTAGAGCATTCATTGCGAACTCGATGAGGCTGTGGCGAACCACCCTTGAGGCCAATGGCAAGCCACTTACACAAATATCCATCAAATGTGGCATTTACCAAAGTGATGCTCTTTCCCCACTACTGTTCTGCATAGGTCTGAACCCCCTAAGCCAAATAATCAACAAGAATGGCAATGGATACTGCCTCAAAAACGGGGGTATGATCAGCCACTTTCTTTACATGGATGACATCAAGCTGTATGCTAAGAGCGAACAGGACATTGATTCCCTGATCAACACCACCAGGATCTACAGCAATGACATCGGGATGCCATCCGGGCCTGACAAATGTAGTAGGATGGCCACAAAGCGAGGCAAGGTAGTCCACACTGAAGGGGTCTCACTCCCAGAGGGAACAATAGCAGACCTTGAGGACAGTTACAAGTACCTGGGAATATCGCAGACAAATGGCAACCTTGAACAACAGGCAACAAGGGAAGCAGAAACAGCCAAAAACCTCCAACGTGTGAGGCAAGTCCTAAGAAGCCAGCTCAACGGAAAGAACAAGTCCAAGGCAATAAACAGTGATCAGATACAATGCGGGAATAATAATTTGGCCAAAGGATGAGATACAGACCACAGATATTAAGACACGAAAGCTCCTCTCCATGCATGGTAGGTTCCATCCCAAATCCAGAACCCTGAGACTGTAGGCACAGCGTAAGGAAGGAGGCAGAGGACTGATAAGCGTGAGAGCCACTATCCAGGATGAAAGATCGAAGCTCCATAAGTACATCAAGGACAAGGCTTCAACGGATGATGTACTTAGAATGCCTGAGACAATGGCAACATGAGGAGGTGCTGGAGGAGGAACCATCATGGGAGGACAAACCCCTACATGGGATATACCACCAGAACACAACTGAAGTGGCTGATCTCAAGAAATCCTACCGATGGCTAGAAGGGGCTGGCCTATAGGACCCCACAGAGGCACTCATCCTGGTAGCACAAGAGCAGGCTCTGAGCACCAGATCGATAAAGGCCCAGATGTACCACGCCAGACAAGACCCCAGGTATAGGCTGTGCAAAGAGTCATCTGAGACAATCCAGCACATAACAGCAGGGTGTAAAATGCTGGCAGGGTAAGCAGACATGGAACGTCATAACCAAGTGGCTGGCATAGAATACAGAAACATCTGTGCGGAGTATGGGCTGGAAACCCCAAGGTCAAAGTGGGAAACACCTCCAGAGGTGGTGGAGAATGACCGAGTAAAGATCCTGTAGGACTTCCAGATCCAGACAGACAGGATGGTAATGGCGAACCAACTGGACATTGTTGTGGTTGATAAAGAGCAGAAGAAAGCCGTTGTGGTGGATGTGGCAAAAACAAGTGATGGTAACATCAAGAAGAAGGAACATGAGAAACGTGAGAAATACCAAGGGCTCAGAGAGGAGCTACAGAAGGCTTGGAACGTGAAGGTGACAGTAGTACCCGTGGTAATCGGAGCACTCGGGGCAGTGACCCCCAAACTGGAGGAATTGCTCCAGCAGATCCCTGGAAGAACCTCAGACATCTCAGTCCAGAAATGTGCAGTACTTGGAACAGCAAGGATACTGCAAAGGACATTCAAGCTCCCAGAGGCCCCGAGCTTGGAATGGGAAACACCGCCCACGGTGGGCGAGAGGGGAATATATATATATATATATATATATATAGTTTCATTCAGAACTTTCTTTGCAATTCTATCATCTCTGGTGTGAGAAACACATAGACAAGTATTTTAGTCCTGTGTTGGTTATCCCTAATTTGAAGGAATTTATTTATTTAATGTTTCTCTTCTTTAATTTTTTTAATTTTTGTTTGGTGATCAAATCAAAATCGTGATAATAAAATTGCAAAATCTCACTGCAGTCTCACAGCTCATACATGTCCTGCACAACTCTAGCATACTACTCTGTCACTCCAGACTGCCTCATGCAAAGCCATAGCTCTTCTCTAGGCACCCTGTCATATGCGTTCTCTAAATCTACAAAGACACAATGCAGCTCCCCCTGTCCCCCTCTGTACTTCTCCCTCAGCATCCTTAAAGCAAAAATTGCATCTGCAGTGCTCTTTCTTGGCATGAAACCGTAATGCTGCTCACAAACGCTGGAACTGGACTGGAACATTTTCCTCCATTCCTCAGGCATCTTCTCAGTCTGCAAGGTCTTGTTGAAGAACCTAGTCAAAAACTATCTTGCCACCTATCCTAGACACTTCCATACCTCCACAGGTATGTCATCAGGACCAACAACCTTCCCCGTTTTCATCCTCTTTAAAGTTTCCTCACCTCATGCTTACTCATTTCAGCTATTTCCTGATCCACCACAATAACCTCTTCTACTCTACATTCTCTCTTATTTTACTCATTACTCAGCTATTCACAGTACTCTACATATCAGTAAATGTTCAACCCTATCCTTGATTACTCTTACCTGTTGCACATCCTTTCCATCTCTGTCTCTCTGCTACTAACGGAAATGCATGTGGGCTGAAAAAAAAAACAAAAAAACATCAGGTGTGCCTTCAAGTCCTCCAGTGGGTACCACCACTGACCTTTTCTGACCAAGGAAAAACCCTGGCTTGGATGCAATATTTAGAATGATTTTTATTCTTCAGTGTCATGCATGAAGATTCTACATATCAATAACATTTTTGCTCCAATCGATAGACTTTCAGTGCATGTTAAGCCCACAATTAATGTATGTTTTGGTGGCGGAGATGCTTATGCTCACAAAAGATGGTTGGGATATTGTGATGAAGGGAAAAAAGTAGATTATGAAATTGTGGGTAATTATAATTAATATGTATCATATAGTAAATGCAATTAAATATTTTCCTGATAGTGTGCAGCTCTACCTCTTGAACATGTATCAGATCTTAGTGTAACCAGTGACAAGATAAATCAAAGACCTAAGCTCAAAATTTTCCAATTGCAGTATTGTTATCAGGTTGCCGGAGTCACATGCAATATTTAAATACAAATCACCTGCAGCTAAACTCTTCTTTTCATCTGCAGACATTATATTCAGACAGTTTGAGGTTTAAGCTTTATTTCTATCCAAGAGTTGCACATTTATTACCCATGCACATGAAGTTGGGACTATTGGTTTGATATGCTATACCCCCTCACCTGACAGGTAAACCCTGTCTTTATATTCTCCTTTGCTTTCTCTTTCACATGGTCATGCTTTTTTCTTTCCCTTTATCTTGGGTTGCCAGAGGAAGTCAGATACTAGGCAGCAGCCTGCAAAGGGCTCTGAGATTATGCTTCCTTTTTTTTCTCTGTTTTATACATCTTGAACATTCCATTCCTTTGTTAGCTGGGGAAGACTCCAAAAGGATGAAGTCAGGATTAGCTCATGAAAGCAAAAGGGTGAACAGAAGTAAAAGAGACAGAAAAAGAGTTAAAAGTGAGGGGATGGCTTGTGTAGCTGGTTGCCATGGCTACTGAGAAGCAGCTGATTAACGCGTGTGATGTGCTCAGGTGTCAGAATATGCAGGTCTAGCTCTGTCGCTGATAAATGACCTGGTACTGCTTGTGGAGAAAGAAGCATTTTAACGATCATTAGCGCATCTTCCCATTCATCAACCCCCAACTTGCTGTTGCTTCTATATTGCGACATAACAAGCTGCAACCTCCTGACCGTGTCATGCACACAAACCAGACGTCGATTAACATCTCAAATTCTTCTCACAGTCTTCCTCTTAGGCAGAACAGGCCTCAATATGGAGTTCAATAAATTCGGGACACTTTATTGGTCTGCCAATTAAATCAATACTTCAAATCCAAAAAATAATGCTCCAATACTCCTACAGCAAAAAATATCTTGTTTTAATAACTAAACAATTAAGTAATGAACTTTGTAACTATTTTTTATAATTCAGTTTAATAATTTTTTGGAGGTTGGTTCTCCTTTTCAAACAACTGATTTAAGAATTTGAGAAAAAAAAAAGTAAAAATTCAAGGTAGCCCTCAATGCCTCTTCAAGTAAAGCACTACACCTATGGATAGATCTTCCTCTTATTCAGCTCCTAAGCAGCATCTTATTTTTGATATAGCCTTGGGCTGGTTAATAAATCAGTAACAATAATAATGATCACTAGACATATGGTGTTACACAAAAAAAGGGTAGATAAAAAGTTCAATTAAAAAAAGTTTCCCTTTCTTTTTCATCATAGTTTATTTGGTAGCTTACTACTACAGTCATTATTTACAGTCACATCAACACTAAATGTAACAATATTGAAGAAAACAGGAAATACGATGAGAAGTGTAGGGAAAAGTCTACACTTAGCTATTGGAGAATAGCTTGTTAGCTTTTGCAGCGAGACTTGAGTTCGCTTGAAACAGTTTTTAATCCTAAATAACTCGGAAGATTTAAAAGCAATTGGAACTACAGCTTCTGTCAGTCACAAAGACTTTTCTGAAAACTTGCAGCTGTGTCGTGCGTCTTGTTTTCCTCATCGGACATACGAATCATGTAGGTGACCTATTTTGGATTCAAAAGGCGAATTTCGCCAACAGGTGTAGGATTTTCATGTTGTGAATGAGGAAACTGTACCCCATAGCACCTTCCTTGACAAAATCTAAATGAAACATTTTTTATTCTCCATCGCTCTCATAAGAAACAGGGAGTGATTATGATATGCGACACCGTCAGATATTAGGAGAAATGCGGGAGAACGGTAGCTCTGGGAGATGTTCGGGAGGAGCACTGAAAGTCGGGACTCTCCCAGGAAGATCGGCAGGGTTTGCAAGTATGCCCATGTACTCTCCTCTCCCGCGGGGTCTCTCTTCATTTGAGGGAAATCAGAACAATCGTCCAAATTGTCTGCCTGCAGAAATATCCCCATAATATGTCATACAGACGACACATCCTAAGCTGTTTTTGAGAGTTTTTGAGGCTGCAGTCGGGTATTAATGGAGGCGTGCATGGAAAAAGGTGAAAAAGAAAAAACGAAAAGCAAACGAAAAGCAATATATGACGGTCAGTGTTGACATTGTCATCTATTTTTTGTATTTTAATCTCAACAAAAATATTTATAGCTATGCTGTGTTAAAACGATGTTAAGGTGCATGAAAAATTGTTTTAAAGTAGCTTGTTTTGTAAAGTCAATACAGCACCTGTGTAGGAAGCCAGTTTTGTGCAGTTTCCTTACTGCAAAAAAATAATGACTTGACAAAAAGAATCCGGACCAACCAGTCCTGTCCAGAAAGAATGCAGGACTAAGCCCACAGATCATCTTGAGGTGGAGTCTAAAAAAAATAAAAAATAAATCAACAACTAGCTTCAAGTAAGATTTCAGTAAATACAGAAGCTTAACAGTATCATTAATCTTACGAATACACCCCTACATAACAATGAAGATGGTTTGCATTCCATCAAAATGGTTTTATAAGGAAGTGCGTTTTTGTGAATTCATAAGCATGAGCTGAGTCATATCTGAGTTGGGCTAAAAAGCAAAGGAGTCCTCACAGTAAACAGGAGAGTCAGTTATTTTCTTTTTGCTTACGTCAATAAAATACTTCCGCCTTCTGGGATAATCAGGACATAAGAGGAGCTATCCTTATTTACTAAAATCATAAAGATATTAAATAAAAAATGATCAAGCACAGAGGGACAATAATACTACAGTACTTCTCTAAAGACAAGAGAAAGCTTGACCATAGCTCACCAAAACCTGATGAGTGAGATAGTCCCTGATGGTCAGAAAGACCCTAGTAAAATATTTTTAAACTATAATCAGTCCTTGCTTTAGCTGAGCAACACTTCCCCTTCACAAATCACAACACTTGCTTACATGTGAACAACACATGACTGCTGTGTCCCTGGGCCCTCAATGCAACACTATGGCATTATCTGGTTTGGGTTGTTTTTTTTTGTTTATTGAGCAAAGATGTTCCCGTCACATCTGACTGGATGATGAAATGTTGTTTACGTCAGAACACAGAAAAACTGGTGAAAAATGACTGTGATATCATGCAGGAAAGCCATGAGGTAAGGAGTAGTTAGCGGAAATTATCTCCTACGGCCTCAGATTTACACTATGACAAACGGTCTATTATGGGATTAAAGGATCAGCAAGATGAAGAGATACAGCTGATCAGCTCAGACCCACATAAACCTCCTGACAGAGTGCTGAGGTGACCTGAGAGCATAAGTCAGATGACAAACTGAATGGCTTACTGTATCCAAGATGATAAACATGCTGTACGATAAACATT
The DNA here is from genome assembly GCA_028564705.1 of Apricaphanius iberus. Lineage (NCBI taxonomy): Eukaryota > Metazoa > Chordata > Actinopteri > Cyprinodontiformes > Aphaniidae > Apricaphanius > Apricaphanius iberus. The sequence continues at coordinate 235,607 of JAPXFQ010001564.1, forward strand.
ACTATGAGACACTTTGTGCGACAAACACACAAAGAAGAAACGTTTTCAGGTTTACTGCAAAAAAACAACAAAAAAAGCCATGCTTTTTCATGTTTTAAGTTTTTGTCGTGGATCGAAAATACTAAATTGAAAAATGTGCCACATGACAGAATTTGTATTTAACATTTAATTGCTGGGATGTATGTGACCTGGAAATGTTCCGTGTGTAAAACTGAGGGTACAGTAATTTAGAGACACCATGGCAGCTCGCGTTGATGGTTGCTATTAGCTAGCACAGATGTTAATGAGCCAAAGGACATTTCTCTCTTTTTCAACAGAACAGCTGGAAGCTGAACGGAAGGAACACCATCCACCACAGTTTCTCATATAAATGAGAAAAGAAAGTTTTTTATCTGATGTCAGATTTTGTTTTCTCAGTTGTTGGACAATATTTGATTATAATTATTATGACTATTTCATTTTAAGTTATCAAACCTGATTGTTTCATTACATAGAGTGGGAAGCCACCATTTATTTTTGTGTTTATTACAGTGTTTTAAAAATAATTGGTGGTTTAATCAGAGTGAAATTTACTAATAAGTTTGTTAATAGCAAAAAGGAATTTTACTTTGCTTCAAGCATGAATTTCAAAGAATATACAGTTTGAAATATGAATATGTATGCAATGTGAGAAAAAACTAAACTTCTGGTTTCTCACAATTTAGCTTCTTAAAAACCTAACCAATTAAGGTTACAAACATCACATGAACTGATTCTGAATGATTCAAATACACCGTTTGACATTGTGGTATGATACACTGGAAAAACAACTTTAATAAAACCAGAGTGTCATAAACATCCCTCATGTAAATAAAGGCAAACTGGGACATGTTGCTTAGTTGTTTAGTCACTGCTGTAGAACTCTGTTTTCTACCCACAGAACCACAGGATCGAACCCTATCTCTTGGTTTCATATGGGGTTTGACTTTTGTCTGGATCGTGCCGACTTTTGGCTTAATCGTGCGTGTACACCTAACGACCAGCTCCCGATCGGTCGCAAGAAAATCAAACCTGTTTAAAATCCTGCTCGCACTATGGAAGCAAAGCTACGAGCTATTCATCATACTGCGCATGCGTGTCACCATCGTTACCGCGGAAGTACTTCTGGTCTTTGACATAAACAAACTGTGTTTCCACACAAAATACGACACAGATTGCCAGGGCAGCGCGTTTGTCTTTTGAGCGCATCCTCGCAATTCTAAGGCGCGCATCTTCACTCCAGTGTTTTTCTTCTGCTTCTTCAGTTCCGATCAGGCGCGCATCGACTCCCTTTTTTTTCTTCTGCTTCCGGGTCTGTCGTGTCATGCAGCGAGAGCAGTCAGGTCGCATCCGAACTGTCTGTTAAAGATTCTCCCACTTCAACCATTTGTAATATTCCAGTCAAAAATCAAGTAACTTATCTAGGAATTATAATAACCAAAGACCCTAAACTTAGATGTCCGATAAATTTCTCTCCTGTTATTGACAAAACTCAAAGAAAATTAAATTTATGGCTTCAGAGAGACTTGTCTTTAAAAGGGAGGATCCTTCTTTCAAAGGCCGAGGGTTTATCCAGGCTCTCCTATGCAGCCCAATCTCTTTATATTGATAATCGTACCCTCAAAATGATTGATAAGATGCTATTAGACTTTGTCTGGAAAAGAAAATGTCACTATATCAAGAAGTCAGTTTTAATCAACTCTACAGAATGTGGTGGCATGAACTATATAGACTTTTCAATACTCAACAACACTTTTAAAATAAACTGGATTAAACATTATTTCTTCAATCCATCCTCTATATGGAATGCCATCCCCTCCTATGTTTTTTCCAAAATAGGTGCCCTGAGGTTTCTCTTGGTCTGCAGCTATGGCATTTCCAAAATACCTGTAAAGCTGTCAAACTTTCATAGACAAATGTTACTAGCCTGGTCTCTTATTTTTAAGCACAACTTTTCGCCACATACCTGTTATATCTGGAACAATAGAGATATTACATACAAGAGAAAGAGCATCTTTTTTGAAAACTGGTTCAATGACAACATTACTATAATCATTCAGCTGTTCAAACCTGATGGACAATTATATAGTTACAATGAATTTATTAAAGATTATCCTGTGCTTATTTCTCTTGCAGAATTTTCTATTGTTGTGGAATTGATTCCTTCTGGCATCAAAATGCTCCTGAGAAGTTTCTCCCTCTCTGGTCCCATTATCACACATTTAGATCCGTCCCAAACATATGTTGGTAAAATATGCCTCTCTGTCAGCCAATCTAAGAACAAAAATATTAGAATGCTCTTTCAACAACTATATGCCTCTGCTCCTCATGTTATGTTCTACTGGAATAGTCTAGTAAACGATATACCTTGGAAGAAGGTTTGGTCGATACTTTCTAACTAATAAGATGAGAGAAATTTCTTTTAAAATTCTGTATAAATATTACCCCTCTAAAATGTTCATTTCACATAGGTTCAAAAAAGATATCGACACCAGCTGCTCTTTTTGTAACAGTCTTCCTGAAATTCTGGCTCATTTATTCTGGTCTTGTATTCATATGGAAAAATTTTGGTTTGAGATTTTAAGACTTTTGCAAACAAACATCCTTCCAAATGCATCTTTCTCTTTCAAAAATGTTATCTTTGGCTTTTATGAACATAATGAAGACAGCAGATATTATGTTATTAACCTAATATTCATCCTAGCTAAATTTTACCTTACAAGTGCAAATACTCTAACTCTAAACCTTTTTTGCCTCTCTTCTTGTCTGATATAAAAATATATTTTGTCTCTATTAAAAACTCAAACAACTCCAAAGCCTTTAAAACTGTAAAACTGTTTGAGAAGTATGATGTATGTAATTGGTGATATGCTTACCAAATGTCTCTTTTTTTTTCTTTTTCTTTTTAGTGTCCTTCCTGTCATTCCTGATTAATTTACTTGTGCTCTGCTCTTTTGTGTGCCATTTTTTTTTTAAAAAAAGCCCCCATGTTACTTCTTGTTGTTCAATCCTGTTTTTGTAGTAATTGACTTTTCAATAAAGCTTGACTTAAAAAAAAAATTAAAAAAAATAAAAGGTCGCATCCGAACAGTTTTGGCACCCAGAACAGTTTCCGAGTCACATATATCCCAGCAATTAAATGTTAAAAACAAATTCTATCATGCAGCCCGTTTTTGACTGTTGTTCTGTTGAGCCAGGACAAAAATTTAAAACATGAAACCAAGAAATTTGTTGTTTCCTACTTAAAACAAACCACCAATCACACGTCTGTTTTTTGATGTTTTTTTTCTTAATCAAAAATAGAAAGGACGAATGATACACGGATTCTTGTCAATGTTCTCATCCTCTGCACAAGTTCCATGCCTTCCTGCTCCTCCTTATGGGGCTTCTGTCTCATTTGTATCCTTATCACAAAGGCATTTGAAAGGATAAGAGAGTCAGATCTGAAGCCAAAGATTCCACGTGAGTGAGAAAGGAAAGAATTGGAGGGAAGCAGAGCACTGAGGAGTGAAAGATTACTTCAACCTTACAAATTAGTTGTTTTTTTTTATTGGCAAGCAGGAACACTGGTGTTGTCAAGCCCAGGAAAAAGACTTAAACTACTTTATCAAATAGTCAAAAAACCAACCACTGTGAAGATATAAAAAAAATGTAGGTTATATCTGCTGATCCCTAAAGAAGGGTGTATCCATTTCACTGGTAATGTAAAAAAAAAAGTGCATGTCTCAAAGGGTGATCTTTTTTCATTGTTTAGTATCCCTGGTTGTGGTTCCCCTCTACTTCTTTTTTGCATGCACTCCTCGCAATATGAGAAACTGACATGTTAAAGCTGACAGGCAGCAGCAGTAATCAGAAAAATACTGATCCAATTGAGAATTTTAACACTTCCAAATTTAAACAAATGTGCAGTCATACCAGAGATACAGCTGTGGCATGTGTTATGTTTAAGGGGGGATATCCATTGGAAAACTTTATGTAACTTAGAAAATGATCAGTAGAACTATCCATATAAGTTACCTTCTTGGAATCAAAGGAGGGTATTTTAAAGAGCTATTTTAACCTTTCATCGAGTTTGGGAATTCTTCCTTTTTGTGCTCACCCTGTGCAATCAGGATAGGTTATATACTATTTTCAAAAACGTTTCTTTTCTAGTAACCCTTGGGGGTAAATTATTGGACCTACTCATGTCACTGTACTCATATACTACCTTTTGTTAAATAAAAATAAATAGGGAATCTTTATTTATTGCAAAGCAGATGACCAATCAATTTACAATCAAATTTACAACTAAAGCAAAATGCCATTTGAAAGTCTTGTTTTAATGTTTAGAAGACAATCTTCACATTCTTTAAAAAAAATGAATGAAGAGAAAAGTCTTCTGTTCAACCTCCATAAATTTAGTCCCAAGTTACAAACAAAAATTCTAGACAGCAGTACAAATTTTTGCCAGGAAGCCGCCAGTGGCTCTTTGGAACCTTTATTGTGACTCTTTGACTTAAAGTTTCAATAAACCAGCTAATATTTTATACATTTTGATGTAATACCACATGTTAAGCAATGTTTCAGTTTTTTAAATGTCCAAATGTCCGAAACAGAATGACACTACGAGTACCAGTAATATTTTTTAGATCTTTTTCTCTTGTCATTTGGTTGGAAACTATGTGCTTTTATTCCATCACTTTCCACCAAATTTAACATACCATAAAATAACATCTATCAAATTTAGATTATTTTTTCATGTTAAGTTATTTAGGACCTTAAAATAGAAAGGAGATTGAGGTTTTTTTTTTTAATGACAACACATTTCCTATTATGGATATTTATCAAAAATCTGTCCAGTTACATTTGCGGCAAAAACATTTATTTAGCTGAATTTAAATTGCCAAAATGACTCTTTGAATTGTAAAGGTTGCAGTCCCCTGACATGGTTAGTGTTACATTTTTTCTTTTAGTAACCATTAAAAAGTCCCAAGTGCATTCATTTCATTCAGTTTAGACAACGGAAAAATTATTTACACAGGGTGTCAGATAAACCAATTGCAACTGACCCAAAAAAAAAAAGTTTCTTTGAATTAGCAGGTTTTACAATATTTCCCACTAGACAGTAGATAACATTTTAACTGCAGAATTCTAGAGTTCTGTGTTTTGAATATCATGGAAATTATCAGCCAACGTAAAATACCGCAACCAGATTTTTTGCTGGTACATCCAAGGAAGAGCACATATCACCCCAAATGTCTGCTCAACTTTAGCTGCCAGGGCGTTTAGAACTGTTTTTTTTTATTTTTGTTTGTTTTTAATCCTTGATTGGGGGTGGCACCTTACCACCTAATGCCTCATTTTCACTAAGCAGTAAAGCATAGGTCATTGCACTATTATATGGTCTGGCATATTCAGGAGAGCGTTTTGCCGCCAGTTGGACTATCACTGGGAAGGGTTTAACCTACCCCATTGTCCTATGGAACTACAACTGAAAGGGGTAAGTACAGGTTAGTTGTATGAGTCTTTTTCACAATAGAAACAAAATAACCAGACAGCACCACCCCTTGCCATACAACTCACAGGAAATGAGGCATTGGCTTGTTTAACTGTGCTGAACAGCTGTTCCTTGTTGTTCCCCAGTTCGAGATTAAAACAGAGGAGACCAGGACGTTGCAGTACCCGCTCCTGAATAATTTAATAAACCACCTCTTCACGTCAGGATCTCAGAGGGTTTGTTTCTTGATGATTTAGTCTGTGATGAGGTTTTGTTGTCCTATGATGTTTCTGAATTAAGGCTTGTTGTCAACTTCTATTGTTTTCAAATTATCTTCATGTGCAATTTTTGGCAACGCGATTAGAAGACAAACATCAACGCTGGCCTTCATGGAGTGGCGCAGAGAGGTGGTTTAAAGTTTGATGGACAATTTCCAGGCAGAAGAAAGCATCACCAAAACAGGAAAAATAAATAATTAAACTTCCCCTCAGTGATAACACGTGTGATTGTTCATGGCAAGCGAATAAGTGCCAGAAAGTACTCTTCTATTTTGTTGGACATTTAAGGCGACACCATGGATGTCTATGGGTGTGTGAATGTGTGTGCTTCAGTTGAGCCGGCGGTGAGACCATGAATTAAAGAGGAGCTTAATGAGTAAGGACAAGGAGGCTCAGACTCCAATCTGTTCTCTGTCACACTCTGGGGGCTATTTCTCTGCAGAACCAAATTCTGTCCGCAAACGAACACACAGACACACACACATCTTATATACACACCAATAAGACACAGCAGGAAGACTAAGGACTCTAGACGGAGTCTGGCTGAGACAGCAGATGTTTGGGACAGTGGAGAAAATGGCAGTGAAGAAGACAGAGAAACTCCAGGAAAGGATGTCTTCAACAGCAGAACCTTGCACCATCTAGGCAATCAGCCCATCCTGACACCTCACCATGACCCACAAACCTGCCATCTGTCGGGAGAAGCTGAAGGAGAAAAACAGAGAACGTGAGCTGGAATGGGGTGAGCCAGAACAAAAGAACAAAGAGAGCCAGGGTGCAAGATGGAAAAAAGAAATGAGATGTAACGAGAACAGGAAAGAAAAAAATGATGAAATATATGTTGACAGACTAAGAAGGGGAAACCCAGTGGCTGAGAAACCAGAAAGTGTCGCGAGTAATGTCGATGCCATAAAAAGTTTGACAACTTAAAAGAGGCAGTTAAATAGAATATGAGTATCTATCGGCAGACGATAAGTTTCTTTTCTGTTCTCCAATTTGATCATTTCTCCTCTTTCACTGCAAACCTGCTGATTGTAGCCTTCTATTACTGCTCCCCCCCCGGCCATTCATCTGTGAACATAACAGTGATAGCTCCGATGCTCTTTATTATCGTTTATTCTTCTATAAGGACTCTACATTTTCATGAAAGACTCATCAGCCTACTTTATCCAGCCCTCGGTACCCAAAATTTAATACAGACCAGGAGATTTACTAATCCCATGATATGCTTCATAATCTGATCATGGATATGAACATAGAGAGGGGATAGAGACAGTGTAGCACAGAGGAAGCCAGACTGAGAGGGGGATGACTGGAAAAAATGCAATCGGGAAGTTAAGGATGGGGATGGGCACATAGGCTGTAGGATGACAAACTGGGAAAAATAGTATTCCCATGGGAAGGAGGGAAAAGGTATAAAGAGTGAGGAGATAAGCAGACTGTGAGAGATTGGGGAGCACAGCCATAGATGGGGAGAGTGTGTGTGTGTGTGTGGTGGCAGGGGGGCGTTTGGTTGGTTGATTACTCGCCTGTGACCCGATTTCCCCACTAAGCTCAAAGTGTAGCAGCGCAGTTATCCCACGCAGGATCCTCAGCTCATTTGCAGACATCCAGCCACACATCTTACACAACATGCAAGCTTCATGCAAAAGGTACAACTCACTCGCTTAACCTATTGACCTACCGACCGTTTCCCCATGTTGGTGAGTCACTGTCAAGGGCATCAGTTTGTTTTTAAAATTGGTGGGGACGTAATAATAAACTTGAATGCGGTTTGAGGATATTTATTTAGCCTCTAAGTATTCATCCGTTTCATGTTTCATTACAATATCCACTGCAGAGTATAAATGTGGTTACAATCGTATCTTTATTAAATCAATACAAGTTAAAAGCCATAGGTTTAACCGTTTTCCTTTTTAAACATCACCAACATTATGCTGTTGAAAAATGTTGGATATAATTTGTACTCACACAAGAAGAATGCGCAACAATAAACCCCAACACCATTCTGTGTGGAGAAACTTCAAATTTAACTTACAGCTGACAGTCCTGCAATAGGGAGCGAGCGGAGTCCCAAAGAGGAAAATGTTCATATGTTGTTTTTATGGAGGGACCAGGGGGGATTTTTTCCCCGAATTTGCGCTGATGACGCAATGCTGTCGCCATCTATCCATCCATACTTTCACTAATGGAAAACCCCTTCTCCACACACTTTTTTTTACAGTTTTTCCAGACATACATTAACATTTACTCACATTTCTCTTCAATACTCAAACCTTTGTAGATATAAAACATAAAAGTGACCTGTTCAGGGTGTACCCCGCCTCTCGCTCGTTGCCAGCTGGAGATAGGCACCAGCCCCCACCCCGCGACACCTTTAGGATTAAGCGGTTCAGAAAATGGATGGATGGACCTCTGAAAAGCATTTCTATAAGCCTTCCTGAATCAGTACTTACATTTGTCTAAGCAAAATAGCTCTCACTTTGTTAGATTAACTTGTGGTTCTGGGAATGTGTTTTCCACATACTTTTCATAGAATATTGGAATACTCCATTTCAGCGCAGGCTGCATGTTTATTGCTGATGTCCCGCAAGAGGAGGAATCTCAGCCTCGGTCTAAGTCTGTAGCAGCTTCTGCCTTGCCAGCCCATGCTGAACAAAAGCATCTCAACGGCATGATGTTGTGTCCATTTAATGCATATAAGAGAAACTGTGAACAAGACTACGTACAGCTATCTTCTTACCTTATATATCTTATATAATTGCACACCACACTTAAGATTTTTTATCTTTTGAAGAAAACAGGTTCTTTTTATAACCATTTTCTCTTCGACTGCACGATTCTGTGGTACTTTGTGTCGGTTTATTAAATAAATTCCTAATATTTTAACAGACTGAGCTTAAACAGAACATCCAGTCTGAAGAGTAAAACTCATATTAATCAAACCAAAGTATATACTTGGGTTACAATGTGTTGAATACATATTATGTGGTTTGAATACCACCTGCAGATAGTCTCCATTTTCTCAAAAACAAGCATCATCATAAAGAAATCCTGCTGCATCCATTTCACAGACAAAATTTTAGTGAGAAGGTATGGAAGGTCTGGAAAACCCGATTAACAAAGAAGCTAAAATGCACACGATGCTCACAAAATATGTTGCCGTCTTTTTACTGCCTTTCTCAATCTGCATAGCTTTTGACACAGTGAACAAGCGGTCACCTCTGATATCGCTGAACTAATGCCTGGATTTAATATATGCATGCAAAAACAATAGAAGTGGGTCCATGGTCGAGCAGCTACATTCATATTATCAATATGCATATAGCACCACCCACCACACAGAGCCATGTATTGACACCGTTAGAGCATTGATCTGATGCAGGGATGTGGAAGCATTGTCTCTGTGATGACTCGCGGTGGCACAAGCCGAAGGATTAGACAAAGGCGAAAGTTACTTTCCGATCAACCCATCCTTTGTCTGCAGAGCCGTGACACAACTAAAGATAGAGAAGCACGTTTCTATGTTCGTTTGTGTGTATGTGGCCGTATGCTCTTTGTTTGAAGGAGTCACCTGACCAGTCTGACTTGGCGCCGTCCCCTCCCCACTGCAGTACAACCCCATATAATAAAAACCCTTCTATATCCAAAAGAAACAACAACAACACCAGGGACTATGTTTACTGGCTCCACAACACCCACTTAATTATGGAAACTTTCACACCAAATAGAATACTCTTTAAGTTACTGGGAAAAAAAATATATACATGTAGGGGGATATGATGGGAGATGAGAAGAAAGTAAAAGGGATGAAGGGAAAGGCAAAGGTGGCAAGGACAGTGGCAGCAGTGCAGTTGGGCGTTGTCGGGACAACGATAGAGAACATGTGGAAAGGTTGGAGCTGGTTTGGATGCTAAAGCCATGTATGCCGGATGATTTCTCTCTAACAGAGTGATTAATGGGATAAAGTACCAGAATGTCTGTGGTCATCAGTCGGTGGTGCATTTAGTCCTTGTAGCTTGGGGATGAGAGAAAGTGATGCTGCAGGGACAAAGAGTGGAATCAAGAACTTCAGAAAAAAAATATCAATATAAGGATGATGCAATGCAGATGGAAGTGCACAAAAAAATAGGGTAAAAAAAAAAAAATCGATTGATGGCAGGAGGAAGAGTGCATAGAGATAGAAGGACACAGACGGAGAGATGTAAAGAAAATAAAGGCTGGGTTGGGGTCAGAGGCAGAGAAGGGGGGAGAAAAGGGGGTGCAGCCCAGTTAGGTCCCAAGGGTGAGATTTCCTCCTCTGCAATAGGTTAGTCTGACGCACGACTCCGTCAATCTAGCCGTGTGGCTGATGTGCATGTTAATTACAGAGGAGGGCGGGCAGTAAATACATTTTCACACAGAAATGGCAAACTGTAGGCTCAGGTGCCTTCCAAGTCAAAACCAGTCAATTGAACAAAACCTCTCACGAGCCTTTAATTACATTCTCCAAGTCCGTTCCAATACAACATAGTGCACTTGATTGCACTGGGAATGTATTGGTGCCCTTGTTACAAGAAAAAAAACAACTATAAAAAGCCTTTAAGAAACAGGAAACTTGCAGGAGCAGCATCTTCTACTAGAAAAATAAGTCTGTTAGGAATTAGTCACACATTACGAAACAATTGTTTTTACAAAATTACTGTTAGCACAAGTATTGGCACCCCTACTGCTAATCTCTACAAGCCCCCCCCCAATAACAGCAAGAATTCTAGAACTTTTCTAATTTACAGTACAGGTTGAATTTGTTCAGCATTAACTCCTTGAATTGCGATCTGGTTGATTCTCTGTTTATGTCTGCAACAGTCAATGACATGACGCATTTCTTAAATAGTAAACTTTTTAACGGATTGGAATAATTGCATAAAAAGGACTTTTCTTGTAAAGTGCCTTGAGGTGACATCTGCTGTGAATTGGCACTATATAAATAAACTGAATTGAAAAATTGAAATGAATTGTAGGACAGGCAGCTAGTTGGCATGTAATGCATGTTATGGAGACTGTCTCACTCTAAGACGCAGGTTTTTGTTGCATCTTTCTAAAAGTGAGATTGTTATTGATCTGCCTTACCTTCCTGCTCACTGTGAGCACTGTCACATAAATACAGGTCCTTGTTAAGACTGGTGGCTGTAGCTAAAACAAAAGGGCCTCTGTGTTACATCATGGGAACTGATGGGTAGAAAATACACTTTTCTTAAAACTCTGATTAACTTCAAGTCTACATGTTTCAGTTACATTTTACCCTAAAGAGATAGCTTAAGATTCCAATTATTGTCCAACAGGGATATTGAAATTAAAATGTACAAATTTACCAATAAACCAGCCCACGTCTGTACAAGAGTTTCTCTCAGTCTAAAGTTCCTACAAAATGCACATACTACATTTTGCTCATGATGGGAACTTCTGTTTTAAAGGGTAATTTCCCAAAACCCAGTGATATTTCTGGTAAAGTGATATTGATCTAAAAAGGTCTTTGCTCTCACAACTTTGTAAAAGTATGTGCGTTGCATTTTGACAGCATCAGCTTTGATGTGCGTGGGTTTGTTATTTTATGGACAAGTGAGGAATAAATGCGATCAGACACACAGAAGCAACCTGTATTTAGCTTTGTGTATTAAATGGCTCTGTATAAAAGGACAGCTTTATTTTCCCCCGTTCTCAGCAACACAGACATATCATGGCTGAGCATGTCAGAGCAGCATCTGCAGACGATTGGGTGATTAAACTAGAAATCAAAGCCGCAATAACAATGGAAGAATTCCACTGCGTGAACACATTCCTCTCATAGTTAACTTTTCTGTGACCTTACTGAAACCAGGACCAGCAAAGAGCCAGTTGGCTGGACTAATGGTATCCTGTTTTCTTCATTTCCCCACTGAAAGACTCCATCATCCCCATTAAGCACCAGCCAAGCGTCTCCAGACCAAGGCAGTGAGGTTGTCCTTTATTAGCCTGTCAGACAGTAGAGAAGAAGAAAAAAAAAAAACAGTTTTCCCCAGTAACTGGTTCAAATATTATTCATCTCTAATTGGTAATAACCCCCCCCCCCCCCACTGCCATCGGCTCTTCTGGTGGAAGTGGCATTATTAGGTCGATTGCACCGCCTCTACCTTTCTTCTGTCTGCCAAGGAGGTTTATTATCCCGCAATATATGGCTTTACTCCGCTGCTTCTTTTAAAACACAGAGCTGCAGAGGGAGAATCTGGCTGAGCACATTCTCAGCTTCAATGTAGGATCTCAGCAGCCCAGACAGGGAAGACACCAAAATTGGCTCCAGCGGGATTGTTTAAGCTGAGGCTTTCACTTTTTATGACAGAGAGGGATGCGCTATTGTGCAAAACACCTTTCACTTTTCAATATGCAACTCCCCCAGCTCATCTATTCCCTTATAGGTGCAACGTCCTAAAGCACTATACTGTAGGAAACACGGGGTTGCAGCACATTTTTTTTTTCATTGTGGATTTTAATGGTTGATTTTACAGCATTTGGACCTCAGAGAAAAAGAAAAAAAAAAGCTTTAGGTGTCTAGACAGTGTTTGGAATCTATTAACAGAATCAACAAATCACGAAACAAAACAATGCTGTAACTGAGTGTGGCAGAGGGTAATTTCACAGCTTTTTTGGCATCTCAGTAAAAAAAATATTGAACACTTTGATTTATAAATTCAGTTCAACCTAAAGTAAAAGTTGCCAAGAGTAAAATCAAATCACAATTTTAAATGAGTTTACACTCAGTCAGTAACAAAAATAAATCCTGATGGGTTAAAATTAGGGATGCACTGATACTGATTCTGGTATCGCTCCTGATACAATCTAATGTACTCGTAACGGTTAAAGTTAACCAATACTTAAAATAGGGGGATTCTGCAATAATTTCACAAAAAATGTAATTTTTAACTTGAAATTTTAGCTTTGTGGTCATTGTAATTGATATTTTTTGTTTTTGTCTAATTCAACCTCATTTGTTGTAGCAGAAGAGAAAATAAAACCTGCCTTCCAATTCATTGTATTTTTTGTGAGTGGCAGAAAACAGATACGTGTTGGTACTCTGTTTTGGCAACTACTCTGATCCAGGTATTGGCATCGTATTGGTATGAAAAAGGTGGTATCGTAGCATCCCTAGTTAAAAGGGTTAAATCTAAGTTTGACATGGTAAATCAAAACCAGAGAAAGGCGGTCTAACATAAAATAAGGTCCAACCCACTGCATTTATTAAAAGAGTTCTAAAACATAATTTCTGACATTAAGAAACTGTTCTTCGAGTGTCTTTATGGCATATCAAACTTTTTTGGTGATAAAAAGTACTCAGGAGCCCTGATAAATGGCCAAATAAGACCCTATAATAAAGCCAAACAATTGAAAGACTGGTTTTCTATTCTACTCATGAATATTATGAGTTGTGTGCCGTTATGCTGGTTTGCCTTCATGGCCCTATGATGGTAGAGTTAAAAGTTCTATAAACAAAAGGTGCAGATTGTGACACTGAAGTGGGTGGGGACTTTTACGTTTAAGGGTGTGTGTCTACGGCTTTAGAAGCAATATCAGAGCTCTGGTCACACTGGGTTAATTCTCTGTAAGAATTATTTTATCATCATTTTTTTCATCATCCGAACCGATGCTCCCCATCCAGCAGGGCGTTACAGCTGAGCAGGATACCAGACCAGGTGGAGCTTCTATAGAGAGAGAAAAACACTGTACACTTAAAAAAAAATCGCTATAACAGCAGAAAAACTACATCTGGAGAGTAGTAGCAGAGGAAAGTAGAAGAATGAAGAAAAGCGGTCAGTCTTTCCTCCAACAATCTGCCAAACATGACTCAAAGCACGCTAAAAGCTTTTATTAGCAGCTTCTCGTGAGTCAAAAGCAAAATATGATAAAAGTCAGACAGACATCTGGATATATATCTGATTCGGTTCCCCACTGGAATTTCTGTTCACCCTTCGAAACCTGTGTGCCCAAAATATCTGTAGAGGCGTTTTTGCCCACTGGGACCAAAGGAAGATTTTACTTACTTTGTCGCTCAACATGGTGCTTGTTTTCATTCATTCATTCATAGTTTTATTTGGTTTATCAATAACAAATATACAATAAATAAAAAATACATACAACTCATCACATGTACGTAACTTAAACGAAAGGGTTTAGGCTGAAGCTCAAGGTTTATTAACACCTATCCCTCTCAAAAAATATTCAGTCAGACAGTGCTCAATGCTATTCTTACAAAATACTTGAAAAAACATGGAAGTAATAACCCAAAACCTATCTGTATGAAAATATAATTTTGTTTCGTAGGAGCCTTTTAAATACACTTATTGTTTGTGTCAATTTGAGTTCTAAATGCAAACTATTCCATAAATTCACTCCTCTTACAGAAATAGTTCTACATCTAATATTTGTTCTTACCTTCAATTTTTTAAACAAACATGTTCTTTTTAACTCATACTTAAAGACACGTTTCTCAAACATACTCAAGATTTTATCAGGCAACATATTATGATACACTTTATACATCGTTAATGTAACCTTATAATCCACTAAATCATAGAATTTTAGAATGTTTAATTTTAAAAATATATCGTTCGTGTGATCCCTGTATTGTGATCTTGTGATAATACGTATGGCTCTCTTTTGTAAAATAAAAAGTGGTTGGGTATATGTCTTGTATGTATTACCCCAAATCTCCAGACAATAAGTTAAATATGGAACAAATAATGATGAGTATAACATAAATAATGCCTGCTTATTTAACAAATTCCCAATCCTATTAAATATCGCAACTGACTGAGATTTTAGATTTTACATAATCAATGTGCTTTTTCCACCCCAGTTTGGAATCTAATATAACTCCCAAAAATTTTATTTCATTAACTCTTTCTATTTCCCACATCCCTATTCTTACTTTCACATCTGTCACACTATTTTTACCCCAAATCATAAATTTTGTTTTACTCATATTTAGTGACAACTTATTAATATCAAACCACTTTTTAATCAATTCCATCTCCCTTTCAACATTTCTCACAATGTCTTTTAAATCTTTCCCGGAATAAAAAAAATTGGTATCATCTGCAAAAAGAATAGACTTGAGAACACTTGAAACTCTACAGAGATCATTTAAATACAAAATAAACAATTTTGGTCCCAGGACAGAGCCCTGTGGTACCCCACAAATAATTTTCAAGGGACTCGACATAATTCCATCAACTGAAACAAATTGTGTTCTGTTTTTTATATATGAACAAATCCAAGAATATGCAACCCCTCTGACCCCATACCTGAACAGCTTCGTCAGGAGAATATCGTGATTAATAGTGTCAAACGCCTTTTTCAGGTCAATGAAGACACCCAGACTCACTCTCTTATCATCAATGGCTTTACTTAACTCATCCACTAGTTTCATTATTGCAAGTCCGGTCGACTGCTTGGCCTGAAATCCATATTGCTGCTCAGTCAAAATATTGTATTTATTAATAAAATTATCCAACCTTTTAGCAAAGAGTTTTTCCAATATCTTAGAAAACTGTGGAAGGAGTGATACTGGTCTATAGTTGGATAAATTATTTTTATCACCTGCTTTAAACAAAGGTATGACCTTTGCTACCTTCATCTGGTCAGGGAATATTCCCGTCCTAAATGAAACATTACATATATGTGTCAATGGTTTAATAATTTCTTCTATAGTTTCTTTCACTAAGGACATATCTATGTTATTGCAGTCTTGTGATCTTTTGCTTTTACAGTTGAAGACTGTTTCCCTGACCTCAGATTCACTTACCTCACTTAGATACAAACTTTTCAAATTATTTTCAATTAATTGATCCAAACCATTTTTCTCTTTTGGTTCAACAATATCCCTTGCAAGATTCGGTCCCACATTGACAAAAAAATCATTGAATTCTTTTGCCACATCTTGTTTCTTGTCTATGCACATGTTGTCTTTTTTTATAAATCTAGGGTATACAACTTCCCTAGATTTATTTCTTATTAAACCATTAATGACTTTCCACATTCCTTTCATGATTCCTCTATTTTCCTCTAAACAACTGCTGTAATAGTTCTCCTTTCTTACCCTAAGTATTTTCGTTAGTTTGTTTTTATACACCTTGTATTTCATCTCAGCCTTTTCCGTTCTTTGTCTTAAGAAGAACCTGTATAGTGTGTTCTTTTTTTTACATGCATTAAGCAACCCTCTTGTCATCCATGGTTTTTGTTCTCTCTTTTTGTCAATATGCATTTTTAAAGGAAAATTCGTTTCATAATACCGCTATACATGCAGTGGTTTGGCAGTATGTCGCAGTGTTTCTTTCTTTTTTTAAGAGTTTGTGCTTGCTCCCGTGACGGTTGCTGCAGTTCCTTCCAGCGCCGGCCGTGTCGCTCATGAGTTTTGTTTTTTCATCCTGCCCCATGCTCCTTTAAGCGTAGTGTTAAAAGTTGACAGTGTCTGCGACACGGACTTAAACTGGGAGCTGGTTCCACAGGAGGGGAGCCTGATAACTAAAAGATCTGTCTCTCATTCTACTTTCAAAAATCCTAGGAACTACCAGTAAACCTGCAGTCTGAGAGCGAAGTTCTATGTTAGGAACATATGGAACAATCAGGTAAGTGGTGTATGATGGAGCTTGATTATTAAGGGCTTTATACGTAAGAGGAGGATCTTAAACTATTCTGGATTTAAGAGGGAACCAATTAAGTTAAAACAGGGGAAATGTGATTTCTTTTTTAATATTCATCAGAACTGTTGCTGCAGCATTTTGGATTAACAGAAGGCTTTTATTTGCATTTTGTGGACTTCCTGATAATAACGATAATAAGGAATAACAGTAGTACAGCCTTGAAGTATAAAATGCATGGACTAGTTTCTCAGCATTAGCCCAGGACAAGATGCTTCTAATTTTAGCAATATTCCTTTATTTATTATTTTTAAATGAAAAACCAACGTTTTCTGTATGTATTCAGACGTGGAAAAGTACGAGAAGAAAGTTCCACATTTTCCAGTCAAACAAATAATATAAAGCTTTTACCAGCTTGTGATTAGTGCCCTCATAGTTGCTAGGCGACAGGACGTAATCAGAGGTAAGGGTGGAAATAAATCTGAAAGCTAGACCGTCACATTTCGTAGGTGCTCACTTCGACAAAGGACCGATCCTACGTCAGTGTGTGGGGAGGTCATTTTAAATAAGAAGGAGCCTTATTTAAAGAAGATCGTTTGGCAGATACCAGGACTTCAGGAGAGCTGAATATATTTTATTGGCAGGTCAAAGCTTCACCAAAATCTCCAATCTGTGCATTTCTACAACACAAATGACTGCTTCATGTCATTCCTTCACATCTCCTTCAGAATATATTGACTTTCTTCCCATCCATTTCACTTCCTCCAAGTGGCTACAACAACAAAAATTAATATATAAGTACAGCGCACTGAGACATTTTGCCGCATCAGAGAGTGACCTTGCTTCTTGGGGCAGACTAATATTTCATCATGTAACAGTAAGAACACACCTGCCTCACAGCTATACCCACATCTGCCAACAGCTTTGAATCCACTCCTGTGAGGAGGCGTCTGGGGAGGAGAGCAAGGAAGAGAAGAGGAAATAAAAGACAGAAAAAGAAAATCCCACAACAAAGTCTCGTCTGGGTTTTACTGAGAGACCAGCATGGTTCGGAGAAAGTGTAGGCAGAGTTTAAAGACAAAAGTTATGATGACATAGAGGGGGGAAAACTGAAGATAAAAGAAGAAAAGTCACAGTGCTGTAGCAGTAAAGCCCCTACTGGAAGGCAGATTTTAGTTGGACAACCACTGGAAGGGACACCACTTTTTACTAACTACCGTAAGAAATAGAAAGAGTTTCTCAGCTTATTTGAGGTGAATGGATCCAGAAAATAAACAAGTGAAAGACACAAAAGAAGTGGCATCATGAGCTCAAGTCAGTTTTATGCAACCACAGGGGGAAGTGAAAAAGTGGAAACATCCATCACAATCATCTATTCAAAATATCTGATGAAGTCATTCACTTCCCTCGAGTCAGGGTTAGACCGACATGCTAGTCACCAACCCCCCTGCACACGCCCATCTAGATTTAAGAACCTGTCCTTTTACCTGTTGCTAAGCAGAATGTGATGGACAAGGAAGCTTGATGTCATCGACTAATGAGCGAAGTAGTGGATTTTGAGGAATTATCGCTGTCTGTTTAATAATGATTTAATTAATTATTCCAATCACCTATTACTGGAATAATTAATAATGTAACTTTAATGATCAATGATAAAATTAGACAGCTGTCTTGTTCTTCATGTTTGCAGAAGCTTGTCTGCACTAAGCTGCATGCACAACTGGTGCATTCAAGGAACCTTATGTGTTCCGTGTTGTTTTTGAAAATCATTGCTAAATAAATCTTATTTACATTATTTGGTAACAATCAGGAACAAAAGCAAGAACAGAACACAAATTAAGTCCAGAAAAAAAACACATTACGGACATAGTTACAAAAACAGATTACTGTGCAGTTATTAAGATAAAAAAATACAGATGGCATACCCAGGTTGTAATGTGAAAAAGAGCAAGATACTTAGACCAGGGAGAAATATGTGAGCATCAAAATGGGCAGGAAGGCAGGGTTTAAGCTTAAGGTACTTTTTTTTTGGACTGGAATTCATCGGCCAGTATATCAGCTATCGGCCTTTGCTACTGCTTTATATCGGTATTGGACCCCAAAAATCCATATCGGTAAGGCCCTAATATTGTTATCCATCTCAGGAGAGGAGTGACCACAGAAAAAACAGAAACTACAGTCGTTTTGGGTGAAGCCTACACTAGATGGACCCATATAAAACATTAACACTACCTGGACACAGTTCAGGTCGGTCACTGAACCACGCAACCCAACAGCTGGAATGATGTTTTTATTGTTTTAACTACAACCTAAATAAAATTGATGCTGCTATCATGCTCATGTTCCATGTATAACCATTAAGTCTGTTTGAGTAATCTGTAGGAAACTCACGATGAGACTTATGTTTACATTTAGTAATCTTACCCACACTAATACTACTAATGTGATGCTAAATAGAGCAGCAAAAAAAGAGATCCAGAGGGAAGAATGGGACTGTTTTTGTTTGGAAGTTTTTAAAGCATCCTGACAATGTAAGTTATAATTTAGATGAAGTCTCATGATCATGCAAGGATTTTTTAAAAATTACTTTTTTAATGCCTAGCAAAGTTTTTTTGGTTGAGAATTTATTTATGTTTGATCCTTTAAATGTTTAAAAACTAATTAAAACTTCAGTTACCAAAGAATAATGTATACAGATTCACCCAATTTATGCAATTCCTCTCTCTCTCTCTCTCTCCATATATATATATATAAAATCAGGGGTGTCACTATTCTCCAAATCCTTGATTCGATTTCATTTTCGATTTTAGGATCACGATTCGATTCTCAATTTTAAAAAAAAATTTAAACTTACTTTAACTGTATCGATCCCTATGTCATTTTTACACTGCTTTTATTCATAACATTTGGTCCAGTAAATATTATTTTAAAAGACAAAATTGATGCAATTTGTATTATTCTTGTGTAATGTATCACATTAGAGAAAGAAAAAAAACCCCAGAGAGATAGAGAGAGAGAGAGAGAGGGAGAGAGAGAGATGGAGAGAGAGAGAGAGATTTACACCTGATGGTAACAATAATTAAAACATCTCATTTGGGACCACCGACAGTTCCTGCAGCAAAATCCTTAACTCAGAGCTGCAGGTACTTTTTAAGGTTGCAACACCAACTCAATTATGTAACAACATCAGTATGCCATACAGTTCTATGGTTACAACACATATCCTATAAGCCATTTGCTAAACCAGACAGCTGCAGAGTTCAGGTACCAAACATCAAAATTTATATAGTTTAAAGTGCGCTCCACAAACTACAGAGCTATGCCTGCCTAACAAATACTTCTTTAACATATGCCTCCGAATGCTGAGATCTCGGTTTCCATAGAATCAGCCTTTGACCTGTTGTTATCCAGCAGTGGAAGACTAAAAAACAGCCCCTCCCAATGGTGCTCTATATAATAAAACCAAATGGCTGGGACAAAGGAAAACAGCTGACCTTGCCTGCCCTGGAGGTGGGTAAAAAAAGACAACAGTGCTACACTGAACTAAACCCTGTAAAAAAAAAAAAGAGAGCAAGATACACAGCATTTATGTGCATGCAGCTGCTTTGGTCAAGAACACGAGAAAAAAAGCTATAGTGATAAGCCGTTCAGATGGTAAGGGAGTAGAAGAAAAAAGCTCAGAGCCAATCAACAGAGCGTAATAAAAACAAAGGACTATCTGTTAAAGCCCTGGACTTCATCATCCCCTGTGAGGAGAACTTCGATCACCATGGCAAGGCGGGCTGCAAGACAGCTACAAAGCCCTTATGAAGCCTGTTAAGCCCCCCCGATTCAGCTCATGGAGTTCCCAGCTGCTGATCAATTAGCGGGCAGCTGAAACAGCTGCTGACCATGCAAACGTCCTACTTTCACTGGTTCTTCAACCCAGGCAGTTCTTCGACAACATGTGCTGACCCCTGTGATAAACTGCTAACGCATCCAATCTGAAGGCCTGTTCCCATCTGCTGGTTAGGGAAGCTGACCAGAGACTGGCCTGTCGTCGAGTCAGAGACATGCTCACGGCTGGGTAACAAATAAGCAGCTTGTGTATGATGAACAGAGAACTGAGCTCTGCAGGTCAGCACGGCAGGCGGCCAAGCCTCAAAGCAGCCAACACGTTAACACTGCACACTAAAGCAAGTGTAGTCCTGATGGAGGAACACAGCAAACAGAGGAGGGTGCACTGAAACCGGAGTTTCCTGACTGATACCAGCAAACTTGTAGCAAACTTGGTCGAAACGACACAGTCTGTGTGAGTGTGTGTGTGCGCGCATGTTTTTTTTTTAAAGACACTCACCCATCCTCCTTGGCTCTCCACCCAAGGTTCAATCCGCTCATCCAGGTACACGGTCATCCACTCTACAATCCTGGCCACTAGGGGACTCATCTCCTTCTCCACACACTCCACGCACAGCGCTCCGCCAAACGCGAAGAGCCCCACTATTCGTCCCCAGTTGACGCCGTCCCTGAACACCTCATCCATTACGTTCTCAAAGCTCTGGTAGGCCGTGGCAGGCGTGATGTGCAGTGTGCTGTGAAGGTCGTTGAAAGCGCGGGAGTAGCGCAACTCAAATTCGTGGGCCGTGTCTCGCAGGGCCACCTTCACACCGTCCATCACCTCCGCTTGGTGATGCCTCGGGGACCCTGGACCTGTCCCGTTAAAAGTCCCATTAGCACGTGTCTCTAATGTTTGCTCATCGTCCAAATCTGGCTCCCCAGTACCACTGTTGTCCGGGGGCTCACTGGGCAATATGTGGTGGATTGGATAGTTCCTCTGAGACAGTTTAAACCTAATGTAGAAAAGCACCAGTTCTCTGTTTCGAGACATTTTGTGTTTAAATTAGTTCCTCTTGCTTCACTCTGGTCTGTTTCACTCTGTGCCTCTCTTGGTCCGACCTAGCTGTGGTTAGAGCGAACACACACTATGCTTCTTCCTGGGATTCCACTGTTCAGACCGCCATGGTCAGCTGACAGCCACAGGACACTTGGAGGTGAAAACCCAACCTACAAAAGGCTGACAGATCAGCTCAGGCCCTGCAGAAAAACAACAAGAGAAGGTCAAAGTCTCAATAGACAATCCATATAAGATACTGGGAGTGTAACAGAAGTGATGGGTTGCATGAGGGCAGTCATGTACTTCCAAATTGAATTTGGGCAGGTGAGGTCATAGGCCAGCTCTCTAATTGGGCTGTTATATATACAGCAGATGGCAACGACATGAAATACACAACAGTAGACTAAATATGTATTGAAGGAAGAGAAGGGAGGTGGGAGAGAGTGAGGGTGATAGGGTGTCATAGGGTGTCAGGAAGGTGAGGAGAGATCAGAGAGAATGTCTAGCCAGATATTTCCACAGCCGATCCTCTCCTTATCAATGACCTCTGCCCTCCAGTCTGAGCAACCCCAGCTCCATGTTGTCTCTGGACAACTCACACACTAGGCTGAAGTGTCCCACATACACATCCCCTTTCCCCGAAGATTTTAAGCATTGCTCCAGCTTTTAACACGTACCCAAGCGCCTGGAGAAAAACAATGTATTCTCATGGCCTGCAGTCATGGCTTCCAGATGTGTTTTCAATGAAGTTCAGGCAAACACCAGTCGTGTATAAGCAAATATGATTATATCTATAACAATTCTAACATTTAGAGATGTACTGTTCAAAATCTGTCCAGCTTTCTACGTCACAAGCCAGAATATTGGAATATCCACACCTCCTGAGAGTGCTCCCTCCACCCACCAGGTAAAGCAGTAAACAATAGTTACCATTCAGATTAGGAAACACCATGTTGAAGCTCCACACAAAATGCTAAATTATTCGCTGGTCATAAGAGCTCAAAACACTTCATCAGGTCGCAGTCGAAGAGGACAGAAGAGCAGCATGGGTTGAATTTTATTTTTTCTATGGTAAGATGCTGGCAGTAGGGGCGGGGAGATCTGCCTCCGAACTGAGCTGCTGAAAAACGGGAAGACAGGAGATCTGGCGTAGAGAAGCGGCATAGGTTGTCTTTATTTTTTATTGTAAGATGCTGGCGGTAAGGGCGGGTAAGATTTGAGGACCTGCTGCCGCAAAGCGCTACTCAACTCCGGGCAGAAGGCGGTAGACGAGAAGCCGATCTGAGCTACTACAACCCGGGGAAAGACTGAGGATATGCAGCCACACGGAGCTCAAAGAGCGGGATATCCACAGTGCTAGAGAGCTGGAGTCAGCGAGATCGAGCTAGAAGGCGATCGAGCTAGAAGTAGTTCAAACATGTATGTTTGAACTACTTTTTTTTTGTATTTTTTGTATGATTGAATAATTTTTTGTATGGTTGAATTATATTTTTTTTGTATGGTTGAACTACTGCAGCCATGTCTGTAATTCCACACATTGTGGTAACAGTCACTATGTGAGTGGCAGGCGTGCTGAAAGATTGTAGAAGGGCGTGGCCAAGTTAACAGCAGCTCATGTAATATGTAATGAGCAGCAGAAAACAGCACAGTCTGCAGGGGACTAAAACGGAAGGTAATACATGTTGGTAACAATCATTTCATACAAGCCATTTCCAGCAAACAACTTCAGAAACATGTTTTCTGGAACTCAGATCTAATTTAAATAGTGGAAAAATGTTCATGGGTCTCCTTTAAAGACCAACTTAGACTCTGGAACTGAGACATGTGAAACTGCTACTGTTGGAATTAGCATGTTAGCTTTTTATATTATGTCAGATTACTGAACAATTTAATAACACCTTCCCAAAGCCTTTTTAAAGCCTAGTTTATACTTCTAAATCAACATCGGAATGGATAGACCCAACCATTATCCGTCCGTTGACGCCAGGGCTGTCCATCAGCTAGGCAAGCACAAATAAAGTAGATTCCAATTTTCTAACTATCCATCTCAGTCAATGGAGAGCGCACGCCTGTGATTGGTCAGCCCAATATCAGCCACAGATCATTTAACCAGAACAGTGATCTATAGTTAATGTATCAGTAGTCGATGCAAAGTTTGGGCACTAGATGCTTTATATTGAAAAGTTTATCTAATATGGTCTTTTGGCAATTTCGAGCACAATGATGTGTAGAGAACAACAAAACAGACCACTGTATTTGTTTAAATATGTTTTTAGAGTATTCTATGAGCTGCACTTTTAGTATAAAGCTTTCAAGCTCAATCAAAACTTACTTTCTGTCGGTCAGTGCTCCTTGAGGTGTGATGCGTTTACACAAAATGACAAAAATAAACTCTAGTTGGCACAGCACTTATAGACATGTCTGCCAGAAAAAGTAAGCAACCCCAGCTGTCCTGGTGGTGATTAGATTTGCAACACTGACATATAAAAGAAAAAACGTCTCCATCACTACGTCTGCGTGCTAACTTGCTGACGGAAAAGTATGAGCTGGGCTGACGTGTCAATTATTTATTGCTTTCAAATTTATTTTAAACATGTTTTATTATTTATCACATACTACCGTGTTAGTGTGGAGGCATTAAGTACAATTGATTTTTTAATTAAAGGAAATGTATGGCTGCCATATTCTCTCTCTCCGTCTTATTTTTGACTTGGACTTAGGTGATAATGACTTGACCTGGAAGATTCTTTTTAGGACTTGGGACTCGTACTTGGTATGTTGAACCAAGAGCTTTGACTTGGAGTCAATTTATACTAATCCTTCAATGTGACTTGGACTCGCACTTGGACTCAAGTGTGACTTTGACTCAAGAGGTGGTGACTCGACTAAAACTCTAGCTGGTACTAGTTGGTTGGAGTGATGAAGACTCATTTAGCTGTGTTTCAGTTTCAGTGATGTGTTTAAAAAATTAGGAGCATAAGTACCCTCTAGAAAAAAAGCTTTTCCTGCAGGGAAGGTTTTGGCTCTTGATTCATGCTGCTAGCCTTAAATAAGCAAGGAGGCTTCAACATCAGGAAGTAGACCACAGCACAACAAAGTAATATTTTACTTCCACTACAGGGAATACACACAAAGACATCCGGTAGTAAGGCTAACCATGCTACTTGCTAATATAAGATGCTAAAGAAAATACAAACTCTTTAATAACTTTATCTTGGCTTAAGAAAATATTCTAAAGCACATCTCCAGACCTGTGCGGCACAAGACTCCGCTCCATCTCAACATTTCAATTCAATTCAATTCAGTTTATTTATATAGCGCCGTTTCACAACAGATGTCATCTCAAGGCACTTTACAAGAACAGTTATTACAATACAATCTTTAATGTAGAAATTAGAGAACCACAGAAGATGTGTTGTCTTCGTTTGTAATATCAGTTTTTAATATGCAAGCCAAGTCTGTCTACAACTTATTCAGAAAGTAGAACTAAGTCAAAAAAAGATCCCCAATCGATTACTTTGATAGATGTTGCAGCCAATTTTTCAACACAGACATTTTACACTTACAACACGCAACACGCCCATTTTACACTTTGTTTAGCTGCTTTGAATTCAGGAAGCCAATAATTGTTAAACCATCTCTGAGGCATCTTTGTATTTAAACAATGCACTGAACTCAGAATCTGATCTTTCTGATATGCTTACCAGTTTATATAGCTTCTGGGAAAAAAACATTATCACTTTCAGCCTTCAAATAATTGAAAACTGACGTGTTTTAACGTTCGAGAAAAAAGATACAAGAAAAAACACAGATCTCAGATGAAGAAAATCACTGACTGCGGTACCATTTTATGAAATTCAACTTATTAATAGATAACAATGCAATGTAATTACTAATGCAATCCATCCTGTAAAAGAAAAACAAAACACACTTGAATAATTACATTCCAATCCATGTTACTGCAACCATCTAACTGAGATGTTCTTCAATAAAACATCAATGGGAGAAGCTACCTTCGGCCTGTTGTTCTTCAACCCAGTCGTTGATGATAAAATAACGCCAGCGATAAAATCACGCCAACATTCTCCTATTTGCATGTTGTTATTCGTATAGTCACAGTGTGTACAAATAACAAGGTCATATGAGACACAGACATTTTTTAAACGTTTAAATACTGGGAACTATTTTCTCAGAAGGCGAAGCACTGCTGCTTGGGCGGAGTGATTATCGCAGCACCCGAGAAGCGCTCTTCCGTCAACAAACCCAACGTGAATCGTGATTATGACTGACTTTGAGGAATTATCAGAGGATTTTTATTTTATATCAAACCAAAATCCCATGATTGTAAACTGTGTATTTACTAGTAAATGCTGACTATTACCCCAACTCTGAGCGAACTCTCTGCTCCTAAACCACGGCGCTTCTCGGGTGCTGCGATAATCACTCCGCCCAAGCAGCAGTGCTTTGCCTTCTGAGAAAATAGTTCCCAGTATTTAAACGTTCAAAAAATGTCTGTGTCTCATATGACCTTGTTATTTGTACACACTGTGACTATACAAATCACAACATGTAAATACGACAATGTTGGCATTATTTTATCGCTTATTGGAATTATTATGCTAGCTGGACCCATTTACATCCAGTCTTTGAGCTAAGCTAGGCTATCGGTGGGTGTGTCAAACACACAAAAAGGACGCACGGAGACGAAAAAAGGTATGTATGGACCTATCTAATTCTGGGGGACATAGTGAATAAGCTAAAGTCCCAAAAAAATCGAAGTGTTCCTTTAAGTCAATCGCGATTTGTGTCCTTTCATTTGGTTTAAATTGCGCAACAGGTGGAGAGAAACATAACTTCTATGCTGGTCTTGGGTTAAGGATCAAGATTACTAATCCGACTGTTAAAGGTTCGATTCCCCTAGGCTGCAAACTTTTGTAGGCTTTTCAATCAGCTGCTGGTGTGCACAAAATTAGGCCTTTACGTGCTCCGTCAGCAGTATCTTAAACCTTGTGCATAGGGGTTCTTTACTTAGTATAACATTATAGCCTACTAACTTGCTTTACTTAGTATAATAACATTATACTAACTAATAATGCATGTGCTTTACATTAAGTAGGGCCTAAAACAGACTTATTTACAAGGTTTAAGATACTGCTGACGGAGCTCATAAGAGCTATAGGCGCTTGCTTTCAACTAAACGTTTTGTGCAGCCTGCAGGCCATCAACCGACTGAAGCATCAGGACACCTGGTCAAAGAAGAATGATTAAAAAAACGTAAGGAAAATTGCACTCTAGTGGAATTGAACCTTTGACCGTAGGTAGGCTTAGTAATCCTGATACTTAACCACTAGACCACCATAGAAATTATGCTTCAGACAAACGGCGATTGACTGAAAGCAGCAGAATGAAAATGATGAAAATGATCGGCATTGAAAAAAAGATTGGCATAAAAAAATATGAAAGTGAAAACATTTGATTGTAAGTGAGGTAATTGTTTTAATGCATATATTTTGAGTTTCATTTCAATTTTTTTCACTTTGAATTTTTATTTCACTTAAAATACAGAAATTTCCCCTACATTTATTTCAGATTAAAAATTAAGATTTTCAGTTACAATTATATTTTTCAATGCCAAATTTTATTTTCAGCTTCATCTCAAACTGGTCTCCTTATAACCCCACAGAAGATCAGCCAGTCTGACTTAAGTAAACAAAGAAAATGTATAAATAAGGTCAAAAAGAAAGAAACCTTTAGTTTTAACTGTAGTTAAACCCCCAGTCTCATGGAGAGCCGGAATAGCTTTGTGGATAGTAAGCAACAAGGGTGCAGTGTTTACAATGGCCACATGGTCCCAAGCTGCCAACACGTGGCTCGAGTTGTAACAGCGCAGAGTGGATGTAAACACTGCAGCTATACCATAGGAAGAACATCGAGACGAAATATGGCGCACGGTGAAACAATAAATTGATCAAAGTGAAGCTTCGTGTAATCAGCATTATGGTGTCTGTAATTTTCTCATAGAAAAAAAAATAAATCGGCCCAACTTTTCTGAATGTACCAAGTCTATCTGAGATTTGATGACCGACTCCGAATCAAATATTCACAGTAGGCGATGATAAATAGAATATTCAGTTGATGATAACAATCGTAATAAATCCAGTGTAACACCCGTGTCTTACCAGAATTGGACGAAAAACAATATGTATTTTTTAAATCCTTGGTCCGGTGGTCAGCTTCGTTCAGACAAACGGAACAGACTCTTTCGATGTGACGCTTCAGTGTATAGAAAGGCTGTCAAGTGAGTAATGTGAACACAACCACTCTGCCTACGAGGTTGCGCAGGTTTATGGTACACGCACATACACGCGCCCCCTTTCTGGGCCCTCCCTGTTGCGTAACAGGAGGCGAAAATTTCAGTGGGTACGCTCCATTTGTCATGCGGCGAGGCAATCCGTGCGGCAGGTAGAGGTGGAGGGCACTTGAAGCGTATATCTGGTACGTATATAAGAGCTCTTTGGTTTGCTCTTACAGATTGTTTTCGGATGTCAAACACTTAACTCCAGCTGAGA
This sequence comes from Apricaphanius iberus, assembly GCA_028564705.1. Taxonomy (NCBI): domain Eukaryota; kingdom Metazoa; phylum Chordata; class Actinopteri; order Cyprinodontiformes; family Aphaniidae; genus Apricaphanius; species Apricaphanius iberus. Next base: position 263,470 of record JAPXFQ010001564.1, read on the forward strand.
GGAAAACCCCTCCATTGTCTATTCGTTAAGGCTTCCGCTGGGGCTGGGCCATTTGCCGGATGACTGTTGAGGAACGCATCCAGAGTCGGTAGTTCGCATTCAAATATGATCTGGACCTATGGCTGCAAGATTTCTCTACTGTGAATAAAAATGTGCCATAAACCCTCAAAATATAAAAATAATATTGTATAAGGAATATTGCATGTGTTGTTCTTAAATCCATAAAATGTTATCATTACGGAAACCCTGTATACACAAAACATTTAATCAACTAAAATAAAATAATCAAGCAAAATGTATCAATGTATTACGAGTATAACGTTATGTTTTCAATGTTAAGATTTTAGCAGATAAATCACAAATTTCAGTAAAAACCAAACAATACCATATAAACAAAAGGTTACATAAACTTTATCTTATGGTTGTATTTTAACAAGTTTGCCAAATATTTTAGAAGGGAATATTCCCAGAGTGCTGCGGATGAACAGAGCCCTAAAGGTCGAGTCAGGCCATTATTCTCCTGACTTCAACACTGGGCACGGTGCTTTAATTAAGACACTACAATTACACCACTTTGAAGCATCGCCCTGCATTTAAATAGCATATTTAAATAGCATTTTCCACACCAGCAATGGAAACAATAGCAGTTTTAAGTCAGGCAATGACGACTAACACAGCTCCACCTTTGCTATCCTTTACATAGGCAGCAACCCAGTGAAATATGGCTGTCACCCTTCCAATCTCATAGAAAACTGCGATCTTACAACTGTGTTTTACAAAGCAAGACGTGCTTTACAGAAATCCTCAAACACATCTTAAGCAGAAAGACGTACAATTAAAATAATCCGCAAGAAACAAAATATATGTTTCACGTTCTTCGATATCTGTCGACCGTTTTGCTGTAGAGAATCACGAGCAAAGCCATCCGCGCTTTACTTTGCACGTAATTTCCCCAAATAAAGAACGCGTGGATCGGAGTGTGACTCGTGGGATCAGCTGGAACTCTTACTTGTAGGACGGTCTCCACAAAATCATGTCTGTCGGCAAACTATTCGAACCGTAGTAGGACTAAGACCGATCCGATCCGTCATTGCTAGCCTGCTTGGCTAACGCCGACGGAGCTAGTCCAGAACGATCACTGGTTCCCAGAGATCCGCCCACCGCTCTACGTGGTGCGTGACTATGCCACAGCCCGTGCTGTGCTCGTTCACAAGAGGAATAAGAAAAGTTTGATTCACTACCTCATACATTAAACCCTATGCAATGCTGTTGAGGTTGAAAGCCACGGTTGTTGTGAACTAGCCTACCCCTGGCAAATGTGAGCTAAACAATAACCAGGGTGTTAGTTAAAACTGTAAATTAAAATATAACCTAAAACTGTACAAGTAAACAGTATTTAGCCTACTTACAGCTTAATTATGACATTGGCCCATATAGCAGATGTTAGTCGCCTTTACATTTAGGATAACAACTAAAGATGTAAGATATCTCCATAGTAACCTTTGTTACCCCCCAAAACGTAGTACTCATTTAATGTCAGTTTTAACTATTGGGGAAATTCCATTAATATAATAAAACTAAAGAATTGTTTTTATCCCTAAACTTTCTGTAAAGGATATCAAAGTATTTTATTTTGAAGAAGAATTTTCAGAACCACCCCCTCTTAAAATTACATTTAGTATTACGCTCATCATAAAGAACATCAATATTCAGCTTTTTGAATGTAAAACCATCCAAACATTGAGTTTGCATTGTGAGTTCGACAGAGCAGTTTTAGCAATTCGGAAAGAAACCTAATAAAGTATCCTTGGGGATTTAAATGACTCTAGAGAATTTTAAATCAACCAATATTGCACAGAAAAGTCTACAAGCAAAGGACACCCCTAACAACTGCCAACATGCTCAGTTATGGCTGTCACCCAAAAAGCAGACCACTAGATATTAAGTCTACAAAAACAGTAAAATGTTATCAGGGGACCTAAAGCATCCTCTCGTCGGTGTGAGAGTGCATGGCTCTACAATCTGATACTGACTACTTACGTTTAATTTCCATCAGAAGTTAAAAACAAAGGCCTGACTAACGATTGCCATAGGGAGCTACAAAAAGGAATATTCTTCTGGAATTATTTGGACACCAGAACAGAGAGGACATATTCGGTGTTAAAATTCAACTAAATTCAAAAATACTTTTTTGATCTCAAAGAGAAATTCATTTTTTGTAACTGTTACAAGTTTAAGAGTTTAGAAGCTGATGGTTGGGGTTATGAAGGATGTCTTGTAGAGGTCTTCTACAAGATGGCCGGTTTACAGCACTGCACATGCAAGAAGCTCCTCAAACACCTCACAGCTGAAAGTGAGATAACGAGCAAACCACTGGTGTTAAAAACCGGTGTAACATGATTTTCTGCGACCATCATATTCTGTGACTCTGGGGGGAGCAGTTTCACTGATTAGTCATAAGCAAAACGTTGTGCCACTTTGTAAAAAATCATGAATTCCATTAATAAAATCTGATATGAGCTGAACATTGTTTTGCAAAGATTATGGGAGGGTCACATAATATGATAGGACATGTAAACTGTAAGAACTGGTGACCTCTGAGCCACTGTCATTCAGTCACATTTACAGTAAAAAAAAGTTATTTTTACAACGTCTATGCACACACTGTCACCTCAAAAAAGTTCCAACTCTCAAAAAAGGTTTTTGAGTGATGGCACGGTCACACAATACCCATAATAGGAGCATCTACCATCACGATTGGTGACCCACTGATGTATTAACTAAACAGCGACACTCAGAATCACGGAATACGATGGTTGCAGAAAATGTTGTGACATCGACATTGAAAAAGCACAAATATCCCCGTGAAGTCCTTTAGCAGATGTTTGTCTTCGTTTAATCTGTTATTTTCTCCGGAGATTTACCGTGTTTTATGTTTCAGAAGTTGTTTGAAATGAAACGTATCATAAAGGGTCACAATATGTAGCCTAAGCCAGAATGCAACTGAAAGATGGTTTGTGGCACAGGTTGGCTATCTGTAAGATATTGATATTAATTTAAAATTAACGTAACATAATGCTGCTGCATTAAATGTAAAGTGAAAAGTTATGTAGGCTAAAGAAATACAAATTATTTTCCAGCAATTCGATCAATGTAGCTTGTTGTTTTGCCAATATGTTAATAGCCTACAAAATGTTAATTACGTCGTTTTATTTAGTTGGACATGCAACTAAAGCTAACAGTTTTTTGCTTTTTGTTCTTATTGCTGCTACTATATGAACTCTCCACTTAGTGGCGGACTGGGTCTGGACGTTCTGGAGAATACCAGAACGGCCGGTGCAGCAAGACGGCCGATCAATCTATGGCACAACACCTGCCTCTGTAAAGCCGTCACATTACTTTTTTCTTTTCACCCCCCCGTCCCCTTTTCTTGCTTATAATCGGCTGTTCCATGTCCAAACTGATAGGCGGCAACATTGCGCCTGGAGGCCCATGGATGCGCAAGCTCACTCTACAATACTCGTCACTCAACCCTGCCACACAGTTTCATTGGCAGATTATTTCTTTTAAGAAGCTTTCGACTAAAATTAAGTATTTTAAGGGTTAGATTAGTACCATTTACCAACTCATACTTTTTACTTTTATGTGTTTTATGTAGTTACCTCATCTGCATATTGTTCAGCAGAGAAACATTTAAAGAGTGTTGTTTATTTCTCTGAGTATTCAAGTTAACTTTATAATTACAGCCACTTTACATTGTGATTTATCATAACCCATAACTTTGGTTTTTGTGTGGTTTAGGTAGTCACCTCACGTGTATATTGTTCAGCAGAGATATATTTGAAGAGGGTTGTTTATTTCTCAGTGAGTATTCAACACTATGCTTTTAAGACATCTTTTAGTCAACATCATTGATAATGCTATAATTTGGAAGATAAAACATAATGGGTTAAGATTTAAGAATTTTGAGAACCTTGTCTGTTGCTGATGGGCTTTCATGCACATCTGTTGTTGGCTGGGCAGAGTAAAAGTCCATTTTTTTTGTCCCAGTCCACCACTGTATCTTACTTGAAAAAAAGCCTGATCAAACTTAAAAGGCTTCTATGTCTTTACAAAACCAATGTGTTACTATCTAAACACTTTTAGTTTAAAGGTGATAACATGAAAGCATGAATAGTACATTTCAACACAGAAAATCTTAAAATTGTGATATTTCACTTGCCTAAAAGATCATTACATCCTCTGTCTATGAAGGGTTAAATAGTCCTCAAAATGTTTTTGTTTTTTCTTGTTGACTTAATTGTGGACATCATAGCATACAGTCCTTTGCATGATCAAACGTACTCCCAAATTTGGCAAAAAAATATTTTACTTGTCAAAAATGTATTATAGCTCCATGTTTACTCTTGGAGGGATAGATTTACCTAAAAATGACTTTAATTATATGTTGTTATTTTACCCATCACAGTATACTGTGCCTTTTCCATCATCATAGATACCCCTAAAAGGCAAAGAATTACAATTTTACTCGCCAAAAATGGATTATAGAATCCTGGTTACATATGAAGGGTTAAATATGTCTCACAATGACATTATTCATTATCTGTTGATTATATTGTAACCGTCACAGCATCCTGGTCTTTTTCCATCATCATATATACCACCAAAAAGGAAAAAAAAATACATTATTAGTCGGCAAAAATGGATTATAGCATCCTAGTTACATATGAAGGGTTAAATATGTCTCAAAATTACTTCATTATCTGTTGATGATATTGTAACCATCACAGTATTCTGGTCCTTTTCCATCATAGATACTAGCAAAAGTCCCAAAAAAATGACAATTTTACTTGCTAACAATTGATTACAGGCTCCTGATTACATATGAAGGGTAAAATATTTCTCAAATTTACTTCATTCTTTATCTGTTGATGGTATTGTAACAATAACACCATACAGTTCATTTCACATCATTAATAATCCCAAAATGGCAAACTAAATGACCATTTTACTTGCCAAAAATTGATTACAGCTTCCTGGTTACATATGAAGGGTAAAATATTTCTCAAAATTGCTTATTAAATATCTGCTATATTGTAACCATCACAGTATTCTGGTCCTTCCTTATCCATCATCATAGATAGAGAAAAAAATGACAATTTTACTTGCCAAAAATTGATTATAGCATCCTGGTCTCATATGAGTGGCGCTGTTTTGTTAATACATCCGTAGGTCACCAATTGTGATAGTAGATGCTCCTACTATATATATTACTCAAAAAGATCTTTGAGAGTGTGGGAACTTTTTTGAGGTGACAGTGTGTGCATAGATATATTGTAAAATTAACTTTGTTTTTTTTACTGTAAAGGTGACAGAGGCTCAGAGGTCACCAGTTCTTACAGTTTACATGTCCTATCCCATTATGTGACCCTTCCATACTCTTTGCAAAACAATGTTCAGCTCATATCATATTTTATTAATGGCATTCATGATTTTTACAAAGCTCTGTTCACAATTGTCAAATTTACAATGCATCCTAGTTACATATGAAGGGTTAAATATGTCTCAAAATTACTTCATTATCTGTTGATGATATTGTAACCATCACAGTATTCTGGTCCTTTTCCATCATAGATACTAGCAAAAGTCCCAAAAAAATGACAATTTTACTTGCCAACAATTTATTACAGGCTCCTGATTACATATGAAGGGTAAAATATTTCTCAAATTTACTTCATTCTTTATCTGTTGATGGTATTGTAACAATAACACCATACAGTTCATTTCACATCATTAATAATCCCAAAATGGCAAACTAAATGACCATTTTACTTGCCAAAAATTGATTACAGCTTCCTGGTTACATATGAAGGGTAAAATATTTCTCAAAATTGCTTATTAAATATCTGCTATATTGTAACCATCACAGTATTCTGGTCCTTCCTTATCCATCATCATAGATAGAGAAAAAAATGACAATTTTACTTGCCAAAAATTGATTATAGCATCCTGGTCTCATATGAGTGGCGCTGTTTTGTTAATACATCCGTAGGTCACCAATTGTGATAGTAGATGCTCCTACTATATATATTACTCAAAAAGATCTTTGAGAGTGTGGGAACTTTTTTGAGGTGACAGTGTGTGCATAGATATATTGTAAAATTAACTTTGTTTTTTTTACTGTAAAGGTGACAGAGGCTCAGAGGTCACCAGTTCTTACAGTTTACATGTCCTATCCCATTATGTGACCCTTCCATACTCTTTGCAAAACAATGTTCAGCTCATATCATATTTTATTAATGGCATTCATGATTTTTACAAAGCTCTGTTCACAATTGTCAAATTTACAATGCATCCTGCTAGTGTTTTCTAAAGGTTACCAGCATACTAAGCTACATTATTAAAACTGCTGTACAGTATCAGATAACCTTCCAGTAATTGTCCTAGATAATTTTCTATAGGTTATTGTAAATCTTAAATTTAAGATTAGAAAAGCACTCAGAGCTTAGACCTCTGCCAAGGTAGCACAGCCAAGGATGGGGTGTGTCATCTGAGTTAAAGGGTGGGTTCCAGATGGGGGTGGGATTACATCAGGAATAGGCTCAGATCACCTTTTCTGGAATAGTCAATGATTGGTTTAGAATTGATGTCAGACAAGAGTCCACGTGAATGATTCTGTTTGCAAGAGGATATTGTGATTAAACACAGATTAGGAAGCAGGTGGATAAGAATATGAGAGGATGGTCTGAAGTGGAATAAAAGTCAGTAAGGGGTGGAGACACCTAGGGTCAACTATCCACAGTAATGGCCAATGCATAAGTCAGATGAAGATATCAAGAGACCCAGCTATAAGTGAGCTTTTGAAAATGACTCATCAAAATCCATCAGGTTAGGAGAAAACGGATTAAAATGCTCCATTAGCGAGATTTTTAACTTGTGAGGCAACTAAAAGTGAATTGTTTAATCAGACCATGTTAACATTTTTAGATGGACTAGTGCATATATGTTCATATGGCGCCAAAACTCTAGTGGGGCAAGTATTACACACTTTATGCTTTGATTATTAACATATCAAACCAAAAGTGGTGTTGCTGCTTAACTAGTAAGCATCCGTTTCAGTGAACTAGAGCGCATGTAGGATTTTTTTGAATGTTTTTTCATTTTTTATTTCACTTGTTCTCCATTATGAAAAAAAGGCATCAACTAACTCCATAACTTGCACTTTAAGGCCTAATAGTCGATGACTTGAACTTCTAAGTTTCACAGTTTGACTAGAGCTCGGTTTTGCAGGTAACTAGTAAATAGTGGAGACATTTTATTTTAAAGCTAAAGAAGATGGCGTTGAAAGGAAAGAAGACAAGAGGGAGAGCAAAGAGAAGAATCATGGATGGACTCAAGGTGGACCTGATAGAAGCACTAAGTCGAACCAGACGAGTCTCCGTAGAGACCCATTGAGGGAGCAGTCAAAGGAAGACTGGCTCCATTCTTTGGAAAAAAATAAAGTTTTTAAGAGTATGCCAAAAGTAGCTGGAACAGGCCAGAAATCAAGATTTATTGATTACTTCAACAATGTTTGGAAGATTACATCACATTATTATGTATAGAACCATATAAGCACTTTCATTTCTATGTATATTACATGGAAAACTTTACAGTTTGTATTTTTTCATTTACTGTATAATATACATATTTATTTATATAATCCCTGGCATTAGGGAAGAAAAGTAGACATCAATAGGGAAGGAATGCCTTAAAAAAATATTACATACATCCTTTAAAAAAAAAAAAAGGTATGAAATCCATTCTAAATGATCATGGATCAATTATGTCATATGTCATGATATCTGATGACGTGAGCTTTCCTGAACATTTTTAACTGGAAATCTAAAGTAAATCAACATTAATGGACATTCTGAATTGATAAACTGAGTGGTGCTAATTAAGGAGCAAGTTAATCAAAACAGATGTGTAGAAAGTGTGGAAATGGACAGTAATCCTTGTAATGTCTGAGGAGGAGCCAACTGATAGCCGTTTGCGGGGTTTTGAGAGCCAATCGGAATCCTATAACGGTTTGTCTGTAAAGAGTCAGCAAAAAGAGGTAATGAACAAGAAGCCAGAAGAATCTGTTTGGATATCATAGTTCTTGTTGGAAAAAAAGTAGTAATAAAACAAATGAAAGTAAATATTCAAAATAAATAAAACTTCACCAACAAGGACAGAACATGTGTGCCACAGAGCGATATCCCAAATAAAGCTATTTGATCTCTGACAGTATTACGAGCAGCAAACCATTTCAGTCGCTACTGATAGGAAGAAGTTGCTGCTTAACCACACAAATATGACAGGAAGAAGAAACTGATAAGGTCCTCCTTTCCAAACAGGCACAGTTGGCAGAAAGCCATTTTTAATTTCTATGCTTCATTTAGACTGCCTTTGATACACAAAAGAAACCGAAAAGTATCCAAGAAAATAGATTAAATTTGCAACACTAAACTATATCTTTACAGTTTTTTAGTGGGACGATGAGAGACGACAGCCAGCCAGCACGCGCACACACACACACATATATATATATATATATGGAGAGAGAGAGAGAGAGAGCGAGAGAGATATTGTGCCAGTCACAGTGCTGTTCATCCCAGAGAGCAAGAAGGGAGGGGGGGGACAGGGTTGGAGGTTTCTTTACAGGCTGAGAGCCGGTAGAAATTCTTAACACTTTGATGTAGAATCCTGAACCAAGACCAAAAACAGTCCTTTTCCAGTCCTCCTGATTTAGCTCTCTTCTAATGTGATCCAGTCTGAAAGACGAGAAGAAAGTCCACCTCAGACCTTTCACCTTAGTTTTCATTTTTCCTTGTCCCCATTGTTTCGCCTGGCCGTGCGCCGACTCCTCCTAGGAGACAGGAGTCCGGGCAGGCATCCCGTCGGGAGTGGCGATTTGGAAGACGGTGCCAATACGCAGGAAGAAGCGTCTGAGGACGGCCCGCAGCTCCGGGATCAGATCAAATTGCATCATTTCACACAGGTGGGGGTAGTAACAGGAAGCATGGGGCTTAAACTGTGAAAGAGAAACATGCATATTAAGAATTTTAACATTTAATCTAATTTGAACCTTAAAGTGTAGTGTGTTTTGTAGGGATTTTATGTTATAGGCGACTACAAAGCAGTTTAAATGATACCTGTAATAAAAAGGTACACACGGTTTAATAGTTTATAAAAAAAGTGCAATGTGCATTTGTATGCAGCTCTCTTTACTCAGAGACCCTTAAATATAATCCGTAACAACCACGAAAAGTCAACCGAGAAGGTTACTAGGGAATGTCCCAAAGATTGAACAGCTCACAGACAACTGCTTAATCCAGAATCTGAGCATAGGAACAATCCAGTACAACTGAAATCACACCAAAACAGGTTAGAGAAGAGCATTAATCATAAAGGCAGTGAAGAGGCAGTTCTGGAGGAGCTGCTATGATCCATAGCTCAGGAGGGAGAATCTGTCAACAGGACACCTTGTATTTGTGAGCTCCAGTTTCAGCCCATGTAGGGAGAGAGCACTGGTCAGAATAGCGTTAAAGACTAGTGTTCATAAAAGCCTATATAATAGGGAGAAAACTAACACACTATGAAACTAGGAAACACAGTGGCAGCATCATGGTGTCGGGATGCTGCTTTTCTTCTGTAAGGACAGGGGAGCTGGAAAACATGTGAAAGGACTTAAGTGGAGGTTCACTTTATTAAACATGCAGTCCAAACTTCGTTTTTTCCATTACCATTTCCATTTTTCCTTGAAGGGCCATTTTTGGCAGAAAGTATTGACAAGCTATTTTTAACTAACTATTAAAATACTAATAAATATCTGCATTCGACGAGTACTTCTTAAAATTAAATAATGAGCATCTTTTAAAATATTGTGATTTAGAACTTTTCAAATAAACACATTTCATTTGATTGATAAAATAGCATATAGATGCACATAAATAGAACTTAAAGGTTATATTTAAATATTCCTCTAAAGTTTATAGGGTCACATCAATGGAAATGGCGGGCCAGATTTGAGTTTGACACATGTGATTTAGACGATAGGCAATAGCCCATTAAGATTAAAACCCTTTTCCACATGAGAACTGGCAAAGATGTGCAGCAAAATATAAAACCTGAACAGTCACTATGACAACATAAAAAAAAACATTCATTAGTTTTGCTAAAACCAAGTCAATGAAATGGAATCAGATCCAGATGATTGGATTAAAAGCCCCTTAATGAAGCCAGAACTAAAGCAAATTGAAAAAAATATTTTATGAGATCTAAAAAACCACTCTACCCTGGAAATCAAGAGGTCTTGCGAGAACACAATTTGAATTGTCTCTGCAAGACACTGGCATTGAGCAAAGATCCAAGTTACTGCATTACGTAAGCAGTTTGGGGAATCAATCAAATCGGTGTATCTGATGAAGGCAGGCCGGAGGATAGCTAAACTGATGACAACAGCGCTGCAATGTGCGGAATCATTTAGTGAACATTGAAAGATGGCTACAGATGAACACCTTTTTGTTTGAAAAAGCTTTGGCCGCTACAGTGAACAATTAAGACTTGGCTTTTCATCTAAAAGACGAGCAGAAAACCGCTCTCAAATTGTAACCTTGCAAGAAGGACGTTTTTGCTGTTTTGCTGACTGGTTATGGCAAGAGTTTAATCTACCAGGTAGCTACGCTACCGTTCTGGATACGTCACACCGTGTATTGTTGTGATTGGTCGTTATTGAAGTTTAAAATTTTATGTTTACTTAAAATATGACAATAGGCTTTTTATCAAAAAATTTTATGGCACGATTATAAAGCCTTTCTATAGGCTTTAGGGTGGTTTGGCTAGTCTGGGATCAAACAGCAGTACAGTACGACAGGTAGGCTTGGTTACGCCCTTTGAGTTAAGCCCTTTTCATTACTCGTTGTAGCCCTAAAAAGTGCTTCTTAGTGTACTGGCATGTTTGCAAACAAGGGATAAAATTAACCAAATATTTACCATACATATATTTTTTTTCATATGATGACGGAAAAATCTGAAGGCCTCTGGTAATTTCGTCTAATTACAATTCACATCCCTGACCACTTGGTACAGGCAAACACACATTCTTAACTTTACAGAGTTCACATAACTACATTTAAAAAAAGATTCCCATGAGACCATCATCTCAGACCTGGACATCATACTCAATGCATCTCACAATCTGGGAGCTGACAGCATGTTGTTATGGAGGCATCATCTGTGACGACAGCAGCAGACACAGATTAGCTGTGACAGATTATTACATTTTTACTGATGCAGAAAGAATGCATGCAGTTGGATTTCCTCTCACTGAAGTGAACCAGAAAAGCACTGGTTCAGAGAGTATTTCCCAATTCTGATTACTTCAGTTATTTTCCTGATTTCAGAACTTTGGCTGAAGAGGAGCACACAATTCCATTCTCCAGTGTTACAGCATAGCATGGGTAGAGCATGGATTTAGCGTCCATGTGGAGCGTTCAGGCAGAAGCAGGTGAACAGTTCAAAATTAATTCACGTAGAATGTGGATTTACTGTTTAGTATGTCCAGAGCGACTTCATTAAAATGAATAAAAACTAAATACCACTAATATGTTATGATAATAATTTAAAAACTGGGATGTAAGAATACATTATGTACATTTATTTGACCCTGTCAATCAAGATGACACACATACAAATTGTAGTGCGACCTCTGATACACAGCAACTTATTTTTTATCTTTATGTTTCTTTTCCTTCCACTTCATTGTTATGCCTAGCCCTGTGTTGATCAATCATATGAAATTCGATTTAGACAAGTTTAAGTTTTTTGCAAATAAATTCAATAAAAAATAAATATTTTACTCCTTTTAAACAACACTACACTATACCCAGCTTTATTTTGTCTAAACAGAACAGTGACTGTTTTGGCATTAAATTCTCTGCCAATAAAACCTGAGTCATGGATTGCGGTGAATCATGACCTCATACTAAGAGGGCATGACTCACCTAATGGGCAGCTACTGGAGAAAACATGGAATTATAAACATGTTTGACCAAAAACTCCTGATTGTATTACACAGATTCAATGATTTTGGAAAAAAACAACATAAAAATGCATGTAAATCTAGCTCATTTTCCCAGCCTCAACAGCTGACATCTGATGAGAAGTAAAGGCTTTGTGTGTTCCTGCCTTGTCATCGGGAAAGCGTAGCGTCCTGGTGAGCAGCAGCATCAGCAGACTGTTCCAAGCCTCTCTGTGGCTCTCTGAAGTTAGGCTGATGAAGTAGCTCAGAGCTTCGGTACACACCCTGAGAGACACGACATACACACAATTAATGAGAACTATGACACTAAAGGCCTGATTTATCAAGATTCCTGATAATGACGGCAAAATTATGTGCGGCGCTAAAAAAATTGCGTGAGTGGGTTGTCCTTAATTTGTGGGTGATTTACTAAGATTCAGATTCAGATGCAACTAAGGTTGCAACTAAGATGCAACTAAGTTGCTAAGATGCAACTATTCAGATGCAACTAAGGTTGCATCTGAATTCACAAGGGAATATCGCTTTTGGGCCAGATAATGCCTTATTACAGGCGGCGAACTCCTGCCCTGATTGACTCCCACTATATGGAAATAGTGTAAATAAATCAAGAGGTCTTGCGAGAGCACAATAGCCAGTATAGAGACAGATATACTGACCTCTGTATAAAGGTCCTCTTGAACGTCTCCAAGTAGCTTTAAACTTGTCTGTGTGAGTAAATGAACGTAGTATCTGCTAAAAATAAGGACCAGGTAAAATAAAAAAAACTGCTCTCTTTAAAAACTAAGGTGAGCTGTTTTAATGACAATTCACATCCATCAATGGATTTACAGCAACAGTTACTGCACCAGCGTCAGGGTTATATATACAGGTTTGCGAGACCTAGCTTTTATTTTGATAGTCCACTTGCACTTGTTGGCAACTGAATTTGTATATTAACTAACAATTTAGCTCAGAGTTAAATTTTTACTTTGAGTATTTGCTAAGAAAGTTAAGTAGAAGCTAGGGTTGGGCATCGTTTGCATTTCAACGATTCCAAATCTCACCATCGATTCCTGTTCTACACGGTTCTCAATTCCGATTCGTTGAGGTGCAGGAGAGTAGAAAAAACAAAATGTTTTCATTTGAAAAAGCATTTACACAGGCCATTTTAATTTGTTCCGTCAATCTGTCAATAAAGTTTAACCTGAACGGTTACTGTCACTTAAGTCAGGTTTAGATAAAGTAGCTACACGCCAAGTTATTTATCTTAAAGTTAATCTTAATTACTTAATGTTTTTTTCAAATGTAATTTTTTATTACATTTGAAAGAGAAAAAAAAGAAAAGAAAAAGAGCCCCCTCAAAAAAAAAAAAAGACAATACAGCACAGATTTGACAAAATTCAGCACACTACTTAGATACATAAAAATTCATTCCCTCCTGGATTCTGTTAAACTTAATCACCTCCCCCCCAATAAAATATAAAAACTTATCCCACATAATCAAATATGATTCTTTTCTATGATGTATTTTAGCCGTCAATAACTCAAAAGACGCAATCTCAGTCATTATCATGACTCAATCTCTATATACTGGCCTATCCCGACTCTTCCAACTGCGAAGACTAACTCTGGCAGCTTAAATAAAACCCATAAGAACCAGTGCCAGATTTGTTTTGGATATTTTTAGATATTTTGGGTATACATGACCTGTCTTCTAATGAACATCATTGAGCAGATTCAGGCAGAGGTGACCTAATTCATTCCTGCTTTGTCTTATTTACTTTCCAAAAAGGCTGGATAATAGTAAACGACCATATAGCATGAATAAATGTACCTTTCCCAATTCCACATTTCCAACAAAGATTATTCTCCAATAAACCCATTTTATGAAGACGAACTGGCGTGAAGTAATATCTGTGAAGTATTTTATGTGTCAACTTTCCTCGTTCCTCTCTAGTAAAGCACCCCATAGCGGAAATTATTTTCTGAAATGATTCTCTGTCAATATCTACCTGCAGACCCCTCTGCCATACAAACCTTAGACTTTCATGCTTACTATACAGTACTCTAGTTAATATGGTGTAAAACCCAGATGCTGATTGACTATCTATGTTTGTTAGTTATTTGAAATAGAGCTGTACAGCATTATCCTCCTTAAGCAACTCTTTCACTATGCTGCCCAGACTGCTTCTTAATTGTAAATATTTCCAAAAGTTACACCTATTATTGAGATAAAATTGGGCTCTTATATCTTGAAAAGATTTCAAATTATTATCAACCAAATCTGATATTTTATCCATGCCCCCTTTCAGCCAGGTAATCCAGAAAATAACTTTCTTTCTCACTTTTATTGCTGGGTTATTCCAAATTGCTGAATATGTCTGTTTATAATAGGATATCTTTAACCACTTATGAAATTTAATCCAAATATTTTTAGAGTGTTGTAGGATTGGATTAGTTTCTTGATCACCTGATTTGTTCGCAGGCAGGGCCCTTTGTGACTGATCCTCCACTGGACTGAAGGGGGCAGTAAATTCCTCTTCTATACCTAACCATCCAGAATAGTTAAGCTCTCTCATTCTGTATTTTGCCAGTTTGGCCATCTCAAAAGCTATTTTGTACAGCTCCACATTCGGTAAGGCTAAGCCACCATCATTTCTTGTTACATAAACATTCTGTAGGCTTATCCTTCGCTTTTTCCCATTCCAAAGAAAATCCTTTATCATTTTATTATATTGAGAGAAATATTCTCCAGTTATTGATATTGAAATCATTGATAAATAATTAAATTGTGGTACGATCATCATTTCAATTATAGCAATGTTTCCCCATAGAGTTACATTAAGAGTTTTCCATTTCTCCAAAGTCTTCTTTATCTTAATAAGAAAAGGAGCCATATTATTATGCATTATATCTGATACATGGGCAGAAAGTTTAACCCCTAAATACTTAATTCCAGACGAGAGCCACCTAAAATGGCCAGCACTGACCATAGAGGGATGACATAGTTTAGATACTGCCATGGCCTTGGATTTATGCCAATTAACTTCATATCCAGAAATTTGAGAAAAAAGGTAAATTTTTTTCCAGAAGCACCTCTGTAGAAAATATCAGATCCGAAACCAAACATAAAAAGTCATCCGCATAAAGAAAAAGTTTATGTTCTCTCCCTCCTGCCACTACTTCCTTAATCCTTCAGTCTGTTCTTATTGCGATTGCTAGGGGTTTGATAAACAAAGTAAACAAAAAATATAAGATCGAAATAAGGGCTCCCCCTGTTTAGTACCCCTTTACAGATAAAAAAAAAGGGGGAAACAAAACCATTTGTCACAAAAGCTGCACTTGGTTTTGCATATATTGCTTTAACCCATTTAAGGAATCCCTTCCCAAACCCACATTTTCCTAGCGTGTTCAATAAAAATCCCCATTCTACGCGGTCAAATGCCTTCTCAGCATCCAGTGGGAAGGCAGCAACTGCTACATCCCTATCGTGGCTTTTCCACATCAAGTGAAGTAGCCTCCTAAGATTATCCAAGGAGGCTCTCCCTTTCATAAAGCCCACCTGATCTAGATGAATTAACAAAGGGAGAACTTTTTCTAGTCTCATAGAAAAGATTTTTGTGAGGATTTTACAATCAACGTTTACTAGACGAACTGGCCTAAAGCTACCTGGATCCAGTGGGTCTTTATCCTTTTTGAGAATTACTGAAATAAGGGCTCCGTGAAACGTTGCAGGAAGGCACCCTAATGAACCCGTCGCTGTAAAGCTCCATTAAAATAGGTGCTAAAAGATCTATGTTATATGCCTAATATTCAATACGGAGTCCGTCAATTACCGGGGATTTCCCCGACTTTAAAGACTGAACTGCGGCCCAAACTTCCGCCTCCGTAATTGATGTCTCTATAGCCTCTGTTTGACGAAGAGATAATTGAGGAAGTTCAAGCTCCAAAAAGAACTCTTCCATTTTACCCAAGTCCAACTGCGCATCTGAGAAGTAAAGGTTAGCATAGAACGTCTGAAAGGTTTGGTTTATCTCAGATGCCTTAGTTACTACTTTGCCCTTTTCAATTCTGATTCCTGGGGTTATATAAACAGATTCCTGTTGGTTCAGCTGCCTTGCTAACATCTTGCTAGCTTTGTCTCCATTTTAACAAAAAATTGCCTTTGTCCTAAAAAGTGCATATTCTGCCTTCTTGTTAAAGATTTCATTGAAATTCATTTTCAATTTGTAAACTACTTTCAATAACGACTCGCTATAATTTACTGATAGCAGCTTTTCTTTATCTTTTAATTGTACTTTAATAGCCTCATTTTTGCTCCCTCATTTTTTTCTTCCTGCTTGAATATGCAATAATTCTACCTCTAATAAATGCTTTAGATGCATCCCAGACCGTACTAAATTTATCTGTGGATCCTGTATTCATCTAAAAAAAAAGAAGTTAATATTTTCTTTTAACATAACCCTGAATCTTGGAACAGCCTCATAAGCCTCCATCTACTACTTTTAACCTGTTCCACACCAATCATAAGATCCAGGATCACTGTTGCATGGTCTGTAAGTGCTATCGCTCCAATTTTACAGCCAACACAAGAACTACTCATGCTTTTAGATATTAGAAAATAATCAATCCGCAAAGTAAATTTATGCTTATGAGAGAAAAATGTAAATTATTTTGCCTTTGGGTAAATAATTCTCCAAATATCTACAAGGCCAAGATCCTCTGATAACTGGTGAATAGCCTGTCTATCGTTAGGGGTCCGTTTGCTGTATGTTGATTTATCCAGTATGCCATCTTGCACCTGATTAAAAACCCCTCCTAGCAATATCTTTCCCTCTTCTAATGAGCCCAAAAGCTTATTAATTTTATGAAAAAAACTGGGGGTCCTCTGTGTTAGGAGCATATATGTTACATAAATTTATTAAACTCCCATTAATTTTAGCTTCTACGCAAATTAATCTTCCCTGATCATCTTGATGTATATTTAATGGTACAAAGTTCAGGCTTTTATGCACCAAGATCACAACACCACGTTTAGGACTATTAAAACAGCTGTGAAACACCTGGCCTACCGACATACTCTTAACTTTAGCCAATTCTTTATCAACCAAATGTGTCTCCTGAAGAAATGCTATATCTGCCTTTTGTGACTTAAGATAGCTCAGACGTTTCTTTCTTTTTATTGGGTTTGACAAGCCATTCACATTCCATGTAATCATCTTTACAGCCTTAGCCATCCTATTTTCTTAATGATTACCAGCAGTAACTGTAGCAGTAACTACAGATTGGAGATATAAATCAATTGATGATTTAAAAAAAGAGGGGAGAAAAAAAGTAAAAATGAAACATACAAACATAAACCAGTACTGTAGAGCAATAGCTGCGTGCTGTTGAAAAACCCACATATGCGCTGAACATTAAAGCAAAATATACCCAATCTAAACAAAACCCAAAGTCACCATTACTTTTCTGTGGCACTCAGCAATTTATTCGCTGACAGCTTTCCCCTTGCTGCTATGGTGAATGAGGTTTGTATATTTGCTGGCCGGGGTCTCTGGCCTGTTAACGTAGCAGTAGCAGCTGCAGACTGCCATATGGCACGTTCAGACCACCGACAGACGAAAGTGGCTTCTTGAAATTAAAACCCAGCTGCTTGCACACTTTGCACCGTCCGCGTCTCACGTCAGTACGTCACAGGCAGGCGGGGGATTTCTCTGTTATTTACAACATGGCGGATCATGTCAAGAGAGTGGCTTGGCTTTATTTAATTAATAAAGCTATACAACATCGTTGTCGTGCGCATTTGCAGAGGTTGAGGATACACCCCATTATTCAGAGGCAATCTGAGTTTGGAGAGTTTCATCACTTGCTTAATGAGCTGCATATGGATGAGTTGTGGATTCAGCACTGTTTTCGACTGTCCTGCGCACAGTTTGATTACCTCCTAAACCACATCGGTGCTTGCATCACCTAAATAAACTATTAAACTATTTACCTGACACTCCAATTTCTTCCTCCAGATAAGGTCCGATTTCTTCCTGTCCTTATAAAAAGACAGACGGGTCATACAATTCGCAGTGGTTACATACTGAAATGATCAGTTTCTCCTCCATTTTGAAAATAATTTGACTGACTGGCCAATCTAGGGATTGATTACGTGATCAGTGCAAAGATTTGCTGATTGGTTACTGACCTGCGTCTGCTGCCCTAAAGTTAAATTTTCCCCACTTCATGCATCAGCCTGGATGCCTTGACACAATCTGAGCAGCAGCCCCCTGCAGTGACGCTGGCGATGAGCTGGGTGGCAGCTTGGCGCAGCTTGACGCCCACCTGCTGCATAGGTACCATAGACTTTGCATGTAATCTAGCTGCCCTGCTGCCTGTACGCTTTGCCTGGTCTGAACTTTCCATTATGCTCGCATCACTCTGCGAGTGTTTAACTATGAACAGATTTGACACAGTTTCAGCAACTGGTAGTATATTCCAATTTAAGCTAGTCTGTGAAGAATAAGACATTCATAATTTTTATGTACCTGAATCAGTTTCCAACGAGGAGTTGCTGGCTGATGGTTGACTGTCCGAAGTGGAGAGAGCGACGGGAGCAGGAAAGCAACGCGCAACACATCAAACTCGTTACGACACTGTATACCACGCAGCTGCCGCAGGTGTTTTGTCATATTTGTGGTACATCCTCTTTTGGTGTTATTAAGTTTATCACAGGTATTGCACTGTGCCAATCCATCCTTTTGTAAATTAAAATGAAGCCAGACTTTCGAGCGGCATCTACAGACCATGTTGTGCAGAGTATTATACAATCTATGGTTCAGACAAGTTACATTTCGCAGGGTTCGCTGGGTGGAGTAATACCTAATACGGGGTCCGCACTAGTTTGTTTGGTCCCACTGCAGGCATTTAGGAACCGAAAAAAAGAATCAAAATTCAAACATCTTCTTAACTCTCCCGGAACCAGACGTTAGGAACCGGTTTCTATTTGGAACCAGTTCTCGGTGCCCAACCCTTGTAGAAGTGAACCAGCTTAGCTTGCTAGCTAACTATTTAATTTGTAAACTAAACATTAAGCCTGGAGCTACATATTTTATTTGTTGACTAAATATTTATCCTGGAATTGTGGCAATGTAAACAGATGGACCCTTAGTTGCTATGCTATGTATCTGAAAAATTCTGTCAGGTATACAAATGAATATGGGACACTTACCTGGTTATACCAAAAAATATCAGTTACCTATATGAAATATTTCTGACAGAAGTATAGCTACACCCCACAGGGTGAGATTGTCCCCTACAAAGTCTGACCCCTGGACACTGATTTGATGCAGACACCATCATGTGATCGTGATGTGTTCATCTCCGATTTACTCACAGCACCAGGCGTGTTTGAATGTCTGGCCATGAATCCTGCAGCTTTGTGTCAGAATACATCCTGAACAGGATCCTCAGGCTGCAGGCAAGACTGCTGGTTTCCTGCTTCAACAAGTTGGGTTTGGATTTTCCCTTAAATCCTACAGGAAAAACACGATAAAGTTAGGGTGTTTAATGTAGTCCTTGATTTTATTTTGACTGGCAAAAGAATAACACTGATCTAATAGTTTGAAATAAGATTCTTCCTACTATAGGTTAATGGGCGAATGTGGCTCATTGGGTGTAATTCCAGGTTAAATTCCACCTTCCTCTTGTCACATGGTGATGTCCCCCAAGCCGCCTACCAAGCTTTGTATCGGTGTATGAATGTGTGTGCATTTAAGAGAATGGGTAAATCCGCTTTGAATTGTCACTATGACTAGAAATTTACCATTTAATCTCTAAAAGCAGAAAAGAATTTAAAATAATTTGTGGTTAGAGAATATTTAGTTTGATTGTAAACAGTAATTAGAGAGCCAGTTTAATGTGAAAGCAAAAATGCTTTCTTTTATTCTACAATCAGGGTACCAGTTATATCAGGACATTAGTGAACACTACCAGAACATGCTGAAAACTATGTTCACATTCTCTTCTATTGGACCTAATTTTAAACAGAAATGGGAGAAGCAGACTTCTCTGTACTAGAACATCATAGAGCCTTGGGAGTCTCAGTCTACCTGCTCTCCACAGAGCCGTCCTCTGTTCGTTGTTGGAGTTGAACTCCTTGGCGAAGTTGTGCGACTCCAGCAGGCAGTCCAGCAGCTTGAAGAGGTGTGCCGATGTCATGTGTTGGTACATGCCCTGATCTGGAACAGACCCTTTTCCTCCGGCCTCCAACTGCTCCAGGGCATCACGCTGGGACACAGACTTTAGTTGTGTGATTATTCTAAATCATTGGGGGAATTTCTTTAAAGCCTAGTTTATGCTTCTCCGTTAATACGTTTGCAACCTTTCATTGGTTGTTCGTTGTCCTTTCATTCTTCTCTGTGGTTGCAAAGCAATTCTCCACCAGAACAGTGGGGTTAATGACAGTTTTTTTACTTCATCTTTTAAACACATATCCACTGAAGAAGCAATGGCTGACAGAGTGAATTTTGACTGAGCTGAAAAGCTTTTTACTAAAAGTTCAGCTTATAGAATATTCTGAAAACGCATGTAAACAAACACAATGATCTGCTTTGTTGTTTTCTATATCTTCTGGTGTTGAAAATTGCCAAAAGACAGAATTAGATAAAACGGCCTTGAAATATAAAGCATTTAGTTCCCCAAAACTGCATTTATTAATACACTGAATATAGATTACTGTTTTGCTGAAATGATCTTGGCCTGCGCAATCACAGAAGTGCACTCTCCATTGTATATGACGAATAGTTAAAAAGTTGGGCTCTACTCCGTCTGTATTTGCAGTAGTTACACAAAGCCCTCGCATCGTGGATAATGGTGCTGCGGGTCTCTGTAAATACAGTGACGGAGAAGTATAAACCTTTGGGTTGGAGAAGATGGAGCAGAGTCACAGAAAGAACAAACAAACTGATGTAAGAGTATTCTCTCTCTCTCTCTCTATATATATATATATATATATACACATATATAAAAAAACGATAGGTTGATCACAGGACATGGATGATGAACAGTTTCTGGGTGCTTCATCCCAACAAGGTATTGCCAGACCAGATGTAGCTTCTAGATAGAGAAAAAAATCCCATAAAAAAAAAACAAATAGTCAAAAAAACAAATAATGCAGCTGGAGTAGTAAAATAATAAAGCAGGAGAGTGAGGAAAAGTGCTCAGTATGTTAGAGATTGAATTGTTGTCCTCCACTGTGCTTCTTCGAGAGACTCAGGAAAGTAAGAATGTAAAATATTCTTAAAAACTTCTCACAGCATTGTCGGATAAAGCTATTCTATGATGATTTTTTTTTTACAGGTTTGGGATGGTCAGTTTAAACATAAAAGTACAAAAGGCATCAAAAAATGGTCACACAGGACTAGTTAATGTGAAAAGATTGTTATTTCCACACACTCAATGCTGAAAACACAACCTACACTGATTCTCTTCTGCTTCAGTTAAACACCAGTGTTCTATCACACATGACTGAGCAAATTGATCCAAAAAGGCTTCAGCAAGAGTTCTGATTAATATTAAGAAAAGGGATCACATTTCTAATGTTTTAGCTTTCCTTCATTGGCTCTCTGTAAAAACCAGAATATAAATTAGGATCCTCCATCTCACATATAGTGCTTAATAATCAAGCTCTATCAGGCATCAGAGACCTGATTGTTCCATATGCTCCTAAAAGAGCACTCTGCTCTCAGACTGCAGGTTTACTGTTAGTTCCTAGGATTTCTAAAAGTAGAATGGGAGGCAGGTATTTTAGTTATCAGGCTCCTCTCCTGTGGAACCAGCTCCCAGTTTTAAGTCTGTTAGGTAGAAACAGGCTTAAAAACCTTTTTTGATTAAGCTTATAGTTAGAGTAGCTTAGGTCATCCTGAGCTATCTCTATAGTTATGCTGCTTTAGACTGTTGAAGGACAGACTGAAAACTTTCTCCACTCTGCTAGTTTTCTTTTTTGCTAGTAGAGGTGGATTATTTACTCTTATTTCAACTAACTTCTTTCTGTTTTTTTCTCCATAGAGGCTTCACCTGGTCTGACTTTCTGTTGGGTCAAGATGCCTTGGGGGGCATATCAGATGGGACATATTAGATCAGTTCTTCTGTTCTTTTAGTGCATCTGCTCTGTCTTCTCCAACTCCCAGTTGGTCATTGCAGATGGCCACTGTACTGAGCCAGGTTCTGGCCAGGGGAGTCTTTCTACTCCACTGTCGCTACCTTCTTGCTCAGTATGAGGAATTGCCGTGAAGACGATGACACAGTGCAGGTGGCTGTCTACTAGTCACATTCTCAATTTTGTATCGAAATCGATGGGAATTACGTTACGACCTTGCACATCGAAATCCAAAAGAGGATCAAGATCGCCTCCTGCTCCTATGTTTACTGTGCGTCCCACTCAGGACTCCGTAGCAACAGTTTGCAGGCGACTGTCTATTTAATCAGATTTACTCATCCCAAAGAACCAAACATTGCATTTTCCCTAACAAGCAACTCTGACTAGTTCTCCAACAACTCACAATAACACCTGGCAACATTTTAACTGCTTGTATCACATCCCCCGTGATCAGAGCACACGTCTACAGAGCACATTAGCTGACGCTAGCAAGTAGCTAAAGCTAAGCTACAGTTAAACCATGGCTAAGACGGATAAAGAAAGACGCAGCAGGACCGGCGCTAAAGCCGCTATTTCTACTCTCAAATCCCAGACGAGGACATTTTGAGTTCCTGTCGAGTTAAGTCCACATTCGCATTGTAAACAACAGGACCGCTGTTAGCTGCATTTTTCTCGGTCCAATAAGCTGTCTGGAGCACTGCTTCTGCAGTCGTTCTGCAGTAATTATAAATAGTCACTAGATGGCAGCCACTGTCTGTTTCTAATAATTTGCTATTTAAACAAGACTGTTACACTTTTATTGTAAATAAATTATTTCAATTTGACCATTAATGCCTAATATGATACATTACACAAGAATAATAAAAATTGCATAAATGTTGTCTTTTAAAATAAGATTTAATGTACAAAATGTAATGCATAAAACTAATAATCATAGACTAGTCTAAAAATGACATAGGGCTCTGTACTGTAAAATAAAAAACATTTAAAAATCGAGAATCCAAAATTAAATCGAAGATCTGGAGAATCATGACTCCCCTACTGTCTACTGTTGCTAAATGTTCGTCAAGTCAATGACTCGATGCAGTTTGCTGGGTTTTCTTAAATATAAATATTTAAAAACTGATTGGAATGTATGTATGATTGAATGGAAGTGACTTGTAAAATGTCTTAAGATGATGGTTGTGAATTGGCGGTATATAAATAAACTGAATAGAAATTTAATTGAAATGTTTGCTGGGTAAAGGCCTATTCTGACAGGTGTTATATCATTAAAGTCCAGAGACTTTAGTTTATGAAACCCTAAACGATTCCTCAGTCAGTTACTAAGAAAAAAAACATTATGCAAAAAAAAAAAAGTTAAGCTCTTGACTTGAAACTTGACAGCTGTGTGGGAAAAGGTCATCAGTCATTTATGAGCAGCCAGATGGAGTTGAAAGAGGAGCTTGTGTTAGGCAGATATATAAAAAAAAAATTTTTTTTCTAAAAGAGGTTATTACACTTCTTATGGTCTGACCTTAATATTACTTTTAAATAAAAATCCTCATGATGGAATGGTACATTGCACAGTTTGGCAATAGCCTCATAACTTCTCAGATCAAGGAGCAGCAATAGACGTTTTTCTGTGACGATAACCTGATGCATTACTGCCCTTGCAGGAACAAACTATGTTCCAAACAGCAACTTTTTGATACTATACAGTTTGTGGATTCTTCTTTGTAACGTCACATGCAATTTTTTCCAGAAAATCTGCCTATTCATGGATTTTTTCCAAGATCATATTTTAAATGTTTGAAAATAAAGTGCAGATTGGAGAGGTGGAATACCGAGGTGAAATAATGCTTGCTACTGATGTTTGCACAGCAGCAAATCCAGGAACATTATTTATTTTGCTTGGTGCGAATTAGCTGTATCCCCAAGAGCGGAGTTGAGGAAGACTGTAACTTCTGTGGTAGTGATAAGATGGTCTCCACTGTATATTTGATGTTTGATCTATTAAAGTAGGTAGTTATTTTTATAGGGATTCTCAAGAATTTGAAGATATCAGTTATCTTCAGGCAGCTGTGATCCCTAACCTGCACAAATAGTTAAAGTCCACAGTAGCTTCTGTTTTCCCCACTTATTCAGACTTGGAACATACGTTTAATTTCCATACTCTTCACTTTAATTCTGAAAAAAATAATTATGACTTCATGCATACATTTTCTTTGCTGAGCTTCACTGTACAAACCCTTTTCACAAATAATTATTTTCAATTTTTCTAAGATAATTCAGTTTTTAAAAAGATGTCTTTATGTTGCACCCATAGAAAAACTTTGGTTTTAAACATCTAATGAGAAAAGTTATCCCTCCAAATAATCACTAAGACACTTCCAGATAAAGATACATTTGACATAAGCCCTGGAAGTTCAACAAAAGCAGTAGTTTTTTCCCCTCTGTATACCTGTGCAGCAGCCATGTTGTCAGCGTCCTCCTTCTTACTGGTTGCTGGGTAGAATACAATGTTGTCTACGGTCTGGATGAGTTCAAGTTGCACAACACATTTAATCAGCAGGCCTGCAAACAACCTCTGGTCTGAGACTCCTGGAGGACACAAAGATAAAGAAAAACTTAGAATTGAAGGTTTAGATTGGCTAGAGATGGTTGTTGTGTTTACTCACTAGCATTTGACTTGCCCTTCCAGGTGTCGTCGCTTGACATCTGGCTATGTCCCCTCTCAGATAGCGCTCTATCATAGCTGCTCTGGGACTGACTGTCAAAATCGGCCTCCTACAGATGAGTCAGTCATAGAAAACAAAACCTCGAAAGGTTAGATTCCCACATCTTTAAAAGTAAAAACATGATGAGGAGCTACATCAGGACTTTTCACATGTTGGATGAATTAGTTTGTTTTCTTACAAAGTGCTTTCCTTCAGCGGCTTCCTCATCCTGTCCAGCCGGTCGCCATGTCAACAAGCTGATTAAAGGTAAAAGTAAACACAGAGGCAGAATTACAATGTGGGTAACATCCTGCCTCAGCACCAACACTGACCACATTTAAAAACGGCCCAAAAAAATCAAATCAAAGAATTTCAATAATGATCTAATATTAAAGTAATGTTTATGATTCATTGCTTACGCATGAGGGCTGGTATTCTGAAAGATCTCCAGCATACAGCAACAGGTGACGTCCCAGACCTCGGGGCTGAACTTCTCCCCGTTCAGAATCACCAGGTTCTCCAGACAGTTTGTCCCCGATCGAGCCAGTTGTTCGTTATCTACAGCAAAAAGGGAACAACTTAAGCAGTCTCCTTTTGGGGACTTGGTGACCTTTAATCTATAAAAAAAAATCAGGGCAGACATTCAACATCAACATAAAGACAAATGACAGACAGATGGACAGAAAATCAAAGGAGAAATGGATGGATTGATAGATGGAAATAGAAAATCAATGGACAGATAAAATGGATACACTCTAGAGACAAATCTTTGCCCATACACCCGTTTTCTTTTTCCATGCTGATCCCAACCTGGAAAACACTTCAATCAAATGTCGTCATTTTCTAGGCTGTGTAGGAACTTTAAAACCACCAACAACAATTTCAAGGACTTCAGAGTTTAGACAAGGAGAAAATCAATGCATTTTTTTGCCGTTTAAAGGGAAAACATCTGACATATAAGGTCAAGAAAGAAATACTGTTGGTGCTTTAGAGCTTTAAGCCTGTACCTGTTTAAGAGACCTTTTTTAATGCAAGTGTAGAGTGTTCTTTCAAACATGATGGACTGAGGAATGATAAGAGTTAGATTATTAACTTCCCACCTTGCCGGACACACCACTGCAGCTGCGTGAAAATGTCCTGCAGCAGGATTTCGCTGAGGGGTTCATAAAACTGGGTGAACACATCACAAACGGCGTAAAGAGCGTGGTTACATGTCGTCGTCATCCATTCAATTTTCTGAAAAAAAGAGGAAAAACATCTGTAAGGACATATTCATCTTATTTGGTCCTTTCTTATGAAGTTAGTTTGAATTCTGACCTCCGTCTGCTGTTCTGGGAGCTTCATATTGTCAAAGATGCGGAAAACGATTCTGAAGAGGTCATGCCACCAGTGCTTCTCAAAGGTGTGGCCATAACTTTTCATGATTTCAAACATAACCGTGAGACCTCTGTGCAAACAAAAAAAATTACTGGAAGATCAGGTTTGGTGCATTCTGGCAGCAAAATGATGTCACCAGAATAAGGAATTTCAGATATTTTGGCCGGAAACCTGAAGATTGTGGCGATAAAAAATAAATATCAAAACTTCAACTCATTTTAAATTTGGTCATAAATCGTGTATAGCTGATTTGACTTTCTTCCCATCCACCAAGTATAGAATTTGTATGAAGCAACCTTTTTTGAGGCAAACAACATGTTGGAAACTGCAGAAACAATTACAGAGCTTAACCCTGTGTCCACACCAAACGCGATAGGAGAGACTAAAAACTGCGACACACGCTTAGCTGTTCGCGTGCACATTCGCACCTTGAAGCGTGTACAAAACAAACTGGATGCGCTTAAAATATGGTATTTTCACGCGCGAACTGGCCTTCAGCGGAGCTGGGGCCAGAGTGCATCTGTGGTGGATTATGGACCGAGCTGACGGAGGACTGCGTGTTCAGCCCGGGCTTCAGCGGAGCTGGGGCTACAGTGCAGCTGGCAGTGGATTATGGACCGAGCTGATGGAGGACAGAGTGGATTACGTGATCGGCCTGGCCTCCGGTAAAGCTCGGACCGCTGCACTGGGGGTTTGGTGAGCTACAGATACAGTCTAGCTACGGCGGAGGGATCCATAAACAGCAGCGAGCCTCTCAAACACCGGCTCTTCGCCGCCTGGAGAACGTGACCTGCTCGCCCAGTTTGTGCCGTGAAGGTCCAAGCTTCGCCAGCCGACACACCAACTAGATTTCTGAGCAGCTGTCCATCTGTCTGCGGCTCGCAAAAGTTTATAATATTTGAGCAGCGTGGGACGTGGTGCGGGAGCTGCTACCAGGAAACCAGGTGAGGAGGCCGTTTCAAGGCTCACTTCTAGGCCGAGAGGTGCTTTTACAGCAACAACGGCTTTTTTAAGAGCCACCCACAAACCTCTTAAGAGCATTCATGTCTAAATAGTTTATTTTTTTATTTCTGTCTCTGTATAGCAAACTGCTTGTGTCATGTAATTCGGGGTGATTAGCCACGATGTTTACCAGTATTTCCTCCATGTCCTGCTGAGGCTGTGACTCTATGACAGTCACAGAATCACTGAAACTCTGTCCCCTGATTGGTTGTCGTGGCGCGTTTGACGATGGAGTTCATATTTTTCCAACTCGAGTGGTAGATGCCATGAAGTCCCTTTCAGAATTAGCTGTTTAGATGGCTCTGTCACTTTTATGCAGTTACAAACCATACCCACCCATCCTTACCCGATTTAACAACGGGTGCAGAATGGTTCTGGCCCGGTGTCCGTACGGCTGCCATATAAACCAAAAAGCATGGATTCTGATCAGAGTATTAACACCGGCCGCAGTGCGATCAGGGGATGGATGCTTGGAGCTCTGTCAACTTTCTGAATCAAGTTTATTTTTTTCCAGACGCCGGATGCCTTTTTTAATTAAGTTAAAATAAGTGCTTGAGCCAGACAAGAAGTGAGATATGATCCAGGCAAGTTACTCTTGTATATTTCAAAACAAAACCAGTACAAGCAGTTGAGTGTGTCTTTTCAGCCGTTGCTTTTGTTTACATTTATTATGTATGCAGCTACTATCGCGCAAATAGCAAACACTTGGTGCTTTTGCTGGAGCAAACCTCTTGAGAAGCAAACACAAACTGGTGTGAAATGCAGTACGTGTGGCAGTTGACTGAGACAAAGAGCCACATCCATTTCGCACCTGGTGTGAATCAGGGGTTGCTAGGCTGTGGGTTTGCCACGGATGAGAATAGCATTGAATTGGAGGGCACAGCTCGACAAGTCAAGGGCGGTTATATCCAATTTCGACTTAATGTGTAGCACAAGATTTCTGATACAAAAATTTGCACAAAAAAAGTGGATCTTTGTTGTTCATATTTGGAGTGGTTATTGAGGCAGAAGAGACCCAAATGGCAACACGAAATATGAAAAAAGTGAAATTTACATAATGTCCCATTAAGGACATGGAAACTGGAAATTGATCTTAGTTCTCGGAGCCAAAAGGTTGAAATGAATTGAAAAGCAAAGCTTACAACATTTACTTTGAAATTCTGTAGAAACAATAAATTATATTAACAAATATTGGAACTAAAATAAATAAAAAGTGTTTCTCAAACATTTTTTATGCATTTTTGTAGCATAAAAAAGGAACAATGCAGCAAAAATAGTTTAATATGAATATTCAACACATCTAGCTCGATATATTGGGTATTTTTAAGAATAATTAAATGTTTGGAGAAAACTCTAAACCTTATTTCTGTTTTAAACTTAAACTAAAAACTATTGACAGTCATGTTTTTTCACCCCAACTAACAAGATTTTTGTGCTTCATGAGGGTGCACCTTTTTATAATAAAAAAAAAAAGACATCTGAGGCCTGTTTGCTTTACTACCTGGTGCGGATATCCAACTTGCATCGATTGATGATACAAGACAGCTCGAACAAGATGGGAAACCAGCCACGGACCCAAACCCGGTCTCCCGGTGCAACGTTCATATCATCACTGGTGTACTCCCTCAGAGCCTGGTGGGGACATTTACTTGCTGAAATGTATTCTTTGTCAGCCTGAAATGTTATAGACTAACTATAATAAAAGCTGAGATGAAGCTACCTGTGGTCGTTCTGACACATATTTAGCACAATGCCGGATGAGTCGAATGGCCTCCATGCTGGTGTCAGGAAAAGCTGCATTGCACACAAACTCTGACAAGCACTTCACGGCATCCTGAAAGGAATCAATGGCAGCTGCAAAATGTTCCTGGAAGGTGTTCACTGAGCAGAGAAAAAAGAATGAGCTTTTTAGAATAACATAGGAGCAATACTGCCTCATGCCTGTAGTGCATATATCTGATTTTCCTCCTCCTTAGCCAGAGATGACAGGTCTGTTAGGGTTGTAATTGTACTTACCGACAATGTGCCCTGTTGTCTGGAAAGCCAGCTCCACTATTGTCTCGTCACGATCAGAGGCCGCCTGGTGAAACACGGAGAAGATGTTCTTCCAACCCGAACGGATGTTAGCAGCCTGGGAGTTCACCATCTGAGCCACACACCTGATCACCATATCCCTGATAGTGGGGGACCTGAGAAACCGAGAGGGAGATTGAGGGCTAAGAGTGCCTCCTTTCTCAGCCCATATCCATTCCATTTATCAATACTGGAAAGATCTTTACCTGTTCTTCTTCATGATGTGCTCAAAAGGCCTGAGGAAGTCCTTCTGGAAGCGAAAGTTTGCCAGTTCTCCTTTCTCCAAAAACTTCATGGAGAGCTGCCTCAGTGAATCAACGGCAAATATAGCAACATCTTCATTGGGGTTACACCCCACCTAGAAGAAAGATCGAGGAGTCATTGAAACTGAGCTTTCAGCTAAAATTGGATACAAATCAAAAGCACCCGTCTCTTTCGGCATCTAGGTTGGACATGCATCCGCTGTTTTGATCAACAAATAATCCCTTATAGCATTCTCTTAAAAGCAGCATAAGACTTTTTTTACAAGGCTTTTTAGAATGAGTAACTAAACAATAACTTAACTGTATTTTATTGTTACCAATGTTGTTTTTTTACTGTTATGTATTTTGTTTCTTCCTTTTTCATTTTCTTCTTTTCTGTAAAGCACTATGTGACTTATGTCTGTGAACAGAACTATAGTATATATACACTATAGTTTACTTACTAATTACTAGGTTGCAGACTCCTGATCTAACAGTTAAAAACTGTTACCCTTTCTCAATATGGCTGAAGCAAAAAGTGTAACATGCTCATATTTAATTCATTGCTAACCTAAAAATAAAGAATAAAAGATGAAGAGTAATCTCTTTAGTGCAGGGGGCGGGACCAAATCTACAAATGTACTGGCCTCAGCCAAGAATCACCTATGTGAGCAAATACCTGCTTGAGAGAAGTATAACTTCTACCCCTCTAGTTTTTACTGTCTTCATAGCATTTAAACAGCAAATTAGATAATCACTAAAAGCATCACAAACAACAGTTTTTTCTGTCCCAGACCTATTGCTGATAGCATTTAGTCAAATATAACCAAGGGCATAAGTTTGGGTTTTTTAAATTGCTGGGGACATAATTATACAGTGGGGCAAAAAAGTATTTAGTTAGCCACCGATTGTGCAAGTTCTCCCACTTAAAATGATGACAGAGGTCAGTAATTTTCATCATAGGTACACTTCAACTGTGAGAGACAGAATGTGAAGAAAAAATCCAGGAATTCACATTGTAGGATTTTTAAAGAATTTATTTTTAAATTATGGTGGAAAATAAATATTTGGTCAATAACAAAAATTCAACTCAATACTTTGTTATTGCCAACAAAGGTTACAGAGGTCAAACGATCACTATAGGTCTTTACTAGGTTTGCACACACAGTAGCTGGTATTTTGGCCCATTCCTCCATGCAGATCTTCTCGAGAGCAGTGATGTTTTGGGGCTGTCGCCGAGCAACACGGACTTTCAACTCCCTCCACAGATTTTCTATGGGGTTGAGGTCTGGAGACTGGCTAGGCCACTCCAGGACTTTCAAATGCTTCTTACGGAGCCACTCCTTCGTTGCCCGGGCGATGTGTTTGGGATCATTGTCATGTTGGAAGACCCAGCCACGTTTCATCTTCAAAGCTCTCACTGATGGAAGGAGGTTTTGGCTCAAAATCTCACATACATGGCCCCATTCATTCTTTCCTTAACACGGATCAGTCGTCCTGTCCCCTTAGCAGAAAAACAGCCCCAAAGCATGATGTTTCCACCCCCATGCTTCACAGTAGGTATGGTGTTCTTGGGATGCAACTCAGTATTCTTCTTCCTCCAAACACGACGAGTTGAGTTTATACCAAAAAGTTCTACTTTGGTTTCATCTGACCACATGACATTCTCCCAATCCTCTGCTGTATCATCCATGTGCTCTCTGGCAAACTTCAGACGGGCCTGGACATGCACTGGCTTAAGCAGGGGGACACGTCTGGCACTGCAGGATTTGATTCCCTGTCGTTGTAGTGTGTTACTGATGGTAACCTTTGTTACTTTGGTCCCAGCTCTCTGCAGGTCATTCACCAGGTCCCCCCGTGTGGTTCTGGGATTTTTGCTCACCGTTCTCATGATCATTTTGACCCCACGGGATGAGATCTTGCGTGGAGCCCCAGATCGAGGGAGATTATCAGTGGTCTTGTATGTCTTCCATTTTCTGATAATTGCTCCCACAGTTGATTTTTTCACACCAAGCTGCTTGCCTATTGTAGATTCACTCTTCCCAGTCAGGTGCAGGTCTACAATTCTTTTCCTGGTGTCCTTCGAAAGCTCTTTGGTCTTGGCCATAGTGGAGTTTGGAGTCTGACTGTTTGAGGCTGTGGACAGGTGTCTTTTATACAGATAACGAGTTCAAACAGGTGCCATTAATACAGGTAACGAGTGGAGGACAGAAGAGCTTCTTAAAGAAGAAGTTACAGGCCTGTGAGAGCCAGAGATCTTCCTTGTTTGAAGTGACCAAATACTTATTTTCCACCATAATTTACAAATAATTTCTTTAAAAATCCTACAATGTGAATTCCTGGATTTTTTTTTTCAAATTCTGTCTCTCACAGTTGAAGTGTACCTATGATGAAAATTACTGACCTCTATCATTATTTTAAGGTGGGAGAACTTGCACAATCGGTGGCTGACTAAATACTTTTTTGCCCCACTGTAAACTTGAATGCGGTTTGAGGATTGCTGGGGTCAGTTGTTAACTATTTATTTAGCCTCTAAGTATTAATCCATTTCATGTTTCATTACAATATGCACTGCAGAGTATAAATGTGATGAAAATCGCATCTTTATTAAATCAATACAAGTTAAAAGCCATAGTACAGTTCTTTTTTAAACGTCACCAATAGGCTGTTGGTTGGGAATAATTATTAAAATCCACACCGTAGCACAAAGAACAATATTGGATATAATATGTACTCGCACCAGTTTTTGTTTAAGACAAAACATAACAAGTTGTGTTTTAAAAAAATAATGAATGGAAGTCAATGGAGTGATAAAAGTTCATTTCTGGTCCGCTTTGTCTTACGCCCTGAATCACACATATGTTTTACTTCGATTTAAATGATAAGTAATGATGTACATTTCGACTGTGTTTGTCAAGTTATTTGCGATTTATTTGATTATAAAAATTCCCTTTTAAAATGCCTACAAATCAGAAGTCAGAAGTAGCATATATGACATAATTTGGCTAACAGGAGCTAACAAAAGCTATAGCACTTAAAACACTCACCAAGAGTTTGTAGAGCTTCTACCGCATGCTGGCTCTCACTCCACCGACTGCTTGCTCTACTTATAATTGCTCTACTTATTCTTCTGCAGTTGTAGTGCGCTAACCGTTTTTACACAAAACGTAAAGTAACTTTTGCCATCTTTCGAAAAATCAGGGTTTTCTTTGCATCAAAATTCATTTTTAAAATTCACGGACATCATATGTTCGATCCACGGCGCATTTCAAACTGGACCAGAAAATAACTTATCGCTCCAGTGACTCTCATTCAT
This sequence comes from Apricaphanius iberus, assembly GCA_028564705.1. Classification (NCBI taxonomy): domain Eukaryota; kingdom Metazoa; phylum Chordata; class Actinopteri; order Cyprinodontiformes; family Aphaniidae; genus Apricaphanius; species Apricaphanius iberus. Next base: position 296,369 of record JAPXFQ010001564.1, read on the forward strand.
TTTTTTTGGGCAGTAGGGGACCCATGGACCGGAACGGAAGTAGAAGGGAGTGACTTAGGCTCCCCATCCATCCACCCCACACAAAAAAAACAAAACCAACACACCACAACCAAAACAAACCAACCAAAACAAACACAAAACACACATATTTTATTTTTTCAAATTTGATGGAAATGTTGTTCACTCCCTGGTTCTCTGTTCCTGCTTCGCAGAAGTGTCTCTCTCTGGCAGCTGGATGCAGAGAGAGCAAGAATTTTTCGCCTTCAGCGCAAAGTAGTATTCTGGCATGCTCTCTACAAAAATCCAGTTTGTCAACATATTATCTTTGGGATCCTAAACAAGCAAAAATATTATATGAATATTTTGTTCCTTTCTAGCCACCCACAGTAAAGAAAAACAGACCCATTAAATTTAATTTACAATGGTCTCTCACTATTCTGGGGGGTTCAAAAAATAACCCGCAACAGCTGATATCTGCAAAGTAGTTGTCTTTATTTTTTTTACTATCATTATGTTTTAAGGCTATAAAACTCCTCGCCACACACTTTGTTACACTTTTCCCCAACATACATTAACATTTACTCACATTTCTCACTAGTTTTAATACTCAAACCTTCGTAGATTTAAGACACAAGTATTAATACTTGTGTCTTCTCCACTGAAGGTCTCTGAGCAGGTGTCATTTCCAAGTAAGGAACATAATTATGGGCTGTTTTTTGTGTTGTTTTTCCTTCTGAATGAGAAGATTATTATAACCAGACATGATAAATTTGGCAAGCATGGGAGACATGACAGGAGGAGATTGACAACTGCCTCCACGATTTAGGACGCAGAACACAATCCCCGTTAGTGTGCTGTAAAGAAAGTATTTAAATTGCGCTATTAAAAAAATCCACCAAACAGCGAAGCAGCAAAGGATGGACCTGCGTTATAGCAAGGGAACTGTATAACTATTTTTTTCCATCTTGAAACGGGTACCAGTGACATTGCAGGACTCCACCCTAGCTGACTACCGTGCTTTCAAAAAATGACATATTTACTGCAAAGAATGCTGTAGCAGGAGCTCGAATCGGGCCTTAAAGTGGACCTGGCATGAAATTAGCATTTTTTGAGGTTTTTTGATCATATCTTTTAGTTCCCCAGCCTGCCTACGGCCCCTAAAGGGGTTAAAATGACTGATTAGTCTTTCCTTTGTCCCGGGGTATGTCTGCCTACATAGTGAAATTAGCACAGTGAAACGGGCTGTTTGGCAATTCGGCATATGATGACACGTTTCGACATATTACGTGCTGAGTTCCAGCTAATTACCCCCTTCCTCGAACTATACCCTGCAAGTCTCTCCCTCCGCAGCGCGGAGAGCTACAGTAACAGCCAAACAACAAACCAACAGCATGGAGTCCAGACCGCATCCAAACTGCACTGTACCTGAGTGTACAAAAGAGAACATAAATCTTTTTGTCCTCCTCACTTCTGAGCCACTGAAAAGCTTGTGGATAGATTTTATTTATGCATGGAATGTGCCCGACCGACTGCCGAAGCGTGTGATAGTTTGTGGCAAACATTTCTTGGGCAACTGTTTTTCCAGCTTACAATACAGCAGTGGATTCGCAGATCGTCTTAAACTTCTACCAGGATCAATACCAACCCTCCGTGAACCAGCAAATATCCCTGTAAGCATATTTCCTCAGTAATGTCCTTCAGCTGTTAGTAGACATTGTGGTATTGTTTGAGTTGTTCGCTTTTCAATTAGCTTCATAGCTAACATTCAGAATTAGCTTCAAAGCTAATACCCCAGTTTGTTTATGTAGCATTGGTGTTGGTATGCTTTTATTTGAGGGGGGGGGAAAGATTATATATTATAGTTGAACATTCGAAATATCGTTAGCGACTCATTGACCACAGAAGCGCATAGCCTAGGCCCCGCCCTCCGAAACCCGGTCGTTTTGTGCTAATGCTCACAGAAGGGCAACCTCGTCACACCTGCAATCCTACAACAAAGCTGAATTATGGCAAGCGATACTTTGATATAGTATTAAGGTACTTAGAGTGTGGCTAAAAAGGGCCCAAACGTTGCGGGAAATTTCATGCCAGTTTGACTTTAAGAGTTCGGCCCAACCCAACCATAGCCCGAGAGAGTTAAGCCTGAGCCTGAAGAGTATATTTTGATTGACAGCTTATTAAAGACCGGACCCGATTACAGCGAGACATTTTTCTGCTAGAAAAAACTGGCACCGGACAACGTAATCGGCAGGTTTTCAATTTACTGGACAAATCTTTGAAACTCCGGTCAAATAGGCCTGTTATCTGAAGCTTAAAATGATCAAAGAATAAGAATACTTTCAAGGCATGTGGATTTATATTATTTCTGTTTAATATGCAGTTGTATGAAGCTTTAACTGCTTCTGTTGCGTCAAAGTCTGTCTCGCCAGCGTGCATTTCTGTGTGCGCTCTTGATCGCTTGCTCTACATTTCAGGAGATTTTATCTGACCTGTGGGCATCAGGGAGCTGCTATATAAATGCAGGAGACATCTAGAACTTGAAACTTTGGATAATAGTGCATTTAAACTTCAGCATTTTCTGTGAGGGCGCAGCGCAGTGGTTGGAGCATGTATTCTGTTTTGATCTGAGAGGAGTGTGTCTTTCACATCATGACGCATGCGGTGTGCATGCAACATCTTGACAGGTAGATTCGAAATAATTTTAGTGGACCACTGCAGCGCTTTATCATAACTTATAATGCTAACGAGATGATCAGCTGACCATTAAAAGCCCCAGCCTGGCCAGAGGACAATGATAGAAATTAAGCCCGGTCGGGTTCGGGTAAAGATCTTCAGCTCGACTGTAGCATATGAGCAGAAAAAAACAGGACTGCATAAGAAACTGGAAAGAAGTGAATTAAATAATTTTCTGTTTAGATACTGATGCGGAAACTTTGCTGGCAGCAGAAAAGGCTGTTAGGTCAATAAAAATTTCCGCATCAGGTTTGGTGGGGACAAACCTGTCAATCATAAATATTGCTGGGGACATGTCCCCAGCGTCCCCGGTTAAAATTACACCTATGAATATAACTACCTGACTTCTGTCTACACGGCATTACTCAAGCAGCATTACGCTGCTTTTACTTTACAACTAGATATGAACAAAGTTAACAAATTGCACAATTGCTTTTCAGTCAATGAACAAAGAGGAATGGAGGCACGGTTTTAGGAAGACGTGATCTATGAAAACGGTTGTGAATGCTGTCATAACAATCCCATTAGAGATCAAAATAAATCAAACTAAACAGTGTTTACATGTTTCTGCTTTAAGTTCACAGCAAACACAGATAATGAGTCTAACCAGGCCCATATAACTATCTTTTCGGCAAGCTGCAGGAAATCAGCACACCCACTATTCCCAAACCATAACAGTAGCTGGTAGGTGAGCAAATTCTTCGTGACCGATGCTTCCAATATGGTGACTATGAAAAGGAGCAGCCTCTGCATATGGCCCTATCTTCACAGGTTTAAGCGATGGGCATGTCAGTTGATTGACAACCCACAAGGCAGAAACTCAAATTCTACTGGCTGAAAAAATTCTGCAGCCTGTGTGAAATGCACAGGTGTCTATGGGAGGAAGGGGGAAGTAAGGAAAAATAACAAATTTGGAGCTCTAGCCTTTTATCATAGTATTAAACCCTACTAACATTTTAAACATATTTAAAATGTTGATACATAAATACAGTGGGGAGAAATAAGTATTTGATAAGTATTGCAAATACTTATGTCACACAATAAAATAGAATATAATATTTAAAAATGATCCATAATGATTTTCTGCATTTTTGTTTTAGAATCTGACCCTCACAGTTGAGAGAACATTTGATACAAATAGCAGACCTCTACATGCTTTGTAAGTGGGAAAACTTCAAAAATTAGCAGTGTATCAAATACTTGTTTCCCCCACTGTATATTCTCCGGACTCCAGCTTTAATTCTTGAATATCAGAAAGTGTAAAAAATGAAATTAAAAGCCTTCAGCGAATCCCAAGTGGTACCCATACCCTAAGCTGGTTGGGGAGGGGTCAATGGAGTCCAGACAGACAGTTCTCCCTGGTTCTGCCTTTCTCATGCCTCATTTTACGAATTAGTTAATCCTGAGTTATCTCTGTAGTTACACTGAACTTTTCCTCACTTTGCTACTTCCCTCTCCTACTATTCTCAAACAACATTTTTTTCTGTTTTTTCAAATGTTAACTTTATGTTTTCTCTCAATGACTTTTGCTCTTAAAGAAGCTACACCATTTAGCCGTCATGACTTTTTGGAGGGGGTATCTGCTGAACTACAGTCAACAACTAATGTTCTCCCTCTGCTTTTATCAACTAGTTACTTTCTTTACTAAAGAAGTACTTTTACATCATTTCTTCTGTTCTTTTTGTGTATCTGCTCTGTCTTCTTTAACTCACAGTCAAGCATAGTTTATACTTCTTTGTCAGCAAGTTTGCACCCATACGTATTGATGGAGACATTTGTACTTTATACGTCCCCGTTTGTGTGTTACAAAGCTATTCCCCACCAGGACAGCAGGGGGTGCAAACTTTTATGCCGGGTCTGTCTACCGTTGCTTTGTCATCTAGAGTTTATTTTCATCTGCTGGTAAACGCATTAAACCTCAACGAGCATTGATAGAAAGAAAGTAAGTTTTGATTGAGGTTGCAAGCTTTTTACTAGAAGTGCAGCTCATAGAATACTCTAAAAAAACATTTAAACAAATACGGTGGTCTGTTTGTTGTTCTCTACAGATCACCTGACTTCCTTACATGCTGCATACTTGCTGATTATGCAATGAGTGATTAATGAAAAGTCGACAACACAAAGCATGTGAGCTTATACTGTTGCTAAATGTTCGTCCAGGAGGAATGAATGCTGCAAGTCTATGACTTGATGTAATCTGCTGGTTTTCCCTAGACAGCAAACTTTAAAACTAATTGGAATAATGAAATTATTTGAATGCGCTGTTTGATAACTAGGATTATTTGGAAATAATGTATAGTTAAATTGAAATGACCTCTTGTAAAGTGCGTTGAGAGAACGTGTTGTGAATGGCGCAATATAAATAAACCTAAATTCAATTAATTCCTGTTTATTTATATAGAGAGGTTGGGCTATAATTGAAAACAAGAAGAACTTTGTAACCATGGGTGCTTCATGTTCTAGCTCTGTGCAAGCTTTGCACTACTGACCTTATTGAAGTGGTCTCCTATAACCTGCCAAATCCGAGACCATTGCAGCCTGATGCGGTTCATGTTGTAGTAGGAAATCTCCACAATCTTCTGCAGACTGAACATTCTGGGCTGATGCGCTGAGGCCAACTCATCCATGGACACCGCACACAACCAGCGAACAAAGTCCACTGTACAGAAATCAACAAGATGTATGGCTTCGTCTCCCAAAACTAAAACCTGATCCTGCAGCAACTAATCCAAACAAGTATCAACTCACCAATCGCATTTCCATCAAGTCGAGTTGAGCCAGTGAAAATCCTGGAAACAGAAAGTTGACTTTAGAACTGAAGCAGGAGGCAGCATTGGATAAGCATCAGCGCCTTTCAAAGACAATGTCAAAACCTCAGTAATTCTTCAACCTGCAGTCAGCTCCCAGTCAGTGAGATGCATTGAATACAGTGTCTGGAAATCTTTTTTTAATAGATTTATTTATCTGGACTCATTTAACTGGAGTGGTCAGAGGTGTGAAAAGACGATCAAATACAGCGTCCCCTGGTATAAACCTTGAGATGGAACGGTTTATGCCAAATGGAGAAAATAAATGGACATAACTTGTTTTCTATAAGATTGAAGCACAGCTGCTCAAGTCTTTCTGCGAGCTGCTCAAAAAGGTGGCTGTCCTTCACAGTGAACTTTCTAGTGATTTAGCTTTAAAAGCCAGAAGCTCTCGGACCTCTGCATCAATCCAGTTTGCCGTTTCACCTGATACAGTTTACAAATGCTAAATTAACTCCCTGTGTGTTGTATTTTAAATACTGTTGCCAGTCAGGGCACTGCGTGCATTGAACAAGGACATCACCCTCTGTTGCAGTAGGGCATTGCGGCTTCAATCATAAGACCAGCATTGGAGCAAGACTGAGGTAATATTACTACCAAGCAAAATTTCCACAACGCCATATGGCCATAAGACACACCATGCCAGGAACTCTACCTCAATATGTTGTGTCTTGGAAAAGAAGCTATTAACTTTTTAAATGTTGTCTCACCTATCCACAGCCACCACCACACTCTGAGAGCTGGTCTCTCCCACTGATTCCTGGATATGAGCCATCTGTCTCTTGTCTTGACTTCCAACAAGGTTTCCTGCAACAGAAACATATTAAGCTTAAGACAAAAAAAATTTAAAAAATCCACAGCTATAAAATAAAGTCAGGAAAAATATAAGAAGCTATATCAGTGCAAAATATGGGTGTAAAAGGGATTAGGTAATGCTTTCTGGGGGAGCTGATTTTTAGTATCGGGGAACCTACCCAGTCCCAGGGGCATGAACTCCTCAGTACCAGGAGGTAACCCCCTGATGCTTCCCTCTCTGTCTCGAACCACTCCTGATATGTAGCGAGTCTTCACCCCTGTGCCAATTAGCTGGGCCAGCTCCAGCTGACTAATACATCTCAGTATCTACAGAAGACACACACAAATATCTATGGATGCATGCATGTAAAAAAAAAAAAAATAATAATGATAGAGCTCTGTTCCTTTTCTATGATTATGCACCTCATGCCAGGAGTTGCCAAGGTAGTTTCCATCAGTGTGGGCAACAGTGATCAGCGTCTTTATAGTGTCAATATTCTTTTGCTTCATCTCTGTGATGCTGGAGCTGGCTGTCAGCAGCGTGAACCGGGCCAAGGCTTGAACATAGGCATCTCTCTCCAGCTAAAAGCAGAAACACAAGTAACTACCCACAGTTCTATGCTCTCGCTGCTGCAGCAGCGTGGGAAGCAGGAGCTGACCTGCATGTTGAAGATGCTGGCAATCCTAATGGCACATCGAATGCCCTCCAGACACAAGGAGGCCACCTCCGGATCGTCGCAATCCTGCAGTCCTACGCTGAAGGCTGCCAGCAGTGGGGTCCACGCAAGCTTTGGTGCACAGGAATCAACACAAGATTAATTTCATGTAGCATAAGAAGACTTTGTAACCTTAACTACTCAAAGCAATATAAGGTGCAAAGTAAAAGTCTTCACACCCTTTAAAGTTGTTCACACTTATTCAAGTTACAACCACAAACTTTATTGTACTTTACTGTCTTTTCTTTGCCACCATCCAGGGCTGTCTAACTCCAGTTCTAATGAGCCAGTATCCTGCATGTTTTAGACACATCCCTGCTCTAACACAGGTGACTCCAATGGCTTATCATGATATTACTAAATCCATTTATTTAGAAGGTGTCTTCTAAAGCGGTTTGCCAACCCTGCTCCTCAATGCACACGGTATGGTTGTGCCGATGAACGATATTATCGTCCATCGTGATGGCTGACCAACATCACGATGGAAAGCCACCATGGTGATGCCACGCCCACCACTCTATCAGACACGCACTAATCCTTTAAGAAGAGACTAACTAAAACCTTTGCAGGGACTGCTCCGTAAACATTGAGAACATAACTAACTAATGAGTGTAGCACAGTGGAAAATATTTTTATATTATATATATTTTTTTTTTTTGCATGATTTGTGTGTGTGGAATTGGTTTGTTTCGTTTGCATTCGTTCCCTCCAAAAAAAAGAAAAAAGAATTGATCTGGATGATTCAGGACGAGCGCAGCAATCAGTTGCTTTGTTACAGCTGCACAAAACTTGTTAAATTGCAAATAAAAAGAGCAGCGGCAGTAAGACTGAACCTACTGGCCGAACAACACAAGCGATTACTGAGCACTAGAGCTGAAGAACTTTCCACAAACCCGTCCATCCCTTTAGTACGATAATTTAGAATAAAGCGCTACACTAAAATTATTTGGAATCTACCTGTCAAGATGTTACTGGCACACAGGATGTGTCATGATGTGAGAGAACCACTCGTCTCAGATCAACCGGATTTGACCGGAGTTCCAAACATTTGTCCAGTAAATTGAAAACCGGACAAGTGAACGTCAAGGTGCTTTTTTTTTTTTCTAGTGGAAAAATGTTGGGTTTAATCGGTTCATGCTTTAATAAGCTGTCAATAAAAATATAGCCTACTCTTGGGCTCGGGCTGAACTCTCTCGGATTCAGGTCGGTTCGAGGCCAACTTTTAAGGCCCGATTACGGCTCCGCGCACACATCCCCAGTGGCAGACAAGCAGCGCGAGGCAGATAATTACCGTTTCACCTGTTTTGTGAAGCAAAGATTGGCGCAAAACTTGCGCTATGCGCACTATGAGTCAAGGCTGCGCGGATATCGGTGCCTTTCAGTTCAAAGCTTTGAAAAGGTCCAGCATGATGCCGAAATCCGTGCGCACATAAAAGCATGAGTATGGATTTCAAATCCATTTGACAGTTTGCAAATCAGAAAATGCTTGTATAAGTGTAGTAAAATAATTAAAGCACAATTTACCATTACTTTTTAAGTACTTTTTAGGCTGGTGTGAAGAGATAAATGGAAAAAAAGAAGTAACCAACCAACCTCCCCCAGCGATGTCATCGTCCATCACGATGTTTTACTGTAAACATCGTTAGCTCTCAATTTGGGGGACATCCCCCGACCCTAGCACACGGCCATGCCTGTTTTAGATCTCTCCCTGCTTCAGCTTACTAACTTGATTTGATGGCTGGTTAAAAGACTTCATCTAAAACATGCAAGACACCAGCTCTTAAGGACTGGAGAGAGCCACCTCTGAGACAAACAGACACCAATGTATCAAATCATTGAAGCGGAAGGAAAATGAAACGTGTTTAACAAATACTCCGTGTATCCAGCGTCTCTGAGTCAATATTCTATAGCAGTGTTTTACAACTTTTTTTAGAGCCAAGGCATATTTTTTGATTGATAAAAAAAAAAAAAAAAAAAATCACGAAGCACATCAACTACGCTGAAGCTTACTTAGGATCATAGCGCTATTGGCTAGCTTTTCACTACACATCAAGCAAAACGGAGTCGTTGCATCCCCCGGTGAAAGCAAATCCAAATGAAATATAGCTTGCACTGTAATGCCTTGAGACTTTGCTTGAGGTCACAGAATTTACTCTTTTTTTTTTTTTACTTCCATTCATACTAGGGCCTTCATCTGTGTCCAACTTTTGTCCAAGGCCCAATTTGGCGTAAACATTTTTCCTTTTATAAAACTTCTGTGTCACCGTAGTCTTGCTAGCCACAATGCCAGTCCCAGCTGATGCAACCATGCATCATTAGTTATCTTTTCTTTAAATACAAGGCAATAAGCTACTTGTTTCCAACTACTGATATGGAAGAGTATGACATGATTACTTTGCCGGTCACTAGACAGCACAGACACTCAACGATGTAGACAATAACTACTTTTCAAAAAATTTTTTTTAGACCCTTAGGTGAAATAGAATGATTTCAAACAGCACACCTGATGATCTCTCACGGCACACTATTGTACCGCTAAACAGTGGTTGAAAAATAGACAGACAAAGATTTTCAGTCAGGTCCATAAATATTGGGACATCGACACAATGCTAACATTTTTGGCTCTATACACCACCACAATGGATGTCAAATAAAACGAACAAGATGTGCTTTAACTGCGGACTGTCAGCTTTTATTTGACGGTATTTACATCCTAATTAGGTGAACGGTGTAGGAATTACAATAGTTTGCATATGAGCCTCCCAATTGTTAAGGGACCAAAAGTAATGGGACAGAATAAGAACCATAAATCAAACTTATACATTTCAATACTTGGTTGCAAATCTTTTGCAGTCATTTACAGCCTGAAGTCTGGAACACATAGACATCACCAGACGTTGGGTTTCATCCCTGGTGATGCTCTGCCAGGCCTCTACTGCAACAGTCTTCAGTTCCTGCTTGTTCCTGGGGCATTTTCCCTTCAGTTTTGTCTTCAGCAAGTAAAATGCATGCTCAATCGGATTCAGGTCAGGTGATTGTCTTGGCCATTGCAAAACAGTCCACTTCTTTCCCTTCAAAAACTCTTTGGTTGCTTTTGCAGTATGCTTTGGGTCATTGTCCATCTGCACTGTGAAGCGCCGTCCAATGAGTTCTGAGGCATTTGGCTGAATATGAGCAGATAATATTGCCCGAAACACTTCAGAATTCATCTTGCTGCTTTTGTCAGCAGTCAAATCATCAATAAATACAAGAGAACCAGTTCCACTGGCAGCCATACATGCCCACGCCATGACACTTCCAGCACCATGCTTCACTGATGAGGTGGTATGCTTAGGATCATGAGCAGTTCCTTTCCGTCTCCATACTCTTATCTTCCCATCACTCTGGTACAAGTTGATCTTGGTCTCATCTGTCCACAGGATGTTGTTCCAGAACTGTGAAGGCTTTTTTAGATGTTGTTTGGCAAACTCTAATCTGGCCTTCGTGTTTTTGGGGCTCACCAATGGTTTACATCTTGTGGTGAACCCTCTTTATTCACACTGGTGGAGTCTTCTCTTGATTGTTGACTTTGACACAGATACAACTACCTCCTGGAGAGTGTTCTTGATCTGGCCAACTGTTGTGAAGGGTGTTTTCTTCACCAGGGAAAGGATTCTTCGGTCATCCAGCACTGCTGTTTTCCGTGGTCTTCCGGGTCTTTTGGTGTTGCTGAGCTCACCGTTGCGTTCCTTCTTTTTGAGAATGTTCCAAACTGTTGTTTGGCCACGCCTAATGTTTTTGCCATCTCTCTGATAGGTTTCTTTTGTTTTTTCCGCCTAATGATGGCTTGCTTCACTTATAGTGACAGGTCTTTGGATCTCATCTTGACCGTTGACAGCAACAGATTCCAAATGCAAATAGCACACTTGAAATGAACTCTGGACCTTTTATCTGCTCATTGTAATTGGGATAATGAGGGAATAACATAAACCTGGCCATGGAAAAGCTGAGAAGCCAATTGTCCCATTACTTTTGGTCCCTTGACAAGTGGGAGGCACATATGCAAACTGTTGTAATTCCTACATCGTTCACCTGATTTGGATGTAAATACCCTCAAATAAAAGCTGACAGTCTGCAGTTAAAGCACATCTTGTTTGTTTCATTTGATATCCATTGTGGTGGTGTATAGAGCCAAAAATGTTAGCATTGTGTCGATGTCCCAATATTTATGGACCTGACTGTATAAGACCGTACTTGGGAGTGTCTTTGTGGGTCTTCACGAACAGAGTCTTCTCTAATCCAAGGATCTGCACCAACCAGTTCGACCACCATCACCGTCAGGTTCGGGGCGATAGGCATCATTCTGTTCTTTAAGTAGTTGTAGAGCTGAGCGCGGTACTCTGAAATCTTAAAGACCTGATTGCACAGGTGCCGGATGTTGCCGATATCCTGCCCAGACACTTCCGTTCCCATGGAGATTTCTGCCGCTAGCTTGACCTCTGCTTCAATCTCCTCTGGGAGGATATCTAACAGATCAGTGCTGGCCACATTTGTACGGTCACCGACGGTTTTCCAGCAGGCCAGGTTGTCGGTTACAACTTTTCCCAGCTCGGGGAAGTTCCAGCCGTGGTTGAAAGCCACTGGTTTGTAGAATACCCTTTACAGCTGCTAAGGTATAACTCTACAAGCTTTGTGCATCTAAAAGTTGAACGTTTTGCCAGTTCTTTTACAGATATAGATCAAGCTCAGATTTGATGGAAAGAAACAGAACATCAATGTCCAGATGTTGCCACAGATTCTTTGCTCTGGCAATTCAATTTGATCCTGATGTGCTCCACGCTTAATTTATCTAGAAGTTCAAACACATTATTTTAAACCACATATGGTTGAGCCTAAACCTTTCCACTGCAGGTCCATTCTTATGCTTAAGGTTGCTTTGGTGTTGCAGCCCCTAACAGGTTTTTCTCCATTAGTGTGCATTGGTGTATTTCGCTGCTGGAAAAATGACCTACCTACATTTTTCATTCTAAACTGGCCTTCGTTTTCCCCATTCTTCTTTAACAGGCCAGATTACAGAGGGCATGCCCAGTAGTTGTCTCATCAGAGTAGATCTCTGCAGCTCCTACAGAGTTACCATGGATTAATGCTCTCCTTCCCAACCAGTCCTCGCGATGTCATTTGTTCTCTAATATCGGCTGAACCGAACAACTGGCTTTATTGAAAGATTCAATTAAAAAGAATGTGACTCTTTTTACTGTACATGTTATATCTGCAGGCAGCTTGTTGTAGTAGATTGGATTTGGGGGTATCAGAGTGAAGGAAGGTGAACACAAATGTTGGTCTTTCCAATAAAACAAAGAAGTTTGTGGTAACAGGGCAAAAAATCATTGAGAACACAACAGTAGTGTGAATATTTGTGCAAAGCACCAAGCTGGTTTTTTTTTCCTGAGGCTTCTCACCAACTCTCAGAAATATTTATGTTTTCTGCCTCATTTTGCACATCTCTAAAGATTAAAATCATACATGCAGTTTTATCCAAAAGAATAAAAATGGCTAATTTTGCTTCAATATTTTAATGTATTTTTAATCAACAGTTCTCCAGGCTGTCATTATGTGGATGCTTCCACTGCATGATGTTTTCTGTTTGAACAACTTTTAAGCATCTGCATGACACAGAGGAAAATAAAAGCTGACCTTGAACATGGGCCTGACATGCTCCAAGTGTTTGGCGCTGAAGAACGGGGCCTGAGCATGGCTGACCGCCTCCATTAGAGCTTTAGCAGTCTTTGCCATCTGCTCCATCTCCATATTGTACAGCAGGCGGCGCTGCTTCTCGCTGGCTACACCTGGAGGAGGAGCAACCTACTATTTTATTGTGGTTATCAAACCAAGGATAAAGAAGATGCTGAGACTGGAATACATTAGTTTGACAGTTATCTCTATTAAGGAAGAAATATCCAAAATCGTTTTTAAAACAAAATTGTGAATGAGACGTTGATGTAGATTCTCAGTCATCCAGGACATTATAATCTTGAGAGTTAAATTGGGGCATCAGAACTTTTCTTGTTGCCTTGAACAAGTTTTCTCTAGAGACAAAACTTTTTCCAAATTTTTTAGTCTCTAGACGAAACTTTTTCCAAATCCAGCTGCCTCCATTTAACTCTCAAGATTGTTAATGTGAGCAAAGAACCCAGACTGTCAAGTACTCACTCTGCTTTGTTGACTTTGGAGTGATTGAAAACTCTTTACTTTCCTTCATGGCAATTTTCTTGCCAGCTATCTCGTCGTATATGGAGGAGAGATATTCCTCTGGTAAGTCCTTGCTGTCGTTAATGCCCCGGTTCATCTTGATGTACTGCTCCTTTGTCATTTTGTTCTTCACCTAGAGAAAGAAAGACCAGGTTGGTTTGCCGTTATGAGTCCGAAGCTTTCAAAACTCTATTTAAGGTCATGCCCATTATGTTACTGACCTAAATTAGGTTTACAAATGGCGGCCTGGGGGACAATGGCGCCCTTTTGAATGATTTTTGTGGGTGAAAATTAGGTTATGAGCTGCCAGGAAGAACAGCAATTCACCAGTTCTTACCTGGGGACTGTGCAGGTCTGTGGTTAGCATGATTATGGAATATGCCAGCACATATGCCGTGTCTGCACTGGCGAACAGGGTTTGACTGTAAAAGATGATACAATTCATGCTAAAAGTTAGAGAGCTTCATTTCCACATCAACATCAAGCACAAGCTCAAAAAGACATTCCAGGCCCTGTCCACACATAGTCGGGTATCTCACAAAACTGAGATATTTTTCTACAGTTTGGCCGGTAAACCACAGGTAAGCGGAGATTTTCGGCACCAAAAAAAAATCTTTTTAAAAACTCTGGCTGAAGTGGAAATTTGCGTTTTCTGAGTTTTTAATATCTGCGTGTGGATGGTTTTAAGAGCCGTAACGTCACTATTACAAAAAATGCTCCAACATCACTTGTGCAACCTGTATTTACTCTCAAAAACAGCATTTATGCCCTCAGAGCTGTGTTGGTATCATCCATTGTTAAAGCAGGTTTTGTTTGTTTGCTTTTATAACTTGTATGACTGCTGCGTGCTGACGATAGAGGATAGAAAGTTACTCTGAGCGGATAGGATTTGCGAGAACTACTGCCCCCTACTGCTTTGCCACGTCTATGAATGTGCTGAAAAACGCATTTATCCGGTTACATGTGGATGGAGATTTTTTTTTAAAAAGAAGCAGAGCAAAAGCTTTGTTTAAAAAAAACGGCTACATGTGGGCATGGCCTCAGATAAGCCCTGATCTCCTCAAATTTGGAATGCTAATGTAACAGCTCTTACCCTTGGTTACATTCGAGGTACCGTGCAGCAAACTTCTCCATGAGCCTGTCAATCTTCTGGGCCTCTCCCGGCAGCCTGAAGCCTTCCAGGAATATCCTCAGAGCAGAAACAAAGTCCCGCCCACAAAAGTCAAGCTGGTCCACATAGCAGTACATCACCTCTTTGTTGAACTTTGTGTTCTCACCAAGGAACTCCCCAACCTGTGTCTGTTGATGAAGAGACCAAGCAGTTAGGGGATTAAAAAGGAATCTATATGTGCAGAAGTTAAGGTTGATGAAGCACTGACTGTGTCCAGTCGGTCCTCCTGGTGTAGAAATTGGGCGATTTCTTCTGCTGTGGAACCAAGCATGCCCTGGTCCTGGAGGTACTGGATACCACGCTTGGGCTTCTTGTTGAAACTGTAGAGAGAACAGACAGATCCATTTGATTCTCATGACACTAATCAGTCCAGATGCACAGTGCCTTGCAGAATAATTTCTAGCCCTTGAGCCTTTTCAAATTTGGTCAAGATTCAACCAACAACTTCTATGTGTTCTATGGGTTTTTTTGTGATAGAGCAACCAAAAGCAGTGAAAAGTGTGGAGTGCATTTATATTCAACCCATTTGCTCAATACCCCCAAATAAAGCCCCATAATTATTAAATACACTCCTTATGTTTGAAACAAAAAACTATAAAATGGAAACATAGGGCAAGTAAAGCTGAGAGGCCCTGCTCAGTCAGCAGTCACCATAAACTGAAACCAACAGTTATTCCACTGCGTATTACAAGTTGTTATCACATTACTTAAAGGTTTGTGATTGTTCATTTCTATCATTTTGGATAAATTATTAATTTAGAGGATTTTGCCGTTTCCAATGGACTACAAGTCTATATATAAAATGACAGAATATAGGGGCCACAGAGAAAAAAACCCAAAGACTTCGAGAATGAAGTCATAAATTTAAGAGGATAAAGTCCTAATATTGTAACCTGTGGGCTGGTTTTGGACGTATGACCACTAAATAAGCTGTCGGTGAACACGTCACACAGCACAGCCACAGAATTTTGAATCACACGCATGCAAACTGCTTTTAATTAGGATTCTTTTTTTTTAAAGTTATAGAAAAGCTGAAATTGCACAGTGAAGTAATCAGCTTCATGATGAGTAGGAGAGCTGTTAAAATGAGGCCTGTGACTTTGTGGAATTCTACTTCAGTATAGGTTTCACAAACAAAGAGATACTAAATATTTTGGTACATCAGCATCACATTGTCTTAAGTATCAGGACTGTAAAAAGAATATGCAAGAAAATAAATCTTTTCCACAGAAAGAACCAGTCTCAAAAATGTAAATGACATTTTCTTTCTTCCGCAGTGTGGCCCTAATACGCCATCATTCAAAATACACATCTCAAATAGATATGTGTTAGGGTATAAACTTGTTACGTTTTTGAATGATGATAAAACAAAAAAGGTTAAAAAAACTGTAGACGCATATCGACTTAAGATAGAAACCACAGAATCAAAGAATATGTATGAATATATACGTGCGACTTGCAGTTCTGTGGCCATCCCATGTCTTGTGGTCCCAAAAGATTAGAAATTAGTGCTTGTACGACCAAAATCATCCCACAGGTTACAACATTATGACTTTATTCTGAAAGAGGGATTTTTCTTTTCTCTGTGGCCATATTATTACGTCATTCTTTAATTAGTCCTGTAGTCTGCGGGAAACTGCTATATGATCTAAATTTCATAATTTATGCAAAATGAAATTTAATCAAAACATTTAATCACAAACATTTAAATAATGTGATAATGTGTTGTAGGCAGTGGAATAATTATAGGTTTCAGGTTGTGGTGACTACTGACTGAGAGAAGGGAGGAGATTAAATAAAACCTCAAATTTAGCCTAGTCTGGAGCAGGGAACTCCTTGGGAACTTATACCATAACATTTCCCCTTGTCCCCATCCTGTTTTTGTGTAACCAGATCACAGATAAGTTGAGCCAGGATAACCAAGATATCCAAGATTAATCTCTTATGCTAGTTTTGTGCAATAGGCCCCAGTCCAAAGTGGCTCAGTCAAATGTCCAGCCTGAAATCCAAAAACGAAAGCAACCTACAGCGCGTGTTTGGGGCACTGATGGATGAGCAGGTGGTGGGTCGGGGTTAGAGGCGCTGTGACTGCATGAGATTTTGGTTCTCTTCCGCTGACTTCCACTGTGTGATCATCACTGAGCAAAAAAAGTAAATAGAAAGATCTGCTGCCCCGATGATCTCTGTCCATCTACTCAGCTTGAGCTATTTAGCAAAGAGTGTGTGTTCTGGAACCTCAAAATCCATTATGACACCCTTTAAAGGTTGAATATTGAACATTTTCATAAAAAGCTATATTTAATTAAAAATTATACATCCACAGGGTTTTAGAGGGGGGCAGATGAAATTACCACATTTCCTTAAAAATTATATTTGAATTAATATTCTGTGATTAAAATAAGAAGGAATAGGATAAAGTTTAAAAAGTGTAACATATTTTTAAAAAGCTCCCTAGATCTTAATTCCAACCAGGCAGAGAAAGAGCTCACAGTTCGATGCCGTGCTCGATGATGTCCTTCTGTTGTTTGATCACTTCATACTGCTCTGGGTGATCTGCCTGAGACATGGCGATGCTGGAATAGTTCGAGTCCAGTGAGCTGACGCTGTCTCGACGTCCTGTTGTCTGCTCAGGGAGCTTCAGCTCTCCTCCCTCAGAGTCAGATGGATGCTCCTGACCTAAAAACAAACATCCCCAACATTATCAAGTGTTCAAACCCCCAGTCTCCTGGCCGTGGATTTACCACACACTCACCTAGATTAGCTTGAAGGTTTGGATTCACATACATATCTTTGCTCCACTCCACCATACATTTGAGAATAGACACCAGGCACTCCAAACCCTTCTTACGTAAGCTCAGCTCCTGCAGGAAATCGAAAGATCTAAGTCACCAGCATGCTTTGATTTGGATTGCTTGGAGTACAAAAAAAACCCCAGCTGATTTTGAACACAGAGTGGAGAACAACAAATCACAGTGACAGAGGACATATACCTGCAGAGGAGTCATCCCGAGTTCCTGACCGCTTCTGCCCTGAGCAATTTTCGACAGGTCATTGACGAGACGCTCAAAGATATTGGCAGCATTTAAATCACAGTCATAGTTTACATAGATGTCTACCACACACTGGGCATCTGTGTGAGCAAACAGAACAGCTTTTAACATGAAGTTCAATTGGGCAATTGGAATGGGCCCCCACCCATGACATTTTATAACTAGTAAAAAAAATACTAAACATTTAGCTTTTCAAGTGTGTATTATATGTCCTCCTTTTTGCATTTATTTTCCTCCTTTACTCAAATGAGTGAATAAATTGGGTATTCTAATCAAAATTTAAATCAAATATGTTGAAATCATACATAAAAATAGAATTTGTTCAACAGCATCATGAAATAAGATTGCAATAATACGCAATTCTATGTTCATAAGTAGGCTAAACTCACCATCCCCTCTCAGAACTGCAGATATTTCTGTCCATAACTTTTTTCATGTTGTCCTTCTAAAAAAATGATCACTATTATTTAATAAACTGCGTCATTTTCCTCTTTAATGATTAAATTCAAGTTGTCCATGATAAAAACCAATGAATTAGACCCACAGACTGACTGCCTAACTCTGGTACCACAAGTAGTTTTGTTGTTTTGTTTTGTAGTCGAATTTGAAATCTGCACGTGTCCTTTATTTTGAAACTTCCAGGTATTTTACATTGCCAACACGCCTAATTTGCGGTCTGGCCGGATCTAGACTGCTGCACTTGACATGTTTTACAAGTATAGCACCTAAAAAATAGAACTGCCGTGCAAATTTAGGAGACGGTCGCTTCTGAGACATGTCCGATTTGTGCTGCTTTGTGTCCAGTGAAACTGTTCCAATTGACTTTAACAATGGCTATCAGCTACATATTACACTTCATTGATATTATGCACTGCTTACCAGTGGAATCAAGGGGTTACACAAAAAAAGAAAAAGGTCTAACATCTCAAACCATACACAGGGAGGCATTATCCCCTATATCTCCCATATACATGGCCTCACAGACATAACACATAGCACACATCCCTCCCTCTCCCCTTAAGGATATAAAAGGAAAAAGTACATAACAGGAAACACAACAGTAATGGAAGAATGTTAGAGAATTTGTCACAAGAGTTTGCTCAATGTGATGATCGCTGAAGGTAAAAAACTTTTCTTAAAATTAGCTTTTTTTTTCAGGCAAGAGTTCTGCGTCAACATCCAGATGGGAGTAGGGTACAAAAGTAGTTCAATGGATGGTCAGGGCTGTTTCCTAAGCCACATTTGTAGCCACAGCTGCCCTGGGGCAGACTGACAGAAGCAAGACTGCCATTCGCACCATCGGCCTCTTTGGCCAACACCAGTAGGCAAGGTAGGTGAAGTGTCTTACCCAAGGACACAACATATTGCAGCAGGCGGAAGGAGGAATTTCTGGGTCGCAGACCAACAACTCTACCACTGAGCCACAGCCGCCCTGAGTTCATGAAGACCTATTCTAGTCTATTAAAGCCTGGGTTCATATCCCACAGGAAACCGGGCATTTTGTACCTTTAGAACACCTTCTTGCAGATTTGCTCAACAGGGTCAGTGGAAGCTCAGACAGGATTGGGTAGGGACTGAATACAATGTACAAGAAACAAAGCCACCTTCCTCTGTTCTTAACTGGGCTACCTCCAAATAGCAGAACCCCTCAAATATCTTCTTTTTTTTATAAAAACGAGAATAGACATGATTGGATTAGAAGATCCACATCTCATTTATAAGTCCCAGTATATACTGGCTAGTCCCGGTTGAACAATTTGGCAAGCAGAATTGGCCGTTTGGATGAAAAAGGGTAAAAGACTGACATTTGATCAGATTTAAGTTGGCGAGTTAAGGTCAATCATGACAGAAGTTTGACACACTAAAAGATACACTAGGTGCTGATGCCTTCTATTGTTTAATTTGTTGGATGTGAAACCACCAACATGAGCATAGGACCATAACCCACCAGTCCTGCAGCAGTCCACCCCAAACAGACCTTTCCGCACCCAGCCCAAGATGGCTGCCTACAGCACAGCAGAAACCAGCTCATGCTATACCCCACCTGACAAAACTAACCTCTACTTTATTTTTCTCTCCCATTTTTCATCTTTCTTCAATGTTTATTTCCTTCGCTTCCATCATTTCTGTTATTTTTCTCTTAATTTTCCTCCGTTTCTTCCTACCTTTTTTCTTCTCTCATACCCTCTCTCCTCATTATGCAAACAGACACAGCACAAGGCTGCTACCCAGAGCAGAGCCACACACACCATGAAGGCAGGTGAAGCAATCCCACCCTGCATGAACTAGAAGTCAGGGATTACAACTGAGCAACAGGAACTAGGTGAGTGTTACAATCCTTCCAGCAAAACAAGAAAAAGCTGGGGAACCAATGAGTTCACCTTAATCATGAAAATAAACCTTTTACCTGCACAGATGCGTGTCAGGGTCTGAATAACCATCCACTTGTGCTCGAAGGAGCTGGTTGATGTCTCTAAGATGGTCAAAAAGATCTCCCGAAAAAACACCTGACATGGACAAAGTAAAAACTCCTTATCATACACTGTGATAACGAAGTATTACCTGAGCTGCAGCATGTCCCAATCAGGCCAGATAATAAGTACTTCCGTACCTCAATCTGCATCTTCAGGTGAACTTTGAAGTGGGATAGCAAGGTTAAGAAGATGGCTAGTGAGAGCTCAAACACCTCAGGCACGGAGGAGACGCCGTTTTTGGACAGGGCTACGCACAGATACTGCTTGATGGCATTCACAAACATCTCATGGGTGCGAAACACTTGTCCAGCACCCTGTAGAACTGAGAGCAGCAGCTGCAGGGAGACGATCTTAGAACGCAGCTCGTGGGACCTGCAGACGAGAGCAGCCGTTAGGCACAAACTTACATTCCTTAATATAACAAACTAGAGCTAATGAGGTTTTCTGGTATATTAGTAATACAGTGAGATATCTGAGGGGCAGTCAGTTTTCTTTGTGACATACTTCCTGCACTCATTTCACTCTGACTTATTTACAGTGACTTGCCTGAGTTCTAATGTTAATGTAACCAGAGTCACACCTGCAAGGAGGAGGCAAATGAACCTTTGGTAAACCAAGGGGGACAGTGCAAAAATGAAGGAAGCTGAATCTGTCTCAGCTATCTTCAGCGGAGAATGGAGAGAAAACCATCTTCAGCTCACTTTCTCCACATTCTTTCATGCTACAAAACTGAAAGTATTTTTAGGGGACAGACCAATACAAAGTAGTGCATAGTGAAGTAGAAGCAAAAGGATACAAGATTGTCAATGTCTTTAAAAATATCGTAAGAGTGAGGTGTGTATTTGTGCTCATCTGCCTTGAATCAAAGCGCTTCGCTGCCATTTCTGCTGCAGGTCTTTTGGGTTTGCCTCTAAATCATTTCAAAATCTAAATTCAGCTTGTTGGTGTAAAATACATTAAGCCCAGCCATGTTGAATGGAGAACATCTGTAAATGATTTTCAAGTCTCGTTACACATTCTCAACTGGATTTAGTTCTGGACTTTGATTGGGCCATTCTGACATATTAATGCGCTTTGGTTTGTTCTCATGTAGCTATATGTTTATGATCATTGTGCTGCTGGAAGGTGAACCTCTACCCCAGTCTTAAGTCTCTTGGAACCATCCACCCATCATCTCTGACCAGCCTGTCTGTCCATGCTGAAGGATCCCAACCGCATGATGCTGCCACTGCCCCCTTCCGAGTGTGTTTTTGTAGATATGGAGTCTCAGTTTCTACCAAACCGAACCAAACCTAAATGGATTGTAGCAAACTGCAAATAGACCCGTAATTCAATTTAATTACATTTAAAAAATACTTTATTGATCCCAAAAGGAAATGAATATTTTTTGTAGCTTATACTATTCATCTTTCTCTAATTTAAGTATACCAATGTACTGCCTCCCTGAGTGGCGATATTCTAGAATTTGTTTGAGCTGCTTTCCATTATTGTGGACCCAACTATCTGCAGAATTTTTCGTAGTAAATATGTAAGTTGTTAGAAAAAAAAACTGACTTCTTGACACTACTTGATACACTATCAGCTGTTGTTTGCAAATCAGCCAAATCTCTGAGGTCCATTCATTTTCCTTGGTGCTGACTGGCTATATCTCCTAGAGCAAAAATATGGAAGACTGCAGACATAGCCCTCCTGAATACCAGAGGTCCACTGTACTACTTCCTTCCTGCCTCTATTGTCTTAGGATCTAAATATCATTTAGCTAGCTAATGGCACTGGTCATGCTAGATATTGGTCCGTAATTTTGATAAACAGGGTCAAATATATGCGGTGAAAATTTATTTTTACAGATCACTTTCTAAAATAATAAAATATTTATTCATATTTATTTTTTAATTCATTGTAATTCATCTTTAATTCAAACAAACTGAATAGAAAATACATATAAAAAAATGAATTAACTGCACTTAAAATACACTTCACTTGCTGTGGCCTGAACGCAGACTCTCTAAACTTCCTCCTGGTCCGTAAGGAAATTAGATGCACACCCACTAGTGCATAACCAAATAGTTGAATTAATGCAGAGGCTATTGTCATAAAGTTTCGGATTTTTGCACTGGACAGCTGACTTTTAGTGGAGGTTTAAGATCTAGAGGCTGAATCCACGCTATGCTGCCACAATCGAGACAAAAATTAGGCTCCAGTTCAGCCAAAGCTTAGACATGAAGGAATATTCCTCCCACTGATGTGATCAGAAGCTGGAAAGACTCTCTGAACTAGGCGTTTGCTGACCCACAAGCCATCAGATCAGAGAGAGGAAATACAACAGCATGCGCCTGTATTTGGCACGACAGCAGGCTCTTGGGAGTGCCAAAGCCTCAGAAACTTTTCAATGCACCATCCGCTACCAGTTTATAAGTACAGGGTCCATGTCTGGGATGATGCTCTTATGGGAATTTTTTTGACTAATTTAGTTACCTGTATTGCGTGCGTAAAGTAAAAAAAACATGTCTGCACATGTGTACCAAGTGGTTAGGGGTGTGAATATTAATTTTTTTAAACTACAGACAGCCTTCATTTCTGTCAGTAAAAAAACCCAACAATATTGGATACAGAACATATTCGTTTAATGCAACCCCTGCTAATAGTTCCCAACTGAGCAGTGAAAGACAGAACAGCTGGATTTAAGTGAGATTAAATTATACACAGGTGGACTCTTTTCACTAACTAAGTGACTTGTTGCTTGCATTTGATTTTATTTAGGGATAAAAAAAAGGTATAGAAAATATATACTTTCTAAAGATACTCGTCTTTTAAAAGGAAAAACATATAAGGCATTATTTAAATCATCATCTATGTGAACGAAAAAGAAACAAATGCTTCCGTAGAAAACAGAAAAACTACACACTTGGGGTCAGGGGGTCCATCGGCAAGTGGTTTCATGGAGAGTTTGCACAAAGAGCGGAACACCAGAAAAGCATCTTTCTGCAAGATATGAGAGAAGCGAGGTGTGTTGTTGGGTCCCTGCAGAGCGTCAGCATCCTGAGAAAGAAAAACAATGTCGGTCTCATTTTAAAGAACAAACGTATACTCATAAAATGCATGGACTTATGTGTTAGAGTGCCTCTAAGCTAACTGAGAGTCAGACCTAAAGATCTGTCACTGAGTCCTTTAATTTCAAGATCTGTTTTGATAAATGACACATCAATTTTTATAGTATTAGTAAAAAAAACATATGAGCACTTTTATCATACTCATTCCCACTTATGTATTACAAAAAGATATCAATTTCTACACATTTAGCAATTAAATTTTTCAATTTCAGAGTGAATGAGGAATTATTCATGAAAACAAAACTTTATCCCACCAGAATGTCAGCAGATGAAACAGAGGAGCGGTCTTCGATGATCCCATTCATTGTCTGAGTCTCTGTCCTGCCTCTGGGGGGAGCCACTTCCATCTGCTCAGGGGCAGAGTGAACTGGGGGCTCACAACCTGTAACAGAGACCCAAACAGATGTCCTTAAATCATGATCAAATAAAAAAAGCATATACAAATTAAGACAGAAGGAGCGAATAAGCAACAAGAACCTGTGCCACCATCTGTCTGCTTGGTCTCTCCCGTTGCCACAGACTCTGCTGGTTGGGAGTTGTTCTCTTC
This sequence comes from Apricaphanius iberus, assembly GCA_028564705.1. Classification (NCBI taxonomy): domain Eukaryota; kingdom Metazoa; phylum Chordata; class Actinopteri; order Cyprinodontiformes; family Aphaniidae; genus Apricaphanius; species Apricaphanius iberus. The sequence continues at coordinate 320,000 of JAPXFQ010001564.1, forward strand.
TTGAGCTGCTATAGGATACTTCTCAACAACTTCCTTTTCAAACACTAAATCTGATTTCAATGACAAAGTAACAACTCCGTGAGAATGCTCCAATCCAAACGTTTAACCCTGGATTTTTATCATTTAAATCCCTAACCTAACCTACTAACCTCTTGATGCCGTGACCTGTTCTGAACCTCCATCTTCAGGTTCTCCATTAAAAGACGGCGTGTCTTGATCCAGCTCAGCTGCTGGCGGTAGGGGTGTGGAACGGGAGGTATCGTTGTTGGTGTTGAGGTCGGTAGTACTGACTCCTGGGGACGGGGAGCACTGAGGATCAGGGGTAGGTGTTCGGTCAGATTGGGGGGAGCAGGACCTCCTGCCACCTGGAACTGGGGAGGGGATTTGAGGGGGCTGACGAAGCCGCTCCTTCTCCTGCTCCTGAGCCTCCAGGGCCTTTGGAAACCGCAGAAAAGATATCAGGTGTGCGTAGCAGACGTTATGCTCCAAAAAGTAAAATAAATTCAATTTAATCAGATCTCATCCTATTAGTTCTACAAATAAGCTTTCATGTAATGCAAAAGTCTTCCTCTGGTCTGGATACTTACTGAAATTATTAGATTTTAATAAACCACTAATCCTGGATTCATCCATTGTCTTTACATGCTTATCTTGAGCGACTATGATTCACTAGCTAGAATAGTTCGCTTGTAATTGTAAGGTTGTAGGTTCGATTCCAGTACATGCTGATGTGCCCCTGGGGTAGGCACTCGACCAAAGTTGTCTACTGATCTGCACATCGCAGTGTGTGCATTTAAGAGTGCAAATGGGTGAATCTTGTTTGAGTTGTCAGAATGACTAGAAAAGTGCAATAGATGTTCAGTCCATTTCAATTTACCCAAGCAGGGTTAAAGGAAAACGAGGTAATCCTAATAAATAAAAAACAGAATCAGAACATCCCTGTGTGGAGAACCAATAAGCAGCGCTGCTCTTCAGGCTTCACACTCACCCTAACAAGGTACATCCAGTTAAAATGTTTTTCATTATGTATAGAGCAGTGTCCTTAAACGCTGCCAGAGGGCAGCTCGGACGAGGAACAAGTAGACGTACAAAGATCTAGTCGTCTAGAAGTGGATGCATCAGAATGGTATTGTGACGTCTTTGGAAACACAGTCCATTTAAAGTCCTTCACATTATTGGAATCTTTAAATCGATGTTAAAAGGACTGGTTTTGTTCGATTTAGATCTGTTTTGTCATGATTACTGGACTACAAAAGGGTAACCTTTGTTGGCAAAAGCCCTTGTGGAGCAGAGCAGGAGCTTGTGGCCCGCCCAGTAGAGTTGCTTCATCACATGTCCAGCCTGTTTTAGGCGGCATTTTAGCACCTGCAACTGATTCACAGCTATTTGAATGCAGAAATACTCAGAAAAGCAATTTTGAGCTCAGTTTGTTAAGATATTTCCCATAGAATCAGAAAAATGCCACAAGAACATGTTAACATGAAAAACACATTGGAGCTGGTATTCAAATCGGACAATGGAGTATACGTGTGTCTCAAAAGTCTGATTTCAATCGGACTATGACGATAATTTAACTTTCTCTTGTTGCATGTAAACATACCGCTCTGGTTAAGCCATTAGTCCGATTTCTGCCAGAAGTTCGATTTAAATGTACATGTAAACATACACTCTACAGAAACCCCACACGACCCCACTTTAATAGAACCGTAATGGCCCTGTAAATCTTTATCAATAAGGAGGAGGATCATTGTCCAGAACTAGAAATGCTGCAGCTATAGAGATTGTATGCTCATGTTCATTTAGCATTCTTAATACCCAATAAGCTTGATTGTTAGTTTATTTCCCAACAGTTAGGGTAATTTGAATAAATATGGAGTCCAGACTAATCACCCAACCCATTATCTTCATTGTGCATTACCCCATGTACTGACAAATGAAGGGCAACACGTTAAACTAACAGCCTGGTTCTCCATGCGCGTGAAGATGACATTGAGCATCTGAGTGAGAGTGGCCTTGGCTGTGGTCTGGTTGATGAGGTTACGACTGGCCAAGTAGATGTTGTAGCAGGTCCTGACGGTAAGGAGCACCGTGCCCTCGTGGATCTCTATGTGCGGAGAGGTCACTGCTGTCAGCAAGGCCTGAACAGACACAATAGGAAGTAAAGACGTTATCAAACAGGATGTCTTGGTCAGAGCATGCTGCCTTTGCACCTGCTGAGTCACCACTCTACTTCCCTTTATCTGTGACTTACTAAAGCCTAACTAGGGTTTCATACTTGTTACTACATTGTTGAACTCTTGTAGTAGAAAAAAAATATCCTGGGGGAAAAAAGTCTCTGTCTATAAACTCCTGGTATTAAACAGAAAAAGGCGGTGGCAACACTTCATCTCAAACAGATGAGGATTATCAGTCTATAACTCTTATGTAAACAGTCATAAGACTATGTTTACTGCAGGACAGATATGATCCTGTTATAACATTTAGGATATGTTTAAAGGTAGGGTCGGTAATTTTGCACCAAGCTGTGTTTAAAGAAAAAAAGTCCAACCCCCCTTCTTCAGGGTCATGCAGGTGCTAATGATCAGAAGCTCTGATCGCCCAACATTTTCACAGCTCATTCATAGGTAAATAAAAAAACAAACAGATTTTGTTATTTACATTAACAAAGAATTTGTTTGAGGTTATATTCATCTCTAGATTACATTGCAAATTAGACTTTCCGTTTTTTTTTATGTGCTCAAAGTAATCTCACTAGACTAGACTGATGACAAGCTAGCAGCCCATTAGCCAAAGCAGGCTACAGACTAATTGCTACTACTCAGTTAAGCTTTATTATAAACTGTTTTTTATATTTAGAGCTTCTATTATGAGAGGCTTTATGACTCTGATTTTGAATGTTCTGCGGATCAATTCATATTGAGAAAAATGAACCTCTAATATTAATAAAATTTCAGACAAAAATATTTGAAAATTCTGGTATTTTAAGACAGAAATAAACATTTTAAATTAATACAAATAATTACAAAATAAATTAAGCAGAAGAACTCATTCACATTATCTAAATCGTTATATATTTGAAGAATTACTCTACTCAGTTGCACGGTATGCCACTTCATTTGTATAACTGTTTAGTACTCTGATTTAATAGTAGATGTAAAAAGGATACTCAATAAAAATGTCTGAGTTCAAATAACCGTCCAATTGTGTCATTGTGCATTAACAATTTATCTTACCATCCCTCGTCATTCTGAATAATGACAATGAAAATTTGTAACTTTTTTATTAAATCTCTTTTGCATCACATAACTTATGAATATAACTATGAAAAATTATCTCATAGCTAATCATATTGTTGGTCAGTGGCGTATGGAAGGTCGATCCATTCTCCAACACAACAGAGGCTAGGTGAGTGATGGAGTCAGAACTGTGAAAACAATCACAACCAGAGATCTGATTTGCTTCTAAAGCAGCTCTCTGGTCCTGATGGTCTTATCTGCGCCATTCATCTCTGAGCAGCACGGAACGGCACTCTGGAGGTCTGATATGTAGCTGTAGTTCTTTTCTAAACAGATTAAGAACAGACAAACTAATCTCATCAGCTGTGTTAGAACCGCTTGATACATCAAAATACTGGAATTAGATTGTTTACTGCTGTGATCAATTCAAATAGAAGTAATTTTCCAAAGCTCTATAACTTCTATCTAGATCATTTTTAAACAAACATTGCTTGATCCAAAGAATGTTTTATATTTCCTTACATTGTTTTATTGCTTTAGACATAAATCAATTCTAGTAATAACAAAATAAGCCTTGGTCCTTTAAAGCATCCAGATTCCTCCAGAAGAATTCATGGTTTCTATTTTTATTGCATATTCATCCATTCACTGTTCTTTTATTTTGGTTATTCTTTTATTTTGATCAGTTGTGTGTTAGTTACTAGCTTGAGTGATTAAAAGTTTGTCTTTTTTTCATTTTGTAAATAAACCTTTGTATTTGGAAAATAACTGTTCTCATTTTTATTCTGCAAATACATATGTGGCAAGGTTTACCGATCATGGAGCCTCCATGTCCTCACTCAGCAGCTGTCTGCTCCTTTAGTTTAGCAGTAACTTAGCTGCTACGCCACAGCTCACTCTGCCCTGCTTTTGCTCCTTCATCAGCTTCATCCTTTGGTCATGGCCTTTTCAAATACAGTTTTACCTTTTCGACCTGTTGTTGGCATATTTTCGGCCATACTTCGTAACATAACGCACCTACGTAAACATATACCAATGTAGTGTGGAAGCCAAAATGGCTAACGCAGCTGTAACTTCAGCTTTGCTTCCTGTTTACCATTCCAAACCGAGACCGCGCGCTGCCTGCACAGAGAGGGAAAAGGCAGCAGGGGAGAGACAGTGGATCTAGCAGCCAATCGTCCTGACCAGCCCATTCAGGACGATTGGAATAGAGTTTTCCAAGATTTTAGCTTTCAGAGGTAATGATTATGATTATTTGCTTTTCTAACAAAACACAAAATATTTTGGTTGCTATCAGTATGTACAGAGCATTTCTAGCAACATTGCAAAAAGTGATAAGAATAAAATCACCTAGCCCACCTTTAATGAACCTACAAAACTAAAACAAATCTGAAGATATACATTAAATCTTTAAAGCTTTATAGATCTTTAGATAAATAATGCTGAACAAAATGGATCAACAGCACCAGTTTATCCACAATCACCAACTAAGTTGGTTTTAGTCAAAGAAGCAGCATCTAAAGGCTGTTTTTTCCTGTACCAGCATAAAACTGCCACATTACAATGTCTTGCTTTTAAGAGATTGGTTGTAAATAACAACCCTGACAGCTAGAGATCAGACAGCTACTATATAGAAGGAGCGATGCTGCACATACCTTAATGATCTGTAGCTGGACACCCTCGTCAGTTTGTGGGCCCTGGAAGCAGTTGCAGATGGTTTCCACCAGCCGGTCGATCAGCCTCTTGCCCGGTGTTTTGCTATCTGGCGCGTTACCAGTGATGTGACCGTACGCAATAAGTTTCTACAAAAGGAGAAAAGGGGTCCAGGTTAGGGCAGTAGAAAAAAATTCTGGGTATGACAATTTGTAATTAGGAGGCCATAAGATTATACTGAGTCAGTCCTAACCTCAACCCCTGTTAAACTAAAGCAGACAAGTGTCTAAGACCACTGATCCTGAAGATGTTAGAGGCCAGTTCGTTGAATTTCCATCATAACAGATTTAACAGTCCAGGCAGGATCAGATCAGCCAGTACAGATGCTGATGCCAGGTTTGCTTCAGGTGGAAGCTTCTTGGATCCAGAAATGGCATACACAGTCTGATGATGGTGGATCAGGTTACTATTTTCCATCTGATCGAATAAGTCCTGAACCCGACTTGTTCAAAACCCTGCAGACCACCTCTCTCTCTCTCGTTGACTCCCTGCTGAGAGCTGCTAAACCGAAGCTGCTGAGCAGAGCTGTTAAGCTGACAAGTTGAGAGGACAACCATTGTTCCAAGTAAGCAATGGACAGCTAGCCAGTCACCAACGTGGACTTACTGCTAGCTGTGCCACCATGCAGCTACTGCTAGCCGACCGGCTAAGAACAGCTAGTCCCTTTTTAATCGCTGATCTTTCAAGACAATATAGTCAGATCTAAGGATGGTTCAAGTAAGGTTGTGTCTAGGCAGAAATAAATTAGCTTAGGATAAACAATCTGAGGATTGTTTGATTGTCCATTTCACTGTTTTTGCTGTATATGTAAGATTTAACCAGTATAAACAGTGTTTTTATAAGGTTGTTGGCCGACAAAAAGTCATTTTAATAATGCAATATGAGCTACTCCATCCCATTTGAGTTCTCCTATGTACTCTGATGCTACACTTCAAAGACTGACTTGTTAGCCTGTGCAACATGCTAAAAGTAGCTTAGTGCACTATTGGTGCTGATGAATGTCATTTATCCGTTTGGTGTTTATAAACCATCCATATTGTTCCACACAGTGTTCAAAAAAAGAAAATGGGCTCTAAAACATAAAAACAACAAAAACAAATCTTTTAAGTCACTTTGAGCCGCCTTTTTAGACTAAGAAAACCCTAAAATGACTTTGATCAGTTTTGTGACTCGATAAAACAAAAAATTATAGGTTATTGATTTCTAATTCTGCAAATTATTTAATGATACATAACTTCCTCCAAATAAACTCAGTTGTTACTCCCTATACATGTATGGTAACTTTCTGTCTAAAAACTGCCATGAGCTTACTCTCTAATGTATTGTTTTATTACTCCAGCCTTATCAGACAAGTAGTCATAAACATTAACTAGACTATTTGGCTATTTGTATTTCTTGAACAACTCAGATGGTGCTACTAACTTATTAATTTTGACCTGAATCAGTAATTCTATTGATAGATGCCCTATGCAATTACACATTGTTATTCATAGTCAAACAAACCTATTGTTGCATGACAATCAGCTATGAGTTTCCAGAACTGGAGTCAGCAGCGAGGGGCAATATCGACCTCAGAACTACGCCTAAAATCTGTCAGAAAAATCACCCCACATCGTTCTTTTCAAAACAGTAATGGTGGCTGGATGGCTGCAAAAGCCAATCAATATCACTACTTCCCTCTCTTGACCGAGGAAGCCGGCTTGCCAAAATATAAGTCAGCTATGACCATCTCGTTTAGCTGAGCGAACTTCTACCCCCCCGTTCTATCAGTGTTTCGTAAAAGAGGTTACTTTCATTTTCTTGGAACAGCAATATATTACAAACAGGCTCATAAAGGAAGGGCTTGCACCAGATAGCATAGATAAACCAACAAAAAGTATAAAGTTTTTATGTTTAAAACAATATAATTTATCACTTTAATAACTCTGAAATAGTAACAATTAGATGATAGTAAACATGTTACTGAGTAATACTGAAATAATTTATTACCAACCTGCAACATATTGACAGATAACTGAAATACACCAGCTGTTGAAAGGACACAAAGAACTTGAATACAGGTGTTTCCAGTTGCTAAAAAACCTGTGTGTGCGTGTGTGTATGAGAGAGAGAGAGGCAGTAAAAACCGAACCTGCAAACAGTCCAAGGAGGTGCTAACTATACGAGGGGACTTCGACTGACAGGCCAACTCGAAGGGCAGCACATATTTGTCGGCTTCAATGTAGTTGGCTTTGGGTGGGACCACTGTGCCATCCCTAGAAGACAAAGTTTTCTTTAAAAATAAACCAAACAAAAATATAGATCATCCTGCACCTTATGGTCTTTGAAACAAACTACATAAGAGCTGCATAATACAATACACCTTTACTTTCACTCTGCAGAATTCCAGATCACTGAGGTTTAAGCTTTACCCTTAAAAACAACTTAATGGCTAACTATTAACAAGAGTGTTTATCCTTAGCAGCAGAAAAATAACCTGAAAGCTATATGAATCCGAAGAGCTGCCCAAGTGCCCATATACTACGGCTGCAGTAAAAAAACATTTGTAACTAATTACAGTATTTGTTGGCTTTGTGCCTCATGTTGAAAAGAAGCCTTATATTCGGAGTACTTACTTTTGTTTTTCCAATTCTTCCTTTATTTCATCTATGAAAGGGAGATAAGAGATGTCAAATGAGAACACATGTTAGGGGTCACTGGGTTATTCCCAAATCTGACAAAATCCCTCATTGTATGTTTTAATCGTTATGCCAATTGACCAATCCAGTCGAAGCATTGTCTTGTGTCAAGCTAATTGGCAAATCAAGTCACAGAAAGAAACTGGTACTTAAAAGCAGGAGGCCCATGCTGGTAGGTAAAACAAAAGTGCAGTGTCAAAAGTATATGGCCGGTGAAGAATTTTTTCAGGAAAATGGACAAAAGGGAAGGTGATAAAGATGACCAAATTGTAGACACTGAGCACAGAAGAGAAAATGGCAATGACATTGTGGAGAGAAGTGGCATCGTGAGCTCAGTAGTTTGGAAATGGTTAGGATATTTCAGAGAGGACAGCAGCCAGACTAAAAAGATCTGTAAAATGTACCAACGGACCGTTTCAACAAAGCTAGGTAATACAATCAATCTATCACCTAAAATCCTATCATTCCTCTGAGTACCAAGAGATGCACACAGTTTTGAGGTGAAGTGATGTCGGCAATACAACAGTAGCAGGACGAACACTGTTTATGCAACAATAATGGTGAATGTTATTCTTAGTTTCTTTTATTATTGTTGTTTTGATTAGATAAAATTGAATTGAAAATCAAGATCCATCCATCCATCCATCCATCTTCTTAACCGCTTATCCAATTCAGGGTCACGGGGCAGCTGGAGCCTATCCCAGCAATTATCAGGCGTTAGGCAGGGTACACCCTGAACAGGACGCCAGTCTGTTGCAGGGCCAACACAGAGAGACAGACAACCATTCACACTCACATTCAATCCCTAGGGACAATTTAGAGTGATCAATTCACCTATCATGCATGTTTTTGGACTGTGGGAGGAAGCCGGAGTACCCGGAGAGAACCACGCATACACGGGGAGAACATGCAAACAGACCCTGGGCCGGGATACGAACCCACGACCTTCTTGCTGCAAGGCAACAGCGCTAACCACTGCGCCACCGTGCAGCCCGAAAATCAAGATCATTCTATATATTAAAAAGTAATCGGGATTATTTTACTTTCATAATCACTCATCCCTACTCTTTCATAATATTTTAACTTTCATCATCATCATACCCTCATCTCATTTCCCCTGTTATTGAACGTATTCTCACTTAATTGATAGTGTCATATATTCATAAATCAAAATCAGTTCAGACTTCCCAGTAAGCAATGTGATCAAATAGACTGCTGACTTCATTCAAACTTCTTTACAGGAACTAATTTTGTGCAACATAAACCAGAAATGTCACATCTAGGGATGTACAATATATCCGCATCAACATCAGCTGAATATTATTTTTTTTAAATATATCGGCATTAGACTGATACGTAAAATTATTATCTGTCTTTATCCCTTTATTTTCCTCTCATACTACATTAGAATGCCAATTTACATGTTAAAATCAAACTTTTTCTTGGGGAGGGTGACCCAAGACCCCCCTACAGGATTTTAGTTGTCACCTTTTTCACACCTGCTGAGTTTGCAGGTATGACATTAACGTTTGATGTCAAAACAACTCCCAGTAAAGAATGAGCAATCACATTTTACTCATAGTGGGGTTTGAATTAGTGTAGAATCTAAATATAAAAGGGGATTTATGTTCCATCACTTCACATCTAACCACAGTGCTAAGCTAAGTATTTCACTGAAACCGTTTGTTTACAGGTTAACTTCCTCTGATAGTGAACATCAAGAGACATCATAGAGACATCAAGGGGACAGAGAAATGCTGGCAACTTAAGGCAGAAAAAAAATAAGACATTTTAAATAAGTAGTTTTCAGCGCACACACAAAAAACAACACAGGTGTCAAAGTATCAAATCTTATGAACAAATACGATTAAAAAATACTTATACTGGTCCCATCCACAGATATGATTTCTTTCCTACTTTTACCTGAAAACAGAATTGATTTTTTTTTTTTATGAAGATGCATCAAGGGAGCAGTTACCTTTGTTATTATAAGAAAATGGCAACGTTGCATGAATTTAAACTGCGCAGAGATCCTGCTTATCAGGATCTGTGAAATCAAAGGCAGTAAAATTTGACAGAACCATCTAGTACACACCGAAACTGCATGCAAGATGACAAAGTGAATAAAATCTGCAAGGTCATGGAGGAAATGAAATTAGTAGTAACTTCTCTGGAACTAAAGACATAAAAAGGGGAGGGGAAATGTATTTAATTTATATAACCAGTAAAAAACTGATAGGGTTCACTACTAAGTTTAGGAGAAGAAGGCAAGAGGAATGCCTAAAAATTTCCGAATGTTAGCTACAGTAAATAGTTCCACGGTTTTTCCCTTTTTTCCTCCACTTAGCTTTTGATTAGCAACAGGTTAAATCTAAATACGTAACTCTGTGCACAATGTAAGAAATTATATTTGTGAACTGAATACCATGCAATTATTTTTTTCTCCTTTATTTTTACATAAATGCAGTAGAGGACCAGAGTTTGAAAGGTTGGTTATGAAAAGACCCGAGTAAATTAACAGTTCTTGTCAGAAGTTTACATACATCCATCATCTACACTATTACCAATGTTACATCCATTGCTAGCTAATTAATACTTGAAATAAACCGAATTTTCTTTCATTTCTCTCCCACACTTTACTGCTTTCCACATATTTGAAAGAAATATTTAATGCCACAATAAACAAAGCAGGGTCATGGGGAGTCTGCACTGGTGAAAAGAGAATATAAGTGGTTGAGAAAAAATATCAATGGTCATTTTATTTGTATAGCACACTTTCAACACAAGGCAATCAAGGTGCTTTACATGATTAAAATTGGAACACAACATTAATCAATTGGATGATCAAAATACAAGAAAGCAATTACAATAAGACAATAATCAAGACAATACAACAATGTAAGGACAAGCAGGTAAAAACACAGTTTGTATTTACCAACTGATCTCGCTGAAAAAGCTCACAGTTGGCAGGAGGTTCATTTCCACATTAATGTCACTGCTACTCAACCTAATCCTTTTCAAAATGTTGCTTTCTACATTTTTATTTATCTGGATGATATGGCCAAAAAATAAAAACTATGATAATTTGTATTTCTGATTTACGTTTTTTTTTTTTTTTTTTTCGATTCCTTATTAAGAAAAGCAGTAAGTACAAACAGTAGACAACTTATGCAAAAGGAATGGGCTACAGACAGCTGTTTTTTTAGCTAAGGTTTGTTGGTCACTGTGCTTTGTCCATCTCAGGAACACTGGGATTTTTCTCATTCGGCTGAATGCCTCTGTTTCAGGTGTTGGAATAGGTTTGTGGTTCTGCTGCCTTTTACTGTGATTGGCTTTAGGCTTATGTAACAGTGTGGGGTCTATTGCTCCATGTCTGTCGCAGCAAACCCATACCAATTCTGCTATGGAAGCTCTAGGGAGCCAAAAATGCACCATTATACAAAAACTCAATTTCCTTTTTTTTTTTATCCCCGTGACAAAAAATTTGAATTAATTATTTGATTGATTTTTTGCCCAAGCCTACTTTTATGCAACGGTTCCAAAGGCCGGAGTCAAGGAGGACACATCGCTGAAAGAAACCAGTCACGTATCATGACAGGGTTTTCACTAAAAAAGGGGGAACCGCCTCCAGTCTATGACTTGATGCAATCTGCTAGAATTGCTAAGATAGAAAACTTTTAAACTAACGAGAATGTTTACATGATTGTAATGAAATTATTTTTTATTTTGAAGTGACTTGGGATGCCATCTGTTGTGAATCAGAGCTATGTAAAGAAACTGAACTTAGTTAAATTGATATTTTAGAATTACTTTCATTCCAACTACAAAATGTTGTGGTAGTCCACCAGGATCAGTCATCCTGAGCCTTTACAAAAAATATTATTTAGAACCTCTAAACATCTCCTTTCACGCCAGATATTTTGTCGATAGTAAATCTAGGAAAGTAAGCGGTAATATTTGTTCTGGTAATTTATTGGTGTGAATGAGTTTGATAACATGTAAAAAATATGTATTCTGAGAAGGTGATCAGTCATCATGTGTTATTTATTGTGATTTGCTGAAGCCAGTGTGTGAACTAGAAGCTTCATTCTTTAACCAGTTGTTGCTAAATCTTTCCAGACTGACACTAACAGTCAATTTAAACTGACATTTGAGCTTTTTTTTCTCGTTTGTGCATAGCAGTTGGCCCCTGTAACTATTAATTTTATTAAAAATAATAACTGTCTATGAACAACTATTGATATTGCTGGTAACTAAGCCAGCACACTCATCGTGTAACGGTGATTTCTGATTATTTCTTTAGCCATTGAGGATAGATGCAATTGAATGTGAGAGTATGATCACTCAGTTGAGCTATGAAAAATGTTTCTCCCTCACTTTTGAGACAATGGTTAAGCCCCAGGAAACATGGTCCTTCAGATGACCAAAAGGAGACATCAAATCCTATGAAGAATAAAGAAATCCCAGGCTAAAGCATTAACACAAATGCATAGCTGTTTATAGACCTGATAATGAGGTGAGTGCAGACCAATGACAGGCAAGTAGAGCTAATAAATAAATACCATAGACATCATGAGCTCAGTAGCTCCATGTGTGCAACACTATCCGTGCATGTGTTCAATGGAAAAGCAGGCCGGTTAGAGTATCCGGGAGTTGGATAGCTCCTCCGTGTTTGTGTACGTATCAATGCGCTTGTGGCTGCACAGCAGGAGTGGACTGTCTGGCTGGATGACAGTGCTACGTACAACACACGGATTGGTCAGTTTAGCTAAACTAGCCCCGACGAGCTAGCGATAACTACATTTGAAAAACTATCTATAATGGGATGTTAGCCACAGTATAGCACACAAGAAAGGGTTGCTATCAAAGTGGGAGAATGGTGACAACACATACGGAGACAGTAATGCCTTCGCTGACAGCTGAGTAGACAGTAAAAGGCCAATAAAGAGCACGAAACTGAAGTTAGCTCCATGACAGGGACCTGATTTAATATATATATATATATATATATATATATATATAGTGTGAGTTGTAATTTTCTAGTTCTTAATTTATGACAGACAATGCATAAAAGTCATGTCTACAATAAAGCTTGGTCAAATGACACCTAAATTAAATTGCCATACATTTTAATATAAGCAATTTGAATGATTCTGGGGCATCTTTGTCCCCTCTGAGCAGGTCCAAATGGCTAAAAACAACAACTTTATACTCGTTGAGCCTGTTATGGATCAGCCTGCACTAAATACGTTTGCTCTTAATCATAAAATGTGATCCAGGAGGGCTATTATTGATAGCTCACCAAGCATACCACCACCACCAACATGTCCGACACAAAGAAATATTTTAAATCTGACCCATAACACGGTATGGCGTAACCAGCCAGGACCTCCAACATACAGCACCTACCGAGCGCCACCTGACAGGCTTTGCGCAACTGGCCGTGCTGGGTCCTCTTCACCTCCTTATCCGACAGGATTTTCTCCAGCGCCCTGGACAGAAACATGCTCTTGGTTTTACTGTTTTCTGACTGCAAGTGCTGCCGTTGTTGCTCCTGCATCTCTTGGTCGTAGAACCGCTCCTCTCCTCAGGCCGTCATATTCGGCCTGGCCCCTGCGAAGAAAAGCAGGTAACGATGGAAGCTAGCGAAAGCCAGGCTATCGGTATCCGTCCAGTAGGGGTTCTATCATAGCTTCAGCGCCGCCATGCTGGCTACACGTCACGTCATGTGACGGTGACGGTTAGCCACTGGTGTGTCGCTCGAAACCGAGTCGGTACTTGGGTACTTATTTTTTGCTTGTGTACAAACAAACAAAAAGTAAATATGAGAACTTGGCTTGCCAAATAGTACAAACTAAGGAAATGTTTAGGACTAATCAGAACTATATGCTGCACTGAACGACATGAACTGGATCCAAAAAGAAATTCGGAATTTCCATTACTCGATTCAGAGCGTTCATGATTTGACATCAGTAGTGAGTTGAAAATTGACAAAATTCCTCGTAGCAGTGACGTAAAATAAAACGAAACGATGTCAATACATTTTACTCGCATTACACCTGTTTGTTGATATCCAGATTAAACCTTTTGAAAAACCGGACTGTAAGCATTAATCACCCTAAGACTGATGGGGTTTTTTCACCAGTAAGAAGCCTAGTCGTTAACTACCAATTAGTCCGTGATTCATTCCTCCTAACTAACCGTTAGTGCCTGAATAAGACTGGTGGGTGTTTTTGCCAATGAGTACTGGTTAACTACCCATTAGTCCCTGGTGCATACTCATAGTTCCCTAGCAATGAAGCACAATTTGTTGTACCTTATTGTAAAGGGTTACCAAAGGAACATTGGTGGGGAGATTAAAGCAGGCTGGAATATTACATATTTCTATTGCAAAATCAGCTGATCAGAGTTTTAGGAAAGAGAAAGATTCAGAAGTCCAGCACAGCCATCGTGCTGTAGTTCTGTGGAGTTTACCAACATCCCTCTCCTATATAGATCACATCAGTTTGTGGTCCCTCAAATAACAGCTTCCCCTTTTGGTGGAAAAGGGGAGCTTTGGTTTGAATGGGAATCAATGCACCCCTAGAGACAGTTGTGCAATAAAACCTTAAAATAATCAAACCCATGTGTTTACCAAGTATGTGGCCTCAGACATCATGGCAGACAAGGAAAACTGAGAAATAATAGTGATTGGTAACATGTAGTTAACTTAAATTCATGTGCAAGGCCACGCTTCAAACTCGCTTAGTTCGTCCTAATCAGCCCTAAACTTGTCGCACCTGGCATCACCGGCTTCCCTTGCGCTTCTAATCACGCTGCGATACACATATAAACCCTGCCTACCTCTAATTTCTCTTGTCTCGTTCGTTTTCGCCCCTCCCTTCCCATCCCTATAGGTTGCCTGGTCCTGCCGACCCACCTCCTTTTCTCAGGGTCCTGCCAACCCGCCTCTCCTTCTCAGGGTCCTGCTGACCCGCCTCCACTTCTCAGGGTCCCGCCGACCTGCCTCCACTCCAGGTCCTGCAGACCTGCCCCTTTCAACCCCTCCCCTTTCTTCTACACAGCATCCATCGTACACAGCATCCCCGTTCTGTGCTCTCGTTCAATCCTGTACCACTTTTTTTAACATTTCTCTTTTCTAGGTTCCGTCTGGGGGGTCCTGAGCAGGCTCGGAAAGACGATTTTCCTGAACACTGCGCCCCCACACTGAGTCTTCCTCCGGGTCTCCCACGATATCTTTCCCCAGACCTTTCGATCTTCCACGACTTCTATAAACTGTTACAATTCAGAATCTGTAGCATTGTTCTTGCTTGTGAATCGGTAATTCCATGTGTAGCGTGGTCCTAGCTAGTGAAATAATTTTAAGTACAGCATTACATCTGTTGAAATGAATGACTGGCTACAACAGAGGATTCAAGGTTTCATAAAGTTTTGTGGGGCACCTTCAATTTACTATCTATATGCGCTCACAAACACAGATTATAATAAAAATAATATTAGTTACCTTTACAACATCAGTCCCTAGAAGGACTTTTGACATATAAAATACACTCATCTAAAGGATTATTAGGAACACCTGTTCAATTCCTCCTAATCAACCAATCACATGGCAGTTGCTTCAATGCATTTAGGGGTGTGGTCCTGGTCAAGAAAATCTCCTGAACTCCAAACTGAATGTCAGAATGGGAAAGAAAGGTGATTTAAGCAATTTTGAGCGTGGCATGGTTGTTGGTGCCAGACAGGCCGGTCTGAGTATTTCACAGTCTGCTCAGTTACTGGGATTTTCAAGCACAACCATTTCTAGGGTTTACAAAGAATAGTGTAAAAAGGAAAAAACATCCAATATGCGGCAGTCCTGTGGGCAAAAATGCCTTGTTGATGCTAGAAGTCAGAGGAGAATGGGCTGATTCATTCAAGCTGATAGAAGAGCAACTTTGACTGAAATAACCACTCGTTACAACCAAGAAATGCAGCAAAGCATTTGTGAAGCCACAACATGCACAACATTGAGGCGGATGGGCTACAACAGCAGAAGACCCCACCGGGTAACACTCATCTCCATTACAAATAGGAAAAAGAAGCTAAAATTTGCACAAGCTCACCAAAATTAGACAGTTGAAGACTGGAAAAATGTTGCCTAGTCTGATGAGTCTTGATTTCTGTTGAGACATTCAAATGGTAGAGTCAGAACTTGGTGTAAACAGAATGAGAACATGGATCCATCATGCCTAGTTACCACCATGCAGGCTGGTGGTGGTGGTATAATGGTGTGGGGGATGTTTTCTTAGCACAGTTTAGGCCCCTTAGTGCCAATTGGGCATCGTTTAAATACCACGGGCTACCTGAACATTGTTTCTGACCATGTCCATCCCTTCATGACCACCATGTACCCTTCCTCTGATGGCTACTTCCAGCAGGATAATGCACCATGTCATGAAGCTTGAATCATTTCTAATTGGTTTATTGAACATGACAATGAGTTCACTGTACTACAATGGCCCCCACGGTCACCAGATCTCAATCCAATAGAGCATCTTTGGGATGTGGTGAACGGGAGCTTCGTGCCCTGGATGTGTACCCCACAAATCTCCATCAACTGCAAGATGCTATCCTATCAATATGGGCCAACATTTCTAAAGAATGCTTTCAGCACCTTGTTGAATCAATGCCATATATAATTAAGGCAGTTCTGAAGGCGAAAGGGGGTCAAATACAGTATTAGTACGGTGTTCCTAATAATTCTTCAGGTGAGTGAGGATGCACATAAAAAACATAGACTTTTAACATTGAATGAGTAAAATTAAAACAAACATTTAAGATGTATGCTTGGGCCGATCCTTTTTACTATATTTATGATTCCTATTGGTAAAATCATTAGGCAGCATGGGATAAATTTCCATAGTTATGCAGATGATACACAGCTATATCTATCCATAAATCCTGATGAATCCAATCAGTTAGGTAGACTATAGGCATGTCTGGAAGACATAAAAATTTGGATGACTCGTAACGTCTTGCTTCTGAATTCTGATAAAACAGAAGTTGTCGTCTTTGGACCAGAAGTTCTGAAAAAGAAACTACCTAGTCAACCCCTTCACCTGGACGGCATTAAATTAGCCTCCAGTAATAAAGCAAAGAACCTCTGTGTTATTTTTGACCAAGACATGTCCATGCCTTTGTTACTTCAAGGCTGGATTACTGTAACTCTTTATTATCAGGTAGTCCACAGAATACAATTAAAAGTCTTCAGTTAGTCCAAAATGCTGCTGCAAGGGTTCTAATGAATAAAAGAAGAAGAGATCACATTTCCCCTGTTTTAGCTTCTCTTCTCTGGCTCCCAGTAAAATCTAGAATAGAATTCAAGATCTTCCTTCTGACAAATAAAGCTCTTAATAATCTAGCTCCATCATACATTAGAGACCTGATTGTTCCATATGTTCCTAACAGAGCCCTTCGCTCTCAGACTGCGGGTTTACTGGTAGTTCCTAGGATTTCTAAAAATAGAATGGGTGGCAGATTTTTCAGTTATTAGGCTCCCCTCCTATGGAACCAGCTCCCAGGGTTGGTTCGTGAAGCAGACAATTTGTATATCTTTAAAACCACGCTTAAAACCTTCCTCTTTGACAAAGCTTACAGTTAGAGACAAGTTAATAGGTAGTTAGAGACAGGTTAGACAGGTAGATAGGAAGAGACAGGTTAATGTTAGTAGTCAGGTAGAGTGTCAAAAGCTAGGAAGAGGTAGGAAGAGGTAGAGTAGCTAGGTAGAGATAGATTAATGTAAGCCAGGTAGAGAGTGTTAGTAGCTAGGTCTCCTAGTAGCTAGGAGAGAGGTCAATGTTAGTAGCTATGCTGCTTTAGGCTAGGCTGTTGGAGGACATTATTAGAGTCAGTTCCTACTTTCTCTCCTACTTCTCCCCAACTGCATGACGTGCTGTCAATTCAAGCGCTAACCTGTTTACTCTTAGTCTCTTCCTACAGTAGGTGCTCCTGACCCGCCCTGCTTGACGACCCTGACTAAGATGGCATTGCAGTGACGGAACGTTCTCCACGTCCTGCTACCAACTTCTGCGTCTGCATCAGTTCTTTTGCTCTTTCTGTGTCTCTGCTGCCTTCTCCAAACCCCAGACAGTCTTGGCAGATGACCACTTATGCTGAGCCTGGTTCTGCTGGAGGTTTCTTCCTGTTAAAAGGTAGTTTTTCCTCTCCACTGTCGCTTCATTTTTGCTCAGTGTGAGGTATTGCTGAGAAGTCACGACGCAATCTTCTGTGGTTCTCTAATTCCTAGATTAAACATTGTATTGTGATAACTTTTCTTGTAAAGTGCCTTAAGATGAAATCTGTTGTGAAATGGCGCTATATAAATAAACTGAATTGAACTGTACTGAATTAATTGCCTTGTTGCTGAAAGTGTGCTATGCAAATAAAGTTGCCTTGCCATGTTCTGGATATTTAAAACACTGGGGAATATTCTTATCTGATCCCAGATAATAGGGTAATTGGTATGACATTTTGTTAGATTGGCAAAACTCAACTCCTAATACTGAAAAACCACCATCCAGTAATACATTCGTTTAATCAAGCTGTTCACTTATACTGCGTTCAGAGAACTTGCAGTCTACTGGACTATCTGGAGATGAGTTGAGAGAGGTGCTATTGTGTTGCCTGGCAAATCCTTAGATGTGATCAGATCACATCACTTGCAATAGATGTTAGTGACCAGTGTGAATGGGAATTATTAAACTTTGAAGTGCTTCCTTCTTAATTAAGCTTTTCATCAGGGCTTGTCATTACATTACTGGTAAATATACAGTAGATTCTTACAGAAACCATCATAAAAAAATTCACAGTATGTACAGTCCAAACATGCTGCCGTCCTTTGTCCACTTTGTCAATATGATCCTATAGCTGTTGTCCTAGCTGCCTGGTTATGGACTTTTGTAGGAGAGGTGTCACTTGTTAAAGTCACCAGGGAAATATAACTAACGAGCGAGAATTAGCATGCTCTACATAGTGTTTCTGGTCAGTGCTGGTGGGGTAGAAGTATTGTACAGGTCATAATGAACAGATGTCTTCAGTTCTGGTTTTCCACTATGAGAGTAATGTTTGGATTCTGTCATTGTATTTAGCTCTTTGGCTGTCATTGTTCTCATGAACTGAAGTGTATTGAATTGTTATCCTTTAACCTTCTTTAAAATCTTCCAGAGTGCTCAATCTTCCTGTAATCCTACCAGCATGTTCAAGGCCTTTCCCACAGGGAGTATGATGAGGTTAAACTTCGCAACCTTTAATAAGATCCATTTATTATTATTATTATTAGTTATTTTCAAAGAATATATAAATATACAGAGTTGAAAACACACTAAAGACATGTCTAAATATTTACTTCTCAATTCAGTGTAGCAAAACGTGGTGAAGGTACAATCATGGCAATGTGGGCCTCTTATACTTTTCTGTACATTGAGTTAAATAATGTATTTACTTTATTTTTTTTTAAATGTGTCACTTTTAAACTTTTATGAGTTCCAAAGCTCTTTACTGTTTAGGTCTTAAACGGTAATCTTTTGGAACTCTGAATTAAAAGCGGGGTAAAAGAGCTTTATGAACTTGTCCAGCAGATGGCGATACAACACAGTGAAGGCTTAAATAATTTCTCATTGCCTACTGAAAAACGTTTGTGCTTTTGTTGATTTTTCTATGGCTTTCATTATATGGACATATATTTATAGAATTATAGTCATGTGCATGATCAACCAGTTTACCAAACAAGTGCTAATGATCATCAATGTCACACGTAGATTGAGATACAGTCATTAACGTAAACAGAAAAAGCTGTGTAGGAGGCTTAAAACTTTGTGAAGAAGAGCCAAACTCTGCTACCAATGTGAGGTTGTGGCAGATAATTTCATGTTCAGATTGAGCACAGCAACAAGACACAAAGTCTACATCAGCAATGTCTCTCGCAGACAAATTTCAAAGTAGACTGGGGTTTCAAGATGTACTGTTCAAGCCCTTCTGAAGAAGCACAAAGAAACACTGTTCAGGGCCGTAGATGCAGTGGTCGGCCAAGGAAACTTAGTGCAGCAGATGAAAGACACATCAAGCTTATTACCCATCAAAATCGGAGAATATCTAGCAGTGACACCAGCTCAGAGCTAGCAGAAACCAGGGAAACAGGTACACCCATCTACTGTTGGGAGAAGTCTGGCCACAAATGGTCTTCATGGAAGAGTTGCATCCAAAAACCAGGCCTCTGACGTGGAAACAAGGCCAAGTGTTATAAGTAGTTATAAGCAGAAAAATGACAGTAGGTGCTCTGGACCAGGCAGAGCGGCAGGTTTTAATCTCTGGATGGGCCTTTGTTAAACAAGTCGATATTAATATGAATAAATACAAGCAGGTACAGAAACATGTTTTTTGGTTTGGGTTTGTTTGTATGGTGTTTGGCTTGTGTCCTTTGCTTTTCCACCAGTATGTTGTATTGTGTGATTAAGGTTGGGTATCAATGCACATTTCAAGAATTGATACAATTCCGATTCGCTCCGATCCAATTCAATCTCATCCAGTTCGAAATACATATGGTCAGTGCTATTAAAAACATTTTTTGAGCTGTTATCTAATTATATGCTTTTAATTCAATAACTCAACACTGGATGAGTAAGTTTAATAGGAAAAACTGTATTAACACTTTCAGAACTAAGCCTTAAAATGACTGGATTTTAATTGTAAATTTAGCTGTAAAAAGGGCATACTATGTTAAACAGTTAAACTGATTTTTGAACTTGGTAATTGATTCCATTCTTAGAATTTTTATAAGAATCAGTTTTTTTCAACACAGCCCTATGTGTGATGTATGGCCAACAGTCAATATAGTGTGATTTGATTCTCATGTTGAACCATTTTGCCTTTGATGAAGATTGTAAAGCTAGACAGTAGGATGAAATCGGGTAAATAAGGACAAGAAAGCATCTAAGTGAGACTGAATTGTGTTTTATTTTTGTTATTGTTTTCAAAATGTGTATGTTGATTTCATTTAATTGTTTAGGTCCTATTATGAAACATCAGTTGTTGCACGTTTTTTAGACGATCAGTGTTTAGGTAAAGCAGGCCACCATTTGAGCTGAACCGTGCCATTTAAAATGCAAAGGAGAGCAGTCATTTCAGATTAAACAATTAAACATTCAATCAGCTTTCATTTGAATACATTTTAAGAAAAAAAAAATTAAGCGATGATAATCCATGAATAGCAACACTGACAAAAAATAATCATATTAGAACTTTTCCATAACTGTAAACTATCTTACATTTTCAAAAAGAAAACAGTTTTCAAAGATACCGTTTTTTTCTCCACACCTCTCATGGAACCAGACACTGCAGTTTCCCCACAGCTGATCCACTCCTCAGTGGGCTTTGACATTTTGGTCTTCATAGACTACTTCACTTGGTTTGCAGAGGGGCCAACCTCCATTGCTCCTTTTCTTTTAAGTATTTTTACATTGTAGACAATGGTGCAAAAAGTGGGTATGCACTACATGTGGCAGACAGGGATGCTGCAGAAGAGGAGTGCCAAAACGATGAAGGGGGACATTTTTTTATTCCTGAGTTTCTGTGTTTAACAGCTGTTTGTGCATGTGATCTGATGAAAACAAGCAGTTTAAAGAAACTTTTTAAAGAGCAACTCATCCCACTACCAGAGTCTCTCCATATTTCCAGTTTGAAAAATGCGTCAAAAGGAGGTGGTCTGGTGGACTAAAGGGCCCGCGGGGAGGGAGGGCTGGGTGGCATCAACACTTCTTTACTACTCCAACTTCAACAGAGATGAAAATGAGACTTTACTTGTTTTATACTCTGTGTTCCCAAATACTCACTATCCAGTCTTTGACTTTACAATTAGGCATTAATTTATGTTGGTTTGTCACATTAAATCCCAATAAAAGATTGAAGACAAAAATTTAAAATATTGCTACATATTAGTTTATTGTATCCAGCTCCACCAGTCAGCAGTTACAGGTGTGCATCTACTTTTTCTTACATGTCCAGTTCAAATTTAAAACATTTTCCTTCAAATGATAAAAATGTACATCATACATAAAGCATTGATATGAAAATACTGACATTCTTCAATACAAATCTATATCACAGGATTTATCTGGCTAGAAAAAAAAATCAGTCTGATTACTCGACGCAAAATATCTGCCTATGTTGTAGTCGTTAACACAACTGCCTTGCTACCAATCAAAATAATTCACAGTATGAGAAAATAATTCTTTTTGCAGAGATCCTCATGATGGTTCAACCAGAAACCAAATCGACTGAAATTGACTCTAAAGAAAACTCTACTGTACCTTGAGATTTACGACCAAAAACAAACAAAAAAAGATCATGAAGACACAAAAACATTTTATAAAAATATAGTCATAACGTGTACAAAGACAGAACATAAGAAAGATTACAGAATAAATAAAATCTGTTGATGTGGTTACAATCCCAGTGTCCTGTGCTGAAGTTCAATGATAAAGCAAACAACAAATTACCAATATTTACTAAAGATTTCCATTCAGTATGTGGTTAATCACTTCGCTTATTGTTGGGAATGAAAAGACAGAACCTTGCCTGCATTATGTGGACCACAAAAGACCAAAAACAACAGTGACTATCCTGTGCTGTTATAAAAACATGTTTTATGTCAGTCAAGACAACCTCAGGTAGTTAACACAGCTACAGATGATGGACATTAGTGTCACACTGATCTAAAAGAAGAGCCTCACTTACATAATTAATTAAAAGTGACTGTGTGGACCCTAGTTTTATGTGCAATTAATGCTAAAGAAAGGTTTAGCACTTTAATCAGGAGAACAGATTCTTACAAATCTACTGGAGAAAAATTACAGACTATGGGCTCTCACTTTAGAGGCAAAGAGCAGCAGGGAGCAAATGTTGGGAGAAATAATTCCTACATGGTTCTATCGGTACCTGAAGGGGGTCAAATGAAACATTTCAAGGTAATGTTTTTTTATACCGCCTGGGACAACCATGGCGAAAGATGTCATTTAAAAGTGGCTGCAATAGGTTCTGGTCCCACCTCAGTTAGGATACATCTCCAGCAGATTGTTTAAGGCCTATTTAGTCCTATATTGATTAATGGCCTTACTGTCTTCAGATATCTGTATAACAGCTTGATTGCCCCTAATCCAAATTTTTACTGCTCATCCTATGAGGCAGGAGCAAAACGTGATTTATATTAATTTGTTTTGGTCTTGTTCATGTTTTACAATCTGAAGATTAGAAGACTAAGGTGTACTGTACACACACTGAAACAGTATTACTGCATTATGTTAGATTGCTCAATAGGACGTCATTGCAACTTGTGTACCCTTCAAAATCAATACATTTATCATAATTATCCAGTTATTTAATCTAGAATTCAAATAGAGAATGATGCTTTGTGTTTGAGCTACAAGCTGTAACCTCACAACTGACCTTGCATTTTAGCTAGGCATAAATGCCCCCTATGTAGGTCTAGGTTGATATCGTCATAAGTCTTTCATTTTATCAATTTACCCTTGAGACAATAGATTTTTTTAAAGTCACAAAATAATTTAGACACTTGAGGTTAAATTTAAGAGATCTACATAAAGAGACAGGGTAGAAATTAGGCCTTCGGTGGTTCTGCTGTTTCCATCTTACCCTAAAATCAATTTACTGCTCAAAAGAGTAACATCTTCAATAGAACGATTCAAGTCATAGCTGCTCAAGACAGAACGGCCTCACCTTTAACAAACAGGAGTTGTGTGTCAGCTGTACCTGGAGGTGTGTGTTTAGAAATGACTCAACCTCAGCAGGGACACTTAATTTAAACTCACCTCAGCGGATGTATTTACCAACAGCGTTCCACTAAAGCCATTTCTGGACAATCAGCCTCACTGTCAAAAATTAGAACTGAATAGAAATAAGGGATTTGATGAGAATAAAGGAATGTGGACAAGGTAGAAAGAACAATTCATACATGAATATGAAAACTTTTCACTCAGCTTTTTTGCAGTAGTAAATGTGTCTGAGGAATAAAAGTTTTGTGTAGTTATCTTGCTGAAAGACCCAGCGCTGCCTGGTTTTCAGTTGACTCCTAGTGAAACAGGCTTGCAGCATCACAGATCTTCTCCAATTCTCAAAAGTGGACATGAGGTGCTTTTCTACATATTTATCCTTCTTTTCATACAAAGCTGACCAGAAGTGTTATGTGCTGAGAAGATCAATCTGACCAAAGCAAACTGTTCCAGTTAAAGTCTAAAAGTAACAAAAAGGTCATGGATCAGAAACTAGAAGTAAAAAAATTGTTTTGGCTTCATCTATTAACAAAGCCTGTTGGGGGTACCAATACTTGTACCTCTATTGATTCTATCTGTTGGAATTGTTTTCTTCCCACCACATCCCCATTTTTCCTAAAATATTCCATTACTACAATAAAAGTTTATTGCAAAGGTTTTAAAACATCTTTCTAGTGATGCCGATAAATGTATCCAGGTTTGTATGAAGTCAGGCCATGGCTTAGAAAATGTCCAAACAATCTGTGATAAACTCATAATCCAGAGAAAAGCATAGAAATCACATTATTTCAGGAAGCAGGAGTGTAATATGAACAGTATGATTCATTAAAAGATGTCTTTCTCAGAGGTTAGATTTTTCTGGGGTTCCTCATCATTCTAAATTAGCCTGCTAAGGAAAAATAAAAAAACCTGTGAGATACATTATTCTGAACAATGAAACTGAAACAAGTTTAAGAGTAAAATGTTTTCACAGAGGCTTTCTAATAACAACCTTTTCTTTTACAGTCGGAAACCTTTATAGTGACGTAAAAAGAGGAAGGTGGGTAATAGCAGTGGGTAAAAACCCT
Source organism: Apricaphanius iberus (assembly GCA_028564705.1). NCBI lineage: Eukaryota > Metazoa > Chordata > Actinopteri > Cyprinodontiformes > Aphaniidae > Apricaphanius > Apricaphanius iberus. The sequence continues at coordinate 344,515 of JAPXFQ010001564.1, forward strand.
AAGAGGTCGAGGCTAACCATTAGAACGAAGTAAATCTACATAGATAAACAGGTGTTTAGGGTGATTGTCAACTGATAATTGAGCCAAAGAGTGTAATGCAAAACTTGTCCACTGAAAAGATTCAACGACCTATTAAGAAAATTGAGATTACCAGTTTAAAAACTAAAAAAAAGTATCTGAACTGGTTTAGAACTGAGCCGTAGGTGTTTGTGGCTCTGCGTTCCTTCTGATCACCACTATGGCACTCCAGCATGATGACTGGCATGTACAAAGAAGCATAAGTCGTAGTGTTTAACATTTAACATATACACGTAGCATTGTGCTCCTCGGGTGTGGTTACTGCCTAATGGGGCTGTGTGACTCTCCACCTTCCAGTGATCACTGTGTGACATCCAGTCTAAAGTGTAATAACTGTGCCTTCCTCCTCCAGACTCCGCCTCTCCTTTGCTCGGTCAGGGGATGGGGTGGTCGAACTGGCGGTGTTATTTAGTGATCTGCTGCTGCCATGCAGTGTCCCGTTGGCATTTATGGAGAAGGCAGAGCCAGAGTTGGTGGTGGTGCGCAGGTTCAGGTGTGGCTCATAGCGAGGCAGGGCGGGCATGCTGTAGTCAGACAGGGCGTGTCTAATGGTCTCAGCCTCACCTCCCACCTCGATTACTAGGTCCTCGTCGTCTTCGTCACTTTCCAGCTCCCCAGGGGGGAAGTTTTGGATGATGTGTGTTGGCCCAGCAGCGGCGGTGCCGTAGGAGGAGTAGCCGTGGTAGCTGGCGCCGCTGTCTGAAGAGCGCCCTGAACTACCTGAGGCAGCCCCGCCACCTCCTGCACCTCCACTGCGAACTACGTTGTTTCGCTGATTGGCAGGCTTCACGGTGATGATGAGGTTGTGGCTGTTGGCGATCATCATGTCCGTCACTTGGTCCAGAGATTTGCCTGCCACCTCGATGCCGTTTACCTCCAGCACCTCATCATTAACGGCCAGCAGGCCAGTGCTTTCAGCCAGCCCACCGGGCACGAGACGAGAAATGAATATCCCTGGGACCTTCTCCAGGCCCTGAGGAGTGACCCGCACACTGGACCCATCGCGGATGTAGAAACCTAAAGGCTTTTCCTGGCCGTGCTTGTACAGACGAACACGCCTGTGTGTCTCCGGAAGGATGTCCACGTCGATGATGGAAGATACGGGGCGGAAGTCTTTTGGGAGACTTATGATCACGGGTGGCTTCTTTTTGTTGGGGTCGGGCCGCAGAAGAACCGCTGAAAGCACAGTGTTTTTCTTCCTGGTCAGAGAGTCTGTAGCAAACGTTGAATAATCACCTTCCTCTGCAAAACACAAGAGAGAGAGAGGAAGTAAAAAAAGTGAAGTAGAGAAGAGGAAGGTAGAGAATAAATAATGGTGGAGCACAAAAAAGAAATGGGAAAAGTGTTTTAAACAGAAGCAGGAAGAGATAAACAAAGTTGCATCATTTTCCATTTCTACCTTAAGCTCAGGCTGACTTTCCATTTCATCATGAAGTTTGAGACCAATTCATGTCTTTGCACTCAGCCTGAGGTATTGGTGGAAGGAGCCTGCGAACTTGATGGCTCCCTTTAGGGGAGGCTGATGCAAGATACTCCCGCCGCCAACAAGTGACTTGGCAAAAGTCGACTTTTAAGTTTCTGTTATATGCTGAAGCCAAAAATGTACCCTCCTTATATTGCACAGAGCCCTGCAGGAGCATGTGGTGAGCTGATATGCCACATTATTTATTTAGCAGGCATATGGTTGGTTTGGCATATTGTTCACATGAACTTTCCATTCCAACTCCTATCAGCAAACAAAAATCTCATGAATATCAACCCTTATAACAGATGGGTAGCCCCCTAAGGTCAGCAGTAAGGGACATCAGGGTTGTTGTGATGCTAAAACTCAATATGGAAGAAAGACACAGAAAACTTACTAAGTTGACTAGAAAGTCTGTATTTTTGGCTTGATCTATCTTAAACAGGAGGCCAGAAACTCAAAAATACAATATTTTGTCTGTTCAGTAAATGCACATACTGCCTACTAGGACCTACCAGGGTGCACCAAAAACAAAGCCTTATGGTGTGGTATATTGTCGTTTTAAGTCCATTTTCAACTAATGTAAAAAGGATGCATTCTGAAGATCAATAAACTTCATTTTTCTAAATAACTTTTACAACTGAAGCTGGAAGACATTTTTAATATCCAGTATAAATGCACAAAATTGACTTAAAAAAAAAAAACATTTTTAGATCAGACAAGGATAACTGACAAAACTACCAGTTTTGAATTTTGTAAACAAAAAGTACAAATGAACAAAAACAATAAAATTGAATAAAAAAACTGTCTCTGTTTGATAGAAAGTGCGAAATTGCTTTATTGAAATTACCATGCAACAATTGATGTATTACTTATTGTGACAGACTTGGCCACAAGGCAACTGTGCTATTAACTGTTCCATTTTAAAATTAATATTCAATATTTATCCATTAACTACACATTTATTAGAAAAACCCCAGAGTCAAACCTTTATACATTAAAGGGTATCTAGCCTGGCACAGACAACACCACTGCTGAAACCAGAAATCATAAAGTAATGCCACCGAATTCCTCCTGAGACCATCAGTCCCTCAAATGTTACCTGAACTAAACAGGCTAAACTGTCTCATTTCTTTATTGTAGGTAAACTTCATGGAAAGTAAGACCAACCACACTGAAAGGACCATTTCAGAAGTCAAACATGGTCCATCTGTTGGCAGTAAGACGAGGTAGCCAGGACACACTCATCATGAGCCACTTAGACTCATCTCCTGGAACTTTATGTTGCCACATTTTATTAATTATCTGTAGCATGTTACAGAGTCAGCTGCAGCATAAACCACAAGACAGATGGGCTCGGCGAGACCGGGTGAGGGTCACAGTTTCTTACCATTTAATGTTTTTAGGGAAACACCGAACCAAGAGGTTTGAAACCTCTCTGACTGGTTTGAACAAAAGTTAAAATGTACATTTGAAACAAAAATACTTTCAAAGCACCATAAAAGACCTGTGCTTTTTAGGACAGAGTGTATGCTGTCAACACACAACAGAGCAGCATGGCTTAGATGGGGAAAAAAATAACCTTGACTCTCTAATAGCTAACCAGCAAGTAACAAGCAGCTAAACATTAACATTGCGACTGGCACTGTCGTTGACTTCCTCTTAGGTTTAAGATTTTATTTTTACTATTTTCTTTAAAAAACAAAAACAAAAAAAACTTCAAAGTTTTCACTTTCTCCATTTATAGCACCCTGTGTGATCTGATTTGAATGAGGATACTCTATAAATAAACCACCAGTAATACTTAATATTTGCTCCATCTCAGTTCACTTCCCCCTTTGAGTATGTGAAAGTAATCTTGGAAAGTATTCGCACTCAGGTGGCTGATGAAAATTCCAGCTCTCAGGTACTGACAGGTACATGTCGCGCCACTCCCTGCTCCATCCTGAAACCAAAACAAAGGATCGATTGTCCTGAGAAAGAGCGCCCGGCTCACGTTTCAGTTCTCCTGAGGCACAGGTTTAGTGTATTCACGCCTCTAATATCTGTAAAAAACTCTGAACACTGCAGTTGTATACGTTACTGAGGGTTTCAGATTTAAAAACAATCTATGGGTGCTTTAATGCACAAATTCATCCTTCCTACATCACTGCCACAAGGCCTGCTCAGTCGGTGCAGTCATGCATGCAAGAGGGCTAAGCTCTACCAGATGTCTTTTCATCCAAACCATCCATCTCTAACCACCACATGAGAGATCCAGATCTTTTAATCAGGAACCTGACCATCAGTGATGCAGAGACACACACAAAAACACATAACATGTCCGACACTGCACAGCTCCTAAACCCTTCATGTTTAATAACAGTGTTTTTTAATCCGTCTCTTTGACACTGCCCTGCATGTTTTAGATGTCTCCCTGCATCAGCCCATCTCATTTCAATTGATGGCAGATTAACATGCTTTTGCTCAACTACAATCCTCTGAAGCAGGGAAACATCTAAAACATGCAGGGCAGCATGCCTTAATGACCATGGCTAGGAAATACTGCAATAACTAATGATGCATGGCAGCATTGAGACACTCGACAGAATGAAAAAAACACTAGTTTTTTAGTTTGCAGATGGCTACAGCTCATCAGTCAAGCTCCAAGTCTAATTACGGCAGTTACTAAATGATATGAATATATATAAAGAAGCCATTCCTAACAAATCTATTCAATGTGGTATTCTAATGAAATATGGATACAATCTATAATATTCTAATTTATTGGTCCCCAACACTGGTCCTCAGGACCCACTGTCCTGCATGTTTTAGAGGTTTAACCACTCCAGTACGCCTGACTTGACTAATTGCATTACCTCCTTAACACGCCTCCAACTGCTGTAAAAGCCTGTTAATCACCCACCCATTTAAGACAGGTGTGCAGCAGCAATCCAATTCATTTATTTATATAGCACTTATTCACAACATATACATTGTAAAGGCACTTTAGCAGAAAAATTATTTCAACACAATTATCTAAAGATTACAATCGGCTCATATCTTATCTAAAGAATGCCAGCACATTATATTGAGTCATTGAATTGAGGTTGTGCCTGTCATGCAGACTCCACCCACAGCTATCCCTCAACTGAGCAAGCATGTAGCGACAGCGGTGAGAAAAAAAAACCCCTCCTCTTTAATAGGAAGAAATCTCCAGCAGAACCTGACATAGTATGAGCGGCCATCTGCCATGACAGTCTTGGGGTTTAAGAAGACAGCAGAGACACAGAAAGAAAAAAGGAACCGATGTAACAGTATTTTCTATATTAAAGAAAATAAAAAGTATATAATGGGACATGGAGGACGTTCAGTTATTGGGAGCATCATCCCAGTCGATGCCCCCTATCAGACACGGCATTGCAGTTAGGCAGGGTGCCTAACTGCAAGGTTTAGTTTCTATGGAGATAACATAGAGAAAACAAAGTTACAATTCAAAATAACAGCAAAAAAATATACAACTGGAGAGTAGCAGACAAGAAAAGTAGCTGAGTAACAAAAAGTGGTCAGACTGTTCTCCAACAGTCTAAATCTGTAGCAGCATAACTATAGATTTAGCTCAGGGTAACCTAACCCACTCTAACTATAACTTTTATCAAAAAGGAAGGTTTTAATCCTGGTCTTAAAAGTAGACAGGGTGTCTGCCTCATGGACTAAAACTGGGAGCTGGTTCCACAGGAGAGGAGCCTGATAACTAAAAGATCTGCCTCCCATTCTACTTTTTGAAATCCTAGGAACTTCCAGCAATCCCGCAGTCTGAGAGGAAAGTGCTCTGTTAGCAGGGAAACACCAAAAACGGAGAGCCCTTGCCTTGACGGATATGGCGTTGCGTCAATCCGTCTCCGTCAAAACGCAGAAGCATAAACAAGGCTATAGACTTGTCTATGGGTACAGCAGGGACACGGGTAGCTACAAACCACGGGAGTTGGAGACAAACGAAAAGAGACACAAAATGCAGAAATAAAAAATAATAATTTTGTTATATCACTCAAAACTATACCGTTTGAGAGAAAAACATAGCGGGAGAAGCTTGAGGTAAAATAGCTTTGGAAAAAAAATGCACATTATTCAGTTAAAGTAATGTTTTCGGACTTAAATTAGTGCTAATCATTAGCACAAGTAGCTGTGTAGACACCACAACTTCACAATAATGCTGCATTCCAGTTAACCTTTCCGAGTCGGAAAGTCGGAAATCTCGCATCATTTCACAGTGACACGCCCCCTTTAGATTGGAATATACGAGCTCCAACAACTCGGAGCTCTGAGAGTAGACAGAGTAGAGCGGGGGCAAGTCCGAAACAAAGATGGCTGCGCCTGTAGTTGACATATATTTTCTTTGCATTTGCACTATTGGTCATTTCAGTGTTGTTTTTAAATGCTCTTACACACTGGAGTACATTTCTGCTTTAATCCGGTCACCAATTTATACATTCCACGGCCTTGCTGTGCGTGCAATACAATGCACAGCTTTATTTTTCATGCTGGTCTGCTGAAGATGCTATGCCGCTAACAACAATAACAATAACTAGCCCGCCCCTCGACAGCTGCTGCCCTGAAGGCGTCCATGTTCTTTCCGACTCAGAGTGTAGCGAGACAAACTGGAATGCTTTAAGTCGGGAATGACGTCACGTTCTCGTGTACAGCAACTCGGACGCCCGAGTTTCCGAGACAAAGGGAATGCAACATAAGAGCATGTATTCCTAATGTTTATAGACTGAGAGTTTATCTGTTGAGTGTTTACATTTTGGAAGAAGGTAAATCGTGACATTTTAATACTAAGTCTATATTACATTTGATTTGTTTAATATTTAACACAGCTGCTTATATCCAAATATTGAGTTTTTTCATTTATTTTGGTTATTTCTACCTTACCTTGCATTTGTTCTCATTTTTTATATGAGATCAAAAATATCTCCCTCCTCACATTTATAGCACCCAAAGCTGTATCAGCAGCTGTGCGGAAATATTAAAGAACAGAAGAAATATAACAGCCTTTTCTCCAACAAATTTTCTCATGGCTTCTCTTGGCTTTAAGTGGAGTTCTGGCAGGCTCTCCCAGTGTTAACATAGTGCTCCCACCCTGAACCAGTACCTCTATAAACAGCTCAGTGTTTCCTCCACTACAGTAGCAGCATGTTCTAACAAAACTGTTGAAGCCTCTGACTGAAATCATTCTGTTGTCGTAGGATAGTCTTGTTAAGAGGATGCTCAGGGTTGTCCAGCATGATTAAGAAACAGTCAGCTTTACATACAGAAAATGTTAGCCAGTTAGTTTGCCTTAGCAACTGGCTAAATGATAAAAAACAACAACTATTATCACTAATTTATTTCATGAAAAAAGAGCTATGGCAATTGGATTTGTCCCTTTACACTGCCATTTTTTGTGTGTGTCATATTTAGGAATGTTAATTAGTCAGGATTAATTCACAGCTACCCTGTAATTAATTAGGTAAAAAAATTTGGTAACCTTAAATGTAACCATCATAGTCAAAGCCCACCCTGGAGAAAATTCCACCAGCCGCCACTGCTCAGACGATGGTTTAAGGTTTTAGGGTGTAAGCTGGGCAGCCTTTAGTCACCCAGTGCTTGGTAAACACTCCAAAGGTTGACTGTTGTGTGGTGCACTCTTGAGTGTAAAGGTATGTGGTATATCTGGCCAATGATTTACCTGCACAGTCATAGTTGAACTATGAGAGAAAGAAAATTATATAGAGAGGAAAGAGAGAGAGAGATAATCCCTGTTTTAGACAGTAGGTATGCTTAGAAACATTAGCACCGTCTAATTTTTCTATTGGTTAGAAAGACATTTATGTATATTTTATTTATATTTATATTATATTTGATCTATATTCAAAAGCAAAGCATACATTTTATCCATCCATCCATTTTCTGAACCGCTTAGTCATCCAGGGGTCGTGGGGTTGGTGCCTATCTCCAGCTATCAACGGGCGAGAGGCAGGGTACACCCTGGAATTTATTGATATTTTTTTTTTTAGAATTTGAAGGGAACCATTAATGACAGATTTGTTTTCTATGAAAATTAAAAGTATAACTGGTAGTTGGCTATTTTGGTTCCAGTGGATCAACTAGATCTAGTAATAAAACTGGATAAAAAAAGTTGGATTGTTTAGAATGCTGTTTCAGTTTCTCTAGAGTTCAATTCAGTTTTGAAAATCATGATATATAGCCTTGGCTGCACGGTGGAGCAGTGGTTAGCACTGCCTTGCAGCAAGAAGGTCATGGGTTCATATCCCGGCCCAGGGCATTTCTGCATGGAGTTTGCATGTTCTCCCCGTGCATGCTCCAGCTTCCTCCGACAGTCCAAAAATGAATCACTCTAAATTGTGTGGGTGTGTGCGTGCATGGTTGTTTGTCCTGCCTGTCTATGTGTGGCCATCACAGGATCACACACCCTGGCGACCTGTCCAGGGTGTACCCCACCTCTCGCCCGTTGACAGATGGAGATAGGATAGGCACCAGCCCCCCTGCGACCCCTTGGTTCATAAAATGGATGGATGATATATAGCCTCACTCATAGTAAGGCATTGCTGTGGTTGGAATCTGTATGATCCGGGCACAACCTCTCATCGACAACGCAATGTGCTGGGATTCCTTAAATAGAAAACGTAACTGACTGGAAGGTTTGTATTGAAATTACTTTTGTTGTAAGTTGAGATGACATTTGTCGTGAATTGGCGCTATATGAATAAAAGTGAATTGAAAATAGTATCAAGTTACATCTCAGTATGTTGTCGCCCTATATTGTGATACATATCACATCACCAGATTCTAACCAATACGCATCACTATTGTTCAAAATGTAGGAAAGACTTCTTGATTTCATGAAGCAAAAACTTCATTCAAACAGATAGATTACTCTGTGTAAAAAAAAAATTATAACTGTTGATAAAGTTGCTTCTACAATCTACAACATTAAAGCTCTCCTCAATGAGCTACTCTAGCAGGCATATAATCAGTCTGCATGATAACAGCTTCACCTATTATAGTAAGATAATTTGAACCTAATGGGACAGAATAAAAAAAAAAGAGGACAGGAAACAGTAAAAGCTGACATTATGAATGCAGGCTGTCATGATTCCAAAATGTAAGAATTTTGAGTTTTTCTAAAGTGGAATAGTAAACAATATAAGCAATAATTTCACACTCATCTCACACTTTCCCACTCTAGAACGTGGAATTCCGCTTTTACACATTTTATTCAAAGTCTCCTATTTGTCAAGCTGTTGAAGAACTATGAGGTATGAGGGATTGCTGTGATTGGAGACAGCATCATTGGGGCACAAAGTGCACAAAGAAGTGTTGCTGCAGATCCTTCCAACAGCTGTAAGACCATCACTACTCCCAGCAAACTTGGTAAAGGTTTACATCCTTGCTGTTATTTGTACGACTTTTCGCTTCACTGCTGGAAGCTTTTATTTTTCATTCCAAGTAAATGGTCTGTTTTTAAATGCAAAAATACACATTAGGGCTGCCACAAAAAAAGGTTCCCCTAATTTTTTCATCATAGCCTATCAGGTAGTTTAATATTACAGTCACTACCTATTCTAAACGAATCATTAACGCTGACCCAGGCAGCGCCGTCAGCCACCCCTCTCTCCTTTCAAACCAAAAAAAGAATCAAATGATTCGGCAGCAACAGAATTTACTTCTCTAAGCGAACCATCGCCATAACTCCACCGAGGTCCAATGTCACAGCAAGGGAGCAGCAGAGGAAGTTGTTCAGCGCAGGTAAATGTTGTGTCCCCTTTTGAACCAATCCTCGACACACTAAAACACTAAACATAGCAATAATAAACCAAATACAATACTACGATCAGTTTTCTTAAGCAAGACTTCCCTCTCCCAGCTCGCTGCGAATCACTGGAAGCACAGGAAACGTACCCAGTTCGTCCTGCTAACAACCTGTGGCTTTTAAAATGTCCCCCTGGTTCTCCACCCGGTCCTCAGAAACGAAAAACTGTTAAAAAAAACAACTAGGGTTGGAAAGACCTGCTGCCTTCAGTTCTGACTGGACTGAGCTCCAGTGTTCGGGTCTCTGTCAACACTCTGTTTAGAAGCTGGTTAGGTTTAGCTGAAATAGAAATCAACTTTATTTACAAAGTAAACCAAAGGTTTCAGCAATTAATATTATAATGTGTCATGAAATGTTTAAAAGATTAAAAAGCATCAAAATAAGTCTTTAATTTAAATTAATATACATTTTAAAATACATAATATACTGGTTAATATACTGCAATATTGCGTGGACATCGGGGGCAGTTCCCTTGGATTGGCAGACCGGGGTGGTGGTCCCCCTCTTTAAAAAGGGGGACCACAGAGTGTGTTCCAACTAGAGGGGGATCACACTTCTGAGCCTCCCTGGTAAGGTCTATTCGGGGGTTCTGGAGAGGAGGGTCCGACGGATAGTCGAACCTCGGATTCAGGAGGAATCAATGTTTATTGACAGGATTTCTAGGCGCAGCCAAGGTGTTGAGGCGATCCATTTTGGTGACCTCAGGATCGGGTCTCTGCTCTTCGCAGATGATGTGGTCTTGTTGGCTTCATCTGAACGTGATCTACAGCTCTCGTTGGAGTGGTTCGCAGCCGAGTGTGAAGCGGCTGGGATGAGGATCAGCACCTCCAAATCCGAGACCATGGTCTTGAGCCGGAAAAGGGTAGAGTGCCTTCTCCGGGTCGGGGATGAGGTCCTTCCTCAATTGGGGGAGTTTAGGTATCTGGGGGTCTTGTTCACGAATGAGGGAAAAATGGAGCGGGAGATCGATGGATGGATTGGTAAGGCGTCTGCAGTTATGCGGGCGCTGTACCGGTCTGTCGTGGTGAAGAGAGAGCTGAGCCGAAAGGCAAAGCTCTCAATTTACCGGTCGATCTACGTTCCTACCCTCATCTATGGTCACGAACGCTGGGTGGTGACCGAAAGAACGAGATCGTGATACAGGCGGCTGAAATGAGTTTCCTCCGTAGGGTGGCTGGGCTCTCCCTTAGAGATAGGGTGAGAAGCTCGGTCATCCGGAGGGGGCTCAGAGTAGAGCCGCTGCTCCTCCACATCGAGAGGAGCCAGTTGAGGTGGCTTGGGCATCTGGTCAGGATGCCTCCTGGACGCCTCCCTGGTGAGGTGTTCTGGGCACGTCCCACCGGGAGGAGACCCAGGGGAAGACCCAGGACCCGCTGGAGGGATTATGTCTCCCAGCTGGCCTGGGAACGCCTCGGGATTCCTCCCGAGGAGCTGGCCCAAGTAGCCGGGGAGAGGGAAGTCTGGGCCTCTTTGCTTAGGCTACTGCCCCCGCGACCCGACCCCGGATAAGCGGAAGATGATGGATGGATGGATGGATGGATACTGGTTAATAACATTACTTTGTATTTACTGATTTGTTTCTGTGTCTCACAAACTCAGTTATGCTAAAAAGAAGTGTTTGAAAAATGTATTAAATTCTTAATTAAAATTAGTTATTTGAAGAATAACAAAATGACCAGGGAGGCGCTTAAAATATATTTTTTACATTTTGTGATAGTTATCGATATCGATCAATTAGGGCTGGCGAAATTTTCATATCAGAGTATTTTAAAAATACATATCGGTATTACGGTATTTTTTTTCATACAAGACCGTTCATATCCACATTATCTAATAAGAATGAATACTATAAAAATGTGCTTTAAATAGCCCATTGTACTGTCATATGGACTGCATCATGTTTTTTTCCAGACCCAGGTGAATGATATGAAATGAATTAAAATGATTATGATTCTAGAAGACATTCTTGATATTCTAAGGTTGAAAGTATACTTGTTTTTTGACCTCACGTTGATGCAAGCAGAAAATTGCATCTTGTACTGGCTTTGCATATAGTACTGAAGAATACCGCTAGGGGGCAGAGTACATCCACTGTTGATGCTAATGTTAGCAGCAAACAAGATAACTAGCTCACAGAAGATTACTGTCCGTGTTTGTCGTCAGCCACAGTGGGCTTCCCTTTAAAGCCTAGTTTATACTTCAACTGCAACTTTGCACCCAGATGTATTGACGGAGATGTTTTTTGTTGTTTATAGTATTCCGTTTCTGTCTCTCCGTTCTCCATTGTTTTTCTGTGTTGCAAAGAAATTGCCGACCTGGAGAGCACGGGGTGCTAACTTTTCATAGCGGGTCTACCTACCATTGCACCATAGTTTCTTGTTATTTAGAGGTTTCTTCTTCAGCTTGCGAACGCACTCCGACTTCAAAGAGAAGTGAACAGAAAGTATGATTTGATGAAGGTCTAAGGTGACGGAGAGCCCTTGCATCGAGGGATAACGGCGCTGCGTCAATTCGTCTCCATCAAAACGTAGAAGTATAAGCTTAAGAAGCTCAAACAACAGTGCTGTACTGCCATAAAAGCAGCTTCTACTTTGTGAATTTTGCATTACACATGCTTCTGTTTTTATTTAATAAAACTCCATTTTAGAGCTATGCTGTTGGCTCACTGCTGTTACTGCTGTTAAAACTTTTCTAAGCTGCAACTGAGCCCGACTGCCTCAACTGTGCACGTTCATCAGGGGCAGAATGGCAGACAGAGCAGATAAAGGGACAGCGATTGTTTTAAGAGAAAAACAACGCTTCAAAAAAAAACCCAAAACAATTGTATTGATGACAAAATAAAATTTGTCGACAATTTTCTCGCAATGTTTTGATGAATTGTGGCAGCCCTAATAAACATGGAAAAATGCTCAGTTTGCACATTTCTTGGATGTATGCCATTTTAAACAACTGCAGAGCATTTTATAGTTGTATTTTTGCCCTTACTGTACAGTTAGCATTTGTAAGTCAGTTGTTTTTTTTTGTCTTGCGTGAATTCACATACTTCAATTTCCTGTCACTTTGATCACCAGCTCCCCTGCAAGAATAAGCAGTATTGATAATGGACGGATAGACGGAGTTTACTTACATGTTGAGCTTTTGTATAAGCAAAGGTTAGATATTCTAGCAATACGTTGGTTGCTTTTATTTCCCACAAACTAAATGGATTTAGAAAGGAGGGAAGGAACCACATCAATGGAGGAGAAAATGACAACCCAGTGTGAACACATGAAGAGATGCTTAGTCATTGGCTGTCATTATGTCATTATTGGCTGTCATACTTTTGCACTGTCTGCATTTTACTTTACAAACTCAAACTTTTACAGTATAAACTGAAACATATGAAGGCTTAGCTTTCCACTCAGTCGCAGAACTAATATTAAATTATATAACACGGGCTTCTGGTTCACATCTCTGACCAACCCGTGAACAGGTTATTCAACTCCAACCTTTGTACAAATTCCAAAGTCCCCCTGCATTCCTTAATTAAACATCCATATATATATATATATATATATATATATATATATATATATATATATATATATATATATATAGTGCTCAGCATAAATGAGTATACCGCCTTTAAAAAGTACACATTCAATCAGTAGCTCAATGAACAGAAGAACAATTTCTAAACTATTCAGAAGGCTGAGTTTTCAGTAAAACGTATTTAACTCCATAACATGAAATTAAGGTTAATAATATAACTTAGACCACAAAATCTTCAGGTTTACTCAAATTGGCTGAAGCAAAAATGAATACACCCCGGAAGAAAAACTACTACATCTAGTATTTTGTATGAGCAACGTGATTTTTAAGGACAGCCCTTCTAGGAATGGAATGAGCAAGTTGGCGACATATTGCAACACCTGTCTTATTCCATTCTTAAAGAATAGCCTCTTTTAGAGCCTGGATGCTGGATGGAGGGTGATTTTCAACTTGTCGCTTCAGAATTCCCCACAGACCGGGAGACATACTTGGCCATTCAATCACCTTCACCCTGTTCTTCTTCAGAAATGCAACAGTAGCTTTAGATGAGTGTTTTGGATCATTGTCATGTTGGAAAAGTGCACGACGACCAAGTGCATGGAGTGATGGCTGCATCTTCTCCTTCAGTATAGAACAGTACATTGCTGAGTTCATGATACCATCAAATAAATGCAGCTCGCCAACACAAGCAGCACTCATGAAGCCCCCTCATAAGGACACTGCAATTGTTTCACTTTAGACACCATGCATTTTTCTTTGAAATCCTCACCTTTATGACACCATACAGTTTTGAAACCATTAGTTCCTACAGTGATATTTCTCTCATAAATCAGAGTACAGAGCCCCAGTAGTCTTCATCTTTTTCAGCATGGGCCCTAGCAAAATCTAGGCGTGCTTTTTTGTGCATGAGCTTTAGGAGAGGCTTTCTTCATTGGACGATACACATGCATGCCATTCCTCTTAAGCTTGCTGATCTTCTTGTAGCCCTCACCTTTTTTGTGTAAAGAAATTATTTCCTTTTTCAGATTTTGTGACATTTCTCTTCCATGGGGAGTCATTGCTGACAGCATGAAATGGGAAGGGCTTTTCCTTTTTAAGTATTGCCCTTTTATAGTCACCTGTCTGCTGGACAACTCCTAAATCAATAATTAGAGTCACCTGTGGTTGAATGCCTGTTGATTAGATTTTTTTAGTCTTAAGTGTGGCTTTTTTTACTGTGACTATTATTGGGGTGTACTCATTTTTACAACATGGGCTTGAAAGAATTTGTTTGTAAAATCCCTTTTTGTGAGTGCAAATTAACAAATCTAGTTTGAAATCAATGGCCCACATTTGTGAGAGTATTTTGTAGTATAGTACCTGATAGAAAATGTTGTTCTGAAAGGAAACTAAAGGTTTTCAGACAAATGTAGTGGGGTGCACTGATTTATACTGAGCACTATATACTCTGTTACTTGATTAAACACTCAAATTTTTTGGTGTTTAAATCCCAGAAACCCAAATAACTTCAAGACAACAAAGCTGAATAAAACATTACAAACATGAACAAATACTTCCTGCTCCAGAGATGCATTCATGCATACTCTTTCTCTCAGTACTCTCATTACAGCCACTCCTCGGGAATCCACTTCACTACTGGTATTCAGTATCAAAACTACAATGATCCAGAGTGATAAGATGCTTTCTCTGCAACATAATTATCTCCAGCAGTAACACTAATGATCCATTATTTCCCAGCACCTGTCCTTCCGGAAACTTGATACCATTCCCAAGTTTCATCATGAACAGGAAGTTGCCAAACACAAACATGCATTCCATAATTTACCCAAGTGCTACAAAGTTAGGCTCTTCGTTACTATTTTAGGCATATATACCCATTTGCTCGAACACAGTAGCTAGAGCAGTGTGCTGCAAAACACATTTAGTAAGCTGTAATGAAAAGAAGACCAACACTTCACCTCAAAAGTATTCATCTCCTTTCAACTATTTCACATTTAGTCAGAAATCACCTTATTAGTAAAGAGTTTGTCCAGAGAAGGCCTCAGGGAACATTAGGAGGAGAAGCTGCAGAAATCCACAGCTCAGAAGGGAAAAAGAAGTGAAAAGATAAACATTCACGTATTCCACCTTTATGAAAAAAAGCTGAAAGTTTACCACAAGCCCTGTAGGGGACATAGCAAAGAGAAGAACGTGCTCTGGTCACATGAGACCAAAATCCTTTGTACTTTGTCCTTAGGTGTTCTGAAAGGCACTTTTAAATAAATGTATTGATACTAATAATAATAATAATAATAATTAAAGCTGCAAGCAGCGTCTAGGCCCTCGCAGCTTAGCGCGGCTCTGGCCTGTGTCCCGACCGCCACACTCAAGCATCACTGCCTGAACTCCATGTCAGCACTTGCACTGAGCCTCATTATAAAATCTGTTTGAGAAAGTGTTTAAAAGGTTTTTAATAGCAGCTTTAAACCAAAATGGCTGACTTCATGAGGGAATAGGATCCTTCATTCCAAAAATGTTTTCAGGAGTCTTGAGAAACTAAATATGTTCTGAATTGAATAATCAAACCTGAAAACAGTGCTCGACAGGGGTTTTGTTATGATTCTAGGTGGCGCTGTGCAGGTATTAGGCCAATACCACCAAATATTTCCATACATATGTGTTTATGGCAGGAGTAGAATGCATGTTGTTGAATCTGGAGCAGATCACATGATGTGTGTGGAAATTAGAGCCAAACGTATTTCCATGGCGTGATGTGAGGATTCATATCCGAATTCTGTCCAGGAATTAGACCCCAACCAGGAAATAAATGCATGTATATCCTGAATGACAGTTATGGATTTAGAAGATAAAATATCATCAACAATAGAAAATAAAAACTATTTTATTAATATTTTTATTGACTTAAATAAAGCATTTGATGTCATTGATCCTTCAAGGTTACTTCATAAATGACATCGGTATGGAATAAGAGGTGTGGCTCATTAATGGCTAAGTAGTTATTTAGACAATAGGAAACAGTTTGTTCAAATAAAAGATGCTAGATCTGAATTTACTGATATAAGGCACAACAGAGGAGGTACTTCCTGAGGCAGTTAAAAAAGTTTCAGCTTCCACAAACAATGCTGATCCACTTCTACACTGCCATCATAGAGTCCATCCTCACCTGGTACACTGCTGCCTCTCCCAGAGACAGGTGCAGACTGCAACGCATCATTCGCTATGCAGAGAGGGTGATTTGCTGTAACCTCCCTTCTCTTCAAGAACTGTACTCCTCCAGGACCTTGAAGAGAGCTAGTAAAAAGCTGCTGACGTCTCTCACCTTGACACAGACTGTTTGATCCCCTCCCCTCTGGCCGAAGGCTGCGGTCCATTAGGACCAAAACCTCCCGCCACAAGGACAGTTTTTACCCCTCTGCCATCAGGCTTTGGAACTCAGCCAAAAACACTGACTGACACTTATGGACCATACAACTGTCACATGCGCTGCATCAACGCCGCCCCCCTATTCACCAGACACTTTAAGATTAACCGCACACTACATGTGTAAATAAATATATATATAAATATATACATGTATATGTATATAGGTACATAACTTCTATTTATGGTTTAAAGTTTATTATGATTACGTTTTTATTTCTCATGGTTATGTTTGTTTCTTGTTTCTATGTCAGCACCGTCAAATCACAACAAATTTGTTGAAATGTAAATGACTTAGCAATAAATCTGATTCTGATATTCATTATGGAGTGCCACAAGGGTCGGTCCTCGGACCTACTGTTCATCTTGTTTATTAATGACCTCATAAATGTAGCTAATCTACTTGGTACAGTTTTATTTGCAGATGATACCACATTGTTTAATTCAGGATTAAATATACATGAAGTGTGATAAACAGTGAAATGATTAAAGTTTAAAAATAGTTTGATATAAACAGACTGTCACTGAACCTGAACAAAACAAACTTTATACTGTTTAAGAACAAAAAAAGCTGTGATTTATTTTTAAGAATAGATGGAATGGAAATTCAAAGAGTAAAAGAAACCAAATTTCTAGGATTCATGTTCGTGAGGATCTCACTTGGCAATCACATATAAGTTATATAAAAGGGAAAGTTGCCAAAGCCATAGCAGTATTATATTAAGTCAAGTTTCAACTAAATTCTTCTAGATTATTAACATTGTATCACTCACTGGCTGAACTATATTTAATTTGATCAGAAATTTGAGGAGCTACATGTAAAAACTTTACACAACCATTATTCATTCTACAAAAAAGAGCTTTGAAGATCATTAATAACAGTAACTGCAGAGATCACTCTTATCCATTATTCATTAGATATAAAATACTGAAATTTCATGACTTGGTAGAGTGGAAAATATTCCAAATAATGCACAGAGCAAATACGAAAAAATGAAATTCAAAACCAAACTAATATATTTTATATATATATGTATATATATATATATATATATATTTTTTTATATATATATATATCTATAATGTAAAAACATTTATAAAATGTATAAAATCAAATGTATTAAGTAATTATGAAAAGGTAAATTAAAATTTCAATGATTATATTTGAAAATTAGAAAGTGACTGACTTTATAATATTGTATATATAATATTGATAATTTTCTTTTGTAATAAGAGGCAGAAATTATAAGATGTTTTTTTCTTCTATCTGTTCTTTTTCATTCAAATGTGTTTTTTCCCCCCAATATCTTTATGTATACTTTATTTGTTTGTGGTATTATTATAATTTTTCAATGAAATAAATGTAATAATGAAATAAATGCTGGGTAAAATGTATAAATTTAATCACATTTTTACATACTCAATGACATACCACTACTACAGATCAGGGACTCAAACCTTCAAGCTTCAGATTGCTATCCAATCACCTAAACCAGGGCACCACAGAAACCAGATGCCTGTCAAACTAGCAAAACATTATACGACTTCAGGATTTCAAACTTGACCAGACGCCTGTGATATTAGACTTTTAATTAACTCATTTTGTAAATGTATAAAACCAAATGTATTAAGTAATTATGAAAAGGTAAATAAAAATGTCAATGATTGGATTTGAAAATTAGAAAGTAATATTGTATGTTTGACAGATAATTTTCTTTTGTAAAAAGAGCCATAAATTATAAAATGTTTTTTCTTCTATCTGTTCCTTTTCATTAAAATGTTTTTTTCCCCAACATCTTTACGTATACTTTATTTGGTTGTGTATAGGTGGCGAATTCAAACATGATCAGGAACCCTTCTTAAAACCGAAATTCAAAACCAAACTAAAGGAATGTAATATTTCTGTAAATGGTGTAGGATTGTGGATTACCCTTAACAGGGAAATTAAAAAATCATGTTCACTTGGTATATTTAAAAAATCAAATCTATTGAGTAATTATGAAAATGTAAATTAAAATGTCAATAATTTTATTCAAAAAGTAGAAAGTGACTGAATTTATAATATTATATGTTTAACAGATCATTTTCTTTCATAAGAGGCAGAAACGATAAGATTTTTTCCCCTTCCATCTATTCCTTTTCATTCAAATGTGCTTTTCCCCCCAATATCTTTATGTATACTTTATTTGGTTGTGGTATTATAAAATTTTTTGAATGAAATAAAAGTAATAATAAAAACAAAATGCTGGGTAAAATGTATAATCCCAACTCAATAACATAACAATATACTTCTCTGGCTCAGGGACTCAAACCTCCCGGTATTGGATTACTATCCAATCAACCAGCCCGGTTACAACAGATATCTGTCTACTCTCCAGGCAAAACACCTCAGTACGTGGCAAATTCAAACTTTATCTGAAAACCGTGTGAAAACCCAAATACTTTAAAATGTTTTAATATTCATGGCTTGAAGCCTAAGTTTGAGGACTAGCCACGCCCACCTGATTTGACACAGAAAAATTATTTTGATAACTTTTGATCCCCAATGACTTATGACTTTATTCCCTGGTTTAGAAGTCTCTGAGTCAAAGCTGTAGGAGTAGTTAGATCAAATATGACCTGTACAAGTGGCACAAAATGGCGTGTTTGATTCAAAATGGCCGACTTCTTGCTGGGTTTTGACCTTGGCTCCAAGACAGTTTTTTGTAGGGCGTGAGGAACTGCATAGGTGTCTTGAATGACATTGTGCTCACATGAAGTATGGCTTGGGGATGGTGTTTTTTAAAGTTGTAGGGGGCACTGTGGAGTAATTAGACCACACCCACCAGATATGAGCCTGCATAATTCTCAGGGGATGTCTTTATTATCATCATGTCGAATCTGGTAAAGATTTGATGAGTTTTGTGGAAATTAGAGCCAAACGTATGTCCATGGCTTGACGCTGTACTTCGCCACGCGGCCAGAGCCACACCCTTTTGTGAAGATCCTCAGCATTGGACACAGAGTTACCCCAACTGGTTTCCAGCTGCTGTGCTGCATTGTTATGCTAATTTGATCAACTGTGTCAATTCTGGAACTTTCAAGGCAAAAGATTACACTTCCTGTTCTAAGGGGGCGGGACTTAAGTGATGTCAAGATTTAACCTTCTAGGATCATCAGGGACCTAATCAAGATCCATCACAGAAAGTTTCACCAATCTGTGACATTCTGAAGAGGAGTTATAACTGTTGGAATGTTTTTGGCAAGTAGTCCAACTTTGAGGCCTAGCCACGGCCATCTGGATTGACTTAGAAAAATGATTTTGATAACTTTTGATCCCCAATGCCTTAAGTCTGTCTTTGCTTTTTTAGAAGTCTGTAAGACAAAAACTGTAGGAGGAGTTCTATCAAATACAACGCCTATAAATGGCGTGTTTGATTCAAAATGTCCGACTTCCTGTTGGGTTTCGACCTTGGCTCCAAGAAACTTTTTTGTAGGTATTAAGGCAGTACATATGTGTGTTAAATTACATAGTTCTAAGATAAAATATGGCTTGGGGCTGGTGTTTTTAAGGGTTATAGGGGGTGCTGTGGAGTAATTAGGCCACGCCCACCAGATATTAGCAAACAAAACTCTCCAGGGATGGACCAATAGCCATCCTGTTGAATCTGGTTTGGATTGGATGAGTTTTCTGGAAATTACAGCCAAACGTATGGCCATGGCGTGATGCCTCACTTCGCCACGCTGCCATAGCCACACCCTTTTTTGAAAAGCCTCAGTACTTGACAGAGTTACCCCATTAGTGTGCAGCTGCTGTGCAGCATTGTTATGCTAATATACTTAACTGGGTAAATTCTGGAAATTTCACAGCAAAACATTACATTTCCTGTTCTGAGGGGGCGGGGCTTAAGTGACGTCACCATCTGACCATCTAGGATCGTCACGGACCTGATAAACGTGCACCACAGAACGTGTTACCCATCTGTGGCATTCTGAAGAGGACTTATGACTGTCCCGGAGAGTGTTCTTGATCTGGCCAACTGTTGTGAAGGGTGTTTTCTTCACTAGGGAAAGGATTCTTCGGTCATCCACCACAGTTGTTTTCCGTGGTCTTCCGGGTCTTTTGGTGTTGCTGAGCTCACCGGTGTGTTCCTTCTTTTTGAGAATGTTCCAAACTGTTGTTTTGGCCACGCCTAATGTTTTTGCCATCTCTCTGATAGGTTTCTTTTGTTTTTTCAGCCTTATGATTGCTTGCTTCACTGATAGTGACAGCTCTTTGGATCTCATCTTGACAGTTGACAGCAACAGATTCCAAATGCAAATAGCACACTTGAAATGAATTCTGGACCTTTTATCTGCTCATTGTAATCGGGATAATGAGGGAATAACACACACCTGGCCATGGAACAGCTGAGAAGCCACTTGTCCCATTACTTTTGGTCCCTTAACAAGTGGGAGGCACATATGCAAAATGTTGTAATTCCTACACTGTTCACCTGATTTGGATGTAAATACCCTCAAATAAAAGCTGACAGTCTGCAGTTAAAGCACATCTTGTTCGTTTCATTTGATATCCATTGTGGTGGTGTATAGAGCCAAAAATGTTAGCATTGTGTCGATGTCCCAATATTTATGGACCTGACTGTATATCTTCAACCTACTTGGCTGCCTTTTATATTTCATTTAACTTTATGATGATTTTTCTAAAACCTTTGAAAAGTATTAATATTGTTGCAGATTACGCTACGTGATTCAGCCCCAGTTGTGCTGGCAAGGAGTTCTTGCTCTTATGTGGCTGGCCGAGCACTGTTCAATCATATAGTTGCTCTGCTATTTCAAACTGCACATTACTCAGAGAGTGGGATGTCAGTGGTGCCGCCTGTCCTCTCCTGCACTGAAACAGAGCAAAACTGGCATAAACCTCGAACCATGGTTGGTAATATTTAGTGTATTTTAATTGATTGTACTCAAGTTTATTTGATAAGGAATTCTAACCCCACTTTATAGGGTGTGAAGCCTGGACCAGTGGACGCTATGGTCGTTATAAAGGCCAAACCAGGAGCTTCGGCAGCTAGTGGAATAAGGTTATTTTATGTATTTATTAGTGATTATGCATAATGGACATCTGTAAAACATGTCAGATTAGAGAAAATATTGTCATTTCTATCTGTTGCCTCCATACAAGTAACACAAAATACTATTACAATTTACTCTACAACCAATGATAAGAATTGGTGGCTTTAAATCTGTACAGACTATGCCGCACAGCACAAGAGGCAACTAAAAATGGAATGCTTGTTTTCTTGCTGACGGAAAAATGGTTTTATTATTCCTGATATACAATGGCTATAACTTATATAAATTACCGATAATTTTTGTTTTTTAGATCCACACTCTACAAAGCCTACAGGGGTGAGCTGCCAGTAGCCTCAACACTAAACCCTTCAGCTCACTATGCAGCCTTTGAGCCAGACATGCTTCCACTGATCTGCAAGATGAACATCAATGCTGACAAACCACTGGTAGATTCGGCTTTTGGTAAAGTGCAATCTGGCAGTATCCTGTCATACCACCACCCTCCACCTTCACCTCAGGGTGTAGTCATACATCATGATGCGTCACCCTTTCCAAAACTCCCCCTAGACGACTACCACATACCACCAACTAACTGTAGTTTTGTGCCGACTTGTCAACAGAAGCTTCATCTGCACTCAATGCAGGTGACCTTGTCCCAGTGTCGCCACATTGAAGCCTCAACCAGAGGTCAAAGTTCAGCTGAATGGCATCTTCTCAGAAGTGAAAGGGTGACCGCGTCTCATTTCAGAGAAGTCTGCCACGTTAGGGGACAAAAATCTGCAGAGAATTTGGCTGAGAGGATCTTGCGGGGCACAAAACAAAGTGCACTCATGTGAAGAGGGCTTGACATGGAAACAGCAGCTTTAAAAGATTATGCGACCATGAAGAACCTCAACCTGTCACAGTGTTGACTAGTCATACACCCTGATGCACCATGGCTTGGAGCTTCTCCTGATGGGCTGGTGTATGATCCTCTGGAGAGACCAACATGTGGCTTGGTGGAGATGAAATGCCCGTACGTGCAGAGCTACATTGACTGTTAATACCTCACAGTGCAGCAGGGCCAGCACAAACTTTAGGAGAGCCATGCCTACAACTGGCAGGTCCAGGGACAGCTGCTGATCACCGGCATAAAATGGTGTGGTTTTGTTGTTGTGCAAATGATGACATGTTTGTGCAGCGCATTTACAGGGATGAGGCAGTGTTGTCTAGTGTTAAGGAGAGGTGTGATTTGTTTTTCTTTAATACATACCTCTCAAAATATTTATCCTCTATTGACCACCCCCTCTAAAAGAAATAGATGCTTCATAATTTTTTCAACTTCTTTCCAATACGGTATTAATTTTGGACATGCGAAAAAACTATGTGTACAATTTAGCTGCTGTTCCCCACATCCTCTCCAACGTTGCACATCTGTACTGGGGTAGTATTTCATAAGTTTGTCTGGTGTCACAAAATATCTCATGCTCACTTTCCATGCATACTCTTTCCAAAATGTAGACTGTGTGATCTTAAAATTTTCACATAGAGAATCTTCCCAATCTTCTTGAGAAATATCCACCTGAAGGTCTTTCTCCCATTTTGCTTGACCTTATCATCTGTAGTGTTAAAGCTCTGCTTTATTTTATTTATTTGCTTTTAATCCTTCTTTACAAGTGAAGAATCTGGGCGTGATTTTTGACTCTGAGCTGACTTTTATTCCACACATTAAAAATATCACTAAAATAGGTTTTTATCACCTAAAGAACATTGCCAGAGTCCGCCCCTTTCTCTATCGGGCCAATACGGAGATGCTAATGCATGCTTTTATCACTAGTAGAATTGATTATTGTAACGCTCTGCTTTCTGGTCTTCCCAAAAAGACTACCTCAGGTTTACAGCTTTTACAGAATTCAGCAGCTCGTGACCTGATGAAGACCAGGAGGCAGGAGCACATTACACCGGTCTTAGAATCACTGCATTAGCTCCCGGTATGTTTAAGGATCGATTTTTAAGGTTCTTTTAATGGTTTTTAAGTGTCTTAATGATCTTGGGCCTTCTAATCTTTCAGAAATGCTTTTACCATATGAACCCTCGCGGTCTCTGCGCTCCTCTGGCAGCTGTCTCCTTATCATTCCCAAAGTCAGGACACGAACTCATGGTTAGGCGTCTTTTCATTATTATGGCCCTCACCTCTGGAACAGGCTGCCAGAGGACCTCAGGACCACAGAGAACGTTCATGTTTTAAAAAGCAGGCTCAAGACTCACCTTTTAAACCAAGCTTTTAATTAGCTATTATTTATTAATATCTGTTTAAATTAGATGTTTTAACCAATCTACTTTTTAGTTTAGCTTTTAATTGTTTATTAATTAATCTGCTTAGCATTTTATCTTGATTATATCTATTGTTTTATACTCATCGTTTTACACTTTATATACTTTACATTTTAACCTATTTTAATCTTTCTTCCCAGTGTTTCCTCTATGGGGGCCCTCTGCATCGGGGGCGGTGGTCTGCTGTGGGTGCCTGGGTACCCCCCAGGTAGTGCCTGGGTGGAGGTGGGGGCATCATCCCTCACTCCTCTGGGTGCCCTGGGTTGGTGCCTTGGCTGCTGATCTGCTGCCGATGCAGATGGCTCCCGTGATGGCGTTTCCTGGCTCATCTGTACTCAGCCCAATGTTTTTTATTTATGTATTTTTATTTTTTAAGCTTTTATGTGTGTGTGTGTGTGTGTGTGTGTGTATGGCTGATGGGTTGGGTTGGGAGAGGGCTGTAGTTGTGATGATGATTTAATTTTTGGTTTTTGAACGGGGGGTTTGGGGTTTGTGGGGTCATTTTAAATCTGTAAAGCACTTTGAGAAACAATGTTTGAAAAGCGCTTTATAAATAAAGTTTTATTTGATTTGATATACATATATATATATATATATATATATATACACATACATACATACATATATGTACATATATACAGTGCTCTGCATAAATGAGTACACCCCACTACGTTTGTCATAAAACCTTTAGCTTCCTCTCAGAATAAACATTTTGTATGAAATACTATACTACAAAATACTCCCACAAATGTGGGCCATTGATTACAAACAAGATTTGTTCATTTGCACACACAAAAAAGTGATTTGCCTAACAAATTAATTCAAGCCCGTGTTGCATAAATGAGTACACCCCAATTATAGTCCCAGGAGAAAAGCCACACTTCTAATTAACAGGCATTCAACCACGGGTGAGTCTAATGATTAATTTAAGAGGTGTCTAGTAGACAGGGGACAATAAAAGTGCATTACTTTACAAAGAAAAGCCCTTCCCAGTTCATGCTGTCAGTAATGACTCCCCATGGAAGAGAAATCTGAGAAAGGAAATAATTTATTTACACAAAAAAAGTGATCAGAAAAGCTTTACATATCAGTCAAAATACTGTAGTAAAAGTGATGGAAGTGCCACCATCTTACAGGGCCGTCCACCAATAAGTGTTCAATAAAATTCGGCCTTGTGAAAAGTTTGGAAATTGTTCTTTTGTTCATTGAGCTACTGATTAAATTCATACTTTTTAAAGGGGGTGTACTCCTTCATGCAGAGCACTGTATATAATATATATATATATATATATATATATACATATATATATATATATATATATATATACATATATATATATTTATTTATATATAGAAAGACACTAAGTGTTGATTAAATTAGTGTGAAGTGGCTAAACAACACATTGGAATGTCACAATGGAAAAAAGACAAGCATCTGAAGACTGTGGGGATCTGGAAATAGTCAGGTTTGTTGATGACAAGTTTGGCAGTTCACTACTCAGCCGGTGCCATGATGCTCCTAACACGAGCTGATACAAAAGAAGGAGAAGGGTGGGGCTGGACAGTGAAAGAGTGTGTGTGTCTACTTTCACAGAAAAGTAACAGAGGTGGGAAACAACACAACACAGAACAGAAAGACAAAAAATTAAAATAGTCTGCTGAGAAAGGATAGCTGGAACGCTATAATGGGGGATAAATAAGTAAAAAATCCTTTCTAAGGGGTAAATTCCAGAACTGTTACTATTCCTGGTGTGGTGAGCATACCAGCCTGGCACGGCCCAGATAAAAATGCCTTAATGCTGCTGATAAGAGAAGAGGAAGAAGTTGGAGAGGGAGTTGAAAGAAAGAGTCCTGAGAGGAAGAGGACGACTAAGGACAGTGGTTATCCAGACTGAGGCAGAACGCAGCAAATCGACATGAGCCAAGGCACACCAGATTTAGTGAGGCCAAATTCAGCTGAAAGGGTCAGGATGAGGAACTGGGCTGACACAGAGGAATTACACCAAATGTATTATTTAAGACTCTTTGTCATTAAGGCTGATTATCCTGCTTCTAGGCCTCCTTATATAATGTCAGACATAACTTATCTATTACAATCATCAGTCTTGCCTTATTATCTTTTAATCTCTAAAAAACCTGAACAAAAATACCAACTTTAAAGAAAAGGACTGAAATATAGCAGCAATTATATCACTGGTTGAAAGGTGCAGTGTAGAAAATGTTCCTTTAAAGAAACAGCACATTTTAGGCTGAATGTGTCACCATCGTCATCTCGTCACAGCAGTATGAAGCGGTTCCATCATTTTATTTTGTGCTGACATAGACATCACTCCTTCCTGCACTGGCTCCTGTCCTCCTTTTCCATCAACCTTTTCAAGGAGAGTGACCGCCCTAACAACACTGGGCCCAGTACAATAAGCATAACCACAGATGGGTTCTTAATAAATAGGAGGAAAAAAACATATTTTTCAGTATTCGATCAATCCATCTGATCAATAAACCAGTCCAATCTCTTGTGTTTAAATCTACAGATAAACTAATCAGTAAACCAATCTGGGGACAAAGTGGAAGCAAAAATTATTGAGTTTAAAAAATTGACAAAAGGGAATTAGTCTTTTTAACTATTATAATTAGTAAACTATAATTTAGTGAGAGGACTTGAACAGGATGCTGTAAACCTTAAGCAGAAAGAGTAACAGCAGCAGAAATGCTACAGTGTTTGAGAAGCTGCTTGTCGCAGCCTGCAGCCTAAAGTGAACAGCCAGTCAGGTGAAACATGCTGGAACGGAGTTCATAGATAAGCATGTATCAGTTAATATGCTGCACATATTTATAAGCACTGCACCAAGCCCATGGGGCAGGAAAAATGTGTTTAAATTAAAGCTCAGCAAGAAGCAAATCGGACAGCTTGACAGTCTAGAAAAAAAATATCTGTTCTTGGGCGACTGTGGCTCAGTGGTAGAGTAGTTGGCTTGCAATCGGAGGGTCGTAGGTTCGATTCCAGCTTCCTCCAGTCACATGTTGATGTGCCCCTGGGCAAGGCACTTAACCCCCAAATTCAACATTGTCCTACCGAGCCATGTTGGGTGTCGGTGTATGAATGCGAGTGTGATTGGGTGAATGCGGCTTCAATGTAAAGCGCTTTGAGTGGTCAGTAAGACTAGAAAAGCGCTATACAAGTTCAGTCCATTTACCATTTACCATTTGTTGGGCAACAAACTCCATAATACGCGTTACAGTTGAATCCAAAAAATGTAAAAACGAAACAATTCCCTCTTTGTCCGCTTTATTTGTAACACCTGATATCACCGAAATGAACAATGCAGACTTTATGTTTGAGCTTTTGAAATAGAAAGAGTTTTCCAGTTAGAGTCCATCAACTGTCATTTAAAGCATCTTTTAGTCAAAGGCTGAACTTGCTTTTTAACCTCAGCAGGATTTGTCTTGTACATATAGTACTGGTGAATTATGCTAGGGGGCAGAGTACAGACCTCAGACTGGATAGAGTGCAGATTTGTAGTGTAGAAACAAAAACATGGCGGCCATAAAGGACATAATCACCTGATTAATTTTTAGATTATAATGGAAAAAAGACAGCTGCACAGTCCTAGATGTATTTAAGAGCATATTTGCCCCCATCGTTGCTTGTTTTCCTACTGCTTTTGCCACTGTTGACGCCAAGTACCTAAAACTAGTCAAATAGAGCACCTCCTACCAGTTATTTGAATATTGCAGCTTGCGAATGAGTCACCTTATTTCAGAGAACGTGCACAAACTACAATTCCAAAGAAAGCAAGTTACACAAGGAAATCATGACAAACATGCATACGTATGAGTAAAAGACGGTTGTTTTCAGCCTAAGCAACAACGGTTCAGTGGCCTCTCATCACACATCCATCTGACATGGTGAGGGCAAGCCTTTGTGTCCTCTGGCTCTGTACAGCGTACAGCTCACTCATTACCTCTGTCCTCCATTCATCCCTTGTAATCTCTCTTGATTTGCAAATCATCCCCGTATAGATTGTTTTGATTGAGACTCTTTCTACAGCTGTGCCCTAAAGATTAGCTTTTTTCCTTCACATAAACTCAAATTTGATGTTCTTACAGTTACCCCTTTCCTTCCTGCACCGACTCATCCATCTTTTCTAAATTGAGATTCTCAGACAGCCTCTTAATTCCCCTGAATCCAGTCTGCTCCCTCTTGTCCAGGCCTCCCTGACATGTTCTTGCAGTTTGAATAAAGTCTCATTAAGTCGGGTATCAGAGGGGAAACACTAAGTTCTTGGCTTTTTTCCCTCATTTTTAAAACTCTCTCCACCAGTTTCTCTTTTGTCCGTTTATAGCCCCTGTCGACTGAGCCGTGCTCTAAAGCTTAGGGTCCAGTCTGGCCCGCTGTCCTGTCTAATCTACCCACTGGACGTGATCAGACGCTGGCCACATACCACCCATAACCCCCCCCCCCCCCCCTTTTCTTCCTCTCTTTCTCTCTCCCACCCACCCCATCTTGGGCCTCTTTCTACATTCCTCCCCCACTAATACTACTCCCACTATCCTCCTTCCCTCCCTCAACCTCCTACACCCCCCACCCCGTGCATTCCAATCAAACTTACACTCCCTCACTCTCATCTCCCCACATCACTAATTGCACGCCTTACCAAAACAAAGCCTTCTACATCACTCCTGCTTTAATACTGTTCAGCCTGCCTCCTGTTTATCCCTCCATCGCTCTCATTAGCCTTAAGATATGCACCTCCTCCACACATTCCTTCAGGTGTTACGAATCCTTCGTTCACTCACTCAGCATCCTTTGGAATAATTCATGTTTGTATGAAAACTTCTGATCTAGATTGTTTGGGGGGTTGATTTCTATTGCATTGTCATATTGCTCCGTAGGAAACCAGCACAATTTTCCCAACTGCCAAATTCATGACTGTCTAGCTTCACTCAGGCTCACCATGAAGGACCTAGTTGGGCTTATTTCACCTCTATGCACTTTATTCTCATCTGTATTATATCTCCATCTCTTAGAATTTTTACTCCATTCTGCTTCTACATTATTGGCTCTCATACTCGGAGCATTGCTTGGTTTGTGTACTGAAGCCATAACGTACATTTACCCTACTCTGACTCATGTACAGTACAGGCCAAAAGTTTGGACACACCTTCTCATTCAATGAGTTTCCTTTCTTTTCATGACTACATTGTTGATTCTCAATTAAGGGCATCAAAACTATGAATGAACACAATATATGGAATTACTGTATGTACTTAAAAAAAAAAATGAAATAACTGAATAGGTGTTATATTTTAGATTCCTCAAAGTAGCCACTCTTTGCTCTGATCAGCGCTATATATTTTAGTCCATTTACCATTTACTGCTTTGCATTCTCTTGAGCTTCAAGAGTTAGTCACCCGAAATGGTTTTCCAACTGTCTTGAAAGAGTTCCCAGAGATGCTTAGTACTGTTTGGCCCTTTTGACTACACTCTGCAGTTCAGTTCACCCCAAATCATCTTGATTGGGTTCAGGCACGGTGACTTTAGACGCCAGATTATTTCACACTTTTTTGTAGGAGTACTACCTATGTGTTCATTTATAGTTTTGATGCCTTCAATGAGAATCTAAAATGTAAATAGTCATGAAAATAAACAAAACGCACTGAATGAGAAGGTGTGTCCAAACTTTTGGCCTGTACTGTATTTATTGGTTAATAACTCCATTCTCATGAGGGATTTTAAAACCCAGCATTGCTGCCCTCTGCTTTAGTGACCAACGGTCCAGGGGTGAAACTGCATGAGCAACGTCACAAAACAAACACACGCCCCAAAAAGAATTGATTCGATCACTGTAACAAGTAGCTGTAAATGTTCAGAAGTGATTGCACAAAATTTGACAAAATTTGATGGTTGTCATCACTTGAATGCTGGTCATCTTTCCTTTTATTGTCTTCTTACCCTTGGTAAATTTTAGTTTTGGTTGTTTCATACTGGATCTCTAAGGTGCGAAATGTGCCGTCTGAAGGAAGTCTGAAACACACCGGTTCAACTCGTTCCTGCCAGTGGGGCGTTTCTCACCCACTTTGTAAAAAAAGAACTAAGGCACCAGATGTCAGTCTATTCATACCCTACTGTCAAAAATCTATGTAGGAAATGCAACCAGTATATATATATATATATATATATATATATATATATCCAATAAATATCTACCAGGTCACAAAGTTTTTTGGGTTTTAAAAAAGGTAGGAATAGGGCTGGATGCTAATTCAGGCCTGTCACAATAAGTCGATTCATCACGACAATGTCGACAACCAAAATTGTCAACAATAAATGTATTTTTCGACGTCATTGTTTTTTTTTTTAAATCTTCGGGGTTTTTTCTCTTGAAACTGCAGCTGTACCGCTCACTGCTCACTATTTACTGTATGTCTATGGCTCTGTCTGCATTTCTGCCCCTGACGCACATGCACAGCAGTTGGAATCCGAATCACTCCTGGCGTGACTCCGGAAAAGTCCAAACTGTCTTTGCGAGCCGACAACAGACCGCCAATGCGTAATCTTCAAAATGTTATTAATTATTTGTATTGATATCTGTAACAATAGTGACTGATTTTATTTCCCTTAGCACTTCATGTGCCTGCTGTAACATTGTTTTTTATAATTAGTTCATAAATGTTGGATAAGCAATCATTTTAAGGGTCAGTAGTTTAGATTGCACATAATACTTGGAGAAAACCCTTCCAGCTGGAAGCCAATGATGATTGATGATACACCCAACCACTCACAATTTGCCATATTACCTTAAATAAAACATGGACAATAATTTTTATAATAACAAAAATATTTTGAAATATATGTGTGTTTTCTTTCAGATGTGTAAGATAAATATTTTATAGTTTAAGGGTAGTTGAGTTGTGGTTGTTAGACTCATCTGTGTTGTCTGACTGAGGACGCATTTCCGCCTTGGTGCGAAAAGATTTGCACCCCAAGGCTCCCATAGACTTTCGTTATAAGTTGTACAGGCGAAGTAGCTCCTCTTCAATACAAGAGATAGGACGACTTGGGGTGCAGGAGAGGTGCACCATGAGGGGGCGGAGATTACATATCGCCCCCCTCCCGCTGTTGGGCTGAAATCTATTCCAAAGGATGCTGAGTGAGTGAACGAAGAATTCGGAACACCTGAAGGAATGTCCGAAATCAGAATTTAATTGCTCATCCACTCGTCCCCAAAAGAAAACAGACTTTCTAGGCAAACAAACTAGAGTTTGATTCAAGCAGACTTAACAGGGCTGGTGTGCACGCACCCTAAAAATAATTTTTTTGATCTTTAATGATTTTCAATATTAATCAATATGACCATTCCCTTTATTATTTGTTTCTTTTTTTACATCATCCAGCCTTAGGTAGGGATGTCTTCATCTGATCCCAGGTATCTTCTCCAGTGTCCTGTCAAGATTTAGTTTTACTGCCGCTTTCAAAAGTCCCTGACAAACAAAACTCTCAGTCTAGAGTATATCTACTATACCCCAAAGAGATTTTCTCACAATCAGCCAACTTTCATTTATAAAGCTTTCAACCTCATAGTTATAGTTATAGTTCATACACATTATTTTTGAATTAATATGGTTGTATTTCAAATACGATGCTGTTTTAAATCCTTTGCAGGTAACAGTGAAGCAGAGAGCAGCTGCTGGTTTGGGTCATGTGACCACACAGCTACCTTTTAATTTTGTCAGAGCAGAGGACATTTCACCACACACTGTTTTTGTTCGTGAGTCGTTAAAAAATGTAATAAGCTTTTTATATATCTTTTGAAGTAATGGCTTCTTCCTCACAGAGTAGCCTCTCAGCCAACATTGCTACAGTACCCATTTTATTCAGCATAATCAGCCAGCATCTGGTGAAGTTAAAAACAAATTTTGCAAATTTACACAGACACCAAAAAGCATATCAGTAAAGCTTTGTGGCGTGGGAAAAAGCTGGAATTGAACCTACGAGGACTTCTTTCCCCTGTTTCGTCGATACACCACGTTAATCATTATCAAAAGTGATAAAATGGTGTTTATACTTGCATATAACTGAACAAATGAGCATAGTACCTTCAGATAGGGGAGGGTGATATGGCAAAAACAGAATATCACGATTTTTCGATTATATTATCACGTTTTTTTTATATACTGTAATCACCAACAAAACTTAAATTACATATGAAAGAAGAGAAACATTAAATAAATAAATTCATTCAAATTAGGGATAACCAACACAGGGCTCAAATACTTATGTATTTCTCACACTAGAGATGACAGAAATGCACAGGAAGTTCTGGATGAAACAGACACACGTACATACACACATAGTGTATGTGTATACAGTATATATAAAAATAATTTTCATTTTTCAAATAACCTCATTGAAAAATACATCTAAATCATCAATGTATTTAAATGTATTATATAACATTTTAATCTTAACTTGTCTAACAAAACGGAAAGCAAACCTGAATCTACTTTAGTTTAAAAATATGACATTGAGAAAATAGAATAAAATATCAAACCTTTTAAAATAAAAGACTAATATACAACTGCAAATGTAGTGCAAGATGCATTGTGCAATCTTTAATACGCCAATTAATAATCCTCTTACAACGGGGTAAATGCAGCTTTAACAGGTTCAAATGTTTTTTGCAGAATGCTGATGTTATAAACAGGCACATATAAAGCTGCTCAATACAAACGTAAGTGATAACAATGTAGTGATACAACGGGATACAAAGTGCTGCTGCAACATAAGATAATGAAGGTAGAGTGTAATATAAGCAGTTATAATTATTCTTCCATCCATCCAAACATATTCTTAATATTCCCTGCAACTCTGTGCATTCACGTACAAGCGTGGAAGTGTTTAGGGGAAAAAGACAGCTGGGAAACTCGTAGCGCGGGTTGTTTGCCACTTATGTTGTAGGGAGTAAGTTTTATGATTGTTTTTTCTAGCGTTTGCTGAACTAAGAAGAAATAAGAAGAAGAAGCACTAGCCACCGCTGGGGGGGTAATTCGCTTAAAGCAGGGAGAGAGCAGAGGTATTTCTACTCAAACAGAGGGACAAACACAGGAGCAGAACTGGGAATCGGGATAAAACAATCTCTCAAAAATGACAGATCGCCACACGTGTAGATCATTTCACGGTCTTAAATCGTCACATAACACCCATACCTTCAGACATGTTTCGATGACTAGGGCTACAAAGTCTAAGTGTCACACTACAGTATGTAAACCGGGGGGTTGATGTCGATCCTCGTTTGGAAAAGGGACGCACCGATACCGATTCCTATACTGGTATCGGCTCCGACACGGCCTAATGTACATGTATCGGTTAAAGTTAACAGATTCCATGAATGGATACTTAAAATGTCAAAAAGCTGCAATAAATTCACAAGGAAGGTCAATTTCTCACTTGAAAAAGAGCTGGGTGATACGAGCTAAAATTAATACTACGGTATATTGAGCATTTAACCTCGATAACGGTAAATGGAAGATAACAATGAGGACCCACCCCCCTTTTTCTTTTTTTCTTTTTAAATCATGTCATTTTCTGTATTAAATGTCCGGTAGTGGCCAAATTCGCTTAATGTTCTTTAAAATATAATTCGCTTCTTGCTATTGAACTCCTTTCTGTATTTCTTAAGAGTTCAGTTTAAACTCAGAAGTGATCACACAGACCAGATGAGGTGAGGAAGTTACAGGGGCCAAGTAAAATCAGTGATTTTAGTGTGCAGTCGTTTATTTTAGACAGAAAATATTTTTCAACGGAGCACAGGTGAGAACAGGCGGCAGCTTCAAGCGGTGTATCAAAAACAACAGTGGATTTAATATCTGCTCCGCCTCGGCAGGACCTGGGCGAGTGGAGCTGTTGAGCTACAAACGCTCTGCATCGGGTGCAGTAACAAACACATGTGCTCCACGTTAGTCTGAGTATCCAATAACATCATAAAAAAAAGTATTTATTTGTCGCTAGTCGCATTTTTTTGAAAACCAGATGGTAGACAAGTCTAAATCATGGTCAACATGACTAGAAAAGCGCTATATAAATTCACTCCATTTACGATTCACTCCATTTAAACTCTTGCTAAATATAGCTACACAGTAGCTGCGTTAGCCGCGCCAGAGCTTCTCTAGCAGCGCTTCCCCCCTGTGCCACATGACTGTGCGAAGTCATGTGATCCAAAGCAACGCTCCCTTCTTAAAAGGGGCAGGAGCACCGAATTTACCGGCACGGGCAAAATGACATCGGTAGCACTCATAAATTTCGGTATCGGTAAATTTTCGGTATATCGCCCAGCCCTAACTTGAAATTTTTGTTTTAGGGTCATTTTATGTTTTACATCTTTTATTTTGTCTTGGTTATGTTTAAGTTAGTAAAGTGCACGAGGCCGCATTTTTATAGTTCACAGTTCTACAAGCACATTTTATTACTTAACAGCAACAGCAGATTGTGATTTGATTTGTTTATTTAATCATTTATTTAGCTCAACACAAATAGTTCCAAATGGAAGGGAGAAAAGGCTGTTGCCAGGCAACACAAACATTTCCTACACACTAACATTTCAAATACAAACATTAGAACTCTCGTATGGCGGAGTGATTTTGTAAAAAGTTCCAGTGCTGTTGTACTCCAAAATCAGCACTCTTGGAAAGTCTCTTGTCCAATCAAATTACTTGGTTGGAACTAACATCTGTTTTTAATCGCCGCTATGTAAATAAATTCAATTTCAAATTGAACGGAATTCAAGAAGCAGACAGTCACAAATTACAGCTGCAGCCAAACATCAGTCCATCTATAAGATCATCGATAGAACCAGACCAAATCCACTGATGACCAAATTCATGTATAGGGTTGGGTATCGCATAAATTTGAACGATTCCGGTTCCAGTTCCAATTCCTTGTTTCAATTCTGGTTCCAAACAATGCCCAATTTCGATTTTTTTTGAAGGGACAGGGTTATTTTTTATTTTTTTGCTTTAGTTTTTTTTGCATATTTTAAATTAGCTAGTTAACTATAGGCAATCTTACTTGATTAAATAGTCTGAACTTCTTCATGGATTTTTACTTTTTACTTTACTCTGACTTTCTAACAAGGCAGTTATCTATGGAATTGGAGAAAAATATAACATTTTATTTGCACAGGGGAAACTTTTCATAGGGGATGGATGGATGGATGGATGGATGGATAGATAAATGTTGGATGTTTCTGTTGAACAGTATTATGGCTGCAGGAACAAACAATCTCCTGAATCTCTCAGTCCTAGGCTTTTGAATGCAGATAATAAAAGGAAAATGTAAGATTCATAACAGCACATCAAAGCTTCACAAAAACTGGGGATCAAAAAGTCAAAGAGCCTATTATGGCATCTGCATATTAAATCTACCCCCAATAATATGTGCATTAGGGCTGCAACAATGAATCAATCAAATTTGATGATAAAAAGTGTCGGAAACGGATTTTGTCATCAATTCCTTGTGTAGCGTGATTACAAGGTCTAATTTGGCCACCAGTCGTGCAACTTTTTTTCCCCCCGCGTAACCTTTATTTAATAGCTAACGCGAGCAACTCGTCACAAAGACTGTACGCTGCAGCGGAGCACTGCAGGAACAGGTAGACCTAAGACAAAAAAGCTTTCAAAGGTTTGGGAGTACTTTATCTTAAACAATGCAAAAACGTTTGTTACCTGCAACATTTGTAAGCCCGACCTTGAAGGACACAGGAGTACAACAGTGCTGATGCAACATCATAAATGCAAGCATGTCGGAGTCATTAGTGAGGAAGGTTAGAGCTGTGTCTAGAGAGTGTCTACATAAGTTGCGAAAAACTATGTTACTTTTTAAGTAATGAATCGTAGCGTCTCGGCAAGAAAAATCTGTAAGAGTTTGGTGCATTTCTACTCACCATCCAGCTCGTCATTCAAGGCTAGACAAACAGTGAGCAACATGCGTTAACTACAATGATCAACAGAAGTTGTTTTGCTGTTTATTTTAGCAGTTGCACTTGCAAGCTAAGCTATGATTACGTTGTCATGTATTTGGTCCAGTATTTGGTCATGCATGATGGTGGAGAATGTGTTTAGGCCTATTATTATTTGATATTTCAACAGCTGTAGGATATCTGAGGTGGGAACATGTTGTGATTTTTTTCATTTACTGTAGATTTTAATGTTAATTTGCTGTTTTTCTAATAGCTCAGGTCACTTTAAAGCAACAACAATTATTTTTATATTGGTAATATGGCACACTTTTTTCCTTACAGCACTTTGATGAAGCATAGCCATTTAAAACTTTTTTTCATTTATTGTTTATTAAATATTTCAACAGCTATAAGACATTTGAGGTGATAGCATGTTCTTTTGCAAGCTATTGAACTGTGTTCTAATAATATTCTGTTGTTAAATAAAGTGAAGGAAGGAGAAAAAAAAACCTTTCCATAGCAATTTTTAAAATGTTCCCTGCTAATCCGATTAATCTAGTCGAGACCCCATCAGATTAATCAATTATCCAAATAATCGTTTGTTGCAGCCCTAATGTGTATCATGAAACATCTTCAAAGTTTATCTACTTCATTTGCACCCTGAAAAGCTTTTCAAACTTAATCCATCTGGTGCCTTATCGGATGGTTGAAGAGGAGGGGAGGACCACAAATCAGGAGGGGACAAGGGGTCTGGAGTTAATAGAGTCTGTGGGGATTTAAGTTGCATTAATGGGTGACCATCTTTTTTAAATTTTTATCTCACCTTTTCTATCAGCCAATGCCTGCCTTAGAGAATGAGTGATGAGCCCTCCATGCTTGCCTTTGCAGCCGTGTCTTCATGTTGTTCCAGTTTGTTTATGGACAGCAGTGAACCTAGCGTGGGGCTTGTGTCTGGAGCGTGTAATTGAAACACCATCCCATGCAGCGCTACACAGTCACCTCACTAATCTCCTCCTGACAAAGTGGCTTAGCTTCTATAGGGTCATATGGCACAGGGAGACAGCTTAAACACAAGAGAACACGCCGCCAAGCTTGCCCCCCAGGGCCACCAGACCCTGGGATCCTCCCAAGAGGTCACACTCAGAAACTCCTTCACTAGCAGATACTCACAGGGTAAAAATACTAACAGGAAAAGTGTTGCAAAACCCAAACATGAGCAACAATAACTTTCAAATGACCACAAGTAAACCAAGGCAAACTCCAAAAATATTCTGAAAAAAATTGTCTACGATGCCATGCTCTGTAATGGCAGGAAAATGAGTAAAGTACATTTTAGTCAGAAAATTGGATTAATGGTTCAAACCTATTCATCACCCAGCTGTGCCTGGTGCATGCGCTAAAGAGCTTTCATTCTTAAAATGTTCATCTTGTTGTTGTTAACTTGTATTCTAGTTAATAAATGGTTGGAAATGGCACTTTTTAACATCAGACGACTCCAAAGTGCTTCATACTACATTCAGTCATTCTCTCATTCACGAACTGATGGTGGTAAGCTACATTTGTAGCCACAGGCCTGGGGAGGACCACCACTAGCAGGCAAGGCGGGTGAAGTTTCTTGCCCAAGGACAGAGACGTATTTTTTTTAAATTATTATAATGACCAAACAGACTAAAAAGGTAGGTTTTTTGTTCAGGTGGCTCTATACACACTTGATTTGGTCCGTACCAGGATTCATTTGGAAACGCTCCAAGACCACCTCTTAAGCTGGGTCTCTATTCGCTCCTTTGATGTGCACCAGATTTCGCTGGTTTGAAGTCACACCAGAGCAAACAGTTCGGACCAGGGGAGGAAACAAATTAGAGTTTTTTAAAGGGATATTCAACCCTAGTTTAGCGTAAATAAATTTTAAGCAAATGCAAACTACTAGCACAAACTAAATGAGGCTGGGGTGAATGTGCCCATATATAAATATGAAGTGGGGCTCAAAAATATTGTTTGAAGAAATCTTTATTTTACCAACATCTTCATTCTAACTTAAAGTAATGTTAGCATTTTGGAGTAGCCCAGCCAGAGTCCTAACTGGAATATAGAGAATCTGAAGGCAGCAAAAGATTAGGGTGATGTTAAAAGGCCTTCCAGCCTCAAAGATTTCGAGCTCATCACTAAAAATAAATGGAAACTTTGAAAAGATGATAAGCTTTCCTAAGAAGGCTGTATTTGCTGTGATGCCATTAAAGATCTTTCCACTGAATAAATGCTTTAAGGTTTCACAATCATCATGTTTCTTAACTAGGTCATTTAAGACAGCTTACAGACATATCAAAGTTAAGAACTTGAACTCTTGCTTTTACCTTTTCTCTGCAGGAAGAGCCTAAGTAGAGGATTGGCACTTTTGACGGCCTTGAGATAGTTGTCATCATTGTTGATGGGCAGCAGGTCGCCATGAACATCGGCATAGGCAACCAACAGCTCCACATTGGGGATGCGATGCACATGCTGCAGGAGGCCATAGAACTCATCAAAGCGGCCTGGCTTCGACCTATCCAGGGAGAACCGACGAAACTCAGCACCAAACTAGAACAGGGAACAGGGTAGTATTAAAAATAAACATGAATAACACAGAAGTTAGAGCAGCAACAGTTCAGATTCAAAAAGATATGAAATGGGAATTGAGGGGCATTTGCTAAATTACTAAGAGGTAAAAAAACTATAAATAATACACTTCTGTTCTAAAAACATGTAGGGTCTGCCTTATACATTAACTACACAACATAGCACATTTGGAATTATTAATGTAGATACTATGAAAATTATCTGAATACAGTAAATGACAATGTTTCCATATGAACTTATATAAACAGATTTTCAGCATTGTAGCATTAGAGGCCAGAAAGGATCAATGACCACAGAGCTCTGTTCTCATCAGCTGTGTAGCTACCACACAGCACATACACCTCCATGCTGATGCTGACAAGAAGTCTGAGCTGTTGTGGTTACTGTTGCTGAAGACGGACAAAAGATAAGCTACAATTCACTGCCAACTTGGGCACCTGTTACACATCAGTGCACAGCAATGTATGAATTACAGGTTGTAGGAAAAAAGCTGGCACACTTTAGAAAGAGAGACTGATTTTGGTCTGTTTTTTATTCCATTCTGGATCAGATTACGATACCACTAAAATTCACCAATGGTGGCTTTTTAGTCCAATTTCTAGATCTGATTTTTACCCATTCATTCTGACTTTTTTTTTTTACTTCACCTGGACAAAAAATGCTCTGCTCATGTTAAAACATCTTTATATACATATATAAAAAAAAGCCCAGGTAAGCAGTTATCTCTTTGTTGGATAAGGTAACAGCTTGTTCCTAAAATTTGAAATGTGTTTGAACAACAGTAATTAGAGATGCACCATAATAAAAATCGGGACAAATATTGATATCCAAGATTAATACAGCAGTTATGGGCCCGTAGGAGATATTATTATTATTATTATTTATTTTCCCTGCCCTTTTAAACACAGTTAAACATGGCTACACCATTAATAGTGCTTCTGCACTTCAGTGAAACACCCAATCCTGCTGACCCACAGGGTGCCTGTGAAATTAAAATACTTTTGGTTGTTGGAGGAGAGGAGGAAGGCGTGTTGGGAGGTAAATAGAGAAGCAGAAATGTAAGAGTTATGAACTGAGAGTAGGGACTTTCAATGATGGGACTACGGTAAAGCTAGAAAGCTGGTGGACATGATGCAGAGATGGAAGGTGGGTATACTATGTGTCCAGAAGACAAGGACGAAGATTAACAAGGCAAGACGTTTAGGGGAAGGATTCAAGTCTTTCTACCATGGAGTAGATGGAAAAATACATTGCACTGAGAACGTTCTTACAAAGTCCCGGTATGCTCATTTGTGCGTTGTAATTTTACCAAGTGCAATTTGTCTTATTTCATGGCAGATTATTTCACTAAAGAAGCTCTAGACTAAAATCAATTATTTACATTTAGGGTAATATGCACTTGTAAGAATTCTCAAAATAGGATTTATAAATACACTCAAAATCAGATGAATAATCTAACACCTTCTGCTTTTGCTTAGTATATAAATCTCAAAACAAGATCAAAATTACTTTTTAGCTGAAAACTAGGGCTGGACAATATACACTCAACAAAAATATAAACGCAACACCTTTGTTTCTGCTCCCATTTTTCATGAGATGGACTTAAAGATCTAAAATTCATTCCAGATACACAATATTACCATTTCTCTCAAACGTTGTTCAATAATCAGTCTAAATGCTTGATAGTGAGCACTATTCTTTGTTGAGATAATCCATCCCACCTCACAGGTGTGCCACATCAAGATGCTGATCTGACATCATGATTAGTGCACAGGTGTACCTTATACTGCCCAAAATAAAAGGCCACCCTGGAATGTGCAGTTTTTTGCTTTATTGGGGGTCTGGGGACTCAGAACCGGTCAGTATCTGGTGTGACCACCATTTGCCTCATGCAGTGCAACACATCTTCTTCGCATAGAGTTTATCAGATTGTCAATTGTGGCCTGTGGAATGTTGGTCCACTCCTCTTCAATGGCTGTGCGAAGTTGTTGGATATTAGTGGGAACTGGTACATGCCCCCCAGGGCATGTACCAGATACGGTGTCAGATACGGTGGTCAAACACATCCCAAACATGCTCCATATTTTTACATTTTATATTTTTGTTGAGTATAGAAAAAGAGCATATCGATAAAGGGAAAAGTCATATTGAGATATATATATATATATATATATATATAAAATTATCGATAACTATCACATCATGTAGAAAATATATTTTAAGTGCCTTCAATGAACTAATTTTAACTAAGAACTAAATTAAGTCATTTTTCAAACACGTTTTTTATCAGAACTAAGTTTGTAACACAAACAAATCAAGAGACCTGGCTAATCTTAAAAGCAAAAATTTTTGTTAGCTCGACATGTAAACGTTTCCCGTGTTGCTTCTAACAGTAATTCGTAGCGAGCCGGAGGAGGGGACTCCTGCTTAAGACAACTGACTGTAGTATTTCATTTGGTTTATTATTGCTATGTTTAGTGTTTTAGTGCGTCAAGGATTGGTTCAAAATGGGACGCAACATTTACCTGAGCTACTGAAACATTTTTTGGAAAAACGTCCTACTTGCTGTGATATCTTACCGAGGGGAAGTTAGTTTTACGGCGATGGTTCTCTTAGGGACCATCAACAAATTATGTTGCAGCCCAAGTCATTTGCTCCTTTTTGCGGTTTGAAAGGAGAGAGTGATGGGTGACGGAGCTGCGTGGGTCTGCGTTAATGATTTGTTTGTAGTAGGTAATGACTGTTGTATTGAGCTAACTGAAAGGTTTTAATGAATAAATGAGGGGAAACTTGTTTTTATCTAACTTTTTTTTAATCGACCCCCTTTTTTTATAACGCACCACACATCTATAGAACGATGGATATTGCTATCGAATTATCGCCCAGCCCTACTGTAAACAAGATTTGTTGACTTGGTAAGATAGACAGTTTTTGCATTGTGACAGAAGAATTAAAGGTGGAGGTGGGAATGCATCAAAGGTTGGCTCTGAGCCCCTTCTCCTTTGAGTTTGTGATGGACAAGCTGACAGATAAAGGTAGACAGGAACCTCTACGGATCAGGATTTTTGCAGATAACAAACCAGTCGAGGAAAAGCTAGAAAGGTTGAGGTATGCTCTTGAAAAGAGAGGAATGAAGATTAGTCACAGCAAGACAGAATGCATGTGTGTAAATGATGTATGTAAATGAATGTTACATGGGAGTAAAAGTAAAAATTAATTAGGCCTGGGCGGTATACTTGTTTATGCCGAAAACCTGTGTTTATTTTCGTTCTGATATGAATTTTTAACATACCCCTATACCAGTGAATAGCTCGGAGAACTTCCGGAACGTATAGTACCATCTACGATACTTCTGCCATCTTTTTTTATCTAAATATTTTTTATCTAATAATCACCTACGGTTGCCATGTTTTTTTGCTTTGTCTTTGCCAAAATCCGATCTGAGTCTATACTCTGTCCCCTAGCAGGGTTCTTCAGTATTACATGCAAAGCAATTAGAAGATGCAATTTGTTGCTTGCGCCAACGTGAGGTTTTAAAAAATTATACTTTCAGCCTTAGAACATCAAGAATGTCTACCAGAATCCTAATCATTTTAATTATTTTAATATCATTCACCTGTGTCTGGAAAAAAACATGATGCAGTCTATATGGCATTAAAATGGGCTTTTTAAAGCACATTTCATATTCTTCATTCTTATAAGATAATGTGGTCTTGTATGGAAAAAAAAAAACGTTAAATACTGTAATACCGTTATGTTTTAAAAAAAATACCGTGATATACCCCTAAAATGAATATAGGCCTTTAAGCACTATGGATCAAAGCAACAGAGTATGAAAAAGAGGTGAAGAGAAAAATGTCAGGTGTTGTAGTGTTCAACCAGGAATTCAGGAAAGTGAAATATTTACTAACATCACTGAAGGTGTACTGCCCACCCAGCTAGGATGCAGCTGGTGACAAAACAAGCGCTCCTGCTCCTTCTCCTGCTCATTCCTTTAATTCCCATCACCTGTGCACTCCCAGCGTTCATTCCAAAGAAGGATCTTCAGCTCAACACTTCTGGTAAATCAAACTTTGGACATTTATGGACAATACTACCTCATGCATAGATGATTCATCTGCATCATTCTTAGCAGATTGAAAGTTTGGTTGATGATTCAGTCATTTAAAGGTTAAAGGTATAATTATGCTTTATTTGCATGGTTTGTTTAGTCTGTTAGTTTCACTGAATATAAGTTAAAGGAGTTGGTTAAAAATATTGTTTGATTTAGTTTAGATTAATCATTCATTAAAATATTGGTTGAACTAAGTTAAATTTAATTAAAAACACTTGTTGAACATTGTTTAAATATGTTAATATATTTAAAATCTTTAATTCATTACATAACTTCAGTATACGTTTAAAATACATGTAAAATTGTATGGTCAATGTGATTTAAAAACAACTATCTAAACATAAGTTTTAAAGGTAAAAGTCATCTTTAATGTCTAACGCATGAATTGTTTTCCGGTGTAGGTTAGCAACCTACTCTGCATTCGTCAAACTGTTCAAAATGAAACACATCTAAGAAACAAAAAAAAAAGAACAATAAAGAAAAATGTTGCAAATGGAGTTGAGTTGTCCCAGCGTCCTGTTGTATGAAGTCAGGCCTTTTTCAAGTTTAGGCAGGAGCTGAAGAGACCTTGGAAAAACTTGACAGGTGTAATGCATGATAAAAGGGTTTCAGCAAGAATGAAAGAAAAGGTGAACAAGATTGTAGTGAGAGCAGCGCTGTTGTATGGTTTAGAGACTATACCAATAAGGAAAAGACAGGAAGCAGAACTGGAGGTTGCAGAACTCAAGATGTTGAGATTCTTTTCAGAGTGAGGACAGATAGGTTCAGGGATGAGTACATAAGAGGGACAATTCATGTTGGATGTTTAGGAGATAAAGTTAGAGAGGCTAGACTGAGGTGGTTTGGACATGGACAGAGAATGCTAAGGTTGGAGCAACCAGGCAGGAGGCAGAGAGGAAGATCACAAAGGAAATGTATGGATGTGGTGGAGGGGTACATGAAGTTAGTTTGTGTAAGGACAGAGAATATGACTAAATGGAGAAAGATTATTTGCTGTGGTGCCCCCATGAAGGGAAAAGTCGAAAGAAAAGGGTCTCAGTTTAAAAAAGGCATATTTTCATAGAGGCTTTTTTCCCCTTTAAACAGATTTATATGTCCCAGACGGTCCTGTGTTTGTCAATGAAATATACCCAAACAAAAATTGTGTTACTTCTCAGAAATCAAAACAGAGAGCTTCTATTTTATTAACATTTTATTTTTATTTTGGGCAGTTAAATTAGCCTCCACATGGAAATGTCCATTTCAGAATAGGAAAAGAAAAATCAAGTAAACATTATTGAGAATTTCAAATATTGAACAATATATAGATTTCTAAGTATGGAATGCACAATACCATTACACT
This sequence comes from Apricaphanius iberus, assembly GCA_028564705.1. NCBI lineage: Eukaryota > Metazoa > Chordata > Actinopteri > Cyprinodontiformes > Aphaniidae > Apricaphanius > Apricaphanius iberus. The sequence goes on from JAPXFQ010001564.1 coordinate 388,249, forward strand.
TGTTTGGTGCACATTAGCGATATACTAAAAGACTGCTTGTAAATTAAAAGTTAAAATGATACATTTAAATGACTACGTTTCCTACAACTTCTTTTAAACTTAAGAAAATATTAGGGTTTACTCTTCTTTTTAAAGGGTAACAACTGGGGTGCATCGTAATAAGCAAAAGTTGAGAACTGGCCGATTCCGGTCACCTGTCGAGCAATCAGTGCATCCATAAATATTACCCTTTTCAGACTGTGGAACGCCTACCAGCCTGTATCTGTACCAAAAACTGATGTCACTGATTATTGTCATAGCATTAAAGTAAGAAACAGTTTTATAGGGAGCTTCCTCAATGTGCGCGACAGTATGGACACAGGAAGCCTGTCTGCGGAAGCAGCTAGCCTACAGCAAACCGAATGACACCTGTACCATCACATGAATAATATGACCACCATATAATAAATATGACACCTTGAGCATGGATCCGTTTGTCATAGCCATTTATAAATTGCGTAAGTTTAATAGAAGGTTAATAAATAATTGTTACAACTCTGAGTGACTACAGGAAGCGGCGGAAGAAGCAGTGACAGGTGACACTGGCTCTCGGCAGCGTCAGCTGACATTAACCTCCACCTTCAAACTTAGCCAAACTTAGCAAATACACCAATACATAAGTTAAAAAAAAAAGGTGTCGAGTTATTCTCAAGCTCTATGCAATAAAATCAGAACAACTGCTCGTGTAGCTCAGGCTTACAGGTCTGTAATCGGTGCAACAACACAACCTGCTACCGAGGCACTTAGCTGGCTAAATTAGCAGAAATAATGTTAATCATCACAATGAGTTAGCGCCACACATGTAAAAAGTAAAACTGACAAAAAAGTAATTAGGTCACCTTGCTTTTCACCTCCACGGCACTCAGAGAACGGGTGCTCGGTACTCGGTGGTTTTTGTTCATGTTTCGCTAGCAGCAGGACCACCGCCGCCTCCAAATCCGTCACACTCCGCCCCGCTCCAGTCGCTCCTGTCTCCGCTTCAGCAACCGCTGCTGCTTTCGCAGAGTATCCAAAGTAAAGTTGTTAAACCGCGGCTACGAAATGCACCGAGAACTCTCGGCTACCACCAGTTTCTGTCGTCTCTGGAAGGAACGTCACAATTGCTGTCAGCCAACTCGGCTCAGGTGGTGAACTTATCTATTTCCATACTTATCGTTTCCAATGTTATCCAAGCAGTAGTCTATACCGTCTCTGAGCTGCTCCCTGCCGAGGGCTGCCTGCCTCCTTCTCATGACAGGGAGAGCGAGACACTTCAAAATAAAAGCCGCAAACTCTGACAGTCAAAATAAGACTGTGACCTGCCAACAGAGGTGAGTGTAGTATTCTTAAACTGTAGTCAAGCAAGAGTAGCAGTACTTCAACCTATTTTAGTATGATGTAAACTAAGTAGTGGTATATAAACTTATGAAACCAAATACTTAGAGAAGATGGTGTATATGCACTTTAGAAGTACTTCCCGTGACAACATATAGGCCCAGTGTTTGTAGTATAATCACCTGACGCACGAATGGCACAAAATACTTATCAGAATGAATACCAAAAACAATAATAGTAATAACCATAGCCTACGTGGTGTACAAACAAAACATCTCACTGCAGCATGAACTAAAGGTGTTTCTGTCTGTCAAACTTTTGTGAACACATACTTGTTTTTCAATCAGTAGGAGTTGATCAACGTGTCTAAGCAGTTACTCAAGTAAGAGTAATTTTACTTCATAATAACTTTACTCAAGTAAAAGTAAAAAAAAATATATATATATGTAGTAAAACTACTAACTTAAAGTAGGCTTATCCCTCCAAAAAAGTTACTTAAGTAAATGTAACTGCGTAAATATTACTAATTACTACGCACCTCTGACTGCTAAGTGCACTTAAACTTTATAGCTAAAACTACATCAGCAATACAAAAAAGAAAACACTTAATTTAGGAAATTCAATTAAAATTTATTTTACTAGGCTACATAAAATAAATTAATTAATATATATATACAGATGTGTTCATAAATTAAACTAACATGTAAAGAATGAAAAATATTGATTAAAGAAAGCATTAACCGCATCTTCTTTATTCTTGTATTACAGTGCCACCTCCTGGCCAAAAAAAAAAACATACTAGCTGCTCCTGAAACTACAGAATGACTGTGTCTATTGTGTAGAGGTAAAATTAGTTTGGCTGCGTTTTAATTAACTAAAAAGGCTAAGCAAAAATTAAAGACCGTTGCGATAAACTTGTAACAAGATAATTTTAGATCTGTGTTAGTTTTATTTTAGCTAGAATATGTCTTTGTAAATAAAGTTATAAAGTTGTGGCTTTGTCACATATTTTGAAAGCCCTGCAATGTACTGACGTCCCCATTCCTCTCCCCCCCCCCCCCGCCAAACATACATACACAACCTTGCAGAGAATGAATGTGTATACATAATGGATGGATGGCTGGCTGGATGGATGGATGGAAATATTTTGACATAAATACACTGGCAATAGAGAGATTCATGTATCAGGGACAGACAGATTTTTATGACACACATACTTGATCTAAAACTCACTACATGCATAAAGCTGTAAGGTGAACAACTTTATGTGGCAAAATCACGACATGGAGTGTATGATCTTCTTAAATTTTTACACCTAAAGGATGCACAGTACTGTGAAGTGCAGTACTGTTAAAGTTTTAGTCAGATGTCAAAAAAAATGCTGTAAACAAAGAATGTTTTTCAGAAATATTAATGATAATGATTGTGCATTTTTATCAATTTACAAAATGCAAAGTTAGCAAAAAAGAAATATTTAAATCATATCAATATTTGGTGTTACTACCTTTTGCATTTAAAATAGCATCAATTCTCAAAGTTAGCCTGGCACAAAGTCAGAGATTTTGTAGGATTATAGTCAGGTGTATGATGAATCAGTCATACCCAACAGGTGCTAATGATAAAAAATGTCACACATGTGTTGATACACAGTATTAAAGGAAACTGAAACACCTATGTAGGAGGCTTGAAAGTGGGTGAAGAATTACCAAACTGTGCTACCAAGGTGAGGTTGTGGAAGATGGTTTCATGGCATGGCAAGATTGATCACAGCAACAAGAGACAAGATAGACATACTGTATCAGCAAGGTCTCTCCCAGACAAAGATTTTAAAGTAAACCAAGTTTTCACAATGGTCTGTTTAAGCTCTTTTGAAAACTCAGGATAACTTGAGCCAATTATAACCATAAGCTTCATAAAAAGGGAATGTTTTTAAGCGTTGTCTGAAAAGTATACAGAGTGTCTGCCTCACAGAGTATAACGAGCTGGTTCCTCAGAAGTGGAGCCTGATGACTAAAAGATCTGCCTCCTATTCTACTTTTAGCAGTCCTGGGAACTACCAGTCAACCTGCAGTGTGAGAGCAAGGAGCTCTGTTGGGTAAAAATGGAACAATAATTAAATATAATTTAATTCACTATATATATATATATATATATATATATATATATATATCACCAATTCACAACAAATGTCATCTCAAGGCAGTTTACAATAAGTCATTTCAATACCATTATACAAACATTTAAATCAAGTTTTCTACGTAACGAATCCCAGCAGATTGCGATGAGTCATCACCGTGAGGTTTTGTCAGGATCATCCAGACTCCCACCACAGCAATTCCTCATACTGAGCAAGGATGTAGCAACAGTGGAGAATCCCCTTTAACAGGAAGACACCTCTGGCAGAACCTGGCTCAGTACAAACAGTCATCTACCACAACCGTCTGGGGGACAACATGGAGAATGCTCGATGACTTTGAACATCATATGGACCGATATTCCCCATTCAGTAGTGGACTTTATAGTTGAGCAGGGTACCAGACCATGTGGAGCTTATATGGGGAGAAAAATACTGAGAGAAAACTGGGTTAACAATTGCAATAACAGCAGAAAAAATATATCTGGAGAGTGGTAGACGAGAAAAGTAGAAGAGAGAAGAAAAGTGGTCAGTTTGTCGTCCAACAACCTAAGCCACTCTAACTATAAGTTTGATCAAAAAGAAAGGTTTTAAGCCTAGTCTTGAAAATATTATCTGCCTCACGAACTAAACCTGGAAGCTGGTTTCACAGGAGAGAAGCCTGGTAACTAAAAGATCTGCCTCCCATTCTACTTTTAGAAATCCTAGGAACTACCAGTAGACCTGCATTCTGAGAACGAAGTGCTCTGTTAGGAACATATGGAACAATCAGATCTCTGATGTATGATGGAGCTTGATTATTAAGGGCTTCATAAGTAAGGAGGAGGATCTTAAACTCTATTCTGGATTTAACAGGGAGCCAATAGTGAGAAGCCAAAACAGGAGAAATGTGATCTCTCTTTTTAATATTCATCAGAACTCTTGCTGCAACATTTTGGATTAACTGAAGGCTTATAATTACATTTTGTGGACTTCCTGATAATAAGGAATTACAGTAGTCCAGCTCTGAAGTAACAAATGTATGGACTAGTTTCTCAGTATTACTCCTGTACAGGATGTTTCTAATTTTGGCTAATTTCCAGAGGTGAAAGAAATCGTTGAAATCTGTTTAATATGGGATTTAAATGTCATGTCTTGGTCAAAAATTACACCGAGGTTCTTTCCGTTATTACCAGAGGCCAAATTAATGCCATCCAGATGAAGTGATTGATTTAGCAGTTTCCTTTTTAAAGGTTCTGGTCCACAGACAACAACTTCTGTCTTGTCTGAATTTAAAAGTAGAAAATTCAGAGTCATCCAGGTTTTTATGTCTTCGAGACATGCTCGTAATCTACCTAATTGATCAGGTTTCATGGATGAATATAATTGTGTATCATCAGCATTATTGTGGAAATTCATTCCAATATTGTCTAATTATTTTTCCAATTGGAAGCATATATATATAGTAAGGAGAATCGGTCCAAGCACGGAAGAAGTGTGAAGATGTATCATTGACATGAACAAACTGAAATCTGTCGGACAGATATGATTTAAACCAGCTTAGTACTGTTCCCTTGATCCCTACAACATTTTCAAGCCTTTCTAAGAGAATATTATGATCGACTGTTTCAAAAGCAGCACTGAGATCTAACAAGACCAGAACAGTCACAAATCCATTATCTGAGGCAATTTCAATATCATTAGTAACTTTCACCAGTGCTGTTTCAGTGCTATGATGAATCTAAGACAAAAAATCTGAAACCTGACTGAAATTCTTCAAACAGGTTTTCTGCTGTTTAGATGCTCACATACTTGATTAGCATCTATTTTCTCAAGAATTTTGGATAAGAAAGGAAGCTTAGATATATGTTTGTAATTAGTTAAATCATCTTGATCGAGGGAGGATTTCTTAAGTAAAGGTTTAATTACAGCCACCTTAAATTCCTGAGGCACATATCCATTTATTAAAGATAGATTCATCATGTCTAGAATAGGGCCAGTAACCAGAGGGAACACTTCCTTAAATAATTTGGTTGGTATTGGGTCTAACATACAAGTTGAGGGTTTAGATGAAGCTAATATTTGTGATAATTCCCAAAGTTCAACAGAATCAAAACGGTACAGACATGGACATGGCTTTACAGTTCTTTCTGATACTGCCTCATTTACTGAAAGAGAGTTAATCATGTTTGGGAGAATGCCAATGATTTTATTTTTAATATAATTTATTTTACTAATGAAAAAAACCATAAAGTCATCACTACTGAGAGAAAGGGGAATAGTTGGCTCAACAGAGCTATGAATCTGTGTAAATTTGGCAACTGTACTAAAAAGAAACCTAGGATTGTTTTTATTTACCTCTATTAATCACGAGAAATATGCTGTTCTAGCTTGTCGAAGGGCGTTTTTATAAAGTATCAGACTATTTTTCCAGGTTAGAAAGGAAACATTTAAGTGTGTAGAGCGCCATTTTCTCTCCAGTTTCTTAGTATTCTGCTTTAAAGTACTCGACTCTCCATTAAACCAGGGAGCCGACCTCCTATGGCTGATTACCTTCTTTTTTTAAGGGGGGTACACTGTCTAGTGCCAAATGCAGTGAGGAAGTAATATTTTGAACCAGACCATCAATTTCTGAAGGGTTGGGATTAGAATTACTGCTATCGACTGTTGTATTCTGAAACTGATTGGGAAGGAAGAATGGAACAGTTTCTTTAAAAATTGTCACAGCACTGTCTGAAGTTCTACTGTAATGACATTTTCTTTTAGATTTTGGAACGTTGGGTAAAATAAATGCAAAGGTTATCAAAAAATGGTCTGATAGATCTTGGTTATGTGGGAGGACTATTAGTTCATCAAACTCAATGCCATATGTCAGTACAATGTCTAAAGCAGGGATCCTCAAGTCCAGGCCTCAAGGGCCGGTGTCCTACCAGTTTTAGAGGTGTCTCTGCTCCAACACAGCTGATTCAATTCAGTTTATTTATATAGCGCCGTTTCACAACAGATGTCATCTCAAGGCACTTTACAAGAAGTTATTTCAATAGAATGTTTAATGTAGAAATTAGAGAACCACAGAAGATTGCGTCGTGTAATTCTCAGCAATCCCTCACACTGAGCAAGCACGAAGTGACAGTGGAAAGGAGAAACTCTTAACAGGAAGAAACCTCCAGCAGAATCAGGCTCAGCACAAGCGGTCATCTGCCGAGAGTCTGTGGTTTGGAGAATACAGAACAGAGACACAGAGAGAGCAACAGAACTGATGCAGAATTTTTTTGCAGGACGTGGAGAACTTTCCGTCACTGCAATGCCATCTTAGTCAGGGTCGTCAAGCAGGGCGGGTCAGGAGCACCTACTGTAGGAAGAGACTAAGAGAAAGCAGGTTAGCGCTTGAACTGACAGCACATCATGCAGTTGGGGAGAAGTAGGAGAGAAAGTAGGAACAGACCCTAATAATGTCCTCCAACAGCCTAGCCTAAAGTAGCATAGCTACTAACATTAACCTGTCTCCTAGCTACTAGGAGACCTAGCTACTAACACTCTCTACCTGGCTTACATTAATCTATCTCTACCTAGCTACTCTACCTCTTCCTAGCTTTTGACACTACCTGACGACTAATATTAACCTGTCTCTTCCTAGCTACCTGTCTAACCTGTCTCTAACTTCCTATTAACATAGCTCTAAATGTAAGCTTTGTCAAAGAGGAAGGTTTTAAGCGTGGTTTTAAAGATATACAAATTGACTGCTTCACGAACCAACCCTGGGAGCTGGTTCCATAGGAGGGGAGCCTAATAACTGAAAAATCTGCCACCCATTCTACTTTTAGAAATCCTAGGGACTACCAGTAAACCTGCAGTCTGAGAGCGAAGGGCTCTGTTAGGAACATATGGAACAATCAGGTCTCTTATGTATGATGGAGCTAGATTATTAAGAGCTTTATATGTCAGGAGGATCTTGAATTCTATTCTAGATCTCACTGGGAGCCAGTGAAGAGAAGCTAAAACAGGGGAAATGTGATCTCTTCTTTTAATATTCATCAGAATCCTAGCAGCTAACTTCTCTATTCTCTAACTTCTTCCTCAGCATTGCAAAGTTCTGCAGAGGCAACAAGCCAATATTTGATTCTGGTGTGTTGAACCAGGGAAAGAACTAAAACCCGCAGGATACCGGCCCTCGAGGCCTGGAGGTGGGGATCCCTGGTCTAATGTTTTTTTGAGCAGAGTGTGTGGGTCCCTTCACTTTCTGAGTAAGGCCAATTGAGTCTAAGTTAATATTAAATGCTGCAGTTAGGCTATCACTTCCAAAGTCCATGTGAATATTGAAATCCCCTATTATAATTACCTGATCAGTGTTTAAAATTAAATCGAATAAAACATCTGAGATCTGGTCCAAGAATTGAGAGTAAGGGCCTGGTGGGCGATACAAAACCACAAACAAAAGTGGTTTTGATGTTTTGCAGCTTGGAGGAGTAGATGTTCATAAGAGCTGTAGTTAATAATTGGTCTAGGATTGCAAATCTGAATGAAAATTGGTTGTAACTCCTCCTCCTCGCCCAGTACTTTTAGGAATGTGAAAATGTTGATAATTGGAAGGAGTTGACTCATTTATAATTAGATAATCCTCTTGCCTATTTCTGATAGGCAAAATAAATTCATTTTGTTATCACATATCAAGTTATTTACTATTAAAGTCTTCGAGGAGAGGGATCTTATGTTTAGTAAACCACATGTAATTGCCGCATTTCCTTGTTTGGTCCAAGTTGTATTTATTTTAATAAGATTTTCATAGTTTGCTTTTGTAAGGTTAGCTTTAAGTTTATTTGATTTAGGCTGTGGGCAAGACACTGTCTCAATGGGGTATTGAATGGGTAACAGTACAGAAGAAGCAGAGAGGTGGGTTAAACTACAACTCTGCTTCCTGGTCTGGACCCTGGTTTGTCAGTGTTTTGAAGGACTAATAAATCTGTCCAGATTCCTAGAAAGAAGAGCTGCTCCATCCAAAGTGGGACGGAATACCGTCTATCTGGATCAGACTATGTTTTCCCCAAAAAGCTTTCTAGTTATCAATGTAGCCCATGTTGTTTGCTGGACACCACTCAGACAACCATCGATGAAATGACAGCATGCGGCTAAACATGCCGTCACTGGTCCGATTGGGCAGGGGACCAGAAAAGATTACACAGTCCGACCGAAGCAACACTAATTTTATTGACCTCCGATTGGCGTAACCGGGTGTCATTACTGCCAGCGTGAAAAACAATAAGGTCTCTGATGTATGATGGAGCTTGATTAAGGGCTCTATCCGTAAGGAGGAGGATCTCAAACTCTATTCAATATCAGAACTTTTGCTGCTGAATTTTTAATCAATTGCATTTTGTGGACTTCCTGCTAGAAGTAATTGCAGTAGTCCATTCTTGAAGTAACAAATGCATGGACTAGTTTCTCAGCATCAATCCTGGACAGGACGTTTCTAATTTTAACAATATTCCTGAGGTGAAAGAAAAGGAATCTCATCATACTTTTTAATATGGGATTTGAATGTCATGTCTTGGTCAAAAATTACAGAGGTTCCAGGTTTTACCGGAAGCCGATTTAATGCCATCCAGGTGAAGTAATTGACTTAACAGATTCCTTTTTTAAAGCTTCTGGTCAAAAGACAGCACCTTCTGTCTTGTCTGAATCTAGAAATTCTGAATTTAAAAGCAAAAAGTTTAGAGTCTTCCAGGTTTTTTATGTCTTCGAGACATGCCCGTAATCTACCTAACTGATTGGATTCATCAAGATTTATGGATAAATTCGTGTTGGGGGGCCAAAGGTAATCACCTACCTTTGCCTAATTTTTAAGTCTGCGTCTGTCTGTAGTTAGGCATCAACCTCTTTGGGATGAATCTCTGGGAGAGATTAATCTCTTACCAGGGCAATTATCCAAAACATATGTGACAAGACTTTAAAAAATATATATTTACAGATGCTTTCTATCTATTCCGACTATTTCATATTTTGCAAATAATGATGGGAAAAAACTTAAGTCTCTAGATATGCAGTCTCAATAAGAATGTGGGGCGACTGTTAATCAGGGTTTTCGGAGTTCGCCTTGTAATGGAAGGGTTGCCGGTTCGAGCTCCAGTTCCATCTGTCTTAGTTGCTGTGTCCTTGGGCAAGACACTTCCCCTAATTCCTACTGGTGTCGGCCAGAGGGGCCAATGGCGCGATATGGCAGCCTTGCTTCTGTCAGCCTGCCTAAGGGCAGCTGTGGCTACAATCGTAGGTTGCTTCCACCAGTGTGTAATGTAAATGTGTGAGTGAATGAATAATGGAATTTGAAAAGTGTGTTTGAGTGTCCAAAATAGTACAATATAAGTGTGATGCTTTATTATTATTATAAAGCACACATCTTTATCTGCATCTTTACCTCTATTCTACCACTATTTTCTCTTTATATTCAAGTTTTCTTAACTCCTTAATGTTTCAGTCTAACATGTTACTTCCCTTGCATTGTTTGCATTGTGCACATTCAGCAAGAGCAATGTAACTGAGGCACAATGCACAGGTCTACAACTATCTCTGCCCTCCCTCTTAGCCTGCATCACCCAGCTCTGCAAAGGAGGAGTCCTCACAGTGTGCCTCCCCTCCCCTCCCCTTCTCTGTCTGCCTCTGTGATGGTGTTATTATTGTCCCAGTTTTTGTGGCACTCTGTTTCACAGTGCATGACCTCTAGTTGCATTGAGTGTACGGTTGGTCCCAGTAACCCTATCGCCATTGCTTCCATTGAAACAATCACACATGTGCATATGGGAAATATTAACATCCTCCTGTCTGTGAGAATCTGATATTAGCTCCCAAGATATTTCCTACAGCGAAGACATGCTACAATCATCCTAAATTGTCTCGTCCTTCCACTGTCCTATCTGCCAGTTCGTCAGCTCTCCCCACTCAGGTGGGTTTGGGCAGCTGATCAGGTCAATATGACACAGTTCAACCAGTTAATGCCCATTGATCTGAACCAACAGCTAGCCCTTCTTTGTTTCTAAGATCTCAGAAATGTATGTCCTGCTGTACTGTCTCGATGTACAGGGGGTACAGTTTTTGACTACCCCACTGGTTCCATCTCGTCTTTTTCTGTCCCTCCTCTCTTTCCCTAGACACATCTTAGCTTCTCTTGTGTTCTCTGAAACCCACTTTCCCCCCACCCACCCACCCCTGCCCCCTCCCAGCTCCTTTCGCCACCCTTTTGCCTTTCCTGTGCCTCCCTTCTCCCCTGTTCCCCTGCTGAAAGGCTGTTATAGCACTGCAGATGAGACCTCCACCTCCTGCATATTCCAGGCCTCTCTTTCATGCTCTCCTTTACTCTCCCACATCTCCTATACACTTCTCTTCATCTCTTTCCTTATAACAGCAGAGCCGTAGAGACAAGCCAGCCAAGAAGGTTCTTACTTCTCTCTTGTACTAAGGTAATTTCCCTCTATTTTATGTTATTCATCCCACAGTAGCAAAGGACAACACTGTAACGACAATAAAGACATAAGATGTGCATCTAATGTCTCACAACAAACTTGAGTTGCAAAAATACAATTCATATCTACTAGACTGAGTATTAAGTTGATTCTTTTGTTTTATTATTATTTTTATTTGTCCTGTCTGGCAGTTTGCTACACAGAATTGGTGTCTGAGTACCAAGTACAAGCCCAACAGATTTACTTTCTCAAGCAGAGCATTACAGCTTTGCTATAGTACTCCACTTGATATATATGTAGGAGTAATCTTTGTCAATGATTACTGTGGGTTTATTTTCTTGAAGTTATGGACACAAAAACCAGAAAACGAAAAAGGAGTAGGAGTGGTAACTGACAATACAATATAAGCAGGTAAACAAAGAACACAAGAAAACATCCGTCCTCCACCTCTGTTGGACGGCGGAGAAGTTCTGATTCTTCTGAGCTCCTCACTGGGAAATGCAGACAGGGACATAGAGACTTACAGTGATCCGCTCTTAACAAGTTAGAAAACTATCTCTCTGAGCGCAGCATCATGGGGGGATAGTGGGAGTATTGTTATTTCTTCAGCCTAATTAATACTTCTCCTTCAGCAAGTTTGCACTCACACATGTATTGACAGAGGTGTTTTCCTTTTATACTCCTCTGTTGGTATGTCAGTGTTGCAAAGCAATTCTCCACCAGTACAGTAGGGGTGCAGACCTTTTCTGGCAGGTCTGCATAACATCACAGTGACGTCTCTGGTCAACAAGTTTATTTACTTCAGCTTATAAACACACATCCACTGAAGGAGGAACGACCAACAGACAGCGAGTTTTAATTGAGCTAACCCTTACTAGAATTTTACTAGCATTGACTATTAATTACATCAACTACAGAGCACCATTCTGGTGAAATGATCTTGAGCTGTCCAGAGAGTCCAAAACGTTTCCTTCATCTGGATAGTTAAAAAGTTGCTCTCTACTCCGACGCATAATGGCACTATGTATCTCCGCACCTCCGCAGACTTTACAATATGGACAGTGGGAGTTTCAGCTGTGCCCCTCTATCTGCTGCCTCTCAAGCAATTGTTTGAGATTCTGAGGTGGGATGAAATGCAACGCACTCCTGCAAAGAGCAAAAACCTTAGTATCCTTAATTCTCATCAACTAGTGCAGGATGCTTATTCAACATGCAGGTGAAAATCCATTCAGGGCACAACTGAGATGGTTTGTTTAATTATCTGGTGGTTGACCCCCACCTTTGCTAATGTATTCTCGGGTAACTTCCCAGGTAACCCTAGGGGCCATGAGCTATGCTCTTAGTTTAGTGGGTTGTCCCTTTAATGCTCAGCTCCCCTGTTAATCAGTAGCTGCTGCTCTGCAGCTGATTACCACCTGCTGCTTCAGGTAGTGCTTCCACTCAGGAGGTTGCTCATGGCCAGACCCACAAAAGTTTCTCAGGGCTTGGACGAGTTGAGCGACGTGGTGGTTTGTCTGGGAGCGGGAGAAACGGGGAAGTGGAAGCCCGGATTATAACCGCGGAAGGTTCGAAATCAAGTACAGTTAATGTTATGTGGACAATGACAAAGATAACAAATTTACATCTCCAACAGTGCAAGAATCATGGATTCCAAGAAAGAGTAGTGGGAATCATACACATCAAAAGATGGACAAGGTAAGCCTGCCAAGGTCTAACACGGTAAAACAAAGTTGTGAATGCAAAACAAGAATCTCAAGAGAGACTCTACTGGTAAAGAAAAAAAGAATTCATAGCATTTATGTATTCTATAGTTAATGTCACAATACAGCACTCTAGAAAGAGTGATAGAATTAGATCAGTTGTGGAAGCTGCATATGAATATCTGGAGATCACAACTAGAGGTGATGAAATTCATGAAATATTAAATCATAAATCTGGAGATTTACAAACTGGTTAAATGTCTAATGGTATTAATCATTCTTCAGTGGAATGCAAGAAGCCTGATTGCAAATGGACAATAGTTTAAAAGCTATGTACATGAGTTAAATAGTAAACCAGATGTCATATTTATACAGGAAACATGGTTAAAACCACATTTAGATTTTATCCTAAAAGGTTATACTAACATTAGACATGACAGGGGAAAATAGAGAGGTGGAGGGTGTATGACCTTTGTTAGAGAAGGAATATCATACACACATTTGAATACAGCGGAAGAACATGAATGTATAGTGACCGAAAATTTTAATGGGGATAATAGTAAATATACAATTGTTAATTACTACAATCCTTGTAAAGCTCTAACAAATGAGTTGTTGGGGAATATTGTTAAAAGATCTCACAGAGAAGTATGGTGTGGGGATTTTAATGCCCACAATAGCTTATGGGGTAGCAAACATACAGATCTAAATGGGGAGGCTGTTGAAGAAATGATGAATGACAGAATGTTGGTATGTTTAAATAATGGTAGTGGAACAAGGATAAATGTATACAACAATGAAACCTCATGTATTGACCTTACCTTAGTTGACAGGAAAATAGCAAATATATGTGAATGGAAGGTTGATAAGAATACAAACATAGGGAGTGATCATTTTCCTATATTTTGTAAAATTGAGATTGAAATGAAGACTGAAGAAAATTACATTCATCATAGATGGAATTTTATGAAAGCAGACTGGAATACGTTTTGTAAAAACTGCAATAAAGAAATGGAAAGTTTTCCAGAAATAGAACAAACTATAGATCAGATGAATGATGATCTAAGCACTCTTTTTCTTTCAGCAGCTAGCCAGGCCATTCCTATAAGTAAAAACCAAAAGGTTAGTCAATGTTCCATGGTGGAATGATGATTGTAAAGAAGTTATTAAAGACCGAAATAAGGCTTTTAAAATTCTACTAAAACATTAACTACAGACAACCTTGTACAATACCTAAGAAAAAAAGGCTTTAGCAAGAAAAGTTATTAAAGAAAAAAAAGGGAATATTGGAGACAATTCTGTTCAGCAACTGGAAGGGTAACCACCTTAGATAAGATGTGTAAGATGATAAAAAAAACATCAGGAAGATATAAACCTCTAAGTATTCCTGTACTTATTGATGATAAGAAAGCTAAAGCCATATCAGAAAAGGAAAAGGCTAATATATTGGGTAAACATTTTGTGAACATACATAAAGGTGATCATTTCGACGAGTGCTTCAAAAAAAGGAAAGAGGATATCTTACAGATGAATGAAGGTATATTAAATACTAAATCTGAAACAGGGTCAATAATTGATGAGGAATTTAATGTCAGAATTAGAAATGGCAATAAATAATAAAGCATACTCCTTACCAGGATTTTATAAATTGTTATGCAATGTTCAAGAAACTTCCTGAGAAGATACAGGATAAGATTTTGGAACTATTTAATAAAATTTGGAGAGAAGGAAAAAGGCAACAATTCTTCCATTTCCTAAACCAGGGGAAGACCCTGGTAAACCAGGTAATTATAGACCGATGGCTCTAACTTCACACCTAGGAAAGCTTATGGAAAAAATGGCAGTGGGTCTTTTGAACTATTTCTTAGACAGTAAATGTATATTTAAAAACTACCAAACAGGATTTAGGAGTAAGTCTACTATTGATGCTCTAGTAAAACTTTGCAATGAAGTGGAAAAGTCTTTAGTTATGAATGAGGTAATGGCAGCTGTCTTTCTAGATGTAGAAAAAGCTTATGACACCATGTGGAGAGAGGGCCTATTAATAAAGTTGGAGAAGATTGGAATTGATGGGAGGATGTTTAAATTCACTTTGGATTTCTTGACATGTCGTACTTTGAGGGTTAGAGTAGGCAATGGACTATCAGAAGAATATATGGTGGAAAGTGGAATTCCCCAAGGGAGTGTTATCAGCCCTATTCTATTTAATATCGTTATCAATGATTTATTTGATAAAGGAGACAAATGACTGTTGTATGCAGATGATGCTGTTGTATGGAAAAGGGGGCGTAATATCCCATATATTGTAGCAACTTTACAAAAAGAAATACAAATGTTAGAACAATGGGGAATAGACTGGGGATTTAAATTCTTTGTCAAAATCTAAGATAATGTTTTTCACCAGAAAGAAGCTATCAGAGAATTTCAAAGTAATGTTGTACAATCAACCACTTGAAAGATTGAATACGTTTAAATATCTCGGAATCATCATGGATTAAAGAATGACATGGAATCATCATGTAGTACATATAGAATCAAAGTGTAAAAAAGTAATAAACCTCATGAGGATATCTGGACAACAATGGGGAGCAGACAATCACTAATGTGTGTGTGTGTGTGTGTGTGTGTATATATATATATATGAGAGAGAGAGAGCATTAATCAGATCAATTATGGATGCATAGTATATAGTTCTGCATGTACAACGTCTATCAGGAAACTTGATAGAATACAGATTAAAGGTTTAAGGATTGCCTTAGGAGCGATCAAGACAACTACTACATGTGCTCTATTAGTAGAAGCTGAAGAAATCCCACTTAAAACGAGATATGATCAATTGTCTTTATCATACCGGACAAAACTTAAAGGGAGCATAAATAACCCTGCATCACCGATTCTAAATGACTGTTGGGAATACCAATCAAAGAGGTCAGGTTTTGGATGGCATATCACAACTACAGCAGAAAAATATGGAATTAAAGATTTTCATTTTAGTCCTGCGCTTGTGATGAGCTCAGTTCCTCCATGGATGCAGCCTACTCCATCCATTGATTTGCTGAATGAAAAAGCAAAACAGCCTAATGAAATAAGTCTTGTATAATGCAGCCTAAGACATCTACTATCTAAATATTATTGTTTCATAAAAATGTTTACAGATGGGTCAAAAGATCAGAAAAATGATCATTGTGGAATTGGGATTTATATTCATACATTTAACAAAAAGTATGGCTACAGACTGAGCAATTTCTTGTCGATATATTCTATAGAAATAGCCGGAATAATAACTGCTCTGAGGTGGATTTAAGAAATCAAGCCACTTCGATCAGTCATATGTACTGATTCCTTGGCAGGTTTACTCAGTCTTAAAACAGGAAATTCAATAAGAGAGGATTTGGTTCTAGAGGCAAGATGTATTTTATTGAATCTTAAGAACCTTTGAATCTTAGTTCAGTTTTGTTGGGTTCCAGCACATGTTGGGATTAAAGGAAATGAAATGGCTGATAAAACTACTAAAGAAATGTTGGAAAAAGAACCTATAGAAATTAATATTTCAATAGGGAAGGGAGAAGCCAAAGCTGAAATAAAATCAGTTCTATTAAAATGGCAAAATGATTGGAAGATGCAACATAATGCAAGGCATTATCACTCGATCCAGCAAAATATACGGAAGAAAAGGATATCATTAGGTCTTAGCCGAAGGGAAGAAGTAGTATATAGTAGACTAAGACTAGGTCACACAGGTCTAAATGGCACACTACAGATAATAGGGAAGAGCAATGGTTTATGTAATGAATGTCCGCAGCTCTGGCCCCTGGAAGGCATTTGACTGTGGTCTTTCGTGTCTCGGGAGCCACGTTCCTAACTATGGAGCTGCCAATTACAAGAATCGGCCTCTCCTGCTCGGCGGGTGCGTCGCTGAGCGGGGCGAACCTATTGTTCAGAGAAAGGGGCTGGAGGTTGGCCGCGGGCTGGGGTCTGGCGCTAGGCTTCCTACGAACCGTCACCTAGCTCTCCTCAGATCCCGGCTGCACGGGAGCTGTTGGAGGACGGTTAAGGGGTCCTGTACTAATTGAGTCCGCGCTAGCTAATGCTGGGCCTGGCTGTTCTACAGCGCGGAGCCGGGCCTCTAGCTCAGAAACCCTCGCCTCCAAGGCTACAAAAATGCTGCACTTAATACACCTACCAACTTCACTAAATGAGGCGGAGGAGTAACTAAACATCTGACAGAGAGAGCAGGAGAGAGGAGGAGGAGGAGGAGGAGGAGGTTCAGAGAGAGACGGAGGAACAGGAGACAAAGCTGCCGAAGCCATGCTAGCCATGAAGCTAAGCTAACCTAGCGGTACCTTACCGAGCCCAGAAAACCAGTGTAACGCTTAAGAGTCCCAGAACGCAAAGAACACCAACAGAAAATAAATGTTTTAATGTGTTTGTGTGTAAAAGCAACTCAGAAAAACTTCTGGACAGAGAAAATTAGATTAATTCAAGAGAGAGAGAGAAACTCTGACTTGCTACAACCGAGTGAGTCACCAAACAGGCTCCCAGTAAAATCTAGAATAGAATTCAAGATCCTCCTTCTGACATATAAAGCCCTTAATAATCTAGCTCCATCATACATAAGAGACCTGATTGTTCCATATGTTCCTAACAGAGACCTTCGCTCTCAGACCGCAGGTTTACTGGTAGTTCCTAGGATTTCTAAAAGTAGAATGGGTGGCAGATCTTTCAGCTATCAGGCTCCCCTCCTATGGAACCGGCTCCCAGGGTTGGTTCGTGAAGCAGACAATTTGTATATCTTTAAAACTAGGCTTAAAACTTTCCTCTTTGACAAAGCTTACAGTTAGAGATATGTTATCAGGCAGTTAGAGACAGGTTAGACAGGTAGCTAGGAAGAGACAGGTTAATGTTAGTAGCTAGGTAGTGTCAAAAGCTAGGAACGGATATGAAGAGGTAGAGTAGCTAGGTAGAGATAGATTAATGTAAGCCAAGTAGAGAGTGTTAGTAGCTAGGTCTCCTAGTAGCTAGGAGACAGGTTAATGTTAGTAGCTATACTGCTTTAGGCTGTTGGAGGACATTAGGGTCTGTTCCTACTTTCTCTCCTACTTCTCCCCAACTGCATGATGTGCTGTCAATTCAAGCGCTAACCTGTTTTCTCTTAGTCTCTTCCTACAGTAGGTGCTCCTGACCCGCCCTGCTTGACGACCCTGACTAAGATGGCATTGCAGTGACGGAAAGTTCTCCACGTCCTGCAACAAACTTCTGCATCAGTTCTGTTGCTCTCTCTTTGTCCCTGTTCTGTATTCTCCAAACCACAGACAGTCTCGGCAGATGACTGCTTGTGCTGAGCCTGGTTCTGCCGGAGGTTTCTTCCTATTAAAAGGGAGTTTTTCCTTTCCACTACCGCCTCGTGCTTGCTCAGTGTGAGGGATTGCTGAGAATTACAGGACGCAATCTTCTGTGGTTCTCTAATTTCTACATCAAACATTGTATTGTAATAACTGTTCTTGTAAAGTGCCTTGAGATGACATCTGTTGTGAAACGGCGCTATATAAATAAACTGAATTGAATTGAATGTCAAGCTACAGAAGATGTGGATCATATTCTATTTAATTGCAGAAAATACACAGAATTTAGGCAACAATGCAAAGAACGATTGGGCGAAAGTGTCATAGAAAATACCCTTGAAGAAGGAATGATGAAAGATGAGAGAAAATCTCTATTTTTTCGAGAGATTATGGTTTAATTAAAATAATCTAATCTAGTCTGTTAAAGTCCCTTAGCACACTCCTGTGCAGTAGGTGGCGGTATACACCAATGAGATGTGATCTGCTAATGAAACAAAAAGAAAGGAGGTTGCACATTGCTGCTCTTGATGTGGTTGCTTGATGGTTGTTTAAAAATTCAACCTAAGAGATAAAGAAACTACAACTGTTCAGAGCAAACTGGGAGTGGAAATAGGAAGAATTGACATCTTTGTGAGTTTTACAGATCAGTTTCTTCAACTCAAGTTCTGTTACATTACCTTTTATTGACCAAGTCGTATCATTATATATTCCTGTTTCATAAGCCCTGGCTTCAACTGTGTAATTTTTGACATCCTTCTACTCACTGGTGAGTCAAGCAGATCTTTTCCCCCACTGGTGCTGCATAATAGTAACCAAGCCTCTAACAATAAATCACATGGTCGGCATGGATTGCAATGTTTTTTAGTGCTTGGTCTTCATTTGATTTAATATTTGAGCTGAATGGTTAATACTTTGGTTTTACTTTCAGTAATCCTCTGATTTTTACCATTCTGGCTGCACTTTGATTTCACACTATATAATTGTTAATAGTAGTGTGGTATTGATTTGGTTTAACACCACCAATTTGTTGCGCAACTTTTGATTTGTTTTTTTTCCATTGGAATATGGACTGACTCTTAGCTTTATGCTAATGAGATTAAATTCATGTATGTTCAGTTTAATTTTGAATTTGTCAAGCTTCAAACCTTTTTTCATATGTTTATACTTTGATACTCCTTTTGAATATCAGTTTGTAGTATTTCATTGTTTAATTTAACTGTTAAATTTGTTATTTTAGTTTATGCATGACTAATTGTTTTCTCTTTGGCCTCATTTTAGGTCAGGCTTTTTGGGGAATTTTTTCCCTTAAAGTCTGCTTTATTTTTTATTTTTCCCCATGTGTGGACTCTGCAATTGGATTCAACCTGTTTCATCTGGATGGCGAGCTACCCATGTTCTACTACAAAAGGAGTAGGAAATAACAAATTTTGGTTAACAGGAGAACCGAACCTTGGAACTGACTGAACTCTCTGACCTGAATCCTAAAGAAGACATTCCCAGAACCACCCACATACGTGTGTGCTTGTCCTTTGTTGTTGGATGTTTTTCCTTTTAACAGTTTCTTTATTTTTTATGTCGTTTGTCTTAAATTTTAAAACACTTTTTGAAACGTATTTTTGTGTCCTTGACTCACTCACACACTTTGGCTCCTTAGCCGAACCTCGTTCTGAATATCATAATTCCATCTATTTGCAAAGGTCAGATAAGCAATCCTTGCTCTAAATAACGCACTACACCTGCAAGACCCTTGAAGAGGGCCACATCCAGAGCCCCTTCCTGCATGAACTACCACTTCTAACAATAAATTATCCCTCCAGATTGCATGCTTTTTATTTTCCAACACTGTGGCAACATATTCCTTATATTCTCTATAGGATACTGCATAGTACTGTGTGAAAGATTTAATTCGATACAAACATCTTAAGGGAAAAAAAACGAAACTGTTTAACATCATATTAAGAGCGAAAGCACAACAAATGATTTGTATTATCACCATGTTTTCTGTATGCAAACTGCTTTTTGGAGGCTTGAACATATATGAAAACTCACCAAATTTGGCAGTCACGTCAGACCTGTAAATTTCAAAAGACACTACTCCACTGGCTTACTTCACTGTACAGAGATAAAAACTACACTTGTAGAACTTGCCAAGATACACCTGAAATTCTTAAGTTATTAGTCTCAAAAAAAAGGAGGCCAGCCATGTTTGTTTGAGGTTGCCATATTTTCCCTGCTTTGGCCATTTACAGCCTCTGTATCTAATTGAACTCTTCCTAGAAATTTTGACCAATCACCTTGTTTCTTGGTCGGGATGGCCTTCATGCTTGGGGGATCAAAACTTATTAAAGATATGTTTAAGGGGCATTGCCTGGCCTCTGTTTCATGTTGAGATAATCGACATGAAATTGTCCAGTGACTCTAAACAAGTTGGGATGACTTGTCCATTACTGAAAAGCGGGTGAAGCTGTTGTGGAGTGCTAAATTCCAGTGTCAATTCCAGCCGGCAATTTTGGCTCTAATTTCCACAAAAGTTATTTCATCTGCACCATTTTACATAGGGTGGCTATTGGTCCAACCCTCATTGCATATTTTTGGTGGATGTCACCTAATTTACCCAGAGTGCCCCCTAGAAGCATTTAAACAATGATCCCCAAGCCATACTTTATCTGAGTTTAATGAAACTCAATCTAAATATGAATTGTTTCAGGTCCCACAAAAGGGTCTCTTGGAGCCACGGTCCTCACAGGAAGTTGGCCATTTTGGAGCCCGGGCACTGTGGGGGACCAAAAACAGTTTTGCAATGTGGTTGAATAGTGTGAGGACGGCCTAACTTTTTAACTGGTGAAGAAAATATTGACCGCCCCTGAAACTTTTTCTAATTCGTTGTGGCAAACTTGTGCCATAAATGCTTAATTATTATTGGTCAAAGCTTGATGCATCTTGGGGAAGGAGCATCAGAGATTAGGTTATCATGATGGCAAACAGCAGAAAGTTTGACAGTGAACCGCTGGAATGAAAAACAAAGAAATGAAAAGAGGACTGCGGTAAAGAAAAAGAACACCAAACTTTCAAGATTTTTAATCCTGTCAGTGGCAGTGGAGCGGAGCCATCTTTTCTTTCGTCTTCTCGGAAAGTCAGCCTCTGTAACACTGGAACAGATCCTGCCAGAACCTGGAGCTGTGGCTGAGTTGACGGCTGATCTGGCACTCATAGAAACAGAGGCGATTGAGACATTATTGTCTTCAGATGACAATTTGACTATGGATAAACTAGACCGTACTGATCCTGCTCCCTATGGAAAATTGTTTAACCCAGTTGGGCTTACTGGGCTGAGAACGGGCCACTGAGTTTTTAGAACCTCAATAGCTATTTCCAAGCTTCCAAACAGCTGTAATAACACCAGAAACAGCTGTTCTCCCAATCACACTTAAAAATTACGAGTATATTCAACAACATTAGCTGATTTACTGTCCAATCACTGGAGATATATATATATATTTTTTTTTGCATTGTCATGTTTTCAGTTATACTAAAAGTCAGTTGTGTTTTGAAACGGGTTTCAGTAACTGGAATAGTTACAGAAGAGTTGTCTAAGCTTTTGGCAGTGATAAGACTGGCCCTCCAGTGACCTTTTTGGCAGGACTGATAATGCAAGCCCCTAGGAATTCAGGAGTTAATCAGCGAGTTTGATTCCTTTCTGAAGTCTGGAGTCTAATGTGCAAGAAGATGTTTCTAACTTTCCTTCTCTAGAGTTTATTCAGCTGATGAGTGATTGTTTATCCAAAATTTTCAGGGAAGTAAAAATGCCCAAATACTTATTGATCAGTGTTGATTCGACGGCAGATGTGTCACATGTTGATCAGCTTACATTTGTCCTAAGATAGGTGACATCTGAAGGCACTCTCAGAAACACTTTCTGAAGTTTCTGCCAATCGAAAGTCTTGCAAAAGAAAACTTTATGGGAGTTTGTACACAAGGTTTCAGAAGAGATGAAAATCGATATTGCAAACTGCAAGGGGCTGCTGAATGATCATTTTATAATAGTGTTTTTTTGGTGGTCGTTGATAGACTAATTTCTGGTTCGCACACTTGCTGCATTTTGTAACCTTAACAATTTTGGCTTCCTGTACAGCTTTTCTAATGTTACTGCTGCAGAGCAAAGAAACGAAGCATGTCATCTCCAAATGAAATATTCAGCTAACCTGGCGTTGGAAAGTGATGATAGATAATAAAAAATAGACTTAGATCTTCAATGGGACAGAAAAGGCCAAATCATCCATCTATCTATATATCTATCTATTTATATATATACATATATATATATATATATATATATATATATATATATATATATATATATATATGGGATGCACTGAAAATGTGAGCCAATCAACATTATCTATCCCATTATTACCTGTGACACACATACACTTTGTCGATTTTATGATAACATAATGATTATGTAGAGCCTTAAGATTTGTTCAAGACCAGGGGCACCACATGCTTCTAGATCTGGCCTTGCCTAGAAGCATTAAAACAATCAGCTGTCAGCAATGCTTTCAAGCAGGAATGTGTAATTCAGTACATGCAGTTTCTGAAGATCTAGAAAATCTCTTGAAGCCAGGGTCTAAACCCCACAGGAAGTCAGCCATTTTGGATCAAAGCAGCCATTTTGTGCCGTTTATATACATTGCATGTGAGCATACTTCTCCTAGCGCCTAAAAGTTGTATATGGAACATTTTCATAAAAAGCTACAGTGAAAAGATAATACATCCATGGGGCTTTTAGAGGGGTGCAGAATGAAAGTTCAACAATTCCTTAACAATTATATTCGAAATAAAATATAATACAAAGTACATTTAAATTGGGCATGACAATTATGTTATATTTATATCTACCAGCCAGTACCAGCAGCAGGTTGCGGGTTGACAGATATGGTTTCTGTGATCCAACATTAAGGTCAGCTCAGCTCGGCTAGTACTGGGAAGAATGGTGGAGTCAGAGATACTGTTATCTGTCACAGGAGAGGAGTGACCGCAGAAGAACAGAAACTAGAGTAGTTTCAGAAGAAGCCATCAAACACACGGAAATCGCGGCTTTCCTCCTGGATCGGTAAGCTAACTCATTTGTTAACTTCGCTTATTTTAGCTGTTAGTGAAACTCTTCTAAAATACATTCCTCACTGGAAACAGTTCAGGTTGGTCACTGGGCATATTGGCTGCGAACCAGGCAACCCAAAAGCTGCAATTATGTTTTTAATGTTGTAATCACAACCTAGATTAACTAGATGTCGCTATCCTGCTCATGTTCCATTTAAAACCTTCAAGAGTTACACACTTCAAAATAAGTTAGCTATGATAGTTTTAAGTCCCTTGGGGTCAAAAACAAGTTTATGTAAGCGGGTGTGGCTTTAGCCGCATTTCGAAGCCTCATATCACGGCATAGAAATACGTCTGGCTCTAATTTCGAAAGATATCTGATCTTTGCCATATTTTTCAAAAAAAATATTGGCATATTAGTCCAAACCCCTAACGGAGAGCTATGCAAATATTTTTGAGCATGGCCTAATTCATGCAATGTCCTCTACAAACATTAAGATAATATGCTACAAGCAATGCTTTTAACTAGGATTGTGAAATTCAATGCATATTTGTGGTTTCTAAAAACCTCTACAAATGTTTGAAGCTAGTGTCCACACAACACAGGTAGTAGGCCATTTTCATAGAAAGTGCCCATCTTTTGCATTTTGAACACTTCTTCATGCAGTTTTTATCATCACACTCACTGGAAGAATTGATGTTTCATTGAGTTGGTGGTGAGTAAGTCCACGGTCATGGCAGAGGCAGCGGCGGCACTAAGCTGCAAGGCCCAATCGGGGCTGTTTGCACCCTATTTTTTTAACTTTCTATTCCCATTATTACAATATACTGTATAATAAATATTGGAATTACAGAATACAGCTGGTGAGAAACAGACATTCATACTGTAATTTGAAATTTAATTTGATCTATTTTTTTCAAGATAAAAAGGAAAATTTGTACATTTCTATCGAAAGTGTAATCCTTAATTAATTGTAACCTTTGCCAAATTATGGATTGCCCATGGATAATAATTATTCTTTTATTTTTGTTTTTTTATGATACAATAATTCAATAAACCTATTAAGTTCAAGCCATGTCATACAGTTGTTCAAAAATCAGTATTCTGTTTTTTTAATGCAGTAGGCCTACTGTTATGGAAAAATTGAGAACCATAGGACCAGAATTGCACCAGAACATAAATACAGGAATTAAGGGGCCTTTTTTGTTTGATGATTATCAACCAACCATCGGCTTAGCAATAAATTGCTTTTATGGTGGGCCCAGCCAATAATGGGTAGGCAATGTAACTATTATTGAACTTAAGTTAATTCCATGGTTTTTTCAATATCTTTATACATCAGAAATTGCTTAGAGCTCTAGCCCAACAAAAGTACTCCCATCAGCTCTCTGATATATACAATAGTTTAGGTGGTGGTTTAGCTTTGTTGGGCTTCACTTACTGTTGAGACAATGTGGTTTCCCTATGTCACATCAGATCAGCAGCAGTCATTTTCTGATGGTGAAACTCTACAAAGTATAAAGTTAACCACTGTGAGATATCCAATGCTTTATGTAATCATTTGATTCTGTTATGAGCTCACCCTGTAGATAACAATATATTTAGAAGCTGCTAATCATGTTCCTCATCGCACAAACTCACTTAACGGAAGTAGTACCAGAAGTTAAACTGGATGGGATCATTTGGGCTCTGTGAGATCAGCAGTTCAGTTTTTTTCCCAAGGGACTACAAAAAATGTAATAAAGTGCTTCAAACAAAACTCCCTAAAGTGTTTAAATTAATTTACTTTATTGTGACATTCAGTTATTTTTGATAAATTGTACTTTAATGTAGTGATTCTCAACTGGGGTACAAACCCCTATTGATACATGAGCACATTACAGGGGTCATGTGAAAAAATCTGGGATTTCATTTTCCACATGATGGATATCTATAATTAAAAAGCATTCACTGTGATCTGGAAAAAAAAACCTGCTGAGTTATGTTGTGCCTAATGAATACCCAAATGAATAACCAACCGAGCAGTAGAACAGACTGGATGTGGAAAACAGCCTGGAGAAACCTGCTACCAGATCTATCAGACATAACCCAGCTCAGGTTTAACAATAAAAAACAAAGTAAAACATATTTTTTTAGTGTTTTCTTTAAAGGCTGTTTAAAGAGGAGTTATTCTAAAGAGCTCCAGTTTTCTTCATAACAAAATGTTTTACTTTTTAAAATTAATTTAGCATTTATTTTCAGATTGGTTACTCACTTTCATGGCTATATATAAACTCTGAAGTGATTTCATTAAAGTGATTTTAAAAATCAGTTGTACCCTTTCAGAATAATCAACACATATTACTAAGGGGTCACTTTTGGTATGTGAACCATTTTTGACTCAAGTACCCTCAGAGCCTGAGGGTACTTGAGTAAAAAATGGTTGGGAAACACTGCTCTAATTGATTAGTCTAGAATATTGCTTACATACACATCTAATTCGAGCCTTTTGGAGTAATCAGACTAAAGGTTTATCTGCTCAGAAACATTAGTACAGATCCGTTCGTTTTCACATTTGTTGGAATATGCACAATGTTAACCATGGTGGAGGATCCGGTCAATGTGGGTCTGTTTCTTTTCTGAAGGCCATGGGAACCTTGGCACAATGAATGACACCCTGAAATCATTGAAACACTTTAAAAACAATTAAGAATTAACTGTAACTTGGTTTCTAAGACTGGAATGATTTGAAACACTCAAACACTGTCCACAACAAAAATCAACCTATGGCCTTCTCAGCTACTGTCCCTGCATCTAAACACTGCAAGATATAGCTCTCGAGGACTGGACATGCCTCCCAACCCCAATCTAAAGCCAGTATTTTCTACAAACCTTTATTTTGCAGCTTTCCTTAAATTTTACACTGGACTTTTCATCATGCACAAATGGCAATTTTCAGGAAAATGTTTAAACATGTAAACAAAGCATGGGGAAGGAATGATTTTGGACAACTTGTCCTTTTCTTAAACCAACGTACTGGGGTAAAGCATCTGGCTCTATAAAATAAATAAAAAAAATCACAATTACAGCACTTTATTATTCATAAATGCTTCGTTGACAAAATAAAACAAAATGCACACAATTCAGAGAACACACGGTGAACACAACAATGTCTTTTGGAAGCAAAACAAGAAGCTTCCTTGCCCGTATTCCTGCTCAATTTCCAATCTTGTGGGTCAACTTGTGACTGTGAAAATAGAAAACAAGCACAGTAGAGTAAAAGCTAATGAACAATAGGTGCTAAAAAGGGATGAAATAATCCTTTATGCCAACCGAAGAGAAACTGCTTCAGAGACAAAACAAAATAAAAAGTCTAGTTTCGATAAAAAACAAATGTTCAGTTCATTTAGATATTTATTTGGCAAAAAACTAATTTAGTTAAAAAATAAACATGAAAATACCAATCCACAACACTTATTTCTTAAGCGGAGCAATGGAGAACATATGAGGCTACCATACACACAGGTGATAGCAAATATTTTAGGATACATGTACAGCAACATCTTTCCAAATAGGTTTAAAAGACTGTACAAATGTACACTGCCTAGCTTAGTATACATACATGAAAAATTGGGGATTATAGGGTAAGTTTCAAAAGATTTTACCTCAAAACATCACTTTATGCATACCAAGGAGCTCAGTGGCTAAATCAATGTTAATAACTTCTTAACTCTCTCAAAGAAATAAACAATTTGAAGGCAAAAATGTCCCATCTGTTTGGTACGTCACCATCTTTGCACCCGTCCTGTAGGTCTGAGCTCCTTACCGAGACCTGCTTTCATCAAAGAATCAAAGGATGGCCTTTTTTGTAATTATTTGTTCCATTTATTGTCTCTCGGTCACCCACTGTAGTGGTCCTTTAGTTCAGGTGAGGCTGATTTCTTGGTGTGATCCCCTTAGACTGGCTGATACAGTCAGGATTGCTGTTTGCCCAGTTGGGCTCCATCTCTCTGGTTTCTGGCAGATGATGGGACAAACTTTGGGATAATGATGGGTAGAGTGTCTCTTCCTGAACGCTCAGTGGTGCCAAAACCATTCTCTACATGTGCCCCTTCATCATCATCGTCGTCATCATCGTCATCATCATCATCCTCTTCAGACATGTCATCCAGATCTGAAACCATCTTGATATCTGTACTTGGTTCTAGTCCCTTTTTAGATTCAATAAGCTGCTGGTTGCCATGGATATGTGTGTCTCCGAACGGTTGCTTGTCATTCCTCTGCTGCTCTTCGTCACTTTCAGAGTCAATAGAAATGGGCTCAGAGAGGTCTAGAGGCATTTTCTGTGGTAAGGTGCTGCTGATTGTCTTGATTTGGTCTCTGCTGACAGTACTTGGTTTGGGAACAGACAGGGTCAGGTTTGTACCTTCTTCGTTCCCTGCTGACTCCCCCTCTTGTATGTGCTTAACTCCACCATTAGCAGCTATGAGTTCCCTCTGTCTCTGGAGAGCCTGCTCCGATACCCCCATACGTTTCCTGGAAGTCCGCCGCTTGCCGTGTCCACCTTCGTATATGTCCTCCTTGTCAAATTCCAGGTCATGGTTAAGTTTGCAGAGGTGGTGCATACTGAATCCCAGTAACACACTGGGTCGCTGGCTTTCACATTCTTGCATGCATTTTCTCCTTGTACTGACGAAGTGGCTGGAGATGTCAGATTTCCACAGCCAAAGACTAGATGCCAGCTTGTCCACCTCCCGCTGGGTGGGATATGGTGCCCGATTGAAATACTGCGTTAGAAAAGCCTTCCTGGACTCATACGACTTGTTTTCCTGACCTTTAGGATCAAGAGCCAGAACTACAGGTTCATCCAGATTTTCTTCTAAATCAGAGGGATCGTTGATCTCCCAAGGGTGGGCTCTTTCTCCAGGAGGTCCCGGCCTCCTTCGCTTTGGGGCACTGGTGTCAGAGCCATCAAAGCTGGGTCGTTTGAGGGCGCCGCTCTGAGACTGGCCAACCCGAGAAGAATGAGCGACTCGGGTGTCCTGTCCATTCTGCGTCTTCCCCACACCTCGACAGTGTACCAAGTGGAGCGTGATAGTAGATGCAGTCATGTTACTTGTGTAAACCCCTAAGCAGTGAATGCACTTATAAGTTAGCTTCTTTTCAACAGGATGAACCGTCTGAATTACCTGATGCCGTTCTCTCAGATGGTGAGCCAATGAATCTGAGATTGGGCCCTTGAGGATGGAGAAGCAGAGAGGACACAGCGTCTTTCCAACATCTCTCTTGTATGGAACAGAAGCTTGGGGGGCACTCTTAATCTGAGGGATATCAGGGAGCCCTGATGGTGCTTTGGATGGCTGGTGAGCCATCAACCTCTTGCCTGCCATTAGCGAGGAAGACAGGGTTGATGAGACAGAGGAGGTAATGTTCTGGGCGTGAAAGGCAACAGACTCTTCAGGAGCATCTCTCATGTTGTATGTAGTGACAATCAACTGAACGTTTTTGGGGTTTCCCTGCTGCAGAGTGAGGTCAAAGGTCAGGGGAGAGTCAGTGCGAGGGACAACCTTTTCCTCTGGGTGCGACATCCGCATGTGGGTGACCATCTTCTCCACGTCGTTGAATGTTGCGCGGCAGTACGGGCAGGAGAGACCGTGGATCAGCATGTGGTTTAACAGTGTGTCGCTGGGGAGATAGCGGTTGCAGTACAAACACTTGCTGGTGAAGTTGTGAATCTTCATGATGTAGTTGGCCACAGCGGGCACCTTCTCTGCTTTGTGCTCTTTCTCAAAGTGAGCGCTGTAAACGTTTTCTGGGAACAGCTCGTTGCAGATAGTGCAGATTTTCCATTTCTGGGTGTAAGACGTGCCGAGAACCGAGGAGCCGCCTTTCTTTGCTGTAACAGAGGCCACCGTGGTAGCGGCTGCCTGAACACGTGAACCTAGGGGGTTGGATTTGAGCAAGGAAGACGCGCTGCAGGTCCGCAGGTTATTAGCAGAAATTAGCTGCTTTGCTGCATGTGACTGCTGCGGCATGGATACCTGGGCGTTTCCTGGCAGAGTTGCCCTGAGTTGGTGGTTACCCAGAGAGAACGACTGAGTGGCGCCAGCCTTTAACCCTAGAGGATCATGTTTTAATCCAGTTAGAAAACTGTGTGAGTTAAAGCCAGCCTTTGATGCAGCAGCAGCAGCTGCAGCAGCTCGACTGAGCTGCTGTGAAGCAGAAGACCTTGGGGTGGCCATCACTGCTCCTTTAGGGCCCATACCAATGATGGTCTTATCTACTTGACCTTTGGGAGGGAACATAACAATTGGTTTAGGTCGCGGGACGATCACACTGGTGTGGCCAATCATCGCAGTAACCTGATAGCCAATCCTCTCATGATCCTCAATGACATGTTGGACCAATGCCTCATAGGTCCGGGGAACAAAGAGACACTTCTTGCAGTGAATTTGGTTGCTGGTAACACCATGTGTGTTATTGCTCTCTGCTGTGCCACCATTCTGACTGTTTGTTTTTGGTCCTGGTTTTACGATGTAAGGATGGGCCACTTGTTGAAAGTGTTCCCGGTAGATGTGCTTTCGCACAACATTGTATAAAGGGTCCCTGTAGGTGCACTTCTTGCAGTAGTACACTGCCTGTTCCATGTTGTCCCCGGTCCTCTTCAGCAAGCCGTCCTTCATCATGATCCCGCCAGCTGCCCCCACACTGCCGGGCCCCTGCCGCACACTGTTATTAGGCATGTGGAAGAGTTTAATGTGCGTTTCCAGAGTCTTTTTGTTGCCGTTAAAAGTGCAGTAGGGGCAGTTGAGCAGAATGTTGTTCTCAAAGTCCTCGCTGTGGACGTTGCGGAAGTGGCTCTTGTATGCTGAGAAATACTTGGATGAAAATAAGCAGCCAGAGCAACAGAAAGGCTTTGATCTGTAGTCCTGGAGAGAAAGACGAGGGGAAAAAAAAACTATTAACTTAACAAAAGAAATTAGAAATAACAGCAAAACAATTTCAGCTTTTACTTAATTTGCATGTGTCACCCACCTGGACTTTGGTATGGGATGGTTCCCACATGCACACATCTTCCCAGGTTGTGTGCTTAATATACACTTCAGGAGGGTTAAAATCTTTGAAGTCCTAATAAAGAAAAGACACATTAATAAATACCTGTGATGGATATACATCATCTGCTAAGTGTGTGTTCTATATCAGGATCAGAAGTGACTGTTTGGAGACCGTATATGGTAGGATACAATTGACATGCATTCATACTGTGCATATCTAGAATGTGTTTGGCCAGGTGGAAAGGATTTCTTTAAAGTCCACACCAGGAGGAATACTGTAGTGGGAAGCTGTAATTTTAAAGATATTGTCAGACAGATTTAGGGTAGCAATTTTATTTTAGTGTGCTATAGAATGGTACAGTGTGCCTGGAGAAAGCTTTATACCCTCCTTTAAAGCAGGGAAATAACTAAAAGATGCAGGATGGTGAGTCTTGAAGATCAGGGTTGGGAAACACAACAACACACAGGGCTGGGATAATGCCAACTTGAAATGAGACTTATTTCTTTCAAGTTGATGATTAAGGGCAGAATTGTGGAGTGCGCGACCAAAACGTTTTCCACCCTCATCATTGAATCTCTGCTGCTTTACCTAAATTACAACAGGGCTTTTGGCTTTTCAATGGTCCCCTTGCTAGAATATTAAGGCTGCCACGATTCGTCACGACGTTGAGGAGAAAAATCGTCGACAAATTTACCAATTAAAGTTATCGTTTATTTTTCTTAAGCTTTTTTTTCTCTCCTAAAACTGTAGCTGTCCCTTTATCCGCTCTGTCTGCCTTTCTGCCCTTCACCCACATGCACAGTTGTGGCAATCTTGGTCAGCTGCAGCGTCACCAGAAGCAGTATCAGCAGTGAGCAAACAACGTAGTTAAAATTCTGGAGAGTCTAATTAAATAAAAAGTGAAGCATGTGTAATGCAAAATTCAAAAAATAGAAGCTGCTTACAGCAATACAGCAGTGTTGTTTGAGACTCTTAAAGGGAAGCCTGCTGTGGCGGACGACAAAGAGGGACAGTAGCCTCTGTGAGCTAGCTAGCTTGTAAGCTGCTAACATTTGTAGCTAACAATAACATTACCCTTACATCATGTGCCTGCTGTAACACCATTTTGTTTTTTATATAGTTAAAAAGTGCTAAATGAGCCATCATCTTAAAGACCCACTCTGTAACAAAAATATGTGTTTTTGAAATGTTTATGTGACAAAACACTACTTTTGATGTTCGTTTTCGGAGCAGTCTCTACATGGGAGGGTCCTCCTGCTGTTTACTGCACTGTAGAACTTTTGTAGACAAATTTTATATCGGTGGAGCACTGAGATGGGAAGACGGGTCAGAGAACATTTTATTCCCTTCACTGCTGTGAAAGATCTTTTCTTTCAAACTGTTGCTCAGTTTAGGTCAAAGTAGAGGTCGGCAATATGGCAAAAATAGAATATCATGATTTTTCAATTATATTATTATGATTTCGATTTTATCACGATTTTTAAAACAAATGATGACCAACAAAACTTAAATCGTACAGAAAAGAAACATTACATAATAGGGATAACCAGCAAAAGGCTAAAATACTTGCATTTCTAGTGTGGCTATCTCACACTAGAAATGCAGTGAAAGATCTGAATTAAACTATATGTGTGTGTATTTTTCATTTTTTAAAATAGCACCATTGAAAATACAGCAAAATCATAAGGGATGTATTATATAAAACTTTAATCTAGACTGGTCTACTAAATTCCATTGGGTCAGCTAATTAACAGCCATAATGTGTCTTGCCATAACTACGCAGATGACACTCAGATCTACGTGTCACTGACGGCAGGTGAACATGGGCCTACAGATACACTCTGCCACTGTATTCAACAGATCAGTTTCTGGATGCAAAACAACTTTCTCCAGTTAAACTCAGACAAAACTGAGATCATTGTTTTTGGCCCACAGACACAAAGAGAAAGTGTCATCAGTCATCTCGAGCCTCTTTGTCTTCAACCAAAAAATCAGGTTAGAAATCTTGGGGTAATCATGGACTCGGACCTGAACTTAAACAGCCATATCAGAGCAATAACATCAACAGCTTTTTACCATCTGAAAAACATTGCTAAGCTCAGAGGAATAGTGTCGAAACCAGACTTAGAGAGACTTATCCATGCATTTGTCTCCAGCAGGTTAGACTACTGTAATGGCCTGCTCACTGGCCTCTCTAAACGAGCTGTTAGACAGCTGCAGTACATCCAGAACGCTGCTGCTCGTGTCCTGACAAGAACCAGGAAATACGACCATATAAGTCCAGTGCTCCGGTCTCTGCACTGGCTTCCTGTCGCTCAGAGAATAGAATTTAAAACAGCTCTGGTTGTGTACAAGTCTTTTCATGGTTTGGCACCAAAGTACATCTCTGACATGTTAGAGACATATGAACCATCTCGGGCCCTGAGAACTTCAGGGAGGGGTCTCCTGGTGGTTCCCAGAGTCAACAATAAACACGGTGAGGCTGCATTTCAGTTTCAGGCAGCTAAAATATGGAACAGTCTTCATGAGGATGTGAGACAAGCCTCAACTCTAACAATGTTTAAATCCAGGCTGAAAACAGTTCTTTTTACCCGTGCATATGACAATTGAAAGTATTTTATCTGCACTCTTGCTTTTTATTGTAATTAATTATTTTTTAAGTTGATTTTGTTTTTTTCCTGTTTATCTGTTTTCTTAATGTATGCAACTGTGAAGCACTTTGAATTGCTTGTGTATGAATTGTGCTCTACAAATAAACTTGCCTTGCCTTGCCTAAAACAGAAAGCAAACATAAATCCACATTAGTTTAAAAATGATATTGAGCAAATAGAATAAAAATATAAAATCTTTTAAAATAAAAGACTAACATGCAGCTGCAAATATAGCGCAAGATGTATTGTGCAATCTATAATACGACAATCAATAATTCTCATACAATGGGGTCAATGCAGCTTTAACTGTTTCAAATGTGGTTTTTTTTTGTGCAGAATCCTAATGTTATAAACAGGCACACATAAAGCTGCCTAATACAAACGACTGTAGAGTATAGTGTAAGCAGTTCTAATCATTCTTCCATCCATCCAAACATATTCTCAGTATTCCCTGCAACTATGTGCATTCAGCGTACATGCGTGTTATGGCAGCTGGACAACTGGTAGAACGGATAGTATGAGTTTAATAAGTATTTTTTCTAGCATTAGCTGAATTAAGAAAGACAAAGAAGAAGAAGAACTAGCCACCGCTGCTGCAGTTGGCTTAATAGCTTTAGCTGGCTCTCACTGTGATGTTTGCGATGTTTTCTCTTCAAGTGATTTAACAACTTTATGGTGTTGCAAACACTTGCCTTGATGCTCTCCTTGTAAACTCTACAAATAATGTTTGTTTACTCTTTTTTGCCTGGTAAAAAAAACAAACAAGTTCGATACAATGGACGAGGACTTTCTCTTCGGAACGAAATCCTCAGGCTTTTCTTCGCACACAGAGGAAAAAAAAAAAAAAAAAAAAAAAACGATCTCTCAAAAATGACATATGGTCAGACGTGTAGATTGCTTCACAGTCTTGAAACGTCATATCGCACGCCCTAGGTCAAAGTAGGATTAGCTTCTAAAACCCAGTGTTACAACTTTTCAGTTTTGTTTGGTCGGCCGCTGTGAGAAAGACGTAATCAGCGGGATGTATGCGGAGCTAGCCATGTTGCTGCTGGATTGGTAAGTAATAAATGCTTGCTCCGGGGTTATTTGGTCATGATGATGTGATTCAGTGCCGTGTTGTGCCAGGATAGTAAAAAAGTGAATCCCCTGACATGGAGCATGCACTCACTCACTAAAGTGGAGTTTGCTTTCCTCCACTGTTTGATGGTTTATCAACTGACACGTCCTTAGTTTGACATTTTTTTTGGCTGGTGAGCCTATAAACAGTCACTAGTTCAGATGTACTCAATAGAGATTTGCTTTTAAGACAGTGACATTACACCGCAAGCCATGAGAGGGCGACAGAGGGCAAATATCTGCAAAGTTACGGAGTGTCTTTAAAAATCACTATTTTAGATACTACATAACACTTCGAGATACACGCAAATATTAGAGCAGCTGCTTCCTCCTGCAATAAATGCATGCATTTTAAACGTGACCTGATTAGTCAACTAATCAGCAAATAATTACTGATTAGTCAATTATCAAAATAATAGTTTGTGGCAGCCCTAATTGGATTCAGATTTAAAAGTCACTACAACTGTATTTTGCTCTATTCTTTCCATGTATGACTGTTTACCATTTATCATTTTTAACAAACCTCTAAGGCCCTTACAGAAAAGCTGGATTTATAATACAATTAAATAATACAGGGGTACAACTGTTTTTTTATTTTGATGTATCATTGCAAAGGTGCATAAATACACATGTAAGCCACAGTTTTTAGAAGATTTCAGGAAATTGTGAAAAGCACTTAATTTTACAATATACTTGTTTGCTGTCGGGTTTACGGTCACGTTTTTAATTAAAATTTAAAAAATGTAGTGGCATGCAGGAAGTGTGAATGATCCAGGTTAAGTGAAATCTGAAGAAACTGATGATTATTGATTTCAAATGCACATTTTTTTACACATTCAGTGAAATATATTTGGAATGGGAATACAGAGTCATCGTTGGTAATCACTGTGCAGTATGTGCTAGACATCAGGAACCTGGTTTATAAATTCAAATGAGGATACATCATTTAAATCATGCTGCAGTGTCAGGAGCTCTGCAACAGAAGCCTCGCAGAAGCACATAACTTTCAATACTTAAATGCAAAAAAATGAATGTAAAATTATATGAAGCAGGTTTAAAAAAGGACCACTGGTATCTACTTGAATAAAAAAGGATTTTCTGAGCACGCTCACCTGTAGGTGATCTCTGCAGAACTCCATGCCAATGTCTCCCAGGACCTTTTTGACATTTTTCCTGGCTTTCCGTAGACTGGTGAGGTTATTGACCGGGAGCTGGAACATTCTGGGGGACGACGACAACAAATAACATGGCATTAAGAAGTGTAGAGCCCAATCTATGCTGGCTGGTGTA
Source organism: Apricaphanius iberus (assembly GCA_028564705.1). Lineage (NCBI taxonomy): Eukaryota > Metazoa > Chordata > Actinopteri > Cyprinodontiformes > Aphaniidae > Apricaphanius > Apricaphanius iberus. Next base: position 423,401 of record JAPXFQ010001564.1, read on the forward strand.
AAAAGTTAAAGGTTGTATATGAAATAGTTTTCTTAAAAGCAATCTATTTAAAAACGTAAATACCTCCACATGGCATTTAGAGGTGTGCAGAATTAAAGTACACCATTTCTTTTAAAAAGTTATATTTTAACTACTAAATGCATAATAAAACATTTCTTTTTACGGGAACGATACTGTGTTCCAGCCAATGTTGGGCGCCACTACATGTTGCCAAATACTTTTGTAAACAACGGCCCAGAGCAGTCAAGCTGCTGTGTCTGAGCCCCGTAGATTTCGTTATCCTCAGAAGAAGAGTGACATTTCAAGATCTGAAACCAGAGTTACTGTAGTTGAAGCCTACAACAGATGGACACACACGAAAAACTTCCACGGCATCAAAACGCACGTGGAAATGGCAAAGTTTCTCCTGGATAGTTAAGATACTAATGGCTAACATTAGCTGTCGCTTAAACAGCTTTGCAATACTTGAGGTTATTATATGATGTTGATCCTACATATAAGCACTGATCATGACCCATCAACCTTCACACAGACTAAAATCCTCGTACTTTGTCCAGTATAGCAGGTTCACTTTCACCACTACAGTGAGTGGCTATTATAAAGACTGTTCTAGCTAGCTTTCTCTATTTACATAGTTCTCCGACCATACACCTTAGTCAAATACGCACGCTATGAAATCTGTCGGATGTTTATGTAAATTCTGAAGTAGGAAAGAATGGAGGAGACACCTTCTCGGCCTCTGAAATAAGATCCCTAGAGGAGAGGTACAGAAACTTATTGATGCCTTTGACCCATATTTTGTTATCTTAATTTTTCATTTAGTATTTTGATTTAAAATATTTTGATATAAAATAAACTTAGTACAAAATAGTCCTTATCCTGTAAGATTTGTCGCTGGACATGATGCTGGCTGGTCACGGCAACGAACCTAGCATTTGCACGACTTAAAATGAACTTTGGTTGTTGCAACTACAACCTCGAACATCTAGATGTCGCTTTGGTGCCTATGTTCCATATTCAACCTTTAATATATATTGACGAAAGGCAACGTTCAACTGAAACTGCCTATAAGATGAGCAACATTTGCCTTCATACTTGAGAACCTTTTAGCCTCTGGATGTTTGTTGTACTTGAATAAAAGTCAATTTTTCACATGTCCACATTAGTCTGACATTTTGTGTTGGATAATTCACTGAATAAATGTGCTTCAGATGCTTTTGAGACATGAGTCAAAGTTTTGGTCCTACCCTCTTAGGCACCAAATAAACTTTTTAAGCCTCATTTATCAACCATACCTGTGAAACGATTTTTGCCTATTTTGAGAGTAGGAACAATTTTAAGCATAGTGTGGAATTTACCATCATGTACTTGTGAATAGAAATGTTCCTAAACTGCTCTGATCATGCATGCACAGCATTTAGTGGTAGAATGGAAAAAACTGCAACATTAAAACAGTTAAACTGGTGAGATAAATATTCTAAGTTAATCACCTCCACCATGGAGCTCATGTTGGCACCTGTCAGTCTTTTAGCAAATAATTCAAAAAGTCAGTTTCTCCTAGGGAGTGTTCTGTTTTAAGTGATTACCCCTGAACAGATACAACCAAACAGCAATGTTCAGGACAAATTTATCTGTTTTAATTTGTTCAAAAGTTACGTATTTACACAAAAGTGAATGAAAGCAAATGGATTGTTGCAAAAAAATGTATGGCTGTAGCAGGAATATAACTGTGTTGTGCTGGAGGGGCTTGAATGTTAAATGAGCTGTGCACTGATTGGCTCACGACATGGCTCATGGCTGTACAGCGTCGTTATGCATTATGCTGCAAGTGACCGGTTACATACGTACAAGCTATTCTAGGTTCTTCAGTAAAAGAAAAAAAATACTAAAAAGAAAAAGAAATGCAAAAAATAGTGCACCAAATGGGATCTTTGCACAAGCAAGCTGTTTGCGGTTAATTTCCACAGTAATTTCACTGCTATTCTTCCATTTTTCTTTTTTGAAACTTTCTTCTTAAATTTGTTTATCTTGAATGCCACAAAAAAAAGGATCAGATTCAAGAAGGAGAAATAAGACCAGAGACCAATCGCTGGCATAATGATGTAAGGCAGGGATCCCCAACTCCAGGCCTCGAGGGCCAGTATCCTGCAAGTTTTAGTTCTTTCACTGGTTCAACACACCAGAATCAAACAATGGCTCGTTAGCAGACCTCTGCAGAACTTCACCATGCTGGGGAGGAAGTTGGACAATATGAATCAGTTGTGTTGGAGGAGAGACATTTAAAACTCGAAATCCACATACTGTTTACATACTGTAGCATGACTAGTATCCCACTTAGACTTCATAGCACATGTTAACATGCAACCATCTATTTACTCAAAACTGCGATTTTTTTTTTTCCTCATCACAAATCGATCACTGTTACAGTCAGAACCACACATTGCATTTTTCCTAACAAGTAACTCTTATTCATTTTCCTACCACTCAAAACAACATATGTTAACATTAACCGCTGTATTACAATAAGAGCATCCCTCATGAACAGAGCACACGCTGACAGAGCACACTGTAGCTGATGCCAATTAGTAGCTTTTAGCTAAGCTACAGTTAAACCATGGAGTGCAGATGAAGAACAAGAAGCAGTGGGACAGAGGTTGAAGCCACTCCTGCTAACCTCAAGTCACCGGTGTGGAAGTATTAGGATCCTAGACACTTTATAATGATAGCCCAGTATATTTGAATAGGTTTCCTGGCAATTTTAGCACAAAATTGACACAAAATTAGTTAGAGAACAACAAAACAGACCACTCAATTGGCTTACATGTGTTTTTAGAGTATTCTATGACCTGCCCTTCTAGTGAAAAGTTTTTGGAGCGGAATCAAAACATACTTTCTGTCGGTCATTGCTGCTTGAGGGGGAATGTGTACAAACTGAAGACAATTATCTCTAGTTGACGTGGTAGTTAGATCCGTCAGAAAAAAATAAGCACCCCTGCTGTCCTGGTTTGCAACACTGACACACCAAAGGAGACGTATGAGTTGTCAAGGCTGCAGGAACTAAAAAAAGATTCACTAGATGACTACTCATTTTTGTTATTATGTTTGTGTTTACTGTTTTCCGGTTGACTGAACAAGATTGTTACATTTATATTAGGGATACACCGATACCAAGACTAGTATTAGTTATCGGCCAATGTACATGTATCAATATCACTTAAACTTAACCAATACCAGGAAACGATACTCAAAATGTGGGAAATCTGTAATAAGTTCACAAATAAAGAAATTTTTCACTTGACATTTTATTTTTGTGGTAATTTTATATCTGTTATTTTGTTAATTTTTTTAGTTAGTTAATAAGGTCTGGTGCCTTTAGACTCTTCAAGAAAGGTATAAGTTGGAAGTTATACAGTTTATTAATTCAACAATAGTATCAAATCGGTATCGGGTATTGACAGAGACAGAAAATCTAGACATCGGTATCGGGACTGAAAAAGCTGGATCATGCACCCCTAATTTATATTGTAAATAAATTATTTAAATTTGACCGTTAGTGCCTAATATGTCATACATTACACAAGAATAATGGAAATTGCATGTATGGACTTACATGTAGTCCATCTTTTGAAATAATATTTACTGTTCAAAATGTAATGAATAAAACTAATGTTTGGAGACTAGGTCTCTGTGTGGTCGCCCCATCAGTCAAAATGTAGTGTTTTTATATTTTTTATATATTGTTTTAAATCTATGACGTGCTCAAAACAACCCAAAACTCAGAAGAAACTCCACTGACTCTAACGAACAGTTTAGGAAATTCAAATTCAGAGTTTCCAGTGGTCCTTCAACCCATCACGCACCTGCTTACTATGTCATCAGTGCATTAGTTCCGCCAAAGGAGTAGCTTGTAGCCAGCGGCTATATTTACTGTTAAAAAAAATGGACATTCGCAAATGGCTGAAAAAGCACCAAACTACACCATTGGCGTCCCTGCAGCCTGGCAGCAGCAACAGCAGAACCGGAGAAGCCGAGGAGCACCTGCCGAGGCCAAACTGGGAGAAGGAGCAGTGAACTGCCCGCCACCAGTCCGCCTGCGCCCACAGCCTCTGAGCTGGTTTCACCGGGAGCAGAGAGCCCGTCATCGCACTCGCAGCAGCAGTGTCATTTACCGGAGGACCTCAGAGTTGACAAGCCAGTTCAAGTTCGTCTCCAAATAAACAACAGCATAATGACTGTAAACGGTCATTTTCGGCTGATTGGTACAATGATAAAGACTGGCTGGCGTTAATATTCGCAGCATAGTAGACGCTGCTTTTGTTTCCCTGCAAGGAACTATGAGGGAGTGAGACCTCTGTTTTCACAAAACTGGACATACTAATTGGAAGCATGCTAATGATAAGGCAAAGGGATTTAGCAGACATAGTAATAGCAAAGAGCACCTAGCATGCATGGCTAGCTGGAAAGAGAACCAAATGCGATTCAACACAGGTCGTGAAATTTCAACCATGGTTAACTCTGAGCAACAAGTCAGTGTTATGACGGAGCCAGCATTCTGTCTGGAGGAGAGGGAGGCATGCAGAAGCTTATTCAAAATAAGTTTGACAGAGAAGTGCCTTACATTCATTGTTTCAGCCACCAATTGCATCTGGTGATCGTTCATGTTATTTCCTCAGAAATAGGGGATTTTTTTGACGGGTGTAATTCCCTTTATACATTTTTTAAAAAGCCCACTGTAGCAGCAAAGTACAGAGGAGAAAAGCTTAAAAGGCTCTTAGAACAGCGATGGTCTGGACACCTTGACACAGTCTCTGTGGTGCTGAAGTCACACACCACAGTGGTGGACTTCCTGAAAGAAATGGGATCCACAGGAGCTGGTGCTGATGTGCAAATTGAAGCTGTTGGACTTCACAAGGCCGTTACAGAACGGAGCTTCAAATTTCTCACCTGTGTGATGCACAAAATATTGGGGCTAATGGACCCAGCCAATCGGATCCTGCAAGCCGAATAAACTGGTCAAATTACCGCAGTCCGGCTCATTCAAAGTGCATCCTCTTGCATAAGAGATTTACGATCAGATGCGGAATTTCTGAAACTGTGGGCTGACAGTGGGGATGTAGGTGATGGCGCACCTGCTCCTCCAAAACGAGCGCGGCAGACCACCAGGACTCTTCAGGACTATGTGGTGAGTGAACGGCTTGGGCAGCGCGAAAAAGACATTCAACAAGAGTGCAAGCGGCTGTTTTTTGGCATAATCGACTCTATTCTGTGTGAAATGGCTATGCGTTTCAGCGAGCGTAATGGAATATATATGACAGCTTTGAACGCTTTGGACCCTGTCAGTGAGACTTTCCTGGAGGCAAACAAAGTGAAACCACTACTGGATTTAACAAACACTGACATGATTGAGGGACAGTTCACAGTTGCAGGGGAGTTTCTGAAAAACAGGTGCACAGGCCAGAACGAGGAGAAAGTGACTATGAGTCAACTTGTTGCATAGGAACACATGGTATTGAGTGCCATGCCAGCGGTGATGAATGCGTTCAAACACGCACTAACATTCGGGGCATCAACTGCTATGCGTGAAAACTCATTCTCCATGTTGAAGAATGTATTTACCGAGCACAGACACAGCATGTTGCATAGACAGAAAGCCCATCTCCCGGGTTACCTGGCTTGTATATACACACGTATACGTATATATATACACGTATACGTATATATATACACGTATACGTATATATACACACGTATACGTATATATACACACATATATATACACATATATATACACATACATACACACATATATATACATACATACACACATATATATACATACATACACATACATATACACATACATACACACATACACATATACACACATACACATATACACACATACACATATACACACATACACATATACACACATACACATATACACACATACACATATACACACATACATACACATATACACACATACATACACATATACACATACATACACACATATACATATATATATATATATATACATACACACACACACACACACATATATACATACACACATATATACACACATACACATATATATACACACATATACATATATATATACACATATATATACACACATATACATATATATATACACATATATATACACACATATACATATATATATACACATATATATACACACATATACATATATATATATACACATATATATACACACATATACATATATATATACACATATATATACACACATATACATATATATATACACATATATATACACACATACATACATATTAGTGGTGTGAGGAAAAATCGATTCACGTCTGAATCTCGATTCCTATTTAACAAGATTCAGAATCGATCCAAAATGTTTGAGAATAGATTCTCAAAAAATTTGTTTTCTGAAGCCTTTTACATTTTCGCTTCGCGTAGTGTTTGTCATGCAACGGCCACCGTCGCATTGACAGGTCTGATGCGCCGTTGGCTAGCTAGCTTTAACGGCTAGTCTAAAGCTTCAACATGAAAGACGAAAGAGAAATCCAGCCCGCCCCGTCTTTGCTGAAGGTAAATGTTTGGCCCGTCTAAAAGGTCTTCTCCCTGCTAATGACACCCTTGGCTAAAGTTTTTTTTTAAATTAGAAATATGCAAGTATAAGAGCGATCTTTATAAGCTAAACATAAACATCCAGCAGCGCTGCACACCTTTAGCGCTTTCAAGGAAATCCGAAATATATGCTGAGTTCAATAACGTTAGGACTTTTAAGATTTCTAACAAAAACAATGAAACTAACATAAGCCATAACTTTCTGTTTAATGATGGTTGATAAGCAACATTTGGTACATACTAAATGTATTTTCTACTACGTACCAAAGAACAAACCAAATACATAGTATTTTTTTCTTCTTAAAAAATATCAACTTTTTTTTTTTTCAAGACTAGAAATTTTGTTTAAAAGGTCTTGGATGTCCAGTTGCAATTTAATGTCTTGTTACTTTTCTTACTTTACTATCCCATCCCCATACACACACACATATATATACAAACACACACACACACACATGTGGGGCGACTGTGGCTCAGTGGTAGAGTAGTTGGCTTGCAATCGGAGGGTCGTAGGTTCGATTCCAGCTTCCTCCAGTCACATGTCGATGTGCCCCTGGGCAAGGCACTTAACCCCCAAAATCTACATTGTCCTACCGAGCCATGTTGGGTGTCGGTGTATGAATGCGAGTGTGAATGGGTGAATGTGGCTTCAATGTAAAGCGCTTTGAGTGGTCAGTAAGACTAGAAAAGCGCTATATAAGTTCAGTCCATTTACACATATATACATATTTTCCCTTACCCAAGTCACTTATTCAGGCCCATCTTACGTTTGACATCCAAAATAGAACTTTTTGGTCTAAACTTCCCTCGCCGTGTTTGGAGGAAAAAGAAGAATGAATTGCATCCCAAGAACAACATCCCTACTATGAAGCATTGGGGTGGAAAATCTTGCTTTGGGGGTGCACTTTCTGCGCAGGGGACAGGACAACTGCACTGTAATAAAGGACGAATTGGGCCATGTATTGTGAGATTCTAAGGAAATACCTCCTTTTCTCAGTCAGAGGTAAGGAGGTTATTCACTGGCATGCACTGTCAGCTGTGGGAATTGGTATAGACAGGGGTGTGCCTTTCCAAATCAATTCAATTCAGTTTATTTATATGCCGCCAATTCACAACAGATGTAATCTTGAGGCACTTTACAAGAAAAGTCATTTCAATACAATTATCCAAACATTCCAATCAGTTACAAGTTTTCTATGTAAGGAATCCCAGCAGATTTCATCAAGTCACCGATTTGAAGTTGTGTTCAGTTGATGCAGACCTCCAACCACAGCAAACCCCTCAGCAATCCTCCATACTGAGCAAACATGTAGCAACAATGGAGAGGGAAAAACTCTAGCCTGGCTTAGCCATAGTCAATTCTAATCAGAAGATATTGCTCCATTTGGCTGTGATTATGGGGCGTGTTTTAACCGAAGCCGGAAAAAAATGCCTCTGCACTCAATTCGATAAACCTATAACCAAACAGACAAACGGACGTTATCTGTTCCTCTTTTAAAATTAATGCGCTGTCGATATCTTGTAGAACAGACTCGATGGCAGAATCTATACACCTCAGTTCTCCAGCAGCAGCCATCGTTGTTGTAAACATATTCAACCCAGGCGCTCTTTGGTGACGTAGTTGATTACGTTACTGTTGTTCACCTGTCACTCATCGTAAGCCCAATTTGATTGGCCCGAACAGATCTTGTATCGGCATAATTGCTCCTCAACGGGGGACTGCCAGACCGAACTTCCAGACCATGTTGTGGGCGGGACTTCGGCTGGCACCCAGGCTAGAAAAACTCCCTCTTAATAGGAAGAAACCTCCAGCAAAACCTGGCTCAGTACGAGTGGTCCTCTGTCAAACCGTCTGCGGGTTTGAGAAGATGAAGCTGAGACACAGAAAGAAGTAAGGAACTGTAAGAGTACTTTCTATATTAAAGTAAATTAAATATGTCGGGTCACTGCAAGCATCATTTGAGTCAATACTCCCTATCCAACAGGGCACTGTAGATGAGCAGCTACAATCGACTGAATTTCCCACAAATGGACTTCAATTAGGCTGCAGAAACATTTCAAGGATGATCAGGGGAAACTGGATGCAGCTGAGCTCAATTCTGCACTTCATGGCAAATGATGTGAATACTAATGTTACACTAATTTTATTTTTTACGAAAAACTGTCAATAAAGGGCATCATGTTCGAGGAAAAATGTTATTTAATCCATTTTGAAATAAGGTACAAAAAATGTGGAAAAAGTGATGAGCTGTGAATATTTTCCAGTTGCACTGTAAAAATGATGCGATACGCCTATCTCTATTACCCACTCGCCTGGATCAGGATATATACATTACCACAATGCACAGAGAAGGATGGTAGGGGGTGTAAAACAAACTTTTTTGGGAAGTGCACAAAGACGATCAACTTTGGGTCACCAAGTCTCATCACAACTCTGCACATGGACTGAGTTACTGTCAACAACGCACGTTTTGTGTTGACAGTGCATCGCACATGATGCCCCAACGAAAGATAACATAATTTTTAAAACCATTTATGTCAGTACCACACAGCGCCGTACAATGAATGTAAAGTCAGATCTTAGAAAAAAAAAATTATGAGAAACATGGACATCAATTTAGCCAGGGACGGGATTTACGGTTATGTCCCTTCCAGTTTTGTAAACACGATGCAGAATTTCTTACCAGGGCAGATCTAAGTGCTGTTTGATTTATCTGTCAAAGATTCCTCTAGATTTTTTTATATCACAATATAAAGTGCAGAGTTAATTAAAAAAAAGTAACAAAAATCAGAATATTGGTTATGCAGCGGTAGTTGTAATATCTTAATTCCTTCTGCTGTCAAGAGACTCTGTCCAAATGGTTAAATATTGCATTAACATGAAAAATGTAGGTTCATAACATGAAATAAATTAGCCCATTGTTTTTAATTCTAGAGGTAAATTAGATCTTGTAACCCATACTATTCAAATTTCATCAAGGAATTGTTGTAAACACGGATGTTTGTGGGCAGGAAGGATCTCCTGTAACGGTCTGTATTACAGTGAAACTGAAGAAGTCTCCAACTGAAGATACTCTGTGGTTTTATGAAGAACATTCTCATGGTTGTCCGTAAAGTTTTAGATTTTTTGAAGATGTTATGATGGTTTCAGAGGTTCCCCTGCTTTAGCCCACCTGATTTCAATTGCTGGCTGACTGACAGTCTTTTACTAAACTGCAATCATATGAAAGCAGGAGTGTCAAAGCTAGGAAACATCTAAAACATGCAGGGTTGAAAACACTGAATTAGCCAACAATTATCACACTCCATGAAGCCCTTTGCGGTATGAATATTGCACACTGATATGGGATGATGGAATCAAGTGACCGGGGCTCCTCCCTGGTTTTGCATCCATTAAACTACATAGGTGAGTTCATAGAGTTTGTCGCTGAAATACAATGCATCCGGAAAGTATTCACAGCGCTTCACTTTTTCCACATTTTTTTATGTTACAGCCTTATACGAAAATTGATTAAATTAATTTCTTCCTTAAAATTCAACACACAACACCCCATATTGACAATGTAAAAATAAAGGTTTAGATTGTTGCAAATTTGTAAGAGAAAACTGAGAAATCACATGTACATAAGAATTCACAGCCTTTGCTCAGTACTTTGTTGATGCACCTTTGGCAGCAATTACAGCCTCAAGTCATTTTGAATATGATGCCACGAGCTTGGCACACCTATGCCCATTCCTCTTTGCAGTACCTCTCAAGCTCCATCAGGTTGGATGGAAAGGGTTGGTGCACAGCCATTTTCAGATCTCTCCAGAGATGTTCAATTGGGTTTAGGTTTGGGGTCTGGCTGGGCCACTCAAGGACATTCACTGAGTTGTTCTGTAGCCGCTCCTTTGATAGTTTGGCTGTGTGTTTAGGGGCATTGTCCTGCTGAAAGGTGAACCTTCGCCCTAGTCTGAAGTCAAGAGCGCTTTGAAGCAGGTTTTCATCCAGAATGTCTCTGTACATTGCTGCATCCATCTTGCCCTCTATCCTGACTAGTCTTACAGTTCCTGCCACTGAAAAACATCCCCACAGCATGATGCTGCCACCACCATGCTTCAGTGTAGGGATGGTATTAGCCTGGTGATGAGCGGTGTTTTATTTCTGAAAGCAACGCCTGGCATTCACTCCAAAGAATTTTTGTCTCATTAGACCAGAGGATTATGTTTCTCATTGTCTGAGAGTCCCTAAGGTGCCTTTCAGCAAACTCCAGGCAGGCTGCCATGTGCCTTTTACTAAGGAGTGGCTTCCATCTGGCCATTCTACCCTACAGGCCTGATTGGTGGATTGCTGCAGAGATGGTTGTCCTTCTGGAAGGTTCTCCTCACTCAACAGAGGAATGCAGGAGCTCTGACAAAGTGACATTCGGGTTATTGGTCACCTCCATGACCAAGGACCTTCTCCCCCATTCACTCAGCTTAGAAGGCCGGCCAGCTCTAGGAAGAGTCTTGGTGGTTCCAAATTTCTTCCACTTATGGATGATGGAGGCCACTGTGCTCATTGGAACCTTCAAAGCTGCAGAAAATTTTTCTGTAACCTTCCCCAGCCTTGTGCCTCAAGACAATCCTGTCTCGGAGGTCTACACTTAATTCCTTTGTCTTCATGCTTGGTTTGTGCTTTGTCATGCACCGTCAACCCAGGGGCCTTATATACATAGGTTTGTGCCTTTCCAAATCATGTCCAATCAACTTAATTTACCACAGGTGGACTCCAATTAATCTGCTGAAACACCTCAAGGATGATCAGTGGAAACAGAATGCATCTCAGCTCAATTCTGAGCTTCACGTCAAAGGCTGTGAATACTTAAGTTTTTTATTTTTAATAAATTTGCAACCATTTCAAAGACACTTTTTTCAAATTATCATTATGGGGTGTTGTGTTTAGAATTTTATGGGAAAAATGAATTTAATCAATTTAGGAATTAGGTTGTAACATGAAAAAAAAGTGGAAAAGTTAAGCGCTGTGAATACTTTCCGGATGCACCGCAACTATATAAACATACAACTCGGATGAATCTAAGGCTTACTCATGACTAAATAATCAAGAAATTAACATACCAACACCCATGCTTCATTCTGTTCCTACAAAGCTAACAGAAAATCTAAATCTTTCCTTGTCAAATATGAAGTTGAGCAAACCTGTTTCCTGAAAGAATTTAATAGTATAAGCTACAGCAGCATCTAATATCCCTCTGGGATCAATATAATATTTTAAATTAATTTAACTAATGCATATTTTAGAAACTGCATATTAACCCTGGGTTATTGTTAAGAGTAGAAAAAAACCCTCTAAAATCTGCTATAATCAGCATCAGCAGGTCGACCTTTCACAAAAATTGGTAATGGGAAAAAAGAAACAAAATCTTTGACTGGGGAATCTCTACTTTCAACTACTAGCAGTCACAAAAAGAAGACACCAACATAATCCTCTTTAAAGTAACTATTCACAGCCAGTTAGTAAAAGGCAGATAGTGCTTTTCTCTCCCACCCATTAGGTGCTCTTTTCAAATCAAACAACTTGTGTACAAGGGTCAAAGGTCAGTTATTTGGAAGGAAAAAGAATGAAAATAATGCCAAACGAACAATTACAACAAATTACAAACACGCCAGCTCGTTTCAAGAAAAGCAGATATGCACTCCACTGTGCTTTAACCAACATCCCGACTGTCCAGCCTGTCCGCTGGATTACTGTCCTTTCACAGATCCTACACAGGTACTTAAAGTGGTAGAAACAGACCTGCCTGTTTTTTTATCCTCTATCCCTCCCTTACATGTTAGATGGCGCTGCAGAGGACTACCATTATGTAAGCCTCCCTATACTTTGCCTGGCCCCTTTTCCTCCCTTCCTAGGAATACCATCACAGAATGGCGCCTCCTATTGAGTAAGCAGCAGCTCCTACAATATGTCTGCAGCAGAGGGGGAGGGGAGAGATGCTGGATGGGAGGAAGAGGAGGGACAGAAGGGGGAGAAAGAGACTGAGTAAGGGGAGGGTGAGTTTGAGAGAGGAAGAGGAGGGGGGTGAGCAGGGAGCAGGCGGGTGTGGAAGGATTGTGAGGGGAGAGATGAGAGGGAAGGAAAGGACGGGAAAAGGGGGGAGGCAGGGAGGTCAGAGAGACTGGCAGAAAGGAAAGCAAGGGTGGAGGGACAGAAAATGGAAGAGGGTGAGGGAAAGAAGGGGAGATAGATGAGAGGGGGAAAAGCCAAGGAAAGGAGGGGTTGGAGGGATAGAAGGGAAGAGGACACAAGAAGAGGCTGCTGGACGAACACAGGCTTCCCGTTCTGCAATGGAGCTAAAAGGAAATAAAACGGAGGCCTTCAATGCAATAAACACTCGGGATGTGATCATTGGTGTCCAGATAGCTCATGTTTACACTTTCTTAATGCTTAATTGGGGGTGGGGGGTACTTCTTATAGTTTCCACAGAAAGATGAGATTTGGTTTAACCACATGGCTACACACCTGTCTGATATATTCAGATAAACGTGTGGGTTTGTCTCCAGGTTGATGCTGAAAACCCTCCTTCTCCAACCTGAAATAAACACCTGGTGTGAGTACAGCCCTGATGTCACCTGGCTGAACTCTGATCACATCTGAAGGGGCTGAAAGGCAAACAACCATTTTAATTAATACTAGAAGGATTCAGATCAAACAGTGTTTACCCAACTAAAACTTAGATCCTTTTAGTAATATTTGCTTAAACCATCAAACATCTGGTCAGATGGAGATAGGCAGTTGTGGCAGGAAGCCGCTGACAAAGAATAGGGGGCACACCGCGCACAGCTAGCATGCTAAGCTAGCTCCCAACAACATGAGCTGTTTAAAACTAATTGTTCCCCACAAACAACTGCCTTGCTACGACCCGACAGGTCCATTATACACAAGTACGTGGGTTATGATGAGCCTACCAAACACGGAAAAACGCAAGCCAGGGTCCCACCACCACCCTTCACATCCCATCCCCGCAGGTAGAGCACGGTTAACGGCCAGCTATCTGCGGGTCCTCCCCCAGGTTTACCTGCTTTCACATCCAAGACTCCCGTCTGAGCGAACCGAGTCACCTCAGGCTGACTGACGCCGTGTCTTCACACTCTCACTTGCACAGCTATATCCTCCCAGGTCCCCTCTGGGGAGGAACATCAGCAGTCGCTCTTAACCTCTCCGAGCCCAACGGTCCTTCACCAACAGCGGCTATCCTCTCCTCCGGTCAGAGAGCGGAAACAGAGCGCTCTGAGCTTCACCGGACAACCCGCAGGGCGGTTCCAAGGAGCACTGAGGTTGCGCACGTATTAGCTACTTTACTCATAAAACAGAAAGACCCCCTTGACTGTACCTATAAGCCCTCAGTAGTGAGAATTGATTCACCTATTCTCTATTGACGGACAATACAGAGCCTGCCTGAAAACTGCCCAATCCAAAATGGCGCAAATAAAAGAAGCGGAAGTGACATATCCCTTATTAGCATAAATTATATTATTGTAAGGTCCTCCCAAGCTCATCTCATTAAAACTCTAGATTGGTTTGTTAATCATTTAGCCAAATTATCTAACATTTGCACACACAAAACAAACAAACAACAATGCCACCGTCTTTGCTCTTATTTGTGTCCGTGTTGGACTCACTGGGGTAAACAATCCGCGCAGCAGTTACCTGAACTCTCCAACAGCGGGCGTACTTCTTTTTACTCCTCCCTGCAGAGAGTCGGGTGTACTCTCTCTCAGCACCCAGGTCTGGATGTCGCTGTAGCCTCGGTTGCTGCTAACTAACTTCCTAGTTACTAAAGGCTGCGTCTCCTGTAGCATATCCAATGGAGGGTTATCTGTACTTAATGATGGTGAAAATTCTCTCTTTGGATGGCCAGAAGTGCCACAATTTATTAAAAAAGTATAGTGATAAATATTAAGAGGAGGATAGTAACTAGTTACATTTAGGCTACTTGAGTAATTTATGTTAAAAACGTATATTTATTAGTTTTTGCTATGTCATAGTTTTTACTTAAGTAAAATTTTTTAATGAAGTGTCACTACTCAGTCAAATTTCTATTTACTCTTCCCACTGTGAGTAAATTCAATGAATAAAGAATAAACATAATTTAATCAAAAATACACCAGACACGTACAGTAAATAATAAAAAAAGGGTTTCCAACCGTCCCTTAAAATTCGGAATCGTCCCGTATTTGACTATTACGGGACTATTACTATGCAGTCCCATTTTGAACTAATAAGGGACGCTATTTGTTCCGTATTTTCATAAATGTCTATCGTGTGTGTCCGTCACAGGCTTCATACTGCTTTATTCTAACTATGTAGCCTATAAATCTTTCAATAAAAACGTATAATTGCAAATTGTTTGTTTGCGGCTCGCGAGTGCTGCGCGCTCAGGATTGATCAGGTAGACGTAGTGTGGACGTGGGCCTAGACGCACACACACTGGCGCTTCCATGCAGCACCTTTAAAAGTGTCCCAAAAACGCTAACAGAGATATGGGTGAGTGGGAAGAGGCCCATCCTTGGCTGGAAAAGATCAGTATAGATGAACACAATGCAAACTGTAAACTACGCAGCCAGTGTTCTCAGTGGCGCACTGAGGGGATGCATAAGGGTTTTTTTGAAATGTCCTTGTAGTTGACACGGTGGATTGTGGACTTCAGAACACTCAGAGATCCAACACGAGCAGATGACCCGAAATAACCCTAAATTATCACAAACTGGAAAAACTTCCATTTGAACTTCATGCAACATGGATTCTGTGACTTTCAATCCTTCCTCCAGACTCTGAGACCTTGATTTTCACATTAAATGCAACTTCATTTTTTATCTGAAAGGACATTGAACCAATGAACCCAGTTCTTCTCATGCTTAGCCCACATAAAATGCTTTTGATTCAATTCAGTTCAGTTTATTTATATAGCGCCAATTCAAAACATATTGGGTCAAACACATCAAGATACTTGTCAAGAAAATTAATTTAAATTAATCCACCACTTATTCCTCAAGGGGTCGCGGGCGAGAGGCCGGGTACACCCTGGACAGGTCGCCAGTCCATCACAAGGCCACACATAGAGACAGACAGGACAAAAAAACATGCAGGCACACACACAATTTAGAGTGATCAATTAAACATGCAGCTCCATGCAGAAAGGCCCTGGGCCATATTCCAATCAGTTTAAAAGTTTTCTCTCAGGAAACCAAGCAGTCTGTATTAATCATTGACTTGAAGCATTCCCTCCTGACCGAATTTGTTGCACCAGTAGACAGTCACTTGCGTTGTGTCGTTGACTTCACATCAATACTGAGCAAGCATGTAGCAACAGTGGATTGGAAAAATGCCTCTTTAACATGAAGAAATCTCCAGCAGAACCTGGCACATAATGAGCAGCGCTTCTACCATGCCCGATTGGGTTGCCTGAAGACAGATGAGAGGCACAAAAAGAACGCAAGAACTGATCCAGTAGTACTTTTTACATTAAAGTAAAACATTTATCCTAGAGGGAGAATGCTCGATCATTAGGAGCATTGTCCCAGCTGATCCCCCCACTCCCCCTGTCTGAATACAGATGTTCAGTGTTTGTATTTACTAAATATTTTACGATTAAAATGTGTGATTTTCTATTGAACGGAAATCAGTTAAACTTAAAACACTTTATATTCAAATATTTGCAGCTTTATTTTTGCGCCATATTAAATATATAATCAGCAAAGCAGAAGGAAATTTTCTTTTTATATTTTGCAGTTCAGTTTAAACAATTCCAAAATGTGTAATTTTATAATATTTTGATTCACTTCTATTTAAGATATCATCATCTTCATGATAATTTTTCTGTTGCATTCTTTGGAAAAAGGTTTAAATGTTTTTAAAATGCCATTTGCACAATTAATGTTTTTTAAAAATGCATTCTATACATTTTTGAAGTTGTTTTGCTGCTGCAGTCTATCTGGAATGTGAGAATGCTCAAAACCAGTAATTGACATTGATAAACAGAAGAAAAAAATATATTGCAGTAATAATCTTTACTGTACTCCTTTAGATTATATTGCCACATTACATTTGATGTATTTGAGGTCATATCACCCAGCCCTATTGGAAGTATATACTTTATATATATATATATATACATCTCGTAAAAAGAATTGTTCCAAATACAGAACCCTGTGGTTCTCCACAAGTTAACCATTGAGTGTGAAGGTTCTTCATATACATGAATAAACTGGAATCTGTAAAATAAGATTCAAACCAGGCTAGTGCAATTCCTTTGATCCATACATGTTGAAAGCTTTCTAATAGAATATTGCTCAACTGTCAAAAGCAGCGCTGAAATCTAACAAAGCAAGAACAGGATCAAGTCCATTATTCAAGGCCATGAAAATACAATTTGTAACTTTCACCAGTGCTGTTTTCACTGCTATGATGAGCCCCAAAACTTGACTGAAACTTTTCAAACAGGTCTTTTCTGATGTCTTCCTCTGGTTCATGAAAGGATCTCTTTGTACATAGGGGGTCATGATGTGTTGACTTCTCGAAAGGATTTTTCATAATCCTGTCAAGGTTGTGGTGCCTGTTGCTGGCCCACTTAAAGGCTGCAGAAGAAACCTGTTTAGTTGTTTTGAGTTAATAAGCTCATTCCTGATGTGACAGCATTAATTTTCAATTAAAATTTTCGGAGACACTGAATATCGTTTTTTTTAAATAATCTGTCAGCGATAAGTATAAAAAAGTATTATCTGGTTAAACAAAGGTTAAAACTAAAAGTAGTTCTAACTACAGCAGCAGAGGTGTGTTCCAGAAAGCAGATTATGTGACATAACCAGGTACATTTGTGGATAACCTCAACTTTCGGTTCCAAAAACTGAGGTATCGTTCAAGGTATGTTAGTAAACATAGCAACTTAATCTCTGAACATAACCTGGTTATGCACCGGGTAAATTTGTTCCAGAGAGTTTCTGAGAATTGTGTGAACTTTTAAATTATGATCCTTTGGATGTGTAAGCAGAGATTATACTATATTTTGTCAAAATAACATCAATTTTGTCAACCAGAAACTGTAGGACAAAGCCCATTACATATTACAATCAAAACCTAGCCTATTTCACAAACATATTAGTAACATGTAAGAGTATTTCAAATAAGATTACAGAACACATTATTTGCAGCTAAATAAAATAATCCTGCATTGATGAAATAATGACTTCTGCCAAGTGCATTAAAATGCCATCAACTGGCAACAATGATGTAGTGCCCCCAGGAAAGCCATGAACAACGGGCCGGCCTTTACAGTGCCAACTCCTCAGCTGGTGTGAGTGGAGATGGTGGGTGGCCCCCTCACCAGTTAGATGGGCTTCAACCTTCTTTTGATTAGCTACATGATAGGAAGAATGCACAAAAAATACTTAATATCCCTACATCTCTCCAATAATTATTTGATTTCAATACTCCCTTTATGGAAAATCAGTTTGTTTCATTTTGACTTGAGAAAGAGTTATTTTGGATCCAGAAGGATATAATCTAATTTAGTTAGAGGTCAATATATGTCTAAATCAATGTACAATATTATTGTAATCTAAAGTGATTGGTGGAAAAAAAGTACATTTTGAATAATGATTCAACTTACAGGAACACATTTTATATTATACACTATATCCTCCAGCACCACTTGACATCTAATGGATAGAAAAAGAATAAATAAAACGAAGATTGTTGAGAGTTAGTATATTTAAGGCTGATGTCTCCAATAAGGCTGAGCCAGAATGCTGTTATTCAAATTCAAGTGCAGTGTAAAGTTTTAACCTGAAGAGGAAACTTCACTGATGATTTTCGGTAGAATTTATTTTTATTAAAATGTACTAAAAAATGAAAATGAAGAGACATGTAGACAATACCCTTAGACACTCATTTATACAGCTTTTCAGAAAAAAAAAAGTTGAATAGGGGGTGAGTTGGACTTAATTTTTTGCCAAGCCAAAATTCTTTATTTACCTTTATTGCTGTTTTTCATAATGATTGGCTCAAATTCATCATAGGTCAGCATTTGTACCTCCAATTCCACTTCTTTGAGGTATTTAGGCCCTTTTTTCTCTTCAGTTTCCTTTGTGAATCTTGAATTCTGTGATCCATTGAGAGGGTCTTTATTTTTCAGGGTTTACCAGGAGTAGGTTGATTAACCAGATTCTTTTCAGGTGTTCTGGAACCGACATACTCTGGCTAAGCAGCATTTGGGTTGATTAACAAAGACTTCAGGGTTTACCACACGGTAAGTTAACCAAGCTTTCTGGAACAGGCCCCAGAGCATGTATTCTACTGTTAACCTTTCTCTCCCACTGACAAACTATGGAAATAAGGCCAACTTATTTTGAATGAAAGACATTATTTGCCAGTTTATGTCTCCAATACTGTTTTTGAAGTTAACAGCATTGTATTATGAATCAATTTGATAAAGTGTTTAAAAACCCACAAGTAAACAGTGGCAGGAATAGAAACTTTATTTTATACAAACAATACCTAATTTGAGTAGCTGTTAATACAGGGTTCAGTTCACATTCAGAGATGGGAATGATGAGACACAATAACAGACTCAAATAAAAGATGGGAATGTAAAGCTTCCGTGTTCTTAAGGCTACAGGAGATAACATTTTGCATTAACAGATATCTGCTTCATCCTGCATAGTCATGTGACTGTATAACCGCGTCAAGGTGAAGAAAGCTTCTGCTGAAAGCATGATGTGGATCACGTGGTGGCGAACAGAGTGAGCAGTCCTTTCACAAATGAAACAATCTCATTCCCTCCCAGTTTGGACTCTCCATAAACTCGATCCACAAAGGAGATGGGCACCTGTGTTTTGTAACAAGAGAGAGATTTTGTTAGGGGACATGGAAATTAGGGAGATAATTTTGATAAAGTCTAAATATAATAATTTTTAATAGTTGATTAAACTTTCTTTGGATCAATAAAAAGTGGTGGTTAAACTGATGGAAGCCAAACATCAGCTTGAAATATAATCAATTTTAGTCCAAGTGTAACCAAAGCACTTACTGTTTTTAGCAGAAATCTGCTGCTGGCTGGATTGTATATAGTCTCATTAAACACCCAAGGCTCACTTTCTTGAAATCAAACATAACTGTGCTTTTGATGATTTATTTGTACATAGTAACTCCAGCTGTGGTCAGAAACATTTTTATTTGTCTAAGTTATTTTTTTTTATTGGATGGTGTCGGAGCTATTCGGCACTTTGCAATATTTAAATACTTATTATTTAGCAATTTATTTTTGGTTTAAATTTGGGGGAATACACTTTAAGTTTATTTATGATATTTAGTAATGATTACGTTTAATTTTGTTACTTTACCTTCGCTTTCTATTTTGAATGTACGGGGTAGAGCTGGACGCGCACTGGTGAGTTGAGTGTTTACAAATTTGGGGTTGATCAGACTAGGGTGGTGTGCAGGATACCTAGCAGGGCTAATGGTTTTTTACCAGGGCAAGAGAGGCTGCAAAGGGCCATGGTACTTTGTTTGTTTGTTTGCCAAAGGAAATAAATCTGATAAGTGAATTGGTTTGCCTGGACAATGGACTTTGTATAAACCTGCGTAAATCCACTCCCTAGGTGTCCCAGTGGCCATTTGATTTGATTTGATTTAGTTTAGTTTTGATTTATTTATTTATTTTTTCTAGTTTTTGATTATTTACACGGAGGACAAATAGTCACTACAAAAGTAAAAAACCACCCTAAAGTGAGGATTTGGCTGATGGAATCTTATGACAACTTCGATATTGGATTGATGGTTTTTGAAAGAGGATTGGAGAAGCGTGGAGTTTGGAGAGCGACTGGCTGGCGGACATCGCACGAAACTACTCAACAGCATCGGTGAGCAAAGAATTACGAGCAGGCTGTATTGGAAAACGGCATTGCTTTTGGATTATTTGAATCATTGTTCTTTTCACTGGATGTTTATTGGGATCTTTGGAACAACGGACGCCCCGCGTGTGCTGCGCAACACTACTCTCATGGTAAGCCACGCCTCCTTTCATTCATAAACGTCTTTGATGCTGAGCTGCCGTGCAAACAATATCCCTGACCCTGAGTGTTACGAATATTGCAAGACAAAGTGTGGAAATTAAAAGGTTGAACAGGATTTGATGTGGAAAAATGTCAGAGGCTGCAGCCAAAGCAAATGACTCTGTGTCCGTGCTCTCAAAAAGGAGTGTCAAGTTTACCTCAAAGGGTCTGGTATTTTATTTAAAGACATGTCAAGAAAAAAGGTCTTTGAAATGCAAGCAAGCAAAACGGAGCATGGATAAAATGTGTGATATGATGTTATCCATTGACAATGTGAACTCAGTGCAAACCCAGCTGAACAAATGCATTAAGTGCTTTGAGGAAGCCAAAGACATGCATGAAGCCATTTTAAATCTGAATTTGCCAGAGGATGAAGTTGAACGGCAAAATATATATTTCAATGCAAAAGGGTCTATGTTTTCCAATTTTATTGAAAAAGCAAAATGTTGGTTATCTGATGCTGGCTACCCATATGTGCAATCAAATGATGCTGAACAACCTTTTGGTAACTTAAGTGTGGCTTCTGATGGAATTAACCCCGAAGACAGTGTTTCAAATGTTTCATGTCAACAGGAGACGCATTCCAGAGCGCATTCTAAGTTATCTAAGGCATCATCTACATCATCTGCAAGAATAAAGGCCGAAGCCGACAAAGCGGCACTTATGGAGCGCATGGCTGCATTAGAAAGGAAACACACATTGGAAACAAAAGAGGAAAATCTTAGAAAGGAAAAGGAACTGTTCTCTTTGCAAACGGACCTTGCTGCCGCTAATGCAAAACTGAATGTGTTGGAAATCAATTCAAGATGTGGCTCTAAAAGATCGGATGCCATGAACTCATATCTCGACAGGAAATGGACTGCTGCGCAAGGAACACGCCCACTGGATTTTCACGCGGATGATTTTCTTCCACGAAAGGACGCAGCAACTAACGTTCAGAGCAAAGCTCACCTAGAGACTCAGGCTGTCAGCCACAGACCTGTAAATGCGACAGTAACACAAACTTGCGTCGCACCATCAGTAACAACTAACGCCCAAGTGAATGTCAGGCCTGGACGAGCAGCAACGACACAAACTGACACTCGCCCAGTAATAAATCAAACTCAAACAACACAAATGATCCCAACTTTCAATTTACCCCGCAACAATAACCCCTGCAATGATATTATGGACATTATGCAGAGGCAGAATGACATCACTGCATTGTTGGTTCAGCAAAATCTGGCATCTGCTTTGCCAGTGAGAAACATTCATGTGTTTGATGGTGACCCTCTTCAGTTTAAATCATTTATGAGAGCATTTGAAAACTGTGTAGAAGAGAAAACAAACAACGCCAGTGACTGCTTGACATTTTTGGAGCAGTACAACAGGGGGCAGCCAAGAGACCTCGTCAGGAGTTGTCAGCATCTAACCCCAAGTGTGGGCTATCAGAGGGCCAAATCCCTACTGATTGAGCATTTTGGCAATGAATATAAAATCTCTTCCGCTTACATGGAAAAAATTCTGAACTGGCCTCCCATTAAAACAGAGGACATACCAGCACTGCAATCCTTTTCCCTATTTCTTCGTGGTTGCTCCAATTTGACACATCAGATAACTTACATGAAAGAGTTGGACATGCCCTCCAATCTCAAAACCATTGTGATGAAACTTCCTTACAAGCTACGGGAAAAGTGGAGGAGCATTGCATGTGATCTGCAGGAGCAAAATGGATGCAGAGTAATGTTCACCGACCTTGTAACATTTATGGAAAAACAAACCAAAATACTCTCTGACCCACTTTTTGGAAATATTCAAGATCTGTCATCTGTCAGCCATAGAAAAACCTCTAATGTCACTCACACAAAGCAAAGAAGAAGTGGAAGCACCTTTGCCACCAGTGTCTCTGCAGTGAAGGAAAGCAACAAAATCAACATGGACAGTAACATCAAGTCTTCTTCTGCACAAAGCTATTTCAAATGCTGTCTATTTTGCAAACTTAACAGTCCCTCTCTGGATAAGTGCTCACAGTTTAAGTTGAAGATGCATCGGGACAAGATAGGTTTCATATTGGAAAATGGAATTTGTTTTGGTTGCCTAAAAATTGGTCACATGAGCAAAGATTGCAGGAATCGTTTGGTCTGTACTGTGTGTAACCAGAGGCATCCATCAGTTCTTCACATACAGGAAAAGGATAAAGGTACATCCTTTAAGGACACACAAGTAGCTGTGAGCTCTTCGCCGAGTGTTTCCCCTGGACCTTCTCAGACATGTGGAGCTATAGGGGCCGGTGATGAGGATGATGCTGTTTTCCCTATTGTTGCAGTACAGGTTAAATGTCAGATGAGTGATGAGGTTGTGCAAACTTATGCTTTTTTGGATCCTGGGAGTTCAGGAACATTCTGCACTGTCAGTCTGGCAGGGAGACTGGGCCTGAGAGGTAAACCAGCTAACATTCTATTGAGAACCATGGGTCAGAAGAAAATTATTAGTACCACTGTATTGTCTGGAGTGGAAGTGTCTGGCATGGACGTGGATGATTTTATTGAATTACGAAATGTTATGACGCAAGAGAACATGCCGGTGTCAAGACTTAACATCCCACAGCAAGAGGATATTGCTAAATGGTCTTATCTGAGGAACATCAAACTTCAACATCTGGACGCAGAGGTTGATCTGCTCATTGGGACAGATGCTCCTAAAGTGATGGAACCCTGGGAGCTGATTAATAGCCAGGGTGAAGGACCATACGCAGTCAGAACCAGAGTTGGCTGGGTAATCAATGGACCACTGCGTAGTGGAAACTACAGTGGAGTCAAGACGGGCTGTTCAGTAGTCACAACTAATCGTATCTCTGTGGAACATCTGGAAGAGATGCTCATCAGTCAATATAACCACGATTTCAGTGAAAGGACATCAGTGGAACGGTTGGAAATGTCGAGAGAGGACATTAAATTCATAAAGATTGTGGAAAGTACAGCTGAACTGAAAAGTGGACATTATTGTATCGACTTGCCATTCAGAGAAGAGGATCCTGCCTTACCAAATAGTCGCTGTGTGGCAGAGCAGCGTCTTCAAGGCCTGAAGAGGAAATTTGAGAAAGATGCCAAGTACAAGGAGGAGTACACTTCGTTTCTCAGTGACATGTTGGATAAAGGTTATGCTGAGATGGTACCCACTGTACAGCTGACACAAGATGATGGAAAAGTGTGGTACATCCCCCATCATGGAGTACATCACCCAACCAAAGGAAAATTAAGAGTTGTATTTGACTGTGGCGCCATATATAAAGGAACTTCGCTGAACCAGCAGCTGTTGCAAGGACCAGACTTGACCAACTCTCTGATTGGAGTCCTTATTCGGTTCAGGAAGGAGCCTGTTGCAGTCATGGCAGACATTCATGCTATGTTTTATCAGGTGCAGGTACCTGATAAGCATGTTGATTTTCTCAGATTTCTTTGGTGGGTCCATGGCAATACTGACCAAGAACCAGCAGAATATCGCATGAAGGTACATCTGTTTGGTGCTGTATCATCCCCAAGTTGCGCTAATTATGCCTTAAGAAGAACTGCACAGGATAATGCTTCTGATTTCCCAGCTGAAGTAATCAGCACGGTCGACCATAATTTTTATGTAGATGACTGCCTGAAGTCTACAGCCTCGGAGGGAGATGCCATTCAACTGGTAAAGGACCTGACTGCACTCTGTCACAAAGGTGGATTCAGTCTCCAAAAATGGGTAACGAACAGCCGGTCTGTGTTGATGTCAATCCCAAGTGACATCAGAGCGACAGAGATGAAAGACCTGGATTTGGACACAGATCAGCTTCCTGTCGAAAGAGCGCTTGGACTGAAATGGTGTGTTGAGTCTGATAAGTTCATTTTTAGGACTTCAGTGCAGGAACGGCAGCAGACCAGGAGAGGAATTCTGTCTGTGGTGAGCTCGCTGTACGATCCACTAGGATTTTTGGCTCCTTTCACGATGATAGCCAAGTTAATGTTGCAGGATCTCTGTAGAAGAAACCTGATGTGGGATGAACACATTTCCCCCTCCTTCTCCAAACAATGGTCTGATTGGCTAAGCGACCTTAAAAAGATGAGTGCATTCACAGTTGAACGCTGTATCAAACCTCATGACTTTGGAACAGCCGTGATAGCGCAAATCCATCATTTTTCTGATGCAAGTCAAGTTGGTTATGGTACGGTGTCTTACTTGAGATTGGAAGATGGTGATAAAGTGCATGTGACATTTCTTATGGGGAAAGCCAGAGTTGCTCCCCTGAAGCAAATCTCCATTCCTCGCATGGAACTCACGGCAGCAATTCTCGCTGTTAGAGTAGATGCCATGCTGCAAAATGAGCTACAGTGGCAGCTGAAGAGGTCAATGTTTTGGACTGATAGCACGACCGTGCTCAAGTACATCTTTAGTGAGACAAGACGTTTCCACACCTTCGTTGCCAACAGAGTGTCTGTTATTAGAGAAGCTACAGATGTTCGTCAATGGAAGTATGTGTGCACGAAGATCAATCCTGCAGATGAAGCGTCACGTGGAATAACAGCTGAGGAACTTCTCACAAATGGAAAATGGATTAAAGGCCCCGAATTCCTGTATTTGTCAGAGAGTGAGTGGCCTGTACCTGATTTTGAGCTAGCTGCGATTCCTGCTGATGACCCGGAGGTCAAAAGGGAACCTGCAGTGTACGCCATCGTTAAGTACTCAGAAGATCCCACAGACCGCCTCATTCACTATTTCTCGTCATGGGGAAGACTTAAAACATCTGTTGCCTGGTTCCTTGAGCTTAAAAGAGTTCTTTTGCTTTTAAGCCAAAAGAGAAAGGAGTTTAAGGCTGCTGAGAGTGACAAGAAAACAGGAACTACAAATTCTGTTGAACAGAAACTTCAGAGCTTCAAGTCCACACTTCGAGGGAGGATTTTGACCCCAGAAAGTTGTGATGAGGCAGAAAAGGCAATATTTCGTTTTGTCCAGAAGCACAAGTTTGAAAGTGAAATTGCCTCTCTGACACGTGGCTTGGACAACATCTCCAAGGACAGCCCACTGTACAAACTGGATCCAATTATGGAGGACGGCATTCTCAGAGTTGGAGGTCGCCTGCATAAATTGGCATTGCCATCAGAAATTAAGCATCCTGTTATTCTGTCAAAAGATCTGCACGTTTCCCAGCTTATTCTGCGTCATATCCATCAACAGCTAGGACACGCTGGTAGAAATCATATGTTGCACAAGCTTCGACAGAGATATTGGATTATTAATGCCAATTCTGCTGCAAGAAAGACAATAACAGAATGCACAGTGTGTATACGATACAGAAGGAAACTTGGAGAGCAGAAGATGGCAGATTTACCTGAAGAGAGAGTCATGCCAGACAAGGCTCCCTTCACAGATGTTGGAGTGGATTATTTTGGGCCCCGGGAGGTCAAAAGAGGAAGAAACCTTGTGAAAAGGTATGGAGTGTTGTTCACCTGCCTCACTAGTCGCGCAGTGCACCTGGAGGTAGCACACACACTTGATACACCCTCTTGTATTAATGCTTTGCGAAGATTTGTTTGCAGAAGAGGCCCTGTGTCAAGCATGAGGTCTGATAATGGAACAAACTTCATTGGAGCTAACAAGGAGTTGAAGCAAAGTCTTGCTGATTTGAATCATGAGAAAATTCAAGGTGTTTTGATTCAAGATGGGATTAAATGGAACTTTAATACACCAGCAGCCCCACATCAAGGTGGTATTTGGGAACGTCTGATCCGTTCAATAAAGAGCATGCTTTCCTCTGTTGCTGGACAGCAGGTGTTGGATGATGAGGCCCTACAGACACTGTTTTGTGAGGTGGAGGCAATACTAAACGACAGACCCATCACCAAGGTTTCTGACGACCCCAATGACCTTGAGGCCCTAACACCCAATCATATCCTGTTGCTTAAGGGGAAACCCATCCTTCCACCAGGACTCTTTGAACAGAATGATCTGTACACAAGAAGAAGATGGAGACAAGTACAGTACATTGCAGAACTCTTTTGGAAAAGATGGGTGTCTGAGTACTTACTTGTGATGCAGGAAAGACAAAAGTGGACAAGGCCAAGAAGAAACTTCTCTCCAGGAGATATTGTCATCGTCGCTGATGCTACAGCTCCCAGAGGATCCTGGATGATGGGCCGAGTTCTGAGTGTCAAGTCTGATACCAAAGGATTGGTCCGTTCTGTGTGCGTTCAAACTAAGACCAGTATTTTGGAGCGGCCTGTAACGAAGATCTGCCTACTCCTGGAGGCCACATAATAGAATCATGGACATTATTCTTTCTCTCTTAACACTCTATCCTCTGTCTGTTTTGTTTGTTTACAGCTTTCAAGAAGAAGACATAGGGATCCCCCTTTGTAGAGTTAGGGAAAGATAAAGAGAATAGCTCCTTGTAGAAATTAATGTAATTGTGAGTTTATATTTTTCACAATTAGGGGCCGGAGTGTCGGAGCTATTTGGCACTTTGCAATATTTAAATACTTATTATTTAGCAATTTATTTTTGGTTTAAATTTGGGGGAATACACTTTAAGTTTATTTATGATATTTAGTAATGATTACGTTTATTTTGTTACTTTACCACGCTTTTATTTTGAATGTACTGGGTAGCTGGAGTGCACTGGGTGAGTTTACAAATTTGGGTTGACAGACACAGGTGTGCAGGATACCTAGCAGGGCTAATGGTTTTTTACCAGGGCAAGAGAGGCTGCAAAGGGCCATGGTACTTTGTTTGTTTGTTTGCCAAAGGAAATAAATCTGATAACTGAATTGGTTTGCCTGGACAATGGACTTTGTATAAACCTGCGTAAATCCACTCCCTAGGTGTCCCAGTGGCCATTTGCTTTGATTTGATTTAGTTTAGTTTTGATTTATTTATTTATTTATTTTTTCTAGTTTTTGATTATTTACACGGAGGACAAATAGTCACTACAGATGGAATGATTAGACAATTTATAATACTAGTTCTCAAAGGATGAAAAGATATCTGTGCAAATATTTATAAACCACCACCTAAATCTTTTACTAAGAGGTGATGAATGATTTAGAATCTCTAGATTTGACAAAATATAGTGCTGTTAACTTCCTGTTTGTGATCATGGCTGTGTGCTGTTGGTATCAAAAGGATTTGTTTGCAGTATAGTACTTGGAACAAAAGGATTTTTTAAAACAAATATTTAGATATTTACACAAATTGAACATTTCTTCAGGAGCAAGTTCTAAGCTTATTAGTTCAAGAAATTGTCTTCAAGTATGATAGTCATTAATTAAAAGTTTGCAATAAGAGCAATACAGAAATCCTCAGATGAAAGAAAATGTTTTCATCTAAACCCTCCGTGAACTGGAACAGCATTTTAACTATCTACATTGATATTACTGTTGACTTAAAAAATAATAATAAATAAATAAAACAAATCGCATGCTCCAAAACGGCCACCGATAAGGTTGATTGAAATTTGTAGCTGACCCATATGGACAAGTAAAAGGTTTTCTGGGTGAATGTTTTTTGACTAAAAGACAAAGCGAAAATCTTTATGCAGGCTTTCAGCCCTAAGAACACTGTGCCAACTCTCAGGCATGGTGGTGGATCAATCATGCTGTGGAGCTGTTTTGTGCCAGAGGTCATGAAGTTAAAATTTCTAATTGGCTAGAGCAGAGATTTCCAAACTTTCCAGCCTCTGACCCACAAACGAAAAACTTAAAAGGCCCATGATCCAAAATCTTGATGGAGAATGCAAGCATTTCTTCTGATTTGTTAAGAAAAAAAAGGGTACAATGGCAACATAATCAATATCGATAGCCAATATAGGTTGCTTTTAATCAATTCAAGTCCTGATTTTATCTTTTAGTTGATTTATAAAATGCAGATGCATGATCATTGCCTTTTCTAGTGTTAACATTGTTTTCTCAAGAGGAACTTATATGTTATATACACTTATATGTTTATGACCCCAACTTTGGGCACTACTACGCTAGACAGTTGAAATTTAGACAAAACTCTTTCTTTCCAACAAATCAGAAGATTTGTAATCCATCTCCTTATTCCAAGAAAAACTGTATTATACTTAGCCTATGCAGAAGGAGTATGTTTTAAAACGGCAGAGTAAAGAGCTAAATCTGGACATCACCTCTCCAACTGTGTAGTTGAGCTGTCTGGCTCGGACGATCATCTCCATCTGAAAGACGTAGCCTTTGGACACACACCGTTCCACCAGACTCTCCAACACTTTCTTCTTGTATAACCTGATGCATGTGAGAAGAAAAAAAAACTTTAGTGTTTAAACAAACAATGACACAGCAAATCTTGCACACCATTCACCTGAAACTTCCTGTGAGGTCGGAAGCACCGGGTCTTAACAACACCTGAGTCAAGAAGTTGGCCCCTCGACTGAGAAACAAAAAAGTAAAAGAACCAAGCAAATTTCAGCTGGTTCCCAGTGTAAGGAGGTGTAAACTCGGGGAAGCAAGGGCTGACCTGATGAGTTTCCTGCGCAAGTCCCAGCCGTACACACCTCCATTCCCTTGGTATCGAGTGCCGGATACAAGATCATAATCACCTTCCTTCTGTTTTCTGAATTAAAAAAAGAAATGTAAAAAAAACTTTTCAGCTAACTGACACGCCCTGCTGTCAATCACAATGTTTAACCCATAGTGGGATCCAGAAGTTTACATACACTGCATAGAAGAACACAATCTGAGATTAAATCAGATAACATTTTGCCCGTTTTAGGTTCTGTATACTGATGTCAGGAAGACCAAATAGGGAATGTTTTTATTTTTATTACCTCCTTCAATTCAGATGTTCACACACATGGTTTAAAATATTTTCTAGAAATGTGTTTGAACCTGCGTGATCTGGCTCTTACGTTTTGGATTTCCTTCCGCAAGCTTCTTACAACAGTTCCCTGAAATCTGGCCCATTCCTCCGGACAGAACCGGTGGAACCAAGGCAGCTTGTAGGCCACACACACCTGAGATTGGTATCAACTTTGAAGTCTTAAAGCCAACCTTGGTGTCCCATTTGTGCATATAAGCTTTGGCTTCCAGGCTGAAGTTTTGAGATGTTGCTACATTTCAACATATTGTTTTCTCTTCCCAGTGTAATCTATTTTGTGAAGGGCACCAGTTCCTCCTGCAGCAACATACCTACACCACATACTGACCAAACATTCAGTTTTAGGTAAACCAGAACATAGGACATGTCTTCAAAAAATTACGGTCTTTATCCCTCAATGGTAAGAGACTATCATAAGGCTTTTATATTGCATTCGGAATAATATATTCTTCCTTGCCGAGTGATATTTTTGCTAATGTTGGAACATTTAATTCAATTCACTTTTATTAATATAGCGCCAATTAACAACAAATGTCATCTCAAGGCACTTTACAACAAGAGTAATTTCAATACAATTACACAAACACTCCAATCAGTTAAGTTTTCTATGTAAGGAATCCCAGCAGATTGCGTTGAGTCATCCAAACAAAATGTTTAATTATGGATGATGAAACTTGGTAGGCATTCACCAAGTTTTTAAATTTTTGTCTGGGGTGGTATTGCAGATTTTTCACCCATCTCCTTTTTGAACTTAAAAAAAAAATGTTCCAATGATGTCACATAGCAAAGCAGCATGTTTTAGTTGTACCTTCTTACAATACATTTACAGGTGAGCTTCAAATGAACTCAACTCTTCAGCAGCTTACTAAGACATGACATCATCACCTGAACTTTTTTCGTTTACAAGCTTGTTCAAGATTACTGTACATTCAAACTTCTGATTTTGGAAAACCAAAAAAACAACCCCCCCCCCCCCCCCCCACCCCCCCAAAAAATATTCTAATTTAGCAAATGGAACTTATTCTGGCCTAACTGGCCTAAAACAGGACAAATTCTTAAGTAATATCGGACAGTGGAGGGAAAGCAGGATGTCTTTTTATACCGTGTATTTGAACTTCTGGTGTTAACTGTATGTTCTATAACTAATAAATCCATGTTCACATTTGCAAATACTATATTTTGAAAATAAACAAAATGCTACAGAAATACTTACTTAATAAACTGAGGGATAAACTTCGGCTGAAAGCAAAAGGAACAGAGTCAGGAAACATGAAGTTAAGCATAATTTTGCATTAACTAAACATCTAAAAAATACAACTAAAAATCTGATTTTAATGTGAGGTTTTGGAACAGAAACGATTCAGAAAATGTCCCCAAACATAAACAATCAGGAAACTTTGTGGAGAGACGTGTGTGAGAGATGGCAAACAGGTTCCACTTACATGGTGGGAAAGATCTGCATCCATTATGATTATGAAGTTCCCAGTAGCATGCCCCATGCCATGGATGTAGGCCGTGCCTTTAAAAGTACACAGAACACTGTTATTAAATGATCATGGTTAAAGAGTCAACACGGCCTTTTGAAAAACTTACCAAGGCCTAGTTTTTTTGCTCTCGGTCGCAGAAGCTGAAAAACACAATGCAATTATTAACTATGCATTATCTTTAGTATGTTTCTGTAGCACCGTCTCAATTTAATTTACACCGGCAACAAAGAATAACTATTTAAAAAATATTCCGAATTAAATCCTCATTTTTGATGCCAATTTTTGGTCCTCGGAGAGAAAACACATTATAGATGCTTCTTAACTTACTATTTTATCTTTGCCAAAAATATTTTGCAGCTGCTCTGCCACCTCCAGTGTCCCATCTGGGCTTCCGTCATCAATGATGATGATTTCATAATTATATCCACTGCAAAATGAAATAATTAAAGATGGACATCATTAGGTACTATTGGTCTTGTCCAAGGATCCACACTGGATGGTGTGCATAGCTCCTTTGCCCCAGGCGGGAATCGAACCTCAGTCTCCCAGTGTGGCGTCCCTGGGGTGTGTGTGTGTGTATATATATATATATATATATACACACACATACATTTTTTAACTGATTATATATCCAGTTAGTATCAACAATTAACTCAGAACATAGATACTATAAGGTTTATTAACACAGACTCTTTCGAAATTGCTTTACTATGATACAGACAAGTCCAGATTTAACATTTTTCCAAAAGAACAGCTGTCCCGGGTCTGAAGGAAGCTTCAGTGCTGACCGGGTCAGCCTCCGGTTAAATGAAAGCTCAGCGCTGTAGACAGCAGCAGATAGCACTAGCGGAGCAGCTTAGCAGCTACTCACCTTTCCCCAAAATATTTCACCAAGAGCCAGACGATAAGAGGAAGGTTTTCTCTCTCGTTGTATGTCGGCAGCAGGACGGAGTATTTATCTCCGTTCTCAATGTTCGACTGCAAAGCTTTTCGGCTCGCCATGACGGAGTGACACGCAATCCTTCTGCTCACCCGTAAAAACACTGGCTATTGCGTAATTTCCTCTTTAGTGTTTTCAAAATAAATCGATGCGGTTACATGTGCGCTTTTTTTTTTTTTGAGCGCATGAGTCTCACCCTCACCTGTGAGTTTTGGGATCAAATTCCACCCAGGTACTCCTTGCCACATATACCGATGTAATTACATGATTCTAATAATGAAAGGTTGTGATATAAAGTGGGCTGGTCTGAGGTAGGAAACTCCGGCCCTATATACAACCAGAGACTTTTACATGGTACTGTACTAATATTCCACAACCATGTGAAACATTACACTCACTGATCTTAAGTTTTTCTTTGTGTTGTAAAAAAAACAAACTATTCAATAATGGCTAAAGCTGAGCCATCTAATTTAAATCTTGAGAGATAAACTCCAATCAGTGTACACATCAGGCACGGGCAGGGGGGGTTGAGGAGCTAAGGGGGCCTGGGCACCTGCCGCTTTTCTCAATGATGCCCCAAGTGCCCTGTTTGAAAAAGAAAAACAAAAAAGTTTTTTTTTTGTTTTTGGGAGTTTGCCCCTCATCATCTGTCTGTGCTATTCAACACCAACTTTTAACTACTTACTTACTATCAAATTAGCTACATAAAATGATCTGGTTATTGTCAGTAACACAGTGGCTCATTATGCCTCTGCCTCCACTCCTCAACTGCTTAGCCTTGTGAGTGAGGTCGATGAGGGGGGCCAAGAATTATGGCCAAGAATATAAAAAAAATATACCCATTTGTGAAGGAAAATATAGTGTTGATTTTGAAGCTACGTAAAACGGTTTATTTTATTTGCTTGCAATTGTGGTTTTTAGATCTACTGACAACTAAATATAAAAGTCTTGGCTTATTTGTATGAAAGATTTTTCATTTTCAACAATTCAATGGTTAAAAAAAAGTTCCTGATGCATATAATTTTAACTATTTTAATTTATTTCTACTAGTTTTTATTTCAAAACGTCTTTTCCACAAAGATAGCTTTATTTCATGGTGTTTTTCCCAATTACATTTATTTTTAAAAAGATGTTTTTCGGTTGAATGAGTACATCTGCCAATCAGGGTCAGAGGGTGGGACCTGAGATTTTTTCCCCCACAATTTCACAGTCCCATTATATATTTGTTTATTGTTTACTAATGTAGACATATTTCACAAGTTTTTATTTGATATTTATTTGATTTTGAGCACTTTCGTGTTCCAATATGGAAAGCCAGAAAACACCACTATTCCTAGTAGTGCTAGTAGTTCCCTTTCATTTACAATGGTTTATGCTAAGCTAAAGCAAACAGACTGCTGCCAGGTCAGGGAAATTACTGTGGTTTTTTTTCAATCACTTATCTAACGCTGAAGAATATGGCAAGACATTTTTATTTAGGGGTGGAATATACCTTTAATGCTGTCCCTGAGTTTCTGTGGAGGTTAACCAGTCTGATATTAGGGTTTAGTTAGTGAGACACTCCTTCAAGATTAATTATTTCATAATGTACTTTATAAAACCTGTATAATCAGCTACCAGCTATCCTATGGTCTTTTTAATTTTTGTATTTGATCAACACATCCCAGCAGTAGCATCTCAAGGTCCCAGGGTACTTTGGCTTTGCATGGTCCACTACTGATGACATTGATATTATGTTGCAAAACGCTATTATTCTATTGCTGGATATTGGTTCTTGCTTTTCAGGATGATACACTAAGTTCTGTTGTTGCAAGCCGTTTGCTATGTGTGCCCCTTTTTGAACTCTGAGCCCCTGCCCCTCTTAAGGTCTCTGCACGGCCCCGATACACATGGGGACTTACCTTTAACAGGAAAATGGTTTGTTACAATTTCCAGTTGTAGCCTACTTTACAAAACCAAGACTAGTGGAAACAAATACCCCCAAAACATTGTTTCTATATGGATATATGACTGTTATTTGCCTAAAAAAACGATCAGAGTATCAGCAGTCGAGTTTGTCACAGTCTATGTCCTGTCTAGTCTATGTTATTTTATTCTTAACATAACATCACTTTTTGACAAGAATTCAAATATTTTATTTAACATTTAAACATATTTTAATCTCAAAATATGAACAAGAGGCTTCCAGGTAAAAATAAAGACTACATAAAATATAAACGAATTAAGCAAGGTACAACAAAAACAATAAAATATACAAACTATCATACATATAAAAGCACTGTCAAAATATTATTTATATAATGTGAAAAATGAACCTTTCACACCACAAAGAGAAACCTCAGATTACTTAAAAATGTTATGTCAAGTGGTTCAACACAGCTGATTTAAGGACCTCTTAAGGTACTTGGTTACTTCATATTTGAGTTTAAGAAACCAAGTATCTTAAGTTACTTAAAGCAGCTGTGTGGAACCACTAGACATAACATTTTTAGGTAATAGTATTTTTATTTTTATTTTGAGTGTATGGCGTTTAGTTCATCTTTGAGGCAGCAACATTTGAAAAAAAAATACGTTTAAAGGCGTAACTTTGTACTTTATGCAATGCAAGAATATATGAAAACTAAAAAAAAAACTTTCAGTGCTAAACTTTTAGCATATTATGGCACTAAACTGATCCAACTTAGTATTTTCTTATTATCAACAGTTATTCTTGAAAGCTCTCCGATTCTTCTTTCATCTCTCGGGAAATTTCAAACACAAGACTAAAGTAGACTAGACTAGAACAGGATGACTTCTGGTTGCTTTTGGTCAGCTCGCATGGAATCACAGTCATTTCCTACTAAAGTCCGTCACTGGTGACTGCTTGTGTTCTCCTCTCAGGGCTGGTAGCCGTAATAAGGGTCCTCTGGATGAAAAAAGTACAAACAGAGAAAATGTACAAAAATCAGATGCTCTTCCATGGTAGTTTGGACCCTCAAGCAGACCTGAACCCGCACCATTTGAATTTTCCAGGCGGTTTCATCATTCAGCCATTCTCAGCGGCTAACCTGTTTGTTGTGGAACATTTTGACAGCCTCCACTGCTGTCACAAACACCCGGTGGTCCAATCTCTCCTGGTTGACCGGAAGGCCCAGGGACCCCTGGTGATCCTGGCTTCCCATTGTTTCCTTTTGGACCTGGGACCCCTAGCTGGGACTCCCCTGGAGGACCTGCAAGCACAAAATGCACAACCATCACATATCCTATTCACACATCAGGCTGCTGATGGTCTTTTAGACACTGGTGTAATAAATGACACAAATAGGTCAAGGAGTTGTACCAGCAAACCCTTTGATCCCTGAGGGCCCCTGGACATTATTTCCCAAACTCCCTTTTTCTCCAAGAATTCCTCTCTGTCCTGCAGTGAAAGAGAAGCAACTGAACAATATGTCTCAGTTAACAGCTCTGATGAGATATCTAACAGATCAAACCTTACCCTGCTCCCCGGGATACCCAGGCCTCCCAGGTCTCCCTCTTGAGCCGACATTTCCCTGGTTGCCCCTGGGACCTGGCGGGCCCCTGGATCCTGGTATACCAGGTTCCCCTGGTGGTCCCACAGGCTCCTCAATGGGAACAGGCTTTTTACTAATTTCATTGATGTACATATCAAGCTTTAAAACCTCCTCTAAAAAAAGACATAAAGGTATCTTTATTTCTGTGTTGCAGATACTTAAATAACACAAACGAGTGGTATATGTAGACGTGTTTGGTTTAACACATCTGGGGTCTCATTTATAGAACTTTGTGTAGAATCCTTACTGTTTCTAAGCTCAGCAAAAAAAAAAAATTAATTTATGTCTAGTAAGTTTTAGATCTAACAAACTTGAAGTACGCACAGCTACACGCAATTTCTGCTTTTTTAATCAAACTCACTCTAGAAAATTAGAAAATGACTTGCATAGTTTTCAGAACCTATTTTGTGCGAAAGCAAGCTTTATAAATGAGACCCAAGATACTTACTGTGCACTAGTTGTTCACAAGCCTGTGTGACCAGTTGATAGATCATGGCCATAGACTGAGGTTCCCCCTGCAAAATAGAAGAAGCTATTAGCCAATTCGTATCCATCCATCCATAATCATCAAATCAGGCAGAGAAATTGACTCTTAGCTGTGTGATAAATGTCTTCATGGTCTCTGTGACCTTGCAGTCAATAACTGCCTAGGCGTGCTAAAGTGTAGCAGCCTCCCGGACAACAAATCTGATAGGAAATGATCAAGTTTGTTTCTAAAGGCATCGAGTTTTTCCACCAAGCTTTTTTCTTTTCCCCTGTAGTTGTAGATTCAGTGCGTTCAAATTGGAAAAGATGTCAATTAAGCATGCAACGTTGCACATGTATTCGCTCTCTTGCATGATGCGCAGGTGGTTAGCTGCAACTTCTGATAGACTTTGGATTAAAAAATCCACAACTTGATCTCTGAACTCAATGAAATGTTCCAGTGCATTGCCCTTAGTTAGAGCAAGCTTCTGATTCCAGCACACATTTTCAGAAAACACAGTGATGTGTGCTTGGATTCTCCCTGATAAAGTTAATTGTTTTAATTTTTTTATTCATAACTTATTTAAGATCGCAGCTTAAGTTTTGCACACACCACGCTTTCGTGAATGAGACAGTGAAGCACATTAACATTGTGAGCGACCGTCCTAATCACTAATCACAGGATCCTAATCACAGGATCACCATCTGTGACAACCAGATTAACTATTTCAAATGATAATAGCACCGTGGTGATGCCTTGCAGTAGAATCAACGCCAGAAGCTCCACTTTGAAATCTTTTCCATCAAAATATCTGACAAAAACGCATATTTGGGAAATATCAGTATTGTCGGTAGACTCATCAATAGTAAGCGAAATGTATCTGGCTTCTTTGATCTCATCAATGACAAGTCGCTGGACATCCTCTGCCAAAACATGAACACAGCAAACAACAGTTTTATCAGAAATTGCTTCTGTTTTACAGATGCAATAAACCTGTCCACAGATTTGTCGATGGCAGGTTCCTCCAGAACAGCTACCATGCACTCCTTAAAAACCTCAGCATCAATAAATGGCATGTTATGCTCAGATGCACTTGTAATAAAGGGGCAAACTCTGCCTGCAGAATGTGAAGCCAACCAGGAAGTGGCCAAAATTGCATCCCCCCCCTCATCCACTGGGGCCTGGCTCCAAAAAGGAGGAAATTCCCATTGACTCCCATATTAAAAAGGCCAACTTTACAGCCAAAATAAACATGTTTACAGCCTGCTTAAAAAAACACATTTTAGGTTAGATAGTTCAGGTTTATAGCCATACACCTCTCAGGGGGGTGAATTTTTTTAAACTCTTCTGTTTAGATGTAATTTAATCTTGAAATTATGAAGAAATTAGGGGCATGACCTTTCGACTGACAGGTCCATTTAGGCTAACTCTGGTGGCTAACAGTAGCTGATAGCTTTCACTTGTGTCTGGTTGTCCCCCACCTTCACAATCTGGAACTAACGTAAAGACTTTGGCCATTTCGTGTCTGTGAACTCCACTATCAGTTGCCTCTGCAGTTTTATAAGGGCTAAAGCTTCGCCAACAGTGGGGGAGAGAATTTCTGTCAGGTCACCAAGAGGAATGGAGCTCCGATTGGAGCTGTTATCTCCTTCTACACGTGGGTTGGAGCAGGTGACCAGTCGGGTAGAGGCAGAGCAGCAAAATCGGCAGGACCGAGAGAGAGCGGGAGTCGGCTAAATCAGGCTGGAAGACAGAGTCAGACTCTCGATAGACTGGATGATCGCTGGTTAGATCAGTTCTGGCGTGAGGAACACATTTCAGGAGCTGGAGCCATGAACTAATGGCTGTCTGAGGTATGTTAGGTGATTCAAATGTCTTAACTTTTGAGAGGATCTGACTTGTCATGATGACTTTGTGACAGCTTTTTGCTGGAGGTGTTGTTAAGCTAGGCCTGCCCATGTCCACACCCCCCACCGCTGGTAATGGAAACACAACCGTTTTAGGCCGTACTGACCCGACCCATTTAAGTCTTGTTATATCAATATGCGTCCCCCTCAAGAGATGTTTCTGGGTCTAAAGCGACACTAGTGGAAAGGGGGTGAAAGTCTCTCAACCACAGTCTTCTGGCTGAAACCGGCTGCAGCCTAGGTTACCCTTAATTAGCTACAGTTAGCTTCTGACAAGCTTCTAACTAGTTTGTAGCTGTGTCGGCTCGGAGCGTCAACCCCAATGGCCGCTGGCTGCTCTGCTTTGAGACAGCATACCATGGCGGCCGCCATTGCTCCTCCATTGCTGTAGTACCTCCATTTGGCCGCTAGGCCCCCATTGAAAAGCATTGGACTTTAGACACGTTAAAAAAAAAACTTTAATGCCTGGTGCCCATTTTTTAAAACTTTCTAACGTATTTAACAAAATACCTCATCAAACCATGTACGAAAAAAAAGTGAAAAATGTCCTTATTGTTACAAATAAAATATCTGTGTGGGCTAAAGTTATGTTTATAAATCAATAACCATGATGTGACGGCCTATTTATGAAATTCTGACAACTTTAAGGAAATTTTGACAATAGAAAATTTACACTTAAGTAGAAATTGTGTGCCACCAAAACCTTTAAATAAATAAGTCAGAAAAGCGTTACAAATGCTATCAGGATTTCTCAAGAATTCTAAAAGCCATTTAATCGCTACAATTATAAGCTCTGATTGGTTAACGCGCCGCTTCAGGGCCGTCAGCACCGTCAAAAGTTCAACTAGCTGAACTTCTGCGCTATTGGCTTTACGAGCTTTGAACCATGAAAAGCAGAAAAAGCTTGAAAAGTTGACGGAGCCAAAGCTCACAAAGTGCCACAGACCGTGACGCTCCTCCAACGGCCTCCGCCATAGACTTAACATGTAATCTTGACGTCGCTGACGCTGACAAAGCCTGCGGTGTGAATGAACCATAAGGCTCTGTCGGCCCCTCTGCCCCTAAAACACATGCGCAGCGGTGGGAACCCGAATCAGTCCTGCCGTAACACCGGAAAAGCCCAAACTGTCATTGCGAGCTGACAACGAAGCGCTAATGTTTAGGAGCGTTTTATAAAAATTGTACAGAAGCATGTGTAATCCAAAATCCACAAGGTAGAACCTGCTTATGTTGGCAGGACAACGGTGATAACAGGAAGCCCAGCGCGGCTGACTATGAAGAGGGACGCTTGCCTTGCTAAGCTAATTAGCGCGTTAGCTGCTAACGTTAACACCAACAATAGGCTGACTGAACATCCTCTTTTAACAAACCGGCTTTGAGTGTTCAGTCTGGGGCATTCATAGATCGATATAAATGTGCGGGTTTTTAATTTATCTTAGCCTTTGTCTCATGTCACCAGCGCCTGTATGGTGGCTGACAGCATAGCGCTGCTGCTGTCAACAAGACATCAAAGCATAGGTGAATGGTTGCGACAATTGTAGAGGAATGCACATAGATGGCTCATTTCTTTCTGTTTATGGCAGCATCCCAATACCTCACTGGTCTCATGGACACAAAAAACATGAAAAGGCTGAACAAAGTCAAAGTTTATCTATTAAATGGAAAATTATATCTGTAACATCAACAATAGTGACTGTGATTTTAATTCCCTTAGTATGTCATGTGTCAGCTGTAACATTGTAACACATGTCCTATGTGCTTCACAAATGTTGTGTATGAGACAGTCTCACTCTGCAGGTTTGGCAGAAGCAGCTGAAAAATGTTTTTACAAGGAGGGAGAGTAGGGGGCACCACATCACATTTGTGGTTATGGCACATGAATGGCTAGCACTGGCCCTGGATGAAACATTACATGGTGGGAAATGTGTATTTTATACCAGTTACCCACTTTTTCACCTCGTTCCCCTTTATTTCCTGGCAGACCCTGCAAAGTTAAACATACATGAGCATAACTGACAAATAACCAAATATAAAAACAGCTAGATTGCGTTTCTGTCGGCCCCTCAGTTCTTACAGTTGGTCCAACTGGTCCAGATGGACCCCTCTCTCCAACAGGCCCTGGGTATCCTGGAAGTCCTTGGAAACCCTGAACCACAGAAAATGCTTAATGTGAGCACCAGCAAATATTTGTCAAAAACAGAACAGAACAACTGTTGATATATGCATCAGGAGAGTGGTCAAAACCGTCCTCTGTGCTGGCAATGAAGTTGGAGGAAAAAATTAAAAACTCTCCAAATGACCCCAAAGAGGATGAAAATTTACACTGACAATTAGAAGTAAATAACTATGTTTTCCTGCATATAACACTCGGAAAAGTTGTTTATTGAAGAATGATAGTAAATACATTCACTAGGATTAACCAATCACTAGGAACAACCATGCATTCAAAATGTGATATTTTTGTTTTCTTGTTTTAAGGTAAAGTTTCTATTGTATTCTTACCCTGGCTCCAGTGATGCCAGGGGCACCGATGTCACCTTCCACACCTCTGATACCCTGGAAACATAGAGGAGAAAGAAAAAAAAACAGAGAGAGAGAGAGAGAGAGAGAGAGAGAGAGAGAGAGAGAGAGAGAGAGAGAGAGAGAGAGAGAGAGAGAAAGAAACTGACACAAGGCTCTGCTGACAAAGAACTTGTTCCCTCTCTCTGGGATCAAACAGCTCACCTTGGGCCCTGGGATCCCCTCTTCCCCCTTTGGACCTGGAGGTCCTGGTAAACCCTTTAGGGAAAAACAAGATGAAGAAGGTAAGGCATGGGAAATTTGAGTGTGTATGGAGTTGATGCTGTAAAATATTATTAAACTATTATTAAACTATTATTGTTATTTGACATCTAAAAAGGAGAAACAGATTCCTATCATACGATTTTAACTCACTTGCACTCCTGGCCGCCCAGGATCTCCTTTTTCTCCCCTTGCTCCTGGTGGACCCTGATTGGGAGGAAGATATTTAAATATTTTTCTTTCACTAAATTCTTAGAGATCAGTTTACTAGCAACAAACCCAGGTGAAAATGTAAAGCTATGACTCACCATTTTGCCTTGGACTGCTATGCCTCGGGG
This sequence comes from Apricaphanius iberus, assembly GCA_028564705.1. Lineage (NCBI taxonomy): Eukaryota > Metazoa > Chordata > Actinopteri > Cyprinodontiformes > Aphaniidae > Apricaphanius > Apricaphanius iberus. Next base: position 464,436 of record JAPXFQ010001564.1, read on the forward strand.
TCCAACACTGCCCACAGGTCCAAGACCCCCCACCAATCCAGACTTTCCTGGGGGACCCACCTCTCCCTGACAGAGTCAGCATAACAATGACAGTTAAATTTAGCTTAAAGGTCTTTTTCACTGAAAACCGTGAAAATCTTTTTATTCCCAATACAATCAATTACTCTGAGTTTCATAAGCATGCTGCATGTGAATATTTACTCCAAAATGAATTCCTTGCATCAGTTACACAACGAAAATAAACCAGAAAATGGCTAAGTCTAAAAGAGCCTGTATTTTGAACGTCATCTGGCTTGGGACTTCCCACAAGAAGGCTTCATTGTTTTGGCCAGGGAGAGTGCTGTAGTTACAAGATGCTAACAATTAGCAACTCTACAACAGGGCAGAACATGTTAGTACATTTAATATTATTATTTATTTTTTATCCTCAGAAGAGGAGCTGAAGAAGAAATTGTCGGAATTCGATTTTGGAATACCACCAGCAAAATAGGGTCAGTTATTTGGTCAGTCACTTTGAGCACAGTGATTTCATAACTATGGACCTCACAGTTCTGCTTTGCCTCGAAGCTGTTTTTAAAGCCAGGATCTGTACCAAAAGGCGTAACACCAGCTCCCAGGCTACTGCAAGCAAAAATGACAATGACATGTTTTACCTTAAACATACATGGAAACGCTGAATGTCACATGCACCCATCCATCTCTGGGTTGGATGTGACCACAAAACTTTGTGTAGAATCCTTGCTAAAACCGTACGTAAGCTCAACAACAACACAAAAAAAGTTATTCCAAGTAAGTTTGAGATCTACTTTGAGTATGAACAACTGCACACAATTTCCCTTTATAAACCACACTCTCCCAAGAAATGTGCTGAGGTAATTTTGAAGTATATCCTGCCTCCTACAGACCCACTTTCTACCATAACAGTCAATCCAAAGTGCCTGGTGAATATCAGAATCTTCTGGAGCCTTCTTTACCTTCAAAACAACTGTCTCTTCCTGCCGACGCTGAACCACAAGCACAGCATTTTCACATCAAAACATCAGAAACAGGTTCACTGTGACAAAAAATTTTTCTGGGAACAGAGAGATTCTAGCTCTGCTACCTTCTGTACTCACTGATTATCCGGACATGAAAACTGTTGGATGTAATGTAATGATATTGCTGATGGTACCACTTAGATTTTAAAGTCTGATTTTAAAAGTCTTTTAATGGCTCCTAAAAATTCTGCAAAAAATATAGTTGTCTCTGGACCCCTTGCTCCATTTAAAAGAGGCATCAACAATTTCAGCCACACTCTCACTCTCAGCACCTGGCTCCAAATGGTGTGTCCCATTTTTAATGGAATTTTTAATAATAATTTTAACTTATTTTGGAACCAACCCTCTCTACTCAAGGATACATTGGTCAGTCAGATCTTAACAAATAACCTATTTTATGCTATTCACAATTTCTCATTTCAATAACTGGGACATCATCCCAGCCATTCTGTAGACAACATTTCTGCCACAATCCACAATTCTGAGCCACAACCATGATTACTGGACCAAACACAGACCCAGATCTCAATCTTGTAGGAGTGATAATCGCACAATAAGCCATTTCTATATTGCGATGTGCGCAATGCATTCTGGGGTTTTGGACCCCAAACAGGCAGAAGCAAGCATGCATATAGATAGGGAAAGCTGCAAAAGTGATTATTTTGAATGGTGGAAAGTTGACGAACTTAAAACATATATTCGCCATAGAGGGCTGTCTGTGTCTGTGAAGCATAAGAAAGAACTATGTGCACCAGTGTGTGCAGCTACACAGTGCAGAAACTACTGATTGTTTTTGACGAAAGAAGAGGAAAGTGGCGTATTTCAGACTGATTATACCGGGCTTGTTGTCATTACACGGTGTGACAATCCCGAACCCAAAAACGCTGTTAGATGGCTGGGAAGAAGGTAATGTTGTCATGCAGAAGTGGTCTCAGCTACTTTTCATCCCAAAGCTCATGGAGTCAAGATGTGCCGCATCATTCTACCGGGTATTTCTTGCTTCTTATATATCTGCGCCATGGCTAGCAGTTAGCACATAGCTTATTAGCTTCTGTCGTGGTTTTAAACTCTTACAATTTGTATTTTTTGAATGGGATACTTGTTAGAAGCAGTAAGAGCCCAGATAAGGCTGTTATGCCCTAAAACATTAATCCTTCAGTTCAACGTGCAGCAGTAGGCAATGCGAAGCCTATGGGCTACATCCGCGCACTAACTCCTACAAGTCACGCTGCTTCTATTGAGGGAAGTGAGCGGTAGAGAAGTCTTTAGGAGTTAGTACGCGGACGTAGTGCTCCTCGTATTATTACAATATAGTACCCCTTTTTATCCGCTGAGAAAATCGACATGTTACATTTCTGTGTTACTATACTTTGTAGTGTAACACTTCACGTAACTGTATTTAAATAGGGAAAACGTGGAAGAGTTTGGTAGGTTCTGACGGGAGGTGATTTGGAGCTATACAGTATGTGGAAGAGGCTGCGTTTGTGCTCCGTTTACACGACAGAGCGCACAGACAAAGACCAGACAGGTACATATCAACTAGTCTAAGGTAAAGTAAGAACATATGTCAGTATGTAAAAATTGTGAACTCTTCCTTTAAGGCGCCTCTGCCATTCCGATGAAGACTATATGGAAAAGAGTTTGGAAATGAAACAACGTTTTCAAGACACAGGCTATTCTAATCAGTGTATTGAGGAAGCATATATTTCTGCACTATCCAAACCCAGATCTGAACTTCTGAAAAAAAAGTACAAAGACAAACCCCACTCTGTAACATGTATCACTACTTTTAACCCCCCAGGCATACATAATTAAGCAAACTATTTTAAAACATTGCAACATCCTGGCCGGGGATCCAGTCCTTAAAGGTGTTTTCCAACACCCACCTCTTTTTGTTTACAAAAGGGGACCAAATCTACGGGACAAAGTGGTGAAAGCTAACATTCAGCCCCCCAAAAACAGTTAATTCTTGCTCCTTTGCAGCAAGGAAACTATCCCTGTGGAAACTGTGCTCGGTGTCATAACACTGTGAAAACATTTGAGTTCCGATATCCTAGAACAGGAAAAAGATTCTTTAAGGGCACTATTACTTGTAACTCAAAGAATGTATTTGTTAAAATGCCCATGTGGTAAAGTCTATATTGGTAAAACAACAATGCCATTCAAACAGAGGAACAGTGAACATAAGAGTTCACTTAGAAGAAAAGATTAGAATTTTCCAGTAGCACGCCATTTTAATGACTTTTCACATCCTGTGTCTTCACTCAGATTCCAGGGGATTGAATATTTTTCATTATTCAATTATTATTAGGAGGCAACATAGATAAAAAACTCTGCCAAAGGGAACTGTTCTGGATTTACACTCTGAATACACTTCAACCACTAGGTTTAAATTAGGATTTTGATATGTCTGTGTTTCTCTAAAGTAAGCATATATGTATTGCTGTATTCTTTTATAAACTTCATGGCCTTGCTTATGATGTCTTTTTTAGCTTGATGTTTGCAATTCATAAATCTCTCTTCATTTGAGCTGATTTTGAATGCTTATAATGTGAAGTGTACTATGTTTTCAATTACTGGGACTCTATTTCCCATGATGCTCTGCTGTAGAGTCACACAGTGTTTTTCGACATTAACTGTCCTCTTTAACTTAGGACTGTTTATATGAACCTGTAACAATTCCTGATGAAGGTCTCTGACCGAAAGCTTGATAAATAAAGCTCTCACAATCGCAGATTGAAGTGTGCGGATTCTGCTCTTTTTGAATTCAACTTTTGATCCAGCACCTCACCCTGATGAGCGGTGACTCCTTCTACTCTTGTTTGTCATTTATAAAATTACGTTGAAAGTGGTGGAGCAAAGTTGAGACGTGGGCAACTGTGGCTCAGTGGTAGAGTAGTTGTCTTTTAATTGGAGGGTCATAGGTTTGATTCCAGCTTCCTCCAGTCAACAGTCTTACTGAGCCATGTTGGCTAATGTTGTATGAATGTCAGTGTGAATGGGTGAATGTGGCTTCAATGTAAAGCGCTTTAAGTGGTCAGTATGACTAGAAAAGCAATATATCAGTTCAGTCCATTTTCATACCTTTCATAAGTGGTAAAAAAGACGCTAAAATATCAGGTGCAAATACCTTGAGTTTTAGTAAATCACACTGTGCCTTGAACGGCTACTTATTTGCGTGTTTTGCTTCCGATATTTGGCGTGATCAAACCGAAACACCAATATTGCATTTTCAGCATGGGTAAAGCGCTAAATTGATTGTTTGCCTCTTGCTCCGGGTTCCACAGTGCCAATGTTCTCTGCGCCATGTTAGTAAATCAGCTAGATTTACTAACATGTTACCAAATTACATCCATCACTGGGGCGAACGATCCATAAAATAGAATCAATCCTCCAAAGGGTATCGATTTCTAATTCAGCTAATGATTTAATGAAACATTACTTCATCCCAAATTTTTTTTTGATATTTACTTCTACTTTGGATTGTGAAATGTTGTTTGAACACAACTAAAAGGTCCTAATTAGTCTTAAACTAATTACAATTAGTTTTAGAATAAATTAGCTTCAACTGCAAACTATTTAATACAAGCCTTGGTCTTTAAACATACATAATCATACTAAGCTCTGACATAATGATGCATTTATTGGTTATTGTTTGTAGTTCTTTGGATATATTTCAATTTTTACTCTTTTGATAGTTTTTTTATTCATTCTCATTTTACATATTACTTTAGTTGTGTATTACGAGCTTAGTAAGTTTGGTTTTTGAAGCATTTTGACTGGATAGTTGAATTATTTTTGTTAATAAACTCTTATATTTTGGAAAGACGTTTGTTATCCTTCCACCTACGAATGTAGTAAATGGCTGTTTAAAGAAATTCAAGAACTAATTCTTCCATCTATTGTTTAACTATCTCAAGCTTATGAGGTAGGTAGACAGGAACACTAACTGTCTGAGACTGAACTACGGGTATAATTTTCCTGGATCCCAGTATGGTGCCGCAAAGTCAGTAAATCTGACATTAAATTATTATTCTTAATAAATGTCAATGGCAATTATTCCTAATTATTCATATCCAACAACAACAACATGCCTTACATCTGCCAAACTTAAGTAAAAAAAAAAGAAAAAAAAAAGAAATTGCATCCTATTCATTATTACCACAGTCACAACCCTTCTTGATACAGGAGTATTAACAATCTCAGAAATGTTATCACAAGGAAATCCCTGCCTATCAGACCATCATCTTCTGCAATTTTTAACATGAAACTTAAAATGTTCCTCTCTTTTAACCAAATATTTTATATTAATGGTTTAATTTTTGTGATATTATTGACTGTCTCCTTTTTAACTGAATCCTGGCTTGATGATGACACGCCTGTATTACCAAGGCCCCCCTGGCCATTTTTTTTTTTTAAATCAGGGAAGGTAAAAAGGTGGCAAAACTGCTTTAAATGCTTAAAATTTTGAGAAAGAAATTTCCACAAAATAGCTACAACACGTCGGATAATTATGCCTTTGTTTTTTTAGCACCCCCCTTTTTTGTGTTACAGTTTACAGACCACCTACGCCTCTTTCCTGCAGTTTTAATTCACATACAAACGTTTTTAAATCTGTTAAACTATATGGATTTTAAACATGACATACAATTGACTCAAAACAGAGCACACTCCCTGGACCAGGACATATCATATAGCCTTTCCCATTGTGTGTCCTCTGTTATTTATCAGGCTTTATCATTGTGGGACAATAAAAGGATAATTCTATTCTATTCTAATTTGCTTTCAATGTGTATTGAATGTTAAATTTAAAACACTTTTTGCTGATTTTAATATGAAAAGTACTCTAAAAATAAAATGTTATTGATTGATTTGGCATAGACTTAAGCCGGCTGATATGCAAAAAATTCGGGAAAACTCTGCAACCAGGAGGCGGAAAAAGTACATTTCTTTGAGACTGAAATCGAGGTTTTCATGGGTAACGTAGCGGCATGGAAGGAGTTCTTATGATTTGCACATCATTATTTCAATGAAATTTCCTACACTTAGGAACCTTTAAGGACCATTGGACAAGATGTGTACTGTCCATTGGCAGCTTACAAACCAGATGAGAAGAAAAAACAAAACTGACTGATAGAACCACTTAATAAAACCAGCCATTTCAATGCCAAGAATGATGTCAGCTGACCTTTTGGCCTTGCTCTCCCCTTTCACCTTTCTCCCCACGAGGACCGGGTCTCCCCTGTGGGAAAATATAGAAGTGGAAGTTAAACATTTTAATAATTATTATTTAATAACAAAAACATTATAGTAACATAAAAAATACATACAATTGGTCCAGAGGGACCAGGAGCTCCTGGAATGTCAGATGAACAAGTGCATGTATTTGGTGGAACAGGACAGCTCTCCTCATCCCTCTGAGACATATTGGATAAAGGTTTTAGGTTACGTGGTGAAATGGGCATATGTGTGTGCCCCCCCCAAAAAACAAACAAACAAACAAACAAACAAAAAAAACAAAACAATATATATATATATATATATATATATATATATATATATATATATATATATATATATATATAATACTATATAATCCTATAGACTTGTCTTTCCTAACCTTGGTCCTCAAGGTGCACTGCCCTGCACTCAGTTTTATTTAACTAAAAGCCCATTAATCATGCATCAAATGAAATCAGGTGTGCTGAAGAAGGAAAACATCTAAAACATGCAGGGCAGTGTGCTTTAAGCAGCACGGTTGGAAAATACTTGCAAGTCTTGAGCTTATCTGATGTTGAAATAAATATTTACACCAACATAAAAAAAAGCTGGCTAAAGACGGCAGCACCACTGACCACTCCAGGTAGGTCACAGCAGGTATCCACTGAAGCCCACGTGGTGTTACAGACAATCTCAAAGGACTGCAGCTGAAACTGGAAACAGCAGAACAAATAAAAACCAACATTGTATGCAACTTCATTCTATGACTCCCATCGGGTTGGTTTGAAGGACCAACAGATTCTTCTGTTCATTGACAAACAGATTCTGCATTACTCTAAGACAGGAAGAAAAAGTACCGGGGCAGAGCCGCTTTTGGGTCCTCTGGTTTTTACCAGTTTTCCCAGCATCTCGAATCCATCAGTTGGCAGGTTTCCCAGAGGACGTGCTGGCCTTTCACCAACAGGTTGACAGTCCACTGACAGGGAGACGCTCACCTGGCTAACAGACAGATGAACCTGCCAGAAGCAAGTAAAATATATGTTATTAATAATGATGAAAATTACATCCAAGTTACATTAATCTTTTTTTTTTCAACTGTATTAGTTCAGCATATAAAATTAAACAAGCAATGAGTTTTAAAGTAAGAAACCTTTCTTTTGTAACTTCAGCATAGTTTAAATAATTTGATAAGTAGGGGCAACTGTTGCTTTGGGGGTGGGTAGTTCATCATCTTGTAACCGGAGGTTTGACGGTACGAACCCCAGCTCTGTCTTTCTCAGGCCACGTCCACACTAAGCCGGATAATGCCTTGAAAGTATAATTATTTAGTCTACACCCCCCTATCGTCCACACTAACCCGGCGTCGTTTAAGGTTTGTGGCAGCATAACTATTAGCTGGGTAAGAGAGCCGTGTAAATCTTAATTCAACGGCTAAACGAGCCAGTGTGGACAGCTTCCCCGGATAATGAAAGAAAGTGGCGTCAATGAATGCTGCGTCAATAACAATACGACACTACAGACAAAGACAACAGCGAAGATTAATAAAACGATCTCGTCGTCTGTCCACACCAAAAACTCTCTTCTTCTGAGCAGCTATTGTTCTCTTCGGTTAACGGGACAAGCAGATATGTACTGAGCTGTAGGGCTTCTTGTATATTATGTAGGCGCTGGTGTCACGTAAATTATATGCGTGTTTCTTGCGTCTTTTCGCGCATGCCCAGTATTTGCACAGGTCGGTATGGGATTGCGCAATCATGGGACCTTAAACGGACCTTAAACGGGGTGTAAATGCTCGTGTTGAGTGGATAACATTAGGCGTCTAACTCCCCGTATAACCTTAACGGCTTAGTGTGGACGTAGCCTCAGTCATTGTATCCTTGGGCAAGACACTTCACCTACCGCCTACTACTGTTGTTTGCCAGAGGGGCCTATAGCGCAAAATGGCAGCTTTGCTTCTGTCAGTCAGTTCCAGGGCAGCAGTTGTAGCTTGCTTCCACCAGTGTGTGAGTGTGAGAATGAATGAATAGTGGCATTGTAAATCGCTTTGAGTGTCTTAAAAAGAGCTATATAAATGCAATCCATTTTTATTATTAAATGAGATTGATGAGGAAAACAAATATTACACTCAGCTTATTATGGCTCTTTAAATAGTGAAAAAGATCATAAGCTGTTGTAAGTGAAGCAAAATCCAGAGCATTATGTCTAAAAATGTTTGGCTTGCATTCCTCTTGTTTGTAAAATAACTAGCTCCAAAGAGGAATATTGCTGCTCAAAAAAGTGAACATTAAATCACCCTTAAAGACAAGCCTAGTGGACTTTATCTCACCTTGTGTAAACTTCCATAGAAAATCTTATGGACCTGTGGCTGATCAAAGGTGAGCTCCTGTACCTCTCCCCTGTAGTCCAGACTGAAGTACATCAGATGTCTGCTAGAAGCTGTAAAAAACAAACCATGCTCTTTTTGTCATTCAAAAGCTTGTTGTATTTCTATATACAGTCATGTCCCAATATAAAATATACCCATTATAAAAACTGTGGACTATTAAGTGTAGCTACTTACAACAGCATGTGGCAAATAAGTAGGCATGCTTCCAATGCCTACTTATTTGCCTCTCAGTATTTTGTGTCTTCTGCCAGAAACGGTCAGATTGCATATTCAGCATGGGAAATAGTGCTAAATGATGTCTTTCTCTGGGTTTAACAAGCGCAATGCACTCAGCACCATATTAGTAAATCAGCTACATCCTGTTTTTGTGACTCTGCGGTTTGTGGCAGTTTTAAAGGATGTTGTGACACTTCTCAATAAAAGGTTTGCAAACTGTACTATGGAAAGTGGATGGTCCGGCTTATTTGTGAAGCAGGTTGTCGCTGCCTCCATGCTTACTGATACCAGCCAAAGCAGTCAGTACACTTACATGCACATCTAAATTGAGCTTTTGGCATAAATCAGACCAATGTCTTAGCCAGAGTTGAGTCGAGGTCGATTCCCAGTTTATATATCACTCGTAAAATCGAATTATTAAATTAGAGACGCTGGATGGCAACATGAATGCTTTCGTGCTGAAATTCTCCCCTTGGACTCGAGTCACACAGATGTAAACAAATACTAAAGTCAGTGAGGCAGACAGAATAAAGCAGGATGTGCACAATGAGCGCAGAGATGTACAACAACGCTGCAGCGTGCCAAGGTTTCTAAAAGCTCGGCTAGTGGTGATGGGCATATACATGCAGAGAAATTCAATTTGCCAATCGCATTATCAGGGTAGCTTTTTAAAGTCCAGTTCGGTTTGACTTAAGTCAAAGTAAGGTGTATACATGCATTTCAAATGTCTGATTTCAGTCGAAATACGCCAATAATTTCAAATTTCTCTTGCTGCATGTAACGCATGTGTCTCCAATAATGCTGGCCCCAATGGTCAGCTCTGAGGAGATCTGTGAGGCCCTGGTAGATTTGGCCTTGGTGTGAGCTTTAATATCAAACTGTATTCAGTTTGATATTGAAATATCTTTTCCTTTATTCCTGACAGGAACCTCTCCACTGCCCGACCGCATTTACTGCCCAGGGAGTGTTCTTTTTTATTGGTTATCCCTGAGCTGACCAAATTATACTGATTTAATTTGTTCAAAGAAGTGAAATAAGTATTTCCACATACAGTATGTGAATGACAGCAAATTAAACAATTCTTTGCCACATTTTCTGTGTAATGCAGGAATATAACTGCTGCGTACTGTAGTGGGGGGACACATGAAGTAGAGGAACAGCTGAAAACAGAGGGCAAAAACTATCTTTGTTCCAATGAGTTTGCATTAACTATGATGATTTTGAAAAAGTCTGTTCATCTGTTCATATGCCCAACTCATGTTTCACCTCGATCTCTGTGTCACTGAAATTCCTTTTTTTGCTCTCTGGGCAATTTTTTTGATGGAGTGCAAGGATTTTATAGACGTGTAGAGGATATTGTGTTACCAAATTTGTTTAATTAAAGGTGTTTCTGTCTGCAAATAACTGAATGGGCACAAGCACTGAGGTATGCACATGTGGGATATATCAACAGGTGATCCCGGAAGAACATGTGTATGACTGGCCACTGCATATTTGATAAATCTGCCTTTTGATTGTTCGTACGAGCATTCTAAATTTCATTTGTTGGATAGAATATAAGACAATTTCTAAAAATGTTTGATAAATGGGGGCCCAGAACCCTACCCCACAAAACAAATGGATTGAAATGGATTAGGGCAGAGACAATGAGCCAGGCCTTTACGGAGAGCTAGTACTCAAAATTAAATGCATAACTAGAAACCTTTAATATATAAATGTCTACATGAATAAATAATAGACAAATATATAATGTGACAATGAAATTGTGTAAAAACGGAATTCATATTAAATTCTAAGCTCTTTATTATTAGTTTCTGTTTTATTTTTTCTTTAAAAATGCATTTATTAATATAAAAAATGGTTTAATTGTCCAAAAACATTTTTATAATTTCATTCTTCAATTATTTAATTTCATTTGTTTTTATTCTAAAATGTCTTTTTCACAAAATCAGCTTTTATTTCAAAGGGGGCGTTCTCCCAATGGCTTATATATTTCAAAAGGCCATTTATCAACTGAACAAGATCATCAGCCAATCAGGGTAAGTGGGTGCAATCTGCTTGCTCATTAGCTGGTGCTTCAACATCTGTCTTCATCGAGGAGGAGAAGGGCGAGGAAAGGCTGAAGTCGTTTAATACTTTTTTTGAATTTAATACCTGTTGGATTTTCTGTATGGCTTTACCCAGATGCTCATAATGTTGGCAGAATATTTACCTACTTTTTAATGGGGCTGTCTAAATAAAATCGGCTGACGCTGCATCAGTGTTACGGGAGTAAAGTTGTCAAGGACACCATGCCTATGTCGAAAGAAGCATTGGTCTGAGTTTAGATACAATCAATAAAAGGATTAATAAATAACACAGACATTGTTAAAATAACTCTCCTTTTAACTGACTGTTTGTATCTAACTACCAACTAGGGCTTCTTCCCCCATACTCCTGCGATGTGTGCTGGGTGACACAGATAACAGCAGCAATAGAGCTCAGAGAGTTGACGTCAAATCACCCAGCATTCCACAGGTCAAATCGAATCAGCGCCACAGTGGCAGGCAGCCCCAAGTATTTATATTATAATTATAGTTATATGCTGCTAACTCAAACCTAGAAACAGTAAAATATGGTGGATACTTGCTGTGCTCCAGGATACCATAACAGATGTGGATGAGATAAAGGAAGAGAGTTTAACAAGATTCCTAAAGATCCAGAATGCAGTAAATGTTGGATTATTGCATTGAAACGCGCTAGTAATCAGCTAAAATGAAGCTGTGGGACCCTTGCGATGAAAGGATTCTGCTTATGTGGAGACCACTTCCTATCAGGTACATAAACCAACGTTTCCTCAACTTAATATGGTTTTACATGCTGTTATTAAATGTCTTAGCAGACGTCCTACAGTTATCTTCATTTTCTTTCTTGTTGCTCACGTAGCAACTAGTAAACACCAAGTAAAACTTTGTAGAGTCATAATCTTTGTGATGTCTGCATGCTGCCATTTATGAGAGTAACAGACTATGGTGTAATTTATTTTTTTGAAGCAATGATTGATTAATAGTCTGATATTGACAGACATAACATAGCTACCCATAGCTTTATGGAAGCTAAAACGAGCGTACTTACGCACAGATCCGTGCCTATGTCGTGCGTACGAACAATTCTATGCATTGTGTGGCATTTATCAATTTGTACTTGTGCGTACAAATGTTCCTAAATATAAGTACAGTTCTGACTGTTCGTACGCCCATATCTACTATTAGAACGGAGGAACTGCAACACTAAAACAGTTTTACGTTGACTGAATTTTTCTCTCAGCAGTTTATCGCCTCCACCAAGCAGCTCATGTTGTATGTCTGTGTTATAACAAAAAAACATAAAATTTATGCACGGATTAGCAAAAAACTTTCAGGACATGTTTGCCAAGAAATAAATAATTTAATTTTGGGTTGATCTTGCATGGCGATCCTGTCACTGCCATTGTTAATCTGCGCTCTGTGGCCAAAGACCCCCCCTCCCGTTTATTTGTCTATTTATTACACCAAGCGCTTCAGATTAATGGGATTTTGTCACACCTTTAATTAAAAGGTTTGCAATCTGCACTTTGACAACTGAATGCTCCAGCTTATTAGTGAAGCAGAAAGTCCTTTTTTCCTTTGTACTGATGGCAGCACAAGCGGTGTCTCCAATTATGTATGGCAACAAAAGAGTCAAATATGATGATCGGAACACCCTTTGTATTAGACCTGGTCCAGCTGTGTACTGAGAGACGCTTTACTGTATTCAGTTTAATATCAAACCATTTTTTTCCCTTAACAGGAACATCTACCCTGTCCCGACCGCATTTACCTCCTGTCACCTTTGTCCCAGGCAGAGTTATCTTTTTTATTAGTTTCCCCTGAGCTAATAGAATCAAACAGCAATGTTAATTGAATTTTTTTTTAATTATTTGAAATGTTCAAAGACGTTAACAATTTCCACATAAGTTAATATTAGCGAATGAAATTATTCGCCACTTTTTTTATGTCTACTCTGCAGCAGGAATATACCGGCTGTGTGCTGGGTGGAATTAAGCAGAGAAACCGCTGATAGCAAAATCTATCGGTGGTGAAACTAATTTGTATTAATTGCCATTTTACTAGGTCTGCACATCATGAATACCTTTTTATTGCCCAACCTATGTTTCATCTTGATCTCTGTCACTGAAATTCCTTTTTTCGCTCTCTTGGAAATGATCTTTTTTTTTTATGAGAGAGGTGGACATGCGGCAAAAGGACACGTGGGACGGGACTCGAACCAGGTGCCACCGTGTTGAGGACGAAAGTCTTGGTACATGGGGCCACCGTGTTGAGGACGAAAGTCTTGGTACATGGGGCGCCCGCTCTAACCACTGCGCCACGCAACACTCTGGAAATTATTTTAAGTTGATGTGTTCCTACCAAATATGGTTGATTCAGGGTTTTTCTGTGTGCAAATGACTGTGAAGGGGCACAAGGAACTGTGTATGCACAAGTGGGATTTATAAACACATAATTGAGGAGGAGCCTGCGTACGAGTGGCCACCACACATTTCACAAATCAGACTTTTCACTGTTAGTATGAACAGTCTAAATTTCATTCGTAGGATAGAATATAGGAAAGTTTCTACGAACATTTGATAAATGAGGGCCCAGATCTGGATCTCGATAACAAACCCTGATTGTCTCCATCTATATCCCTCCAGGCTTTTTTATGCTTTAAGCAATGCTCCGGAGTAGGACCAAGGAAAATTAATCAGGAAATAGTATGTCTGGGTATCTCAGCTCCGGTTAAAGGTTCGCTCCGAAAGCTTATAAAGTTTATTAAAGAGTACAGAGTGAGCACGGCTATTCAGGAAGATCAATGTTGAAGCACCAGCCAATGAGCATGCAGATCGCACCCACCAACCCTGATCAGCTGATGATCTTATTCAGCTGATAAAAGACCTTTTGAAATATTTAACCCATTGGGAAAAACACCATTATAGAATGAAAGCTGATTTTGTGAAAAAGACGTTATGGAATAAAACGTAATGGGAAAAAAAAGAAATATATATATCTATTTTAAATTTTTTTACAATTAAATGTTTTATATTTATAGATGCATTTTTAAAGAACAAAAAAATCATAATAATGATCTTAAAATTTCTGATTAATTCAGTTTTTTCACAATTTCATTGTTATTATGTTATTACTCAGACATTTACACATAAGATTCTATTTATTTATTTTTTAAATTTGAGTACTTTGGCTCTTCATAGGCCTTCTCATCCAACATCTATGTCTGACCTCATGAAACCTACCTCTGCATAAAGTAGTCATTAATTCTCAGAAACACTCCTAAACTTTCTAGATCATAATATATAGACCCTATAGGACGCAACTGAACTTCATGTGTTAGTGAAGTCAATTGGCCCAGTACTTCTGTAGACAGTGTTAGTCTCCACCTTAATTTGAAAGAAGTCATACCAAAACATAGAGCAAAAGTGATATTAGCCTTCAACTTTTGCTCCACTGAAAAAAACATCGGCAGCGGGAGCAAGATATAAGTTTGTTTAGGAAATATCTGACTGCTGTTTATTTTGAGTCAAAGCTGTAAAGCCTTGGAATAAATGCTATTGGTTTCAATTAAGCACTTTTATACTGGTATGAGAAAGCATCAGTGACAAAATGATCCTTCTTATTTCTATTAGTTATTTTTTTTAATGAACTCAAGGTCAAAAGTTGAGTTGGTGGCCAAACCAGCTTTTCTTGATATCTTTAAGGACAATTAGGAGGAACAGAATGGAAATGCTTAATGTAACCTAAATGAAAGGCTTATATTTTTCACAAACAGGCCTATTTGACCTATTTTAGGACCATGGACCTAAGATAACTGACCTGGTGGTTCCTCCCTGTCAGTGGTAAAGTAGCCTGGTTTCAGACAGACTAAAATCCTATTCATCTGTTGACATTCAAACGTTGATGCAATGACTCTGATCTCTGAAGGAATAGAGAAAGAGCCCCCTTTTTAGAAGATAGAGATCGGCAGAAGCATTACTCACGGTCAATCACTACGCCCATCTTTGGCTGGAAGTCATTGTCAGTGATTTGCCAGAGAGCAAAGGCCTCCTTCAGTGTATCCGGCAGCAGGCGAAAAGTGATGCTGATGGCGTGCTCTGGAGCTAAACCTGCAGGATGAATAAACCTGAAAACAAAGAAGCCAAAGCATAGTGTTACTAGGAAGTTTTTCTCTTGCGTTTGTATACTTTTTTGCTAAAACGTGAGAACGAGAAAATTTAGTAGAGGGATTTTGATAAAAGGATTTGCTTTTGTGAAAATAGTACTATTTGCTAGAGCACCAGAATAGGATTGGTCACCAACACATTAACCAGAGAATACACCATTGAGCAAATTTTAGAAAATAAAATAAACTATCATACAAACACAAAACAAAAGTTACTGTAAGGCTAGACTACAAAAAGCAAACCTTTCATGCTTTGTGCTAAGCAAAAATACATTAAAGAAGACATGGTAGAAAGTTTGCTTTAAAAAAAGTCTAAAAAAAGTCTCACTTTGTGCTCTGTGTCAGCTGCATGTCTCTGTACAAGGTATAGGTAGGGAGAGTGTTAAAGACAAAAGGCTCGGCTGCCACGCCCTCCACTGATGAGTGGGCTCTCGGCGTTAGACCAAATGCTTCCATCATGTTAAAACCTGAACCAACACACAAATAAAGCCATGATACTATCAATGAGATGTGTACACTTCTGTTGTTTTTATACGAAACAGTTTGTGAAGACAGTCAGCCTCACCTTTAACAATTCTGTTCTGGATGGTGACTTCTGGACAAACTGGAACACAAGAGGGCAGTGTTGAGACACATTACAGCAGTGGTTCTCAACTTTTCCTATAGTACCCCTTTACTCTGCGTCCAAGACAAGCCAAGAGATCCCCAACCCAAACTCTACCACTACCTACATATACCCAGTAAAGTTATTAATTACAAACTTTTATTTGCAAAACTAAACAGCAATTGTAGTTTTTTGTTCTTATTTTTCTCATTTTACATTGTAGGTTATATAGACAATTTTCTCTCTTTGTCTTTTGGATTTTATGAATGTAATATTTGCAAATGTCATTTTGGTAACATTAGCACAGACAAATTTGTATGGACTCCCTGGGCCGGAAGAGTTTTTATAATGGCTTTGAAGAATCAAAGGCCCAGCTTTGATGAAAGAAAGTACATTAATTCTCCTGGAACTGAAGCTTTTATAAATATATTTGGGAATAATTGATTCAGGCTCAGTTGCATCACACTTATATTTAATCCCTCTTCTCTCAGAATAGTTATATACCAGTGGGTTGTGCACCCAGTGTTTCTAAAATTATGTAAATTAAAATTGACATAAACCTTGATAAAAGAACAGTTCAAATGAAAAGCCTTAAATTATATCGACATTATTCTATGTGATGAGAACTGTTCTGACAGCACTGTAATTGACAGTTGTCTTGTTTTGTTGAGGCAAACTTCTGAATTCTCCTTGTACTGTAAAAGAATACAAGGCAGCACACTAAAAATGTGAAAGAAATTCGGAGTCACTCTAAAAACAACCGCAGTTAAAAAGAAAGAGATTCACCTTCGTTTGGAACAGTGTATATCCGGGGAGTGATAGGAATTCTGGCTGGAGCTGGAGCTGAGAAAAGAACAAGCAAAAGAGCATTCATCACTACTGGAATAACTACTTTACACTTTAATTTATTACTTGAGTAAGTTTATTTCATTTATTTATTTTTAAAATCCAATTTATCTTTTTTACAGATAGTGTGACAAAAGCAGGTTACTGGGCCGTAAGAAAACAAAATCAACCAACTGGATTCTTAAGATTGAGTATATTGCCCCTTTTCCACTGGGGTTGGTTCAGCCTGGCCCAAAATGACCTATGTTTCCATTGCCATCTTAGGAATGCGGAAGTGGGCGAGGACATGGGCGGGCTCAGCGTAGCAAAGTTCCAGTAAAAATCAAGTTCAATAAATACTTTTCTTGGACACCTGTGCACACCTTTCACTGTTTTGACCAAGACTGCTGAAAAGGGCTTCATCATGAATTTAGATTCAGTGTTCCATTAAAGACTGAAAAGTTGTGCATAGTAATGTCAAGACATAAAAACATTTTGATATTAGTTAATTAAAATATGTAAATAAATCCCCGCCTCTCGCCCGTTGACAGCTGGAGATAGGCACCAGCCCCCCCGCGACCCCTGGAGGACTAAGCGGTTCAGAAAATGGATGGATGGATGTAAATAAATACTGAAATTAATCCAGACCTAATAGTTACTGAGAAAAGCCCTCATCTTGAAGTATTTTATTTTAAATTCATTACATTATTGTGGCAGAACAAATATATCACAAAAATAATGGCTGAATTTACAACAGACAGCCAATCGATGCCCACTTTAGGGTATGGTGAACCTCAAACATCTCAAGTACCAGAAGCCCAAAGCAGAAAAAAAAAATTATTTAAAGAAAAAAGGCATAAAGAAACAGTAAAATTAAATATCAAAATTTTGATTAATACATAGCACACCAAATATGGCTGTAATTAAACGCAATTACAGCTATAATTTGACACCCCTAGTTTTGGATGTGCAGAATACCTCAATCTCTGCCATGTTTGTTTCAGAAGAACCATGCAAATCTACGTTTCAAGTCCTGCTACAGATTCTCAGTTGGATTTATATCCAGACTTTGACAACACTATTCAGACATTTTGACATGCTTTGATCTAATCAATTTTTTTTATAGCTCTCACTGTATGTTTAAGGGCTGCCGTCCAGCTGGAAGGTAAAACCTCCCCCTGTCTCAAGTTTTTTCAGTCTCTAACAAGCTTGCATCTAGGATTGAAGTCTGGTTGTATTGTGACAGCACGTTAAAAGGTTAAAGTGCTGTGAATACTTTTAAAAGGCACTGGGATGCCCACCTGTAGGATGGAGAATGGAGACGGCAGCACCCTCAGCAGAGCCTAGAAGTGAGTGCACACTGATGCGATACAGAGTTTCAGATTCCAGGCCGTCGAAGCAATGACTGCTGATGGATTCATCCACAGTTTCCTGTTTTGTTTGCTTGTCTAAACACAGGGTCAGAACAGACACAGATTTTCACATCACTCAATGAGTTTTCGAAACATGCTGATAACTTGCAGAAATATTTTAGGGGATTACCCTTAACTGACTGTATGGCAACACGGTATCCATCCACTGCAGAAACGGGTTTCCAAGACAAACAGATACTGGAGTGGTCTGACCTGATCA
Organism: Apricaphanius iberus; assembly: GCA_028564705.1. Taxonomy (NCBI): domain Eukaryota; kingdom Metazoa; phylum Chordata; class Actinopteri; order Cyprinodontiformes; family Aphaniidae; genus Apricaphanius; species Apricaphanius iberus. The sequence goes on from JAPXFQ010001564.1 coordinate 482,587, forward strand.
CGCTTATGCTGCTCACACGTAGACTGGCTGCAAGGACGAACGCAAATATAATAATCAGTAGCGGGAATAGAAAAAAAATCAGGGATGAACTAGAAAACTAGATGAAACCCGAAAAAACTTTTATAGTTTTCACATTTTAGTGTGTTTGTCTTTCAGTTCGTGAAAACTGATGTAATCTACTGTTTTATATCCCCTGCCTGAAGGGGCTGTGTGAGGTTTGATAGTTTTGTACTCGCAATTGCCCCCTGAGGCCTAACGAGTAACTGTAGCCTCAAGGGTAATCTCGTGCAGGAAAGCGCGCTGTATAAGCACGAACGATCCGAATCAAAAGCTGAGTCAGTCCCATCCCAGACAATTTATTGATTTGCAGGCATGACTTCAACTGAGGGAAGGATGTTTTGTAAGCTATTCAGACTAAATCAATTTGAGTGTTTATTTTCTACCTCTCTCTCCACAGCTTCAGTATTTCTGGATAGGCTAAATCTGAACGTGAGGCCAAAAGTGAGGCCAATGCGGAAGTGAATTAAATCTGCAGTTCCCCCCATATCCGCTGGTCTAAGATTACCAGTCAGCCCTAGCGCTGGTGACTAGCAGTTTGTGATGCCAACCCTCCCCTCCTATCCTTGCTCCAGGAAAGGCCACAGCCTCTGCCTCATGTCAAAAGTCTGAGGGCCATTTTGATTCACTGAATCAGTTGCTTCTGCAATGTTTAGTTGTGTTTGGATGTTAATCATGCCCTTATTGGTCAAAGAAGACTTGCTGTGGTATTGTTTGCATTACCAGACCGTCCAAGAAGTCTATGCTCCATTTTTTCGTAAAGTAAAATTATATTACTGCTGTGCATTTAAGGTAACTCTGCTTGGTCAAATTGGTTAAAATGATCACATTTCTTCTTTAATGGCATATTGATTATTGAAACTTGTTTTTCATGTTTTAATAGTTTTCATGAAAGTTATGGACCAAGGCTCTGTCGATCTTTACAGTAGGGCAAAAACTTATTTGGCAGCGACTTAGAAAGATGAGAGGTCTGTAATAATGGAAATTAATTATTTTCTCAACATTGAAAGTTTGCCTAAATACTTTACAATATAACCTTGGTTGAAAATGACTTAGGTGGAATGTTTGGGATCAGTGTCATAATGGAAGATCCAGACATGCTTCATCTTTAATTTTCTCACTGATGGAAGGTTTGCACCCAAATTCTAACCATATATGGCCCATTTCCTTCTGTCCGTAAAATAGATCAGTCATTCTGTCCCCTTTGCAGAGAAGCAGCCCCAAAGGATGATTTTTTTCACAGCCATGCTTAAGAGGGCATTCCTTCCCCTCCAAACATGCCGACTGGCGTTTATACCTGAGATTCCTATTTAGGTTTCATCTGACCATGACATTCTATCATTCTTCCTCTGGATCATCCGGATGGTCTCTGGCAAACGTTTTACAGGCCTGGAAATTTGCTGGCTTGACCTCAAGCGCTGCAGGATTTTGGTCCATGACAACATTGTGTGTTACTAATATTGGGTAACTACGGGATGACCCTAGTGGAAAAGGGGCAGATTTTTCTCTCACATTCCACTAAGGGTTATGGTTTTTTAACAAATAGATTGTTCAACTATCAACATCTTTTGTTTCTTAAAAGGTTAATCATTGACTAAACAACACTAAACAATACAATAAATTGTTCTAGTGGCAGATTGGATGTAGCATATTCTTCATGGGCTTAATACACAACCTCACCTATGCTTCTCAACCCATCAATGCTTTTTCTGGGAACTCTAAATTTGTTTCCCAATGTTATGAGATTTATTCCCAAGAATCATTGTTACAACACAGACATAAGTGACTACAGTGGACTGCCTATTTGCAGATTTTTCTGTGGAATTCCAAGTTATTTGCGGAAATAACTTGGCAGACATTTTGCTGACTTTTTGTAGAACATATCTAAAATATGCAGCATCAGAAGCTGAAATATCTACATGTGATACTACTTGAGATGCTTTTGGCAAAGCAACCAATTCGGGAGCTCAATTAATTCTCCTTGGTGCTGATTGGCTACAGCCCCAAGAGCAGAAATAAGGAAGATTGTATGTTGGCTTCTATGGGAGAGCTGAGAAAGTTTTCACCATGCATTATAATGCATATAAGGGTATATTTTATGTTTGAACAATTGAAAATGGGCAATTATAAGTGCTTTTACATTAATTAATCTTTCACTACAGTGGTGGATTATTATGTTGAGTGTTTACGAAACAGAACCTGGAAAAGGTCCTTGTGGTGTTCCACTGGCCAGCTGCTTTCCAAAGTAACTGTATTTCACTCACCGGTTTTGCCTTGAGCTGAGCTGCTACCTCCCTCTCTGTTGCGATACTCGGCAGACACTAAAATGCCATAGCGTGTATCTGGTTGTAACGAGTCCAGCACCACCTGCTTTTGACCCCCTGGGACCAACACCTGTAGACAATAAAGCAGCCCTTCACGGCTCCCAACACAAGCAGGGTGATTTGTAGTTTCTCTCTGACAGAAGTAATTTGTGCTCCTTTGGGACGAGGCACAAAACAGTCAATAGTAATGATGATTACCAACCACTCACAGTTCTGTCCTGGGTCTCAGTTCCAGTCAGTGGAGTGTAAGACACACGATACTGGAGAACGTGTGCATTTGGAGGCACCCAGCTGACCACCATGCTAACTGCTGTTTCTTCTGAAATGGATACACTGGAGGGGCCTCCACCTGAAGCTGTAGCAACAAGCATACTACATATTACAAGTTAATTCAGTTTCTGCCAAAACAGAAAGAAAGTAATGTTTAAAAACAAGCTGAATGGATAACCTGAAGTAAACAAATTATTTAGTTTTTACCTCAATTTAATCGATTTTACAATTCGTCCTTACTTTCCCCCTACAACTTATTCAATTTTATATACAAAAAAATTGTTTAAACTGTTTGTCTATAAAAAAGAACAACAAAGCAAATATAACTTAATAGTGATCAGAAAGGAATCTCAGTTAAAATTTGAATAAAATTACAAGTGACAGAAAAAAAAGAAGAAAAAAAATACATTAGATTTATACGTTAACATTAACAAATGTTAGACCTTTAGACTTTTCTTTTTAGTATTAAATGTTCAAAGCAGATTGTTTGATATATATGAAACCTTTGCAACATTATTTAAAAAGATGCCATGCATCAGACAGTATTTGAATAACAAATAAATAGTACAGATTTAACTTCTACAGGTGTTTGCCTTTTCCTTTTTTTTATTTGCTCCACATTTTCATATAATCTAGAGGTGGTAGAATGTCATTAACCATGAACATTTTATGGAAGGTTTACCAGTTTATTGTTGATGTAGCTGCATCACTCTTGAGTTATTTTAAAATTAAGGGGATGAAAGTTGAATATTTTAAAGTCCATCCTCTCTCTTGTCTCTTCCGTCTTGGTCATTTGAAAGCAACAATTACAATCAAACAATACTCTAAACAAATATGCAGCTGTTGATGTGAAGCCAAAAGAACATGTTTTAACATAAGGTACAGAATAAAACATATGACGTCAAAGTAGTCTAGGTTAATGGATAAAAAATAACTCAACACATCAGATATATAGGCCATTATTTTTGATTGGTCAAAGATTTAATTAATTACTTTAGTCTGTTAGTCATTTTGTGTGAATGCTGTAGGCTCCCATTGAGATGAATGGAAAATCATGAAAATTCCGCAAAACCTGTGTGCCTTTTGTCATTTAACTACTTCAGAATTCCTTCAGCTACGGTCGCCATATAAACTTTAAACGAGTCACAAGGCTTTCAGCTATCTTCAAATAAATCAGCTTTTTGCTATCTGCTATAGTTTTTCAGCTTTACAATGTTTTTCAATGACGGAAATCTTCAACTGGCAGAGTGTAAACTCTAGCAACTTTCGTTTTTTGCCATTTCTCTGACTTTTAGCAAACATATTACTGCTGGTCATCCAAATTTCACACTATCTACATATATTATACATCAAAACGTAGGAAAAATATTTTGGATTTAGGAAATGTAACCACCATTAATGTGATATTTACCAATTTCGGGCCCATGGCCCCAAAGCCATGAAAAAACACCCCTTAATGGATCCTGCTCAGATTTGCGCATGTCAAAATAATGCTGGTTTTTACAAAATCACTGCGCGGAGACAGATTAAGGCACACACATGAAACAAAAACTATTAATCACCAAACCGTCCTGATGCCTAAAGTGAAAGACTGATTTTGATAGTCCTCATAGTTTCCAGGTTACAGGAGGTTGTTCTAGACGTAGTAAAGTCATATTTCTGATTTCACCTAAAATATACTCCTGTTTGACGTCAATTTACACGTATAATATTGTATTTTGAACAGACTGAGTGGGTCGAGAGCGTTCCCCTATCTGTTCCGATAAAAACGGTGCATTGGTGATATCCATAGGCCTCACGGTTCTCAAGATATTAAGAGTTGTTCGGAAGCTGCAATCCCATTCAAAAAAGCCTAAAAGTTAAGATTCAAAAGTGTTCAGCAACATAGTACCACTAGGATTTATCACTCATTTAGCTACTTTCTGTATTTTAGCTCATTTTGGCTAACAATGGCACTTTAGCTATTCAACAGTTTTGCAATTCAGTAGAACTTGATGACTCCGGTTGCTATGTTTTTTGTACTTTAACTACTTCAGCATTCTTTGTGCTATTTGCGCCATTCCACTTTTAGAATATTCAGCTTATTCAGCTCCTGTGTGCTATATATTTTGCTGTTTATGCAAGGCTTTCAGCTATCTTCGAATAAATCAGCTTTTTGCTATCTGCTATAGTTTTTCTAAAATCGCGATTTAAGTTTTACGCAAATTTTCTCAGATTTTCAATTTTACAATGTATTTCAATGACGGAATTCTTCAACTGGCAGTGTACACTCTAGCAACGGCCGTTTTTTTTTCCCCTTTTCTGATCTTTCACAAACAAATTACTCCTGTTCATACAAATTTCACACTATCTACACATATTATACATCAAAACGTATGAAAAATATTTGGATTTAGGAAATGTAACCGTCATTAATGTGACATTAACCAGTTTCCGGCAATTGGCCCCAAAGCGATGAAAAAACACCCCTGAGTGGATCCTGCTCAGGTTTCTGCATGTCAAAATTATGCTCGTTTTTACAAAATCACTGTGCGGAGATAGATAAAGGTACACACATTAAACAAAAAAGTATTAATCACCAAAGCCCCCTGATACTTAAATTGAAATCCTGATTTTTAGAGCCCCTATACTTCCAGAGTAACATAACATAGTTCGGAGCCAAGTCAAGTCAGATTTCTGATTTTACCAAAAAATATACTCATGTTTGACATCACTTTACAAAGTTTATATTATATTTTCAAAAAAATGATTGGTTTAAGGGTGTTCCCCTTTCCGTTCCAATAAAAAATATACATGGATCATATTGATACGCCTTACGGTTCCCGTGTTATTAAGAGTAGTTCGGAAGAAGGATTCCCTGTTTAAACGGCTGAGGAATTAAGACACAAAAGTGACGTGCTGCAGCTGGCCTCCTGTCAGCTTCTCTCCTGCAGGGCCAGCTGGCCTCTGATTGGCCGAGTAAGGGAAGGCCCTTCTATTTTTACAGTTGGAGCAACCTCCTGAGGGCCCAGTGTTGCCTGTGTCCTTTAGCTGACTACTGTCACAGTGACCTAGGAAAGCAGTATCTAAAATTAAGCAACCTGCTACCATCAATGACCAATGGTGATTACTTTTAAAGTTAGGCAGGCTTTTTTGTTCATGGAATTGTGGGCATTATACATGGAGTATGATATTGTTATCCAACTTGATTGCAGGATATGGTTAAAGACGGCGGATAAAGCTAAATAGATGATCTTTGCGACTGTGCTAGGCTATGATTTAAAGGGGGGCGGGGGAGTGAGCGCCATAGGAGGTAAATTACTAATCTACGGGATTTGGGTCGGGACGGCAGTCTTTCTCTCTGGGTTTTTCGGGACAAGATTTTTTTGGGGGGGGCTGTCACATGATTGGGACATGACGGGAGTATTTGTTTGGGATTGGGACGGGACGGGAGCGACAATTGATTCCCGTGTCACCGTCTAATTCACAGATTTCGCACAAATGGCCACAAAGCCATGAAAAAACACCCCAGAGTAGATCCTGCTCAGATTTCTGCTTGTCAAAATTATGCTGGTTTTTACAAAATCCCTGCGTGGAGACAGATTAAGGTTCACACATGAAACAAAAAAGTATTAAACACCAAAGCCTCCTGATACCTACAGTGAAAGACTGATTTTGATAGCCCTTATAGTTTCCAAGTTACAGGAGGTTGTTCTAGACCAAGTACAGTCAGATTTCTGATTTCACCTAAAATATACTCCTGTTTGACATCAATTTACACCTATAATATTGTATTTTGAAAAGATTGAGTGGGTTAAGAGCATTCCCCTTTCTGTTCCGATAAAAACGGTGGATTGGTGATATCCATAGGCCTCATGGTTCTCAAGATATTAAGAGTTTTTCGGAAGCGCATTTCCCATTTAAAAAAAGCCTAAAAGTTAAGGATTAAAAGTATTGCGCGTCTGTGTCCCTGTCTGTGTCAGTGACAGCTGGTCTGTGAGTGGTCAAAAAATGACTGACCTTATATGGAGTTCAGGGAGGTCTGGAGGGTTTAAAGACGGAGCACAACAGAACTTTACAGCCATATGGATTTATTTATTTAGACTGGACTATTAGGAACCTTTTTTTGCAATCGAGCCATAAATTGTGCGATGAGATGGTTTGCTGACCTCATTGAAATACATTACACTATTGCCTGCTTGAACTTATTAGTGTGGAGTGTTCTTTTTTCCCCAGTATATGGGTTTACTTTGCTCCAGGTTAGGTATATTTTAAAATAGTGAATGGTTTTGTGTCATCGGTAAACAAACATGTAATTGTTTATTGACATGCTGTTGAGGTCATTTTAGCTAACAGTAGCATTTAAGCTAGCATTAGCACTTTTGCTCATTTAATCTAACATGCTTTTTATGTATATTTTAACTTACTGAATGGTTTGTGTCATTGTTAACCAAACATGTTAATGTTTCCCTACATGCTGTTGGTGTCATTTAAGCTAACACCAGCATTTAAGCTAGCGTTAGCACCTTAGCTCATTTAAGCTAGCAAATGCTTTTCAGGTGTATTTTAACATACTGAATGGTTTGTGTCAGTGTTAAGCAACGTATTAAGGTTTTCTTACATGCTGTTGGTGTCATTTAAGCTAACACTAGCATTTAAGCTAGCGTTAGTACTTTAGCTCATTTAAGCTAATACATGCTTGTTGGGTATATTTTAACATATTGAATGGATGGATTTGTTTTTAACATGTTAGTCTTTGTCTACACACTGTATGTGTCATTTAAGATTACGGGTGCATTTTAGCTAACATTAGCAATTTCGAACAGGCTACAACTTGTATTTTAGCCAAAATTACCATTTTATGCTTATTTACAGTTTTACACACAAGAGCTTGAAGACTATCATTCTTTTTCAGCTTATTTGACACAACAACAAAGTACCAGTAACATTTTAAGGCTCATTTAGCTATTTTCTGCATTTTAGCAAGTTTTGGCTAACAATGGCACTTTAGCTATTCAACAGTTTTGCATTCAGTAGAACTTGATGACTCTTCTTTTTCTGCTGATTTTTACTTTTTATAGTTCCACAACATGCTAGCTGGAGGTCGTTACAAAAAATTTACAACTTGTATACTTTAGCTAATATTCTTTTTCTACGTAACACAATTTTCCAAACATTAACTTTTTGGCTTATTGTGCTCTTATACAATTAAGCAAATATTCTGCAGTTTTCTTCAAATTCTTTAGCAGTTTTCAGCAAAAAAATTAAGGTTACAGCATACACACTGCATTTTCACAGGAAATGCAATTTTTCTAGTTTGTATTGTTTGTATCAGACTATTTTTTATCATTTAATTTTAAATTAACTTCTAGGAAATTTCTATATGTATAGTCTAGGTATTAAATATTTTTTCCCTATTAAAGAAAGTCAAACATGAAGATATCCTGCCAATGTCTTGTGACCTTGTTTGTACTACTGTAAGTACTGACAAAGAATGCTGCTGACAGTAAAGACAATGGATGTATACATTTAAAAAAAAAGTTTATTTCCCCAAATCCTTTAATATATTTATATTCAAAATGTATTTATTGAGAGGAAAGTGAACCCGAAGTCAAAATTTATTGTGGTGAATAAAGCTGATTCTGATTCTAGTATAGCTCTGGTATTGTTCCTCCTAGGTAATTCCATTTGATCCAAAAATACTTTATAAATCACAAAGGAAAATTAAATGTCGTCGTAACTCATATTACTCAAAGTTGTTTAAAAAGTAGTTTTGGATGATGATGACCGTAGGCAGGAAGGATCTCCTGTAGCAGTCTGTATTACAGTGTTGTGTCCTGTTATGCATGTGAGCTCCAGCAGGAGACGATGTGCTGTAATGCTGTGTGCTGGGAGGAGAAGAAGGAGAGAATAAAGTGATGGATGAACGCAACTGGCGCTACCTGCTTTCGTGCCTTTTTATAACTTAACTATCTCTAACCAAATACCGCATACAGCAGCTCTGAAGAAGCCACTGGTTGAAGACACTGTTATTGTATGGCTGTCTCATGAAGAGGATGCTCTAGGTTGTCCAGAATTTTCTTGATCTTCTGAAGAAAACATCTTTACTCCCTCATCTTCAGAAGTCCACAGTTATATTGAGAACAGAACCTTCCTCTACCAGGTTGTTTAGTTTTTTATTAAAGGGGACTTTTTTTTCCAGCTTGGAACTTATTTATAGCATGCGTTACGTTCACCTACTAACCTAGACAAGTTTGTAGCCACTTGGACTCCTTAGGGAGAAGTTTATATTCAGTCCCGATCAGCGTATATCCATATAACAGGCGTCCTGAGGGCATGTGAAATGCTGCCTCTAAGTAAGGCATTTTCTGCCACAAAATTCCTACATTTAACCAATGTTTTGCTATTCATAGCTACTACTATTCCCCCCGGAGTACACGGCATCTCGGAAGTGCTTCTTTGAGTTCTTTAAGTTCTTCCAGTGTTATTTACAGGCTTTTAATACAACTTACAACAAGCTGCCATTTCAGTGAAATGAATGTAGTGCCCCATGGCAGTTGCAGTCTGAGCAGGACTCTTACTCTGTGCTCTAGGATGGTCATTTTGTGGCTCCAAATTTGTGAATGGTGAGTAGGCGAATTGAATAATTGCTATAAAAAAGGTCTAGGTTGTAAAACACTAAAAAACATTCCCTTTAAGTCCCTGTCTCCAATGTAATTATATTTATATGAATATGTTATGGATTGTAGTTACTCTGAGGGTTTAAAAAGGCAGAGATGTCCAAACTTTTTGGTACATGGGCCAAAATCATCAAGTTGAAAGCGCCCATGGGCCACAAAAAGAAGTTGTTTTTTTTCATTAAAGATTTGTGTTTTTTTTTACCTGCTTAACAATAAAATACACATCTAATATTTTAATCTAACAAAGTAGGAATTCTTTTGGAAAAATCATTTTTAAAGAATTGTAGATTCAACACAGGGCTTTAATGTTTGCCTTTTAAAAAAACAAAAACATTTTCAAATCTTTCAGAGGGGCTAATTTTAAAGTAAAAATCTATTTTTCACAGCAGAAAAAAAAAGGGTTTGGGTCACTCTTTCTTTGAAAATATGTGTTATTTTTAGGTATGCATGGTTGTCACAATCAAATAAAAAGAAAAAAATGTTTTGTACCATGCATCATTTCCTAATACTTGGGTGTTTCTCAATGTCAAGGCGCCTTGCCTTCCCAGGCAGTGCTTGGGTAGGTGAGGCGCCTTGCGTGACCGCGGCTGCTGGCTTACGCGCTCTGTTTACATCCCGCCCATCGTAGTAGCATTGTAGCGTAGTAATATTACTTCAGCCATGGAACTGGAAATGTATAACGAGAGTTTTACTTTTTTTTATATGTCAGTTAAATGAAATGCGCAAACGAATTAGTACCTGGTAGCCACCGAAGCTGCAACTACTAAGCAATTAACCAACCATATATAACTGCTTTTGATCTAAAAAATAATATCAAAAAAATAAAACAAACATTTTATATATAAGCCTGATGGTTAAAAGTAGTTTACTTACATTTAAAATGGAAATTTTCCCCCGTAGTAGCTGCTGCCAGCTCCTACCGCGCTGTATTCTGGGAAATCTTTGACCGAGAGAAGGCATCAAGGCACGTTTAATGTATCCTTGGTCGGTTAGCTAAACGGCTAACAAACGGAGGACAGATTCCTTGGTAGCACATGAACATTGGAACACGCCTTGGCGGTCCCTGATGACGTATCTCCTAGGTAACCGGGGCAGGACCACGGCATCAAGGCAAGGTTCCTGGGCATTCAGAAACACCCCTTTTCATTTTTTCACAAAATGATGCCCTTATAAAAGAAAGTTTCCATCTGCATCAATCATTTCTGTTGTGGTGCAAATTGCAAAAAGTACCAATCTAAAATGGTGGTCAAGGGGCCGTGGAAAATCACTCCAAGGGCCGTAAATGGCCCCCAGGACGCGCTTGGGACACCCCTGCCCTAAGGGGACATGGACAAAGAAAAGAAAAGTTGTTGTTTTTTGTGTGCGCCAGTCACTATCTTGTGAGCGGCAGATAATTTCTTCTGCGCACAAGTTACAATCTCGTGCATACCAGTAACATTTGTTTGCGCCAGATACTTTATATTGCGTAAACAAGAATGCCAGTTTGTTTTTAAAATACCTAGAGACAAAAACCATAAATTTAAGAGTAGTTTGAAGAATGATGAGGACAATTACTATTATTTTTTCTCATATAAGTAGGCCTACTGTATTCATCCGTTGTATCTTTCAGTACAAAATGCAGTTCATAGTTGGCTATACAGAATCTTTATTCACTCAATAAAATTTGAAAGACAGTGTATTTTGTCTAGTTTTTCAAACAGCACTGAAAGCCAGCAAGCTGAGAACAATGCTGGTTATGTTAATAGGATTACAACTAGAACCGAATGAACGGATGAGACCAGACTGCACAAAAAAACAAACACGTTTCCTTGGCAACCCTGACCATTCTGTGCAAATAAACTTCAGCTTCACTACAGTTAATGGCATATTCACTTTTATTGCAGGTGTTTTACATTTATGATATATGTGAGAGAGCTCAAATCAAATCAATCTTTATTTAATAACCTAACCTGAGGGATTTTCTTCCGAAATAAAAACTATCAAATAGCCTACAACGCACATGAACACACACAGACAAAATACATGTCCCTTTGCCCATGGCCTTGGTTTGAAGGACTCAGCTAGGTTAAATAAAAGTTCTGTGAAAACAGGGGTTGGTTTAGAACTTTTGCACAGTATAGAGTGTAAAATGAAATGCTGCACTTACAGGTACTGTATCTAATAGCCACAGCCTCACTCTGAGCTCCATCTACATAGAGTGCCGACAGAGAGATTTGGTATTCTTTATCTTCTTCCACCCCCTCCAAGATCACCCCTTTATTGTCTCCATTTACCTTCAGCTAAGACACAAAGGATACAAAATGTCTGAACACATTTTCTGATGTTGTTTTATTATATTCAGAAAAAAAACCAACAATAAATAACACTAATTAAAGCATTAATTTAAAGACATTTTAGAAGATTGTTATATAGCAGCCTTCAGAAGCATCAATTTCCCCTCCTCACCTGCCTCAGATCTCCTTCATTTAAGGAGATCCATTTGATGAGGTAGTAGACCACATCATCTGCTGCTGCTGCCCAGTGCACAGTGATTTCACTGCCTGAGAAATTAGTCACCCTGAGATCTGATGGAGGAGGCACCTTCACTAGCAAAGAGGAAAAGGCAGTGAAGGAAACCTTTAAAAAAGAATCAGATACTGGACCTGTGTGATGGCGTGTATTGGCTTACGTGTTGTGACGTTACTGGTGAGTCTGGCAGAAAGGCCTTGTGGGTAGTGAGACTGGACCGAAACCAGGTATCGGGACAAAGATGAAAGGCTCTGCACCAGCACAGAGTTCTGCCCTTTTACCTCCATCTGAACAAATCATAACACACATTTTTTATAATATTGTTATAGGCAGTTATAGACTGCTAATAAAACTTAGAGAAGGTAATACTTCAAAACAAAATGGAAAAGAGCCATAAATGTACATTTCTAATGTTTAACCAATAAATCAAATTAGAACAACTCAATGTTAGTGCGCAGGACAACATTACCGTGTTGTCTCTGTAACCCAGATATTAAACTCTTGACAGTAAGCTTTCATCCATATTATTTACAAAGAGAGTTCACTTATTATAGCAACCCTCTATATTCCACCGTCAGCCACTGCAGACAATGCATGTAATGTCATCAGTTCTGTTTTTGCTGAGCTACAGACACAACACCCGTATGCATTTGTGGCAACATCTGGTGATTTCAATCATGCCTCCCTCTCTACTACACTTCCAGCATTTAAACAGTTTGTCAGCTGTTCTAAAAGAGTAAACAAGACATTGGATTTATTTTATGCAAGTTTAAAGGCTTCATACATTTCCAAAGCAGGATCTCCTCTGGGACAATCAGCTCACAATCTTGTTTTTCTCTAAACAATTTATAAACCACTTGTTCAGGGGGCGACTGTGCCTCAGTGGTAGAGTAGTTGGCTTGCAATCGGAGGGTCGTAGGTTTGATTCCAGCTTCCTCCAGTCACATGTCGATGTGCCCATGGGCAAGGCACTTAACCCCCCAAAACTCTACATTGTCCTACCGAGCCATGTTGTCTATCGGTGTATGAATGTGAGTATGAATGGGTGAATGTGGCTTCAGTGTAAAGCACTTTGAGTGGTCAGTATGACTACAAAAAGCGCCATATAAGTTTAGTCCATTTACCATTCAGAGGTAACCTGTGATAAAAAGAATTGTGAGGAATTTGTTGCAGGAAGCCTTGCAGGGTTGAGACCACAAACTGGATGGACTGACTGACTATATAAACTCGTGTGTGGACAACATCATCCCCACCAGAACAATGAGATGCTTCCCTAATAACAAAGCCTGGATCACCAATGACCTGAATGAACTGTTAAACGAAAAACAAAAAGGAAAAAAGAGCTTTCGGGGAGTGAGACAAGGAATTAGTATACAGAAGCAAGACAAGATCAGAGACGGAAGAAGAGGCACACAGGAAGAAAGCTGGAGAGCAAACTGTCAGAGATGTCTGGTCAGGGATGAAGATCACAAGCTTTAAGCACAGGAAGGATTAAATAGATGGAAGATTCATTCATTGGACAGGGCCAATGAATTGAACACATTCTTCAATAGGTTTGGTTTAGGAACTAGCTCAGCATCCTCCTCTACTGTCCATAGCCAAACAGACCTCCCACCATCCTCTGACCCAAAGCTTTTCTGTCACAACTCGGATGTTTTATCTTGAACCTCAGTCAGGGAATCCACTGTTTCTGCACGTTTTTCTTCAGCCGAGTGAGGAGATGCTACTGCCCCCCCCTTTAGAAGTCAGGTAAAGAGGCAGCTGGAGAGACTGAACCAGCAAAAAGGCTGTGTGTCCAGATGGTATCAGCCCCGGACTCCTGAAGAGCTGTGTAGAGCAGCTCTGTGAGATTCTGAGGCACCTCATCAACCTTAGCCTTACCCAGGAGAAGGTTTCGGTGTTTTGAAAAACATCCTGCCTCTTTCCTCGACCAAAGAATACTCAACCATTGGTCATCGATAACTATAGACTTGCTGACCTGACAAGCCACATCATGAATGTCCTGGAGGGACTCTCGTTGACCTCCTGAGTAAGCAAACTTGAGCATATCTGGACCTGCTGCAGTTTGTTCATTACCTCTGTACACCACAGACTTCCAGTATAAGTCAGAGACCTGTCATCTGCAGAAATATTCAGCTGACTCTGCAGTCGTCAGGTATATCAGAGCTGGACAGGAAAATGAGTACAGAGAGTTGGTGGACCGCATTGTGGCATGATGTGGAAGCAATCATCTTGCTTTAAATGTGAGTCAAACAAAGTATGATTGAGAGAGTATGATTGTAGATATCAGAAAATACAGAGTTAAGTCAACAACTGTGTGCATCATGGGAGAAGAAGTGGAGGTGGTTGGAGAGTATAAATACCTGGGAGTTCATCTGAAAAACAGACTAGACTCGAGGCGCAACAGTAAAGAAGGATGCGAGCAGGCTGTACTTCTTGAGAAAGCTTATGTCAGTCAAGGTTTGTAGCAAGATGCCATATTTCTTTTATAAGTCTGGCGTGGAGAGTGTAATCTCCAACAAGGATCTGTTAGGTGGGCAGCATCAGAACTAGGGACTTAAATAGGCAGGAAATATACAAAGAAGACTGATTCTGTTCTGTCTGTGGAACCACTGGACACGATGATGCAAAGGATTCTTTATAAAATAAAAAAATTATGGACAACCCTGAGTATCCTCAGCATAAGACTACTACAGCAACAAAGTGTCTTCAGGCAGCTACAAGTAATCCATCCTGCCCACAGCCATCATGATCTTCAACAACTCCCTGAACAATTAATTAGTATGAGGTACAACAATACTTAATTTCTCTCTGGGATCAAAATAGTATTTATGAATTGAATTGAATTAGGCCAGTGATTTTTTTATGTGGGTTTCTTTCTTTTTTTTCAAAAACTAACTGACAGATTTGTGTGGCATCTACAGTGATGCAACGGTTGTGCCTTTCTGTCGTGGTAAAAATAGAGCTGAGCCAAAAAGCAAAGCTCTAGATTGACCATTCAATCTACGCTTCCACCCATGTTTATGGTCAAAAGCTCTGCACTTGAAGAAATCAAGTGTTCAATTTACTTAACCAAGTTATGTCAACTGATCCCATTAAATCTGGTTGATGAAAGAGTATGACACATGTACTTTTAACCTAATATTTAGACTCAAATACAACAAACTGAAGACAGTTTTATTAAACATTATTGAGTTGTGTTAAGGTTATAGAATTTTGTTGATTCAATTTAATAAACTCATGTTCCAGTTTAACAAATTTAGAGGATTGACTTGACATAACTGTGTTAAGTACAGAGGGGTCAATCAAAAGAAAAAAGAACAATAAGTATGATTGGATTAAGTCTAACCTCTACAACTAGGGGTTTAATAAATGTATAATCAGGTCCTTTTTGTGAGCCTGTAACCTGGGTGAGAACACCTTGAGTTATTCTTGTTCAGACAGTAGGTATTGAAGCATCAATATTTCCGTTCTATATCAGCATTCCAACAGTGCCTTGTTCTCTTATGTCTATGTTTCAGTAGCCCATTTGTCATCACAGTCCCCTAGATCCTTGTCAACTTCTGTTAATTTTCTCTCATCACGATATAAGGAATCCCAGGGTTTACTTCATATCGTGATGGGGTTTGTGTGATTCAAACCCCTTTGAGTACATCCCACTGGGAGGACACCCAGGAAAAGACCTAGGACAAGCTGGAGGGACAATATTTCTCGACTGCTCTGGGAATGCCTCCTCAACCAGAGGAGCTGGTTGAAGCGGCTGGGGAGAGGAAAATCTTTGCTTCTCTACTTCTCTGCTGCTGGCTCTGCGACCTGATCCAAAATTTAAGATCATGGATTGTCCTTCCTACGATGCTGAAAACTGGCAGCAATTTTTTTTGCTTTAATTTCTCTTTGTATTTCCTGTTATCAGTCCAACATTTAACAAAATAATTACATTTTACACATATATCTAGTGTGCAAATTCAAATAAATCAGAGATTGGTATTAAATTATTTATACTGAGAGAATCTATAAGTAATTTTTTTCTTACTTCATGGTGTTCAACTTAACAAAAAAATCCTAAAACCACAGATTCTTCCTGTAACTATGGAATGTAAAACTGACATTCTTCAGTGAACTAAAGTGAGCTTTTAATACTGAAGCAAAACTCTCAACCTGTTGCTCATCTGATGCTCCTTATCTACTTTGTTTTTATTAATATTTACTTAACAGCAACCCATTTTCTGCCCATGATTCACAACATTATTCTTGTTACTAACAAAGAATGTTGCTTAGCTTAAAAAAGAATGGATACATACATATTTAATAGAAGAAAAAAATTGTTTCCCAATAATTCTTAAATACATGTGATACTGTATATGTAAATTTAAAATGTTATTGAGACCAAAGTAGAACCAAAGTCCAATTCCTTGTTGTGACGAATAAAGCTGATTTTACTATTGCATAATATAATATGTTAAGATGATATGACTCATGAGTAAACTGAAACACAGCATATCTGCTATTTTGAGAAAAATCAGCGTTTTGTCTGACTTTGCTTTTGAGAGTAACATCATAAGATTAAAGAAAGCAATTTTGTGATTTTTTGTGGCTAGAAGTAGGAATAAATGCAAAATAATTGAATACAATGAGGTTTTACCTGCTTAATGTCACTGCCATGGTTGGTGCTGTAGGTAATTCTGTGGCCTGGGACATCCACAGCACCAGGAACCCAACTCACCTTTATCGTACTGTGGGTTACAATTGGAAATTGAATTCCAACTGGTGCCGGGAGGGATACTTTAGGATGCAGGACAGTGAGTAAAGAAAAGCAGATGAACAAAAATGGGAAAAAAATATTACAGTTAAAATTATAGTTTGGAAAACAGAGAGATGTATGGAATGTTTGGGGAATCACTTACATGTGCGGGCAACCGAAGTGACTGGATCACTTGGCTCTTCATCGTAGAGAGCATAAAGTGTGACAGAGTAGTCTGTTTCTGGCAGCAAGCCTGCAAGCTCCACCACTGTCTGCCCTGCACTGAATTTCTCCTTTCCACAAATGTTACAAAATATAAAATTAGTAGTGGACCCGTTTTATTGCATTTTGAAAAAATGTTAATCATCAACTAATATGTTGGATTTGACCAAGCCTGAATCATTTTGCCTGCAATCATTCATTAGTAGTTGGACAGTACAAGCATCTACTTTTAGAGGAAAGGCTTGTAAATTAGCAATTGTTATCTATATCTTTGGTGTTTGGTCAAATCTTTCCTTGTGGTAAAAGTTCTTCTTAGTGTTATGGAAACCCATGTTTCTCCTTACAGGTAATGATGAGGCATCAGTCTGAATTGGTATTTCACATATTTCATCATTGCCAGACCCTAATACAAAAGCCCTCTTTGAGCAGCTACCCTCTCCCCCTCACTCAAATAATTTCTTCCAGTTTCAGCACTGCCTCTGCCTTTCTGTCTCCATGTTATGTATGGGGCCCCGAATGTATCATGCAATATTTCGCGGACAGAATGACTTTTGTGTCATGAAATACATATATTCATTACAAAACCATGTTACATCGTAACGCCGTTGGTCCACGAAATACACAAATTGGTTTGCATTGTGTCCAAGAAACACTGACGAGAGCGCATCGTTTCGTGGACCAAATTGACTGGTGGCATTTTCCTTTCGTGGACATAAAGTGAATGCACTATTCACAGTCGTGGACGAAATAAACTTTCGTACACAAAAGTATTGTGTTGTGTTACAGAAATTATAATGTGTAAAAAAGGGATTTATTCTCCAACTCTGCAGTTACAGAAGGCATTCCGTCCACCGAATAGTATCTTCATAATTTACGAAATTCTTTCAGTGATGTATGCTTTCATTCCGTGGACGAAATGCATAATAGAATCACAAAATCAGTTTTATGACCTGTTACAATTCATTTCGTGAATCAGCAGTTTACGAAATGAATTATGTGTCCACGTAATGCCATCACGTGGACGAAATGCACAACAGAATAACGAAATCAGTTTTGTGACCTGCTACGAATCATTTTGTGAGTCAGCATCTTGCTAAATGAATTATGTGTCACAAAATAGTAACTTAATAGCTTACGAAATGAATTCAGGGACATTGTTTGCATTTCGTGGACGAAAGGCTTTGACATAATTCGTTTTTTAAAATGCTGACCCACGAAATGTACTGTAGAAGTTCTATTGAGCATATCGTCCACGTTAGGACTGCTACAGTACTGATTCCGTGATTCTATTATACATTTCGTCCACGTAATGACATTATCATGACACATAATTCATTTCGTAAACTGCTGACTCACGAAATTTATTGTAGCAGGTCACAAAACTGATTTCGCGATTCTATTATGCATTTCGTCCACGTAATAACATTATCATGACACATGATTCATTTCGTAAACTGCTGACTCACGAAATTTATTGTAGCGGGTCACAAAACTGATTTAGTGAGTCTATTGTGCATTTCGTCCATTATAAATTATCTGTCAATTTATCATGACACATAATTAATTTTTTAAACTGCTGACTCACGAAATGAATTGTAGCAGGTCACAAAACTTATTTCGAGATTCTATTGTGAAATCTGTTGTGCATTTTGTCCACGTAATGGCATTACGCAGACACATAATTCATTTCGTAAACTGCTGAGTCACAAAATGTATTCTATTATGCATTTCGTCCACGGAATGAAAGCATACATCACTGAAAGAATTTCGTAAGTTATGAAGTTACTATTCCGTGGACAGAATGCCTTCTTTAACTGCAGAGTTGGAGAATAAATCCCTTTTGTACACGTCATAATTTCTGTAACAAAACACAATACTTTTGTGGACGAAAGTTTATTTCGTCTACGACAGTGAATAGTGCATTCAGTCTTATCTCCAAGAAAGGAAAAGGCCACGAGTCAATTTGGTCCACGAAACGATGTGCTCTCTTCAGTGTTTCGTGGAGACAATGCGAACCAATTTGTGTATTTCATGGACAAACGGCGTTACGATGTAACATGGTTTCGTAATGAATATATGGATTTCGTGACACAGAAGTCATTCTGTCCACGAAATATTGCATGTTACATTTGGCGCCCCATAGTTATGTCTTCATTCAGCACAAGGTTATTAAAACACAATTCTTGTTATAGAGGGGTAAATAGGTAAGAGGCCATCTCACTGACTTCTAATGATCTCTTATTATGCAATATTCCCCAAATGCCTTTACTCATAATTACTTAATCAATCAATAGAAATGTAATGAAATATTTTTCCATAACATTGGCAATAAATCTTATGCCATTGGAAAGTCTTTTTATTTCTATATAAATGGTGCAACATTTGTAAGGAAAATGTATTTGACAGAATCTTCTCTGCAAATGCCAAAAACAATCTTATGCTGGTATTAACTTTTTTTTTGGGTCATATATTGAATTGAATAAATAAACTTTGATTAAACGTAATATATTGGTAATTTAGCATTTACTTTATTGAACAAACAGAGGAGAACCGTACATTACCACACAAGCGTGGGTCCTCCTCCCGATACTGATAATCAGCTTGGTCACACGCCGCTCTGTGACAATGATTAAATAGGTTGAAGTCAGGGCTGTAGGCATCCTTTGTACTTCTAATTTTTTTAGGTAGTCACACATTCAAACTCAGTCTGTCTTTGAGTATATAATATCCTCCCAGACTGTGGATTTATGTGATTACCACTGGCTGCAAAATTTCATCTAGATATACAGGTCCTTCTCAAAAAATTAGCATATTGTGATCAAGTTCATTATTTTCTGTAATGTACTGATAAACATTAGACTTTCATATATTTTAGATTCATTACACTTAACTGAAGTAGTTTAAGCATTTTAATGTTTTAATATAGACAATTTTGGCAAAAAGGTGAAGAAAAAACAAAGATATCTAAAAAAATTAGCATATTTCATCCGACCAATAAAAGAAGTGTTTTTAACACAAAAAAAGTCAAGCTTCAAATAATTATGTTCAGTTATACACTCAATACTTGGTCAGGAATCCTTTTGCAGAAATGACTGCTTCAATGCGGTGTGGCATGGAGGCAATCAGCCTGTGGCACTGCTGAGGTGTTATGGAGGCCCAGGATGCTTCGATAGCGGCCTTAAGCTCATCCAGAGTGTTGGGTCTTGCGTCTCTCAACTTTCTCTTCACAATATCCCACAGATTCTCTATGGGGTTCAGGTCAGGAGAGTTGGCAGGGCAATTGTGCACAGTAATACTATGGTCAGTAAACCATTTAGCAGTGGTTGTGGCACTGTGAGCAGGTGCCAGATCGTGCTGAACAATGAAATCTTCATCTCCATAAAGCTTTTCAGCATATAGAAGCATGAAGTGCTCCAAAATCTCCTGATAGCTAGCTGCATTGACCCTGCCCTTGATAAAACACAGTGGACCAACACCAGCAGCTGACATGGCACCCCAGACAATCACTGACTGTGGGTACTTGACACTGGACACCATTTTGGCTTCCTCCAGACTCTGGCACCTTGATTTCCAAATGACATGAAAAATTTGCTTTCATCCGAAAAAAGTACTTTGGACCACTGAGCAACAGTCCAGTGCTGCTTCTCTGTAGCCCAGGTCAGGCGCTTCTGCCGCTGTTTCCCATTTCCTGCACACGCCTGTGCACGGTGGCTCTGGATGTTTCTACTCCACTGCTTCCACAGCTCCCCCAAGGTCTGGAATCGGTCCTTCTCCACAATCTTCCTCAGGGTCCAGTCACCTCTTCTCATTGTGCAGTTTTTTCTGCCACAATTTTTCCTTCCCACAGACTTCCCACTGAGGTGCCTAGATACAGCCCTCTGGGAACAGCCTATTTGTTCGGAAATTTCTTTCTGTGTCTTACCCTATTGCTTGAGGGTGTCAATGATGGCCTTCTGGACAGCAGTCATGTCGGCAGTCTTACCCATGATTGCGGTTTTGAGTAATGAACCAGACTGGGAGTTTTTAAAAGCCTCAAGAATCTTTTGCATGTGTTTAGAGTTAATTAGTTGATTCAGATGATTAAGTTAATAGCTCGTTTAGGGAACCTTTTCATGATATGCTAATTTTTTGAGATGCCAAAATCATCAATATTAAAACAATAAAAGGCTTGAACTACTTCAGTTGTGTGTAATGAATCTAGAATACATGAAAGTCTAATGTTTATCAGTACATTACAGAAAATAATGAACTTGATCACAATATGCTAATTTTTAGAGAAGGACCTGTATCTCTATACTAAGATTGCTTTTAGTGATGACAAGCCTTCGTGTTCCAGTGAAGGGCATGAGCCCACTCCCTCCAACAACACTGCCTCTGCCAAAAAATTTGCAAAGTTTTCAGAGAGGATTTGGTAGGTTTTTCATGGTTGTAGCATGCATTCTTAACTCTGCTACTTAAAACCAGAAATGCTTTTTCCTTACAATTGTGGCACTATTCATAGAACATTTAAAACACTATCACCTGTCTATAACTATACATAACAAGTGCTGTTATGGGGGACTGAAAAAAAAAAAAAAACTGACACCAAATCTTAATTTCCTGTTTAAATAAAGGTTTGTAACACCATTTGCAGCACAGCTAGCCCCCATAGGAAGTTAGAAAAATAATTTATTCATGGTGAATATTTTCAGTTTTTTCAATGCAAATTGTTGCTAAATTGAAACAAAACAACGGTGTGAAAAACATCAGATCTATATCTCCAAGAGTAATTCTCTGTAAAGAAAATTTTATAATTTTCCATACAATCCTGCTCTTCTTCCTTTTTTTTGAAACTAATTACATTGCAAACACTAGTTTCTTTACCCACATTATTTTTGGTTAAGTAAAATCTGATTTTGGAGTTTCACATCTTACCTCCTTAGCATCATCAGGCTCTCCGTCGCTGAGTGCTGAGTATAGGATCATGTAATGAGTAGCACCAGGAGCTGGACTCCAACTCACTTGCAGAGTGCTGTAAGAGGAGGGAGTCACTTCCATGTTGGATGGCATAGCCAGAGGCACTGAAAGAAAAGTTGAATGAAGAGAGGCAATGAGGAGAGACAATAAAACAGTGGCATGTATTATAGTAACCTGTGGTAGCTTTTACAGTATATTAATCCTGTAA
Organism: Apricaphanius iberus; assembly: GCA_028564705.1. NCBI lineage: Eukaryota > Metazoa > Chordata > Actinopteri > Cyprinodontiformes > Aphaniidae > Apricaphanius > Apricaphanius iberus. The sequence continues at coordinate 504,532 of JAPXFQ010001564.1, forward strand.
GAATCACATTGGTGTGCTAAAAGTGTTTTAGATATGCTTTAGAAAAAAACACGGTTTCTATAGATACCACACAGAGCCTGGCAAAGACGAGAAACAGAGATCATAAGAAATGTGTTTCCCAGGTCAGGAATCTGTGCACAAGGATTTATGTTCTGTGCTCATATCATATTCAATTGGAAAAACAAGACTACTAAACACCAGAATTGAAACAAATGGTCAAATCTCCATAGATAAATCCTAACTAACAGGACTTTAGTTGTGTATGTTACCAACTTCAAACTAGCTTTTTAATAAATCTCCTAGTTGAGCCATACAAAGTATTAAATGACAGCTTTTTCACTGCACGGTGGTGCAGTGGTTAGCACTGTTGCCTTGCAGCAAGAAGGTTGTGGGTTTGGATCCCAGCCCAGGGATGCGTGGGTTCCCTCTGGGTACTCCGGCTTCCTCCCACAGTCCAAAAACATGACTGTCAGGTTAATTGAGTCAGGATGTCCTTAGGTGTGGGAGTGAGGGATTGTCCTTTGTTGCCCTGTGATGGACTGGTGACCTGTCCAGAGTGTAACCTGCTTCTCGCCCATTGACAGCTGGAGATCTAAGTGTGGTCAGACCAAACTGCACTGTTTGGTCTGACCACACTTAGATCTGCTGCTGTCATTCACCTGCACATCTGTGAATGGAACCCTGCTGCTGTTCTTATGTTAAAAGGATGTTTATCTCTTCATAGTTCTTTTATATTACATACAGATTATAATATTTATAAAGACTTTAGCCTTATGGCTCATTCTTTTTATTTTATTTTTTATTTTATTTTATTTTTACTTATGTTAAATGTTTTATGTGCACAACTGTACCGGAAAAAATTCCTAGTTTGTGAACTTGTTCTCAAACAATGGCAATAAAACCGATTCTGATTCTGATTCTGATTCTGATTCTGAGATAGGCACCAGCCCCCCCGTGACCCCTTGAGGAATAAGTGGTTCAGAAAATGGAAGAATGGACAATTGTACAAACATTCCAATCAGTTAAAAGTTTTCGTTGTAAGCAATCTCTCATACTGAGAAAGCATATAGTGACAGTGGAGAGGAAAAACTCCCCTTTAAAAGGAAGGAACATCGAGCAGAACATGGCTCAGTACAACTTGTTCTCTGGTGGTTAAAAAACAAGGTTAACAGCTGAAATAACAGAAAAAAATATGTCTGAAGAGTAGTAGAAGAGAAAAGTAGAAGACTGAAGAAAAGTAGTCTGTCTGTCCTCCAATAGTCTGATGGTGCGTACACACCTAACGCGATAGAAGCGTCTGGAGAGTCAGGTTTACATGTTAAGTCAATGGAGGAGCGTGACTAAGTGCGACCGGGGATCCAGCGACAAATCAGAAACAGATTTGCATCGCGAGAAAGCTTTTCTGACTTATTTGCGCGACAAAGTAGTGCGGCTGGTGCGTTTCAGGCAAAATCGTAAATACGTGCTGCATTTTAGGTGGTGTATTTTGTGCATTGCGTCTGCCGCCCAAGTTGGAAAAATCTGAACTCCAACCAATCAGCTGATGGGTGTCAGTGATGCCGTGACTGACTGAATGGAGTCACAGCATCACCAGGACGTGGATACTGATAAACACTGTGGCTAATCACTCCGAGCTACATGAAACCAGCTGTTTTATATACAGAGACAGGAATAAAAAATAAAAATTATAAAGGTTAAACTATTTAGACCAGAATGCTCTTAATAGGTTTGTGGGTGGCTCTTAAAAGAGCCGTTGTGAGGGTCGGGGTCCTCTCACAAGTTACGTAATTCCACTTCATGCGCGTGAAAATGGCATCTTTTAAAGCGCGACTAGGTTGAACACGCTTCAAGGTGTGAATATTGAAGCGACCAGCTAGCGGCATGTGTCACTTTTTGGTCGCTTTTATCACGTTCAGTGTGTATACACCGTAAGCCTATAGCAACTACAAAAATAACTAAGGATAACCTAAGCCATTTTAACTATTAGATTTATCAAAAAGGAAGATTTTAAGCCTTTAAAAAAGACATGCTGTCTGCCTCTCAGACTAAAACTGGAAGCTGTTTCCACAGGAGAGGAGCCTGATAACTAAAACATCTGCCTCCCATTCTGCTTTTAGAAATCCTAGGAACCACCACTCTGACTAGTCTGACAGCGAAGTGCTGTGTTAGGAACATATGGAACAATTAGATCTCTGATGTATGATGGAGCTTGATTATTAAGGGCTTCATACGTAAGGAAGATGAACTTAACCCCTTAAGCCCACTAGCCCCCATTTTTGGGGGCAAGCCTCCTGGAGTACCAGTGAACTTTCAGCTTTCAGTTTATTAATTATTATAGACACTTACAGTTGGTCTAAAGTAAAAAAAGAGTGAGTAGTTACTATTTATGATGTTTATTTGCTTCTTTACAATATAAAGTAGTAAACTGTTATAGTAGGTGCTCCGGATTAGCCCTGCTTGACGACCCTGACTAAGATGGCATTGCAGTGACGGAAAATTCTCCACGTCCTGCAACAAACTTGTGCATCAGTTCTATTGCTCTTTCTGTGTCTCTGTTATGTATTCTCCAAGCCACAGACGGTCGCGGCAGATAACCGCTTGTGCTGAGCCTGGTTCTGCCGGAGGTTTCTTCCTGTTAAAAGGGAGTTTTTCCTTCCCACTGTCGCTGCATGCTTGCTCAGTATGAGGGATGGCTGAGAATTCCACGACGGAATCTTCTGTGGTTCTGTAATTTCTACACTAAACATTGTATTGTAATAACTCTTTTTGTAAAGTGCCTTGAGATGACATCTGTTGTGAAATGGCGCTATATAAATAAACTGAATTGAATTGAATTAAACAAGCTGCTAATGTGTATTTTTTAGGTGGAATTCATATTCATATTTCAAATTTTCTGTCTTTCAACCTCAATTACTCATGCACACTGATTTTCTTGAGAATTTTCACATTCACAGTATCCCCATAGACTCCCCTATTATTTCAGAGCAATTTTAACATTTAAGACCTTTTACAAGCTGAAAAACGCCTTCCAGGATGTAGGTATGCCAAATTTGGAAAAACAGCCTAAGGCTTAAGAGGTTAAACTCTATTCTGGATTTAACACTGAGCGAATGGAGAGAAGCAAAAACAGGAGAAATGTGATCTCACTTTTTAATATTCATCAGAACTTTTGATGCAGCATGTTGGATTAATTGAAGGCCTTTATTTGTGTTTTTTTAACCTTCTAATAAGAAAGAATGACAGTAGTCCAGCCTTGAGGTAACAAATGCACGGACTAGTTTCTCAGCATCACTCCTGGAAAGGATGTTTCTAATTTTAGCAATATTCTGAAGGTGAAAGAAAAAAATCTTGGAAACCTGTTTCATATCAAAATAAAAATTTAATGTTTCTTGGTCAAAAATTACACCAAGGTTCTTAACACTATTACCAGAGGCCAATTTAATGCCATTCAGATAAAGTGACTAATTTAGCAGTTTCCTTTTTAAAGCATCTTGTCTAAAGACAATAACTTTCTGTCTTTTCCAAATTTAAAAGCAGAATGTTTCGAGTTATCCACGTTTTTAATGTCTTCGAGACAGCCTGTATATTTATACAACCTATCTAACTGATTGGATTAATCAGGATTTATGGATTAATATAGTTGTGTATACATAGTTATATATATATATACATCCATCCATCCATCCATTTTCTGAACCGCTTAGTCCTCCAGGGGTTGCGGGGGGGTTGGTGCCTATCTCCAGCTGTCAATGGGCGAGAGGCAGGGTACACCCTGGACACGTCGCCAGTCCATCACAGGGCCACATAGAGACACACAGGACAAACGACCATGCACGCACACACACCTAAGGACAATTTAGAGTGATCAAATAACCTGACAATCATGTTTTTGGACTGTGGGAGGAAGCCGGAGTACCCGGAGGGAACCCATGCATGCACAGGGAGAACATGCAAATATATATATATATATATATATATATATACTGTATATATATGTATATATATATATATATATATATATATATATATATATATATATATATATTTGTATGTCAGTACACTTGTACGCACCACGTGGAGCATGTATGTTTGTTACTGCAGGAATAGAGCTGCAGAGCATTTCTAGCTCAACAGCTCTGCCCATCCAGGTCTTGCTCAGGCGGAGCAGGTATTAACCCTGCTGGGTTTTTCCTTTAAACCGCCTCATGTTCCCACCTGTGCTCCGATGTAAAATATTTTCTATCTAAAATAAAATAAACCGAATGCACAGTAAAATCACCTATTTCACTCAGCCCTGCACTTCCTCACCTCATCTGGTGTCATCACTTCTGAGTTTAAACTGGACTCTAGGAAATACAGAAAGTAGTGGGAATCAAACACTGAATTAAAAAGCTGTTTGAAGCCATTCAACAGCAAGAACCCATACACACTACACATTTTTCACATTTTAAAGAACATTATGTAAATTTAGCCACTACTGGACATTGACTACAGAAAAGGATGGTGAGGACGGGGGTGCAGGATTGGGGTGTGTGTGATATAGTCATTGTTGTCGTCCACTTATCGTTATTATAATTTTAATTTTAGCTCATATCAACCAGCACTAATACATATACAAAAGTAAAAAAAGTGGTCCAAGCACAGAACCCTGTAGTACTCCACAAGTAACCCTTGGGTGTGAAGATCTGTTATTTAAATGAAAAAACTGGAATCTGTCAGACAGACATTATTTAAAACAACCCCGTGCTGTTCCCTTGATTCCTGCCACATGTTCAAGTCTTTCTAATAAAATAATGTGATTGACTGTGTCAAAAGCAGCTGTTTAGATGATCACATACTTGATTAGTAACTATTTTCTCAAGAACTATGGATAAGAAAGGAAGGTTAGATATAGGTCGTAATTAACTCACTCATCTTGATCAAGGGATGTTTTTTTAAGTTCCTGAGGAAACACTTCTTTAAATGGTTTGGTTGGGGTTGGGTCCTATATATAAGTTGAGGGTTTAGATGAAGCTAATGTTTGTGATAATTATGAAAGTTCAACGGAATCAAAACAGTAAAGACACAAACATGCTTCAACAGTTCTCTCCGATATTGTCTCATTTCCTGAGAGAAAAGCAATTATGTTTGGGAGAAGGCCAGTGATTTTATTTGTAATAGAATTTATTTTAATTATGAAGAATCGCATAAAGTCATCACTACTGAAAAATGGAGTAAAAGTTGACTCAACAGAACTATGACTATGTGTAAGTGTGGAGACTGTACCAAAAAAAAGCCTAGGATTATTTTTATTTACCTCTATTAATTATGAAAATTATGCTGTTCTAGCTTATCGAAGGGTCTTTTTATACAGCTATAGACTATTTTTTCAGATTAAATAGGAATCCTCTAGGTGTGTAGAGCGGCATTTTCTTTACGGTTTCCTAATTTCTGCTTTAAAGTTTGCAACTCTGCATTAAATCAGGGAGTCAATGGAATTAGTCTATGGCTAATACCTTCTTTTTTAAGGGTGCTACACTGTCTAATGCCAGACACGCAATGAGGGAGTTATGCTATGAACCAAATCTTCAATTTCAGAAAGATTAGAGATGAGATTGCTGGCTTACACTATGTTATCCTGAGACACTGAGGGAAGCAAGAATTGAACAGATTCTCTAAAACTTAATAGAGCATTGTCTGAAAAAGTTCTACTGTGATGACATTTTCTTTCAGATTTGGGAAGATTAGGCTAAATAAATTCAAAAGTTATCAAAAATGGTCAGACAGGACTGGGTTATGAGGGAGGAGTGTTACTTCCTCACACTCAATGCCGTATGTCAGTACAAAGGGTGCTGACCCGAGTGGATGGGTCCCATCACCTTCTGAGTAAAGCCAATTGAGTCTAAGATAACATTAAAGGCTGCAATTAAGCACTTTCAGTGTCCACATTGATATTGAAATCCCTTGCTATAATTATCTTATCACTATTTAATACTAGTTCAAATAAAATATCTGAGATCTGTTCCAAGAATTAAGAGTAAGGGCCTGGTGCATGATACAAAACCACAAGCAAAAGAGCTTTCAATGTATTGCAACGTGGATGAGGAAAACTAAGGATTAGATGTTTCAAAAGAACTGTAGCTATTAATTGGTCAAGGATGAATTTGTAAATCTGAATGAAAGATGTCATGCTTACGTGTAGTGACAGTTCCTCTGAGTGCCAAGCCAACACTGCTGCTATACACAGGGAATATGGAGATGTGATACAGTGTCTGAGAGGAAAGACCATCAAGCAGAACAGTGGACTCAGCGCCCGATAAAACCACCTGCCGACAAATTTTTACAGTCAGATGAAGAAACCATTTCAATTTTCTCAAAACATATGCATTTTATAAAAACTAAATCTACATATTATACACAACATATTTTATATAATTTAAAAGGTCCTCAGTAAGAATAGCCTAAATAGCTTGTCTGACACTACACACATGTGATTTGCAGTAGGAGATGTGCCAATATCAAAATTTGGAGCAATATCGATATTCAAGATCAGTATTTCTGTTATAGTCAATAACTGACAAATAAAAAAAACAGCAGGGCTATTCAAGACTGTGATTTACAACATTTCATAAATACAAAAAACACGTTGATACAAATAGGGGCGGTACAGTGGCGCAGATGGTAGGACTGTTGCGGTGCAGCAAGAAGATCCTGAGTTCAAATCCTAGCCTGGGAGCTTTCTGCATGGTCTCCCCTGTGCATGCATGGGTTTGCTTCAGGTACTACTGCTTCTTCCCACAGTCCAAAAACACAACTGCACTGTCTAATTGTCCTTTGGTGTGTCCCCCTGTGATAGACTGGCAACCTGTAACGGTTGTACCCCATCTTTTGGCCAGTGACTGCTGGAGATAGGTACCCCAACCCCACCCCGGCAAACTGTGTGTTTGTGTTTCATTTTAGGTGAAAATAATAAAAAGCCTCAAAGATAAAGGTTCAAGTTAGGAAAATTTAATAAGATGATTTTCATTTATTAAACAGTTATGCCATAAGTATTTTTTCAAAGCCACTAAAATCGCCTTTCTTTATGAAAAGATTAAAAAGAAACCCCCACCCTCTCACCCAATGACAGCTCAAAATAGCATCACTCCCGATCTTTGATATTGTGCTAGGCTATGGTTTAAGGGGAGATACAGATTTGTAATTCACATCTCTGCCGGTATGTCCCTTGCTAATAAACTATCTGTCAAACGCAACGGACAGAGCACATCTGTGCCAAAATCAGCACAAGATCATTTCACCAGAAGGATGCTCTATAGTTTATGTAATTAGTAGTCAATGCAGCTTTGGGCACTAGATTGCAAGGCCAGTTTTCGGCAATTTTGAATTCCAGGAGGTGTAGAGAACAACAAAACAGACTGTTGTGGTTGGTTGTTTACATGCGTTTTTAAAGTACTTAATGAGGTGCAGGTCTGGTAAAACGTTTTCTAGCTCAATCAAGACTCGCTCCCTGTCAGCCATTTGTAACACTGACACATGCACAGAGAAGTATAAAAATAAATAATTTCAATGCGTGAGTGCAAACTTGTTGACGGAGAAGTGTAAACTAAGCTGAGTTTGACATAGCTGAGTCCTGAGCTGAAGGATGGAACGACCAATGTCTTTGGTACAGTCAGCTACAATCAAAACACGACCTTACAAAGCCCAAGTTTTTCCGGTACTGTGCGAGAAAATGGGATCTGATCATACAGTTGTTATGGTTTCACATTGAAGAAGGTGCTCTCCAGTGTATTTGAACTGCAAGATTATATCCTCATATATTTGAAGGATTGCAAATGTCCTGTCCATACATTTTACTGTAACAAGGTTTTATGAAATTTACATTTTGATGTGTTCATGAAACCAATGTTCAATGAATCAAAATTACGGGTAAAAGGCACATACACACATTCCACACTTGGCAGAGAAAGTCACTTCTCAGCATACCCACAGCAGTTACTGAAAAATTGTGATGATTTAATTAAGTTTAGCAAAAAAACTTTTACAATTGATTTTTTTTCTGTCTCTGGGTCCTTATGTTTTTAAACCAATTCTGCTAGTGAGCAAGAAAATTTTTTGTGAACTGAAGGGGAGGAGCCCAGCAGAAGTAGTTCAGGAACCACTAAGTTTAACGTTCACAATCCTGTGTTGCATCACAGTCATTGTATCATGACTGAACAATTGCCACAAGGTCAACCCCTTCCCCTAACAGAAACAATTAGATGTAAATAAATATTGGTTAATATTGGCCCAGTTTTACTTATTAACACAACATCTATATTTAACAAGATGGCTAACACCAGCAAAAGTCAGCATCCCTAGATGTAAAACTGTATTTCTAACCTCCTGTGGACTCTGACTCTCAGCACTGTGGTAAACCACTCTGTACTGCTGGACTGGCTGGGCAGGATTGGTCCAGTGTAGCTTCACCTCTTTGGATCCAAGTTGGGAAAAACGCAGATCAGTAGGACTGGGAAAGGAAAGGGTTGGCTCTTTTGTGGGTGCAGGCTCCATTCCTATAAACACAACAAATCCCACCTAAAGATTGTATATTTTCTGATTTTAGCTGACACTGTACAATCCGTTTGAGAACACAATGAGACACTCCAATAGCCAGATAGAAATGCATGTTACGTTTTGAGATGCTACGGTCCTCTATCCTCCTGCACAGGATGTGAACCAGCCGAGCCACCAGTTTGCTGAGCAGGGGGAAGTCATTTACATTGTAGACGTTTAAATCAACTGGCTCTGATGCCACCTGCCTCAATTCAGCTTCATCTGCATTTTTCACACCTAAAAAAACACAAACTTGTATAATTAATTAACCTTTTTAGCACATTGAAAGTTAGAAAAGCCAGCTAAGCAGTAACAAATTTAAAAATCCCAAGGCAAAGTCCTAGGGAATTAAAAAAAACAAAACTTTAAAAAACCCAAAGGGGATAATGTAATTGATAAGAGCCTACAGTGAGTCTGGAAAATAGAAAAACACGTTGCTTTGACAGTTTATTTGAGACTTTATTTGCTAATTTGTTCAAAACATCAAACTACAAATGCATTACATGTATCTAAACCTTTGCCTAATATTCTGCTTAACCATGTTTGGCAACATGTCTTCCTTGGTATGTACAAGGAAACAAACCTGTTTTGGTATATTTTCTACCATGCTCTACCAGGTCCTTTAATTCATTCAGTCATTCACGGATGGAAGGATGGATGGATGACCCTCTGGATGGGTTTCCAATATCCATAAGAAAACAACTGAACTCTACTATTGGGCTTTTGGTCATATCATTGACCAAAGGCCTTCTTCTTTGATTACCCAGTTTGGTTGGAAAGCCTAGTCCGAAAGGGTCCCACAGGTTCCAAAATTGTTTTCATTTTCAAATAATGAAGAATGCTGTTAGGGACCTTTCTTTGAATGGAAAATTGTGCTTTGATTCAATTTGGTCTAAGAGATCTACAGGGAGTTCTATTACATTCATTGCTTGGTTTCTGCAGTGCCAACTTGAAGACCATATATGTAATATACCACAGGTGGACTCTAATCAATTTATACAAACACCAGAGGAATGATCAGTCATAATAGGACACGGCTGAGCCCCCTTTGCTAGTGTGTATACCTATGTAGATTGTAATTCTCCTTGATTTCATTTTAAACTTGAAATTGACTTTAAAAAGAACATTTTTTCATTTTGTTGTTCTGTGATTTTATTTTTTGAATGCCGAGGGGGAAATGAAAATCATGATGATAACATGAATAACGTGGAAAAAAAGTGCAGCAAGGTGCATACTTTTGAGATGAACTCTAAGGTCTAAAGTGCTGCAAAAATAGGAGCATTCCCCAACTCCATCTTTCACTCTCACCTACAGCGATGATTTCTACCCCTGCATTCTTCAGCCGGTTAGCTGCAGCAATGGCATCATCCTGGGACTTCCCATCAGTTAACAGGACCAGGAAAAATGGTGCGTTGACTCTCGCTCCTGCCTCAGGCCTCATGTTTTCCTCCATGACATGGAGCAATGCCTGTCCTGGGAGAAAACTGGCTGGTTACACAATGCCAGACATGCACACTGACAAAGCTGAATAATGAAAAATATGTTTCTTACCTGTAAAGGTGTTTCCTCCTTTATATCTAAAATTCCTTACTGACTCCAACAGCTGGTCTTTTGTGGTGAAGTTGCTGAGGTACCACTCTGTGCGAGGGTCCCCACTGTACTGGGTCAACCCTGCAGCACAAAGACTTTATTAACAGTATACTAACATTTGCTTGATATTTCTCTTGTTTTTTAAAGAATCTATCTTCAGCTAGATAACCAGTTGATTCCTACTGATAGCTTTGTCCTCACCGATCTGAATGTGATTTGGTCCAATATTGAAAGGTGTCACCAGACCCTCCAGAAAGTCTCGGACCCGCCTGAAGTTTGTCCGTCCAATGCTCCAGGAGCCATCAACCAACAACATGATGTCTGCCGCAGCATCACTGTCACACTCGTATGGTTTTCTCGGGGCAATGCCTAAACTCAAAGACACAAAAATATATTTAGATAGGTTCACAGAACAAGATAAAGGACTTGTTAAAATGAGAAAGTTTCTCGTTATAACGAGAAAGTTTCTCATTTTAGCGAGATACAGAACTCATTAACACGAGAAAGGTCATAACATAATGTAAACACCTCGCAGGATGTTTTAGTGTTGTCTAAAGGAATGAAGAGAGAAGATCGGGTTTCAAAGGGAGCCCCTTTATGCCTTTTTAAGTGGCAGTGGTCAGGCAATTCCACCTACATTAGCATAGGGTGACCACGCTATACTAATGTATGGCATTGCATTACTAGTGCATGAGACTTTGCAAAAAGGGTCTCCCTTTGACTCTCCATCTTAGTTTCTTTAGATGACACTCAAAAATCACACAAGGTGTTTACAATACGTTATGACCTTTTGTAATATTAAAGAGTTCTGTTGCTCATTTTAATGAGAAACGTTCTAATTTTAACAAGTTCTTTATCACATTTTAACAAGAATCTTTCTCATTATAACGAGATTAGTATCTCGTTATAACAAGATAATGCTCCTAAAATTATTTCCCAGCTCTGGCAGTACAATGTTTCCGTGTTGTTTCATCATCGCCATTGTTTTAATAAAATCTTTATCTATTACTGGTCTCTCTAGTGGTGAATGCATCTGCATGTCAGTTCATGCAGAACACCACTAGGGAGACTAATAGTGGATAAAAGCTTTATTGAAACATGCCTAATATGACAAATATACAAGCAGAGAAATTATGTGAATGTAGAGGGGTTGCATGGTGTAGTGGTTAGTGTGGGTGCACCATGCATAGAGCCCTCAGCCCTCAAATGTTCTTATTGTGAGTTCAAGTCCTGTTCTCTGCAACCTTTGCTTCATGTCATCCCCCACTTCTTTCTTCACTTTTCTCTTGTAAATAAAGGCAACTAAGGCCTTAAAAACCTTTAAAAGAAATTATGGGAATGTACTGTACAACCATCATACTGCTCGGGAAGGAGACAGATTGAATAGATTTTGTTATGTGCCAAATGTTTGAATCTAATAAATTAAGAACAAATTCCTCTGACATTTCTCAAGTACAAAAATTGATAATGTATTTACCTAAAACAAAAAAGCTTTCACCAATTTGGTGTTTGACAAAGAAGTCAGTAAATATCTGTTTTCAACTGTTTATGCTGTTTTGTATTGGTCTCTCACATAAGATCTCATTACAAAACATTGAAGTTAGGAGTGAAACAGAGAAAAATGTGTCAAAAGTAGAGTGGAGAGTTTTTTTTTGCCAAGTAAAAATATATTAACAGGTTGCATACATGAAATTAAGTGGGTTTCCATGCATATGAGGGGTCCCAGAGCTTCCTTGGATGAAGGAAAACAGACACATGTACCCTGCAGCTAAACATGATGGCCTGTCATTATCCCCTACCGTTGAACACTGTCATCATGCACCAGAGTAGCACTTACTGTTCTAAAACATGTTTTTTTAGCATGTGTTTTTCAGAGAAATTTAAAGCTGAGGCATGCAGTACTTCCTGCTAAAACTTTTCATTGTCAGTACAGATGTGTTTGGGTTAGCTTAACACAATAACTTAAAAACAGCTCCCACAAGTTTTCCAATTTTTGGTGCAAAAAATTGCCTTTTGACCTTCACCAGATGGTCTTTTTACCCTGTTTCACCGCCTGCTCCTCCTTGTTTTCCACCGTGGAACTATGGTGCTCCTTTTCTTTCTTTCTTATCCTCTTCTGTCTGGGGATTTTCTCTGAGGTCTGATCAGGGTGTTCAGAAGTGGTTTCTGTGGCAGGGCGCTCTGGGGACCAGAGGCATTGGTAAATACACGGGTGGAGTTAAAGTAAGATAAGCAAAGATTGTTTTCAGAGCAGCTGGGACTGTACAGGAAAAGTATCAAAGAGAAAAGTGAGAAAAAAATCGTACTATGTGGATAATAAATAAACATTTTCTAGTTAGATAAGCAGTATTTATGGCTAATTTGGGCTTTACAGACACAGGAATACAAACAATCTCTTCTTGTTTGGATTTTTTTCTTTAGATCTCCAACTTTTTGCAGCTTTAATTTTGGACATTATTTCATCATAACTATTTTGGTATTATACTCTGGACTGACTGAATATAATCAACTTATACTCTACCCAAACTGTAAAAAGACTGCAATCATTTTATCTAATATGAACAACAGAGCATGACTTATCATAATGTTTTTGCCGACTGAAACTTTATCACAACATATACAAGCAGTGGATTGTACACCATATAAGTCAGTACCAAAAGTATTTTAGCTGTATATCTTGATCTGTTCCTCACAACACTACTTCAGTTCCATGAGGTTTGTAGTTGTTTTTCTTTCAAGCATGTCTCCTATTTCCATAGCCTTTCCATGCATATTAAGATCCAATGTTTGAGTAGACCATAGAAGATTGTTTTTCTTTTTGACAAAGCTTTAGCCGTAAGTTGAGATAAGCCCAAAATGAACCTTTTAGGCCTGTTGAAGCATCACAGTGCATTTACAGTCTATTTAGTATGGTTTTCATCCTGGCTGTAGAGCAGTAGACCAGTTCCACAGCCTTAGCAAGGTCCTGGAGGATGCATGGAAGTTAGCTCAACCAGTTTTCACGTTTTATTTATTTATTGGAGAAGGCATTCAACCACGTTCCTTAGGGAGTCGTGTTGGGGATACTTTGGGAGTATATTATACCAGACACTTTAATATGGACCGTATGACCGTATTAGAGGGTGACAATTTTTCGGGATTCCCACGGGTCACGTGATTCCTGCAGGATTCCCGCGGGACGGGAGTCAATTTCACTGTTGGTAACGTGATCGGGATGGGACAGGAAATAATGCACGGGATTGGACGGAAACCGGAAAAAATCATCATTTAAAAAAAATATTTTTTTACATTTATCTTGTCAGATATCAGGGAATTAGCTTTAAAAAATGACGCTGCGATGCGGTGCCAATGTGTGTGGTTATTAACTCCGCTGCAAAATGCAATTCCATCGGGTCTACTACACTGCACGCACCAAAACTGAAACTGCTACGTTGTTGCTACACCACCTGGATAAACTGGTAAGCATATGATATCCGACTGAAAATGCGTGTATCTTAATAGTTTGGTAGTCAGACGAATCGAGTCCATTCATGACGTGGTAAGGTGGCCAAACAACGAGAATGCAGGATATGGTTAAAGATGGCAGATAAAGCTAAATAGATGATCTTTGATACTGTGCTACGCTATGGTTTAAAGGGGAGCGGGGGGAGCGAGCGCGTAGGAGGTAAATTACTAATCTACGGGATTCGGGTCGGGACGGGAGTCTTTCTCTCTGGATTTTTTCGGGACAAGATTTTTTTGGGGTGGCTGTCACGTGATCGGGACATGACGGGAGTATTTTTTTGGGATCAGGACGGGATGGGAGTGGCAATTGATTCCCGTGTCACCCTCTAAAACACACCCTCCACCTTCTCAAACCTCATGGCTGCTTCGGTTTTTGGCATCTTAAGACACTTTCTTTGTTCGAATTTTACTTTCTCTGTGAAAGCGCCCATTTGGCTGCATGGATAACAGGATTATGTTCCACATTCCTAAAGAACAGCAGCTGGTTCAAAGAACAAAGATGCCTGATAGACAGAGAAGTAGCTAAATGGTAATGCTAATGTGTGTTAACAATTTATCAAGCTGCTTATGTGATCTTATAATAGCATTGTGTGGTTAATTAATTGATCTGTAACATCTCAGAATGCTCAGTAAACGGGTGTATACAACACCCATGGCTTTTTTATAAGATTAAGATTTTTTTGATTCCCGTGTCACCCTCTAGACTGTATGTCAAATCTTGAACCACAATGTTGGCAGTAAGTCGGACTTGTTTTCTGTAAGACTTGGACTCAGCCAAGGTTTTCCTTGGACACCAATTCTATTCATAACCTTTATTGACAGAATTTCTAGGTACAGCTCACGTATGAGAGGATCTGTTTTGATTTAATCAAGATCAGGTGTCTGCTTTTTGTACATAATGTGGTTCTATTGGCTTCATCAGAAAGTGATCTCCAACTTTCAATCAATTTACAGCTCAATCGCTGTTGCAACTCAAGTCAGGAGTTCTGGGTAGTGACTTAAAGAGCTAGATCACGTACAAAAGTGACACAAATTTGTTTCCTTCTCAGGGTTCCCAGATAAGAAGCTTGGTCATTGGGAGGGATTATATTAGAGAAGCTGTTCCTCAAGAAGAGACAGTGAAGGTGATTTGGGCATCTGATCAGGGTCACTTCTGGAAACCTCCTTAATGAGGTGTTCTGGAGGGTATATGTTTCTTGGCTAGCCTTGGAACATGATGGGACTCCACTGGGACAACTGAACCAAGTTGCTGGGGAAAGGAAAGTAAGTAGCTTAGGCCTCAATCCCACCCTGAATTACATGGAAGATAATGGATAAATGAATGGCTTTGCAATGTTTTTTTGTGCTAATTTTGTGCTAACATTATTAGAGCAGCCCAGCTCGCAAACAAAACATACTTGTAGGCTAAAAACCCCCAACTAGAAATACACTGTTTTTGTTGTCAGTAGTGAAATGGAGGTGATATGTCTCTGATGAACCTTCTTTATTAGATTTCTGTTTTACATTTTTTTGAGTTTTTATTCCAGAGCAACTTTGATATGATTGCCACTTAATGGCAAAAGTTATTTTACAATCTTTGACTCGTCTCATGTCCAAATTTCTGCCGTATTTCTATTACAAGAGTTTTTGGGTGTTTATCAGTGTGACTTTTTAAACTAAAACCATGCAGTACCTGCAGATGTAAGAGTGTCAGCAGTGGTGATCGTGGGGTCTGGAAACAGAACTGCTGGCAAGTCCAGCAGAACAGCAGTTTCATCATCCAGGTCCCCAGAGCCTGACCCACCTGGGATCGACTTTCTACGATTCTCACGGCTGCCGCTGCGGATCATCTCATCTGCTCGCAGACCCTCCACTGAAAAACAAAAAATTCTGTGTAATTATTCAAAATGAATTACACACATAGCCTTTCATGTGCTCATGGTTAAAAAAACATGTTTTGAAAAATGATTACACAATAATTACTATCGTTTAAAATGTTTTCGTATTTTCAAATTCACATGGCGTAGATTCACAGAGAAAGAATCTGGTAAACAAAAACGAATGTTTTTCAGCCAAGTGATTTCTTTAGAAAATGTCGGCCAATTTTTTACATTCTTTAAAGGAAATACACGAGGCCTGCTGTTTTAGTAATTCTAGCTCCTCTGACTTCATTAATGGCCAGAAGTCATTATGCCTTTGTTTTAAAGTATTACTTCAACCGTGTACTTTTTAGCAACTCCTAAAACACATCATGTGCTTTGATATAAATAATTAAGTATAACTCACAGCAGGAAACCTTTTCATATTTTTGCAATTTATGATCAATTGGAACAGACTAAACTTGGTATCAGCAGATAGATTGTATCATAGAAATAACAGTAGGAGACAATATTGGAGCATATAGCAACATATTTAGCATAAACTCAAGCTGAAAATTTAGCCAAAAAAATTGGATTAATGCATCTTTAGAGTGATGCAAATTGAGGGACTAGTTATTGCATAGACTACTTTATTTACTTAAGATTACTTTATCAGTGAAAGTGTTAATACATGTTTGCTCTTAATCAAAGATAAACTGTTTAAAACAAAAGGTTCCAAACACTAAAGACAAACACATTTGCCTTTTTACTGTCAGAAGTGAAATCAGACCAAAATGTCGACTGTTTCAGAATTAGCAAAATTCTTTTCTATGAGCAAAAATCCAAAATAATGGAAGAAAGAAGGTTTCAGAGAGATTTATTTATTAATGTCTTCCTTGTGATATGATCTATTTTATGAAATGCACCAGTTCCACCTGCAGCAAAAAAGCCGTTAACATAAGGCTGCTACCCCCTATTCTTCTCAGTTGGGATGGTGTTCTGAGACTTCACCCCTTTTTCCTCCAAACGTAATGACGGTCATTGTGACCAAACAGTTCCACTTTAGTTTAATTAAACACAGGATATGTCTCCAGAAATAAAGCTCTTTATCCCTGTGTCCATTTGCAAACAGCAATCTTTGTTTTTTTCATGCGTCTTTTGGAGTAATGGCTTTCTCCTTGCTGGGTGGCCTTTCAGCTCATGTCAGTATAGGACACATTTGACTGTGGATAATGACAATGTCTTATCAGCTTCAGCAGAATCTTCACAAGATTTTTGGCTTTTGTTAAGGAGTAGATTTGCACATTTCAGACCAGAACCTCTTCATTTCTTGGACACAGAACCCGTCTCCTTCCTGAGCGGTATGATGGTTGGACATTCCCATCATGAAATTAAAAACATATTTACTTACCAAGTAAAGTTACTCCAACTTTGAGCTTCTGTGGCTTCTCTCCCTCGCATTTGCTGGTGGATGCTGGCTGGCTGCATAAAAATAGCCACTGGTTTCTCTTTTGACTGCACCCATACGGAAGCTGGGATAACTTAATATTGTATACAATATGAAGTTTGACTAACTTAATACTTTTCCTTGTTAAATGAAGGTAGAAATGTTTATCCAAAATCAATGTATTTCTGAGTTAAGACAACTTTCTCTCATTTTAATTTTAATGAACTTTTAAAATAAGTTATCAACTTAACAAGTTATGGACATGTGACAAATTATAATTTTTATGTTGAAAAAGCACTTATATTTAAGTCCTAATAACTAACCTCCTGAATATTTTTTAGAGCGTATACTTACGTATATTAACATCTGGAAATTATTCCCGATGATCAAACAGAATTGTGTGGCTTCACAATTTTCTTCCTGTTATTTTGGCTGATTTCCTCTAACTTTCCCATGGTGTCATACCTCTGTTTTGCAAAACAACCATTTTTTGTTTGCTCTTAGAGTTCTTTATGTTTCCAACTAATTTTTGCAGAGAGAGGCATTGAAACTGTATTGAAAGCAATGTTATGAAAATTGTTATATATAGTTACACAGGAAAAATACTAAAATAATAAAAGTAACAATTACATTGGGGGAGGGACATTTTCTTTTAAACTAGAGGAGGCTCTCAGCAGAAGTAGTGGGTGTTTCTGTAAGCAATTTAGTTTCTGTATGCAAATGAACACCTAGGTACACACATGTAGGATTTATCAACAGTTTATTGTGGAGGAACACACATACGACTGGCCACCGCACATTTGATGAATCCAGATTTTGAATGCATAATGAACATCCTAAACTTCATTTGCAGGCCCTGCTTTCAACTGAATTTTCAACCTCATTTTCTGGGGACCCGAAGTCTTTAAGAAAAGTTGTACGACATACTGCTACACCACCAAGATTTTTTCTGTTGGATGTTGAAATGTTTAAAGTAAGAATTGATTAAACAAAGGAATTCAGAGTAACCTTGGCTATGAGAAGAAACAAGCCCTTGAGGGGGTTAAAAAAGTACAACAGATCAAGTCATCTCAGGAAGGAATTCCCAGACTGCAATCCTTCCAGCCTGACAGTCGGTGTTACAAATTTCCATGTCAAGGTGTTTTCTTTGTAATGTGCCTGAACACGCTCAACTCAACACAAAAACCTACTATCAACGGCATGTTTTGGAAGTACCCGTAGGGTATTCTGAGTCCCGGGACAGAAATACATCAGGCTGACAAAAAAAATCTAATATAAAAGGCACTAAAAAACCAGGAGAAAATGAGTCAACAATCACCTTTGATGTAAATTAATTTAATTTTTGTAGACGGTAAAAAGGGAGCGTTTCCATCTGGCACAATGAGTCTAATCCTTAAAAATCCCAAACCAACACAATTAAAGATGAAGGCCATCATCAAGGTTGAGCTTGGTTTCCCCAGGATGCATAATTCCCAAGCTAGAAGAGACTAAACTAATGAAAGTGCATAAAGTATCTTCACGACAGTTTAAGATGGGTGTGTCTGTAATCCAAGTTTGTTTACACACCGTGTGTGTGTAAAATTACATCCTTTGTCCAAGGGAGTATGAATTTGCAAAGGCTATAGTACTCTCAAAAATATATGAATCTCTACAGTTATGATTTTGCTGTCCTGCCAGTGTCATTTGAACTGAATTATCAGCTGGACCAGAGTTTCTTTCACTGTTTTTCATCCTAACAAGCCAGTAGACGTTTAGGTTCCTTTAAGTCGTGACAAAAACATAGTAACAGCGAAATTAAAATGCAAGCATTAGTGTGTAATTTAAAAAACACATAAAGAGAACACAGTTCTTTTCAATTTGACCCAACATTTCAAAACACGTTTTAAATAAGTTAATCATTATTTATCTAATTCCTTTCAAATATTTTAGATTTCTTGTCTTAATCTGAACTTTCCCAGAATTATTCAGTTATTAAGGTTTCTATAACGCAATCTTATAGATTTCATGAGGGGGGCTATTTAGCATAATACCAAAATTTTGAAGGCCATAATATTTTGCTTCATGAAAGTCAGATTTTCCTCCAATATTTTAAAATGGTATTGAGTAAAGATTCTCCAAGTGTTTCAATGGTCTTTCACAATTTTCTTTTTATGTTGTATAATTATTATTTGTCACTCATTCAGTCTTTCACTTTCACAACTGTAGACTTTGTGAACTTGACATTAGAAACACGAAACGCTAAACATGATTATAATGATTTCATTAATACAATTTCTTCACCTTTTTTCATGAAAAAAAGGTATTGGCAGGTCTTATTGTGTTATTGTGTAGCAAAGTGGTTTGTGCTGGTGCTCAGAACAAAAAGGCCCTTTTCTGAGTTCGAGTCCCATCCCTGCTGTATATTTTTGTGCCTTATAGTAACCCAGATGTATTAAGTTGACCCAACATGTTTACATTTAGTTTAATCAACAAACGTTCAACAAAAATCTATTATCTATTGCTAAATTGAACCAAAACAGTTTTTTGTTTGTCCTGTCTGTCTCTATGTGGCCCTGTGATAGACTAGTGACCTGTCCAGGGTGTACCCTGCCTCTCGCCCGTTGACAGCTGGAGATAGGCACCAGCACCCCCTGCAACCCATTAAGGATTAAGCGGTTAAGAAAATGGATGGATGGGAAGTAAAGCATTATTTAGGAGTGGGGTGTATTTCAAAAAATATATAAAATCGGAACTAATCTAAATTACAGATAAAATTCAGTTTTGAGGGTCAAATTCTGGGATTAACTTAATGATGAAATATGAAGATTTAAAAAGAATGTTTACCTAAAAAAACAATTTCCCTTTTCCCAAAAAAACTAAGAAATGTATCCCTGCTAATGTTTAACTAAATACATTTCTATTTCAGATTCTATTTCATTTTTCCGTTCAGTACCTAACCACTAGCAGAATTTCAGGCCTTTTAAGGTCCATTACAATAAATGCACTCTAACCTATTAAAATTTCCGACAAAAGATGGCTATCAGACTTAATTGATGAAGGAGCTAATAGCAGAACATTTGGCACAGAGAAGATAATTAGCTAGATAATGATGCACCTCTCGTGTCCCAATGGCCTTCACTTCACTTTAAGATTTTCAGCACACAAGGTTCTGAAAAAAGTTCTGAAACAAACCTGGGGTGCATTCACACCCGCACTGATTAGTCCAATTAAATTGAACTTCAATGCATTTGCACAGTAAGTCTGATTTGATTGAGGGGGTGTAATGGTGCAGTCTAACTTTGACGTATTTATCTGGCACATTTGCCAAAGACAACTGAGTCATCGTAACATCCACTCAAATTGGACACCACTCTTAGTTACATTTCTCGGAACAGGAAATGTGCTCAGTGCTTCTTTGTGCATGGCCATCACAGACGAGGAGGTAAACATGTTGCTCAAAATGTTCTTTTCCTTTGATAAGCTAAAGTGTGAAAGCAAACAACAGCAGCTAAAAAAAGCAACAAAGTTTCAGCCTTATGCCGCGTTCACGCCGGTCAGCGTGTCCAGGCGTGAAAATCGCTCAAACGAATGAAAGCCGATGCTTTAAAATTAAAACCAAGCTGCTTGCACACTTTGTAGTCCGCGTCATGTTGCTAGTTGTTTACAACGTCTTCCACAGAGAAACTAGTGGTGCATATTTAGTATTTAGTAAAAAATATTTAACTGCTTACCTTGCACTCCAATATCCTCTGATATTTTCTTCCAAATAAGGTCTGATCTCTTCCTGTCTTTGTAAAAGGACAAAGACGCTGATTGGTTTGGCTGCCCCAAAATTATGTTTTCCAAACTTCATGCAGCAGCTGCTCGGATGGTCCAAGCTGATGTCCGCTGCACCAACACCCGTGACATGCTGCATGGCAGCTTGAACCCCACTTGATGCGTATGGGTTCCATAGATATGCATGCAATCTAGCTGTCCTGCTGCCTGGACCCGCTGACCGATGAGAACGCGGCTTTAGAACACTCCCAGAAAGCCAGGACAAGCAAAATACAAAGAAAACAACCTTTTCACAAATTATACACATTTTATACAGTTAAATTACTCCAAGACGTTTTTAAAGCTGATCCTTAGGCCATGTTAAAACACAGCTGATTGTTTTTTGTTTTTTTTAAATACCCATCCACACCTAACTGGAGAAATTTGTTTTTCAGCATATTCATAGCTTTGCCAAACCTGTAAGGGGCAGTAGTTCTACCAAATCCTATCCACTCACTCTCAACTTTCTACTGCCTAACTGTTCCACTCCCTAACTTTCTACTTTCTCCTCCCTAACTTCTACATACAGCAGTATTAGAGCTTGTAAAAACAAGCAAGAAAAAAAAAGCGCTTTGACACTCCGTAATGGCAACACAGCTCTGAGGGCATTAATGCTATTTTTGAGTGTAAATACAGGTGGCACAAGTGATGATGGTGCTTTTTTTGTCGTGAACAGTGATGTTGCGATACCTAACATTTTGTTTACATCTGTCCACACGCAGACTCTGATCTTCACTTTGGCTGGAGGTTTTTACAAATAATCATTTTCGGCACATTTGTATGTGGCTGACAGGTGTTGTATTTATTACATATGTTTTAAATATCTTTAGTCAGAGGTCTGTTTTTCTTTTATTCAGAGGTAAAAAGACACATTGTTTACCAGTATTTTAATTGGGCACCTCTTGAGGAACATCAGGCCTGGGATATTGTTGGGAGTATGTGTGACCTTTGAGGACCTCTGAGACAAAGAGTTTTATTGCAGGCTGTAAAACCAGGATGTTTATAGATTTATTCCAGACCATAAAACCATAAAACTCAGAATGAACTTTTGACCAAGGACAAGACACAACTCATCTTATGACTGCATAATTCTCTGACAGCCAATCATGGTTAAAACACTGTTTGGAAATGTTCTGATTGGAGCAGATTCGAGGGAGAGGGAACGCCTAGAGTCCTGGCGAAGCCTGGTGTCTATAAAAGTTATGACATTAAAATCATTCAATTGTCAGATGTATTATCTGTCCCAGAGAAAATTAAGGCATGTTTTCTCTGTAAACCTGCATATTTGTTAATCTGTTCAAAATAAATGTTAAGAACTGGAAATTGGTTCCTAGTCTCTGTTTTGAACATGCACTGAATTATATTTGATAATATTTAATTCTACACAGGCCAAACCATAGATAAATATATCTGTTCTGTGAGATACCCAGCTATGTGTGGACCTAAATGAACCTGTCCCTGTAATTTCATAAATTTTTTAAGGTTGAGTTTCTTACAGGTGAATCGCCGTTTTGCCAGAAGCTTCTCTGTCGTCCCATTCAGAACAAGGACTTGGAGGGAGTATTCCTGACTGGAGTCCAGTCCTGCAACTGTTGCCCGGCCTCGGGTGGTGGTCAGCATCAACTCTGGTTGCTGTTCTTCTAGGAAAAAAATACATGACTCACTAATCTGTATTTTCTGTTTTCTGAAATTTTCATGTCCAATCTCCTGTGCTATGTGATTTAACCCTGTGCTGCAAAAAACTTATAAGAAACTGACAGAAAAGTTAGTTTCTTATAAGAGTAGATTACAATTGTAACATACAACAAACGAGATTCAACAAGCCTTAACTGAAATCCATGCTGGACTTTCAAAAATAAGACTTTAATAAGAACTTATAAAACAAGAGATGCGACAGCATTTATGGTTTTCGAACAGCAGATAGCTGTTTGGACCATTTGTTTGACTCATAATTTTGGGTGTTTTTCCTCTTCACTGTCACAATATGCTTACTCAGTGTGAGGAATTACTGTGTTTGGAATCTGCATCATCAGGGCAGAATGGTGTCAAGCAAGTTAATGACTCAAGGCAGTCTGCTGGGATTACTTACACAGAAAAAAATTAAACTGAATGGAATGTATGTATTAAAATGAGGATGATTTATAAGCTCAACAACATTTCTCCAGTAATGTTTTTTGGAACTTGTTGATAGAGTAATTTCTAAAATGGATCATAGGTATGGTGCATATGATAGATGAGAGAAAAAGCTGGACTTCAGTGATCTTGTGAGGGACTTTGCCGCAAAACATCCAGAAAAGCAGCCAAATTTTCAAGGTCCCTTTCAAAGTAATGCTTATGAAGCTTATGCATATGACAACTACTTGACTAATCTCTGAAAGGGTTTGGTATCATTGGTTAGGGTATTCTCTGTAAACTGTCGTATTGACGGTTCATATAGCTGTTCATATCCATGTATCTGGCTGGCAGAAAAGTACTTTTTGAAATTGGTTTCCTTTTCCTTTTACCAAGTAGTTTTGATACCAGAGGTTCTAAACACCAACTCCTGCCTGACAGAACAGATGCCCAAGACTGCAAATCCCGAAAGGCCAGCCTGTGCACTGCCTTGATTGATTACAAGATTGATTACGACTACAAGTATATGCTCCACACATGGATCAATGAATGCTTGAAGCTGTACAACATCAACAGGACTCTTATAACATTCATTGCCACACTCAAGGGATGTAACTCCCAGAGGGAAAAATATCAGACATTAAGGACAGTTACAAGTACCTGGGAATACCACAGGCAAACCTCGAACAGGCAACAAGGGAAACAGCAACAGGCAACTTCCTCCAACGAGTGAGACAAGTCCTAAGAAACCAGCTCAACGGAAAGAAGTCCAAGGCAATAAACAGCTACGCCCTGTCATTAATCAGGCACCCTGCAGGATTAATAAGGTGGCCAAAGGATGAGATGCAGACCACAGATATTAAGACACGAATGCTCCTCACCATGCATGGTGGGTTCCATCCCAAATCCAGCACCCTGAGAGTGTACGCACGCCGTACGTACGGAAGTAGGCCGAGGACTGATAAGTGTTACAGCCACTATCCAGGACAAAACATCTATGCTCCATGAGTACATCAAGGACAAGGCTTCAACGGATGACATACTCAGTGAATGCCTGAGGCAATGGTACAATGAGGAGACGCTGAAGGAGGAACCATCATGAGAGAACAAGCCCCTACATGGGATGTACCACCGGAACATAACTGAAGTGGCTGATCTCAAGAAATCCTACCAATGGCTAAAGAGGGCGGGCCTACAGGACACCATAGAGGAACTCATCCTGGCAGCACAGGAGCAGGCTCTGTGCACCTGAGCGATAAAGGCTCAGATATACCACACCAGACCAGACCCAAGGCGTAGGCTGTGCAAAGAGTCATCTGAGACAATCCAGCACATAACAGGAGGGTGTAAAATGCTGGCAGAGAAAGCATACATGGAACGTCATAACCAAGTGGCTGGCATAGTATACAGAAACATCTGTGCGGAGTATGGGCTGGAAACTTCTAGGTCAAAATAAGAAACACCTCCAAAGGTGGTGGAGAATGGCCGAGCAAATGGTAATGGCAAACCAACCGGACATTATGGTGGTTGGTAAATGTGGCAATACCAAGTGATGGTAACATCAAGAAGAAAGAACATGAGGAACTTGAGAATAACAAGGGCTCAGACAGGAGCTAGAGTAAGCAGACAACAGTAGTACCTGTGGTAATAGGAGACCTCGGGCCAGTGACTCCCAAACTGCAGGAATGGCTTCAGCAGATTCCTGGAAGAACCTCAGACATCTCAGTCCAAAAAAGTGCAGTACTTCGAACAGCAAAGATACTGCGCAGGACGATGGGAAACCAGCCGCGGTGGCTGAGATGGGATTTTTTTTTTTACAAATATGTATATGTGTGTGTGTGCGTGTGTGTGCAACTATGACCAAGTGTGACCTGCATATTTATTCAAGCCCAGGGGCTCTGCATTCTCCTACATCCACTCCTGGGTGCTTTAATTAAAATATTCATCCAATTTTCATTTGAGCTCTCTTTACTTTGGAGCTTACTCTTAAAAAAATCACTGCAGTAAAAAAACATATTTTGATTAATCAAACCCAAATAAGCTCTGAATTAGAGTAAAAAAAAAAATCCAACTAAGAGGTCATGGAGTTCACCAATCTGTGCTGCAACATGCAGCATGGACTGGGGCTTAGCGTTCAAATGTGCCAGGTCTAATTATTATTAGTACCTTCGAGATTCTGTCTTGACAAACCAGTAATCATCTCTTTTTAGTCATTTTAAAAGGAATTTCTTAAATAGTTTATGTATAGTTTTTTGTTAGAAAACTCGCTTGTTGAACAGGAATGCTGCAAAAAAAACTTTAGCCAAAACTTGCAAACATGCAACACCATGACTTGGAACATTCCTCAAACTTACTTAACCTTTCCAAATGTTGTAAGCACAAGGTTTATTTTATTGCGATTTTATGTAACCACAGATCCAAATGTACTATTGAGCTAAAATATTTTCCACGGAATATTACATGTTGAAAATGTCACCACTTTAGTACTGTTGGGAAAACATTCCTACCTGACATTGTTCTGACCCGAACTTTGTAGCCTTGAACAGGTCCATCAGCCTCCTTCCACTTAATCTGTAATCGATCTTCAGAAAGAACCGTCAGCTTCAGACGACCTTGAGAATTACAAAGATATAAAACAAAAAACGGGGGAAAAACATCAACATTTAGGATATACATAAAGAATGTCTGCCTGTTGTTGAAGAAATTAATCAGGGTTTTCTAAGATCAAAGGCTCCAGCTAGGATACTATCTTCATTTCTCCCACTTTCCCAGGGCGGTATAGCCCCTGCCTCTTCCTCCTATAAAAATCTAATTCCTCTTGTTCTGACTTCATCTCCATAATTTCCAGCAGGGGTTTCCCAACAAGAGAAGAGTGTCTTTCATGTCCCTGTTGTCCCGTTCTCTATCCATCCATGTCTCCAGCTACCCCCCATTCCATCCATCAAAGCAAGCCCTGTCCTCTGGGCTGCAGCAGAAACAGGAACAGGACGCCAACAGGGTCAAAGGGCATGCCAGAGGAGCGTCACTCAGTTTCAGTATGACAGGGTTCTGAATTTAACATGTAAAAATATAATAGAAGAAAGGAGAGAATAAGGGGAAGACGGAAACAAGGAAGACAGCGGAAAGCTAACATGAACATGGTGA
This sequence comes from Apricaphanius iberus, assembly GCA_028564705.1. NCBI lineage: Eukaryota > Metazoa > Chordata > Actinopteri > Cyprinodontiformes > Aphaniidae > Apricaphanius > Apricaphanius iberus. Next base: position 530,533 of record JAPXFQ010001564.1, read on the forward strand.
ATTCCAGAAGACTGTTTTTAGCTCTTCTGCAGGCCTCCAGCACTGAACAGCTTCTTTTTGACTTGGATATGCATAGACCATGGGCCAAAGGGATTATACAGGGTCTGATGGCTCTTTGTAGAGGAAGGATCAAGGTTTAAAACAGAGCTTCTAATGATGACACCAATTCCAGACACTGAGACGGACATACAGAGGGAAACCAGATCTTTGCCCTAGTTTATGATCTGTGGTGTAAATCAGCTAATTTAAACCTCATATTTTATCTCTTACAAAAAACCCCAGTTTTATTTGCACATTTCTTCAACAAAATGAGACAAAAAGCCACAGAAAAAAATAATCTTAAAAATGTTACAGGTTTAATATGGAAAATAAAATTACAAGAATTTCTGGTAAACTCAAAAGATTATAAAATGAGAAATATTACCCTGGCTATGAACTCCTGAGGGCCACAGCAGGAAACACAGCATTAGCCAGAGAGATGATGGTCTGGGAGTAAGGGGGTGAGAAGCCATGAATGGGGCCTGAAACAGTAAAATAATGAAGGAATGGTTATAGTCTGCCTTGTATTCATTTTTGTCTTCATTATCCTCATAGTTACGTTTTGCTTAGAAATTCCAGAATTCTCAAGTAAATGTTTAAATAGATATTGTCCATAATTCTTTTCCTGCATCTTTTCATTTCTGTAGTCATATTCTTTTTGTCATTTTGTCCTCTTCATTTCTTCTTTCTTATATTTTTAAAGGCCCTCCCAACATGTCCATTTTGGTCAGGTTCAGTAGCTGAACTGAAAAGGGATGAGTACAAAGTACAAAGAAAATTGTTCAAAAGCATAAATCTCTGAAAACAAATAGTGAACAATATTTTTGAACAAAGAGAAAAGGCAGAAATGTATCACTTCTTAGAGGTCCATTTCACTTTGGAATTGGTTTCCATTTAGATATTCTTTTTAAATAAACCCCTTCTTAAGTTCAATAAGATAATTCAATAATCTAAACGTTTTCTTTTTTTTACTTTTCCACTTCTCAAGAAACTTCTTCAGAGACTTGGAACTTATGTCACATGAGATAGTTTGCATATAAAGCCTCCTTCTGGTCTTGGTTTTTATGTATAAAGAAGCGGTGTAGTCAAGTCACAGGTCCCTAAAACATGACTAAAGTCAGGATTCAAGTATTCCACCCCTGGTATCAATAGGTTTCAATTTTACTTCAATTGTACAAAAACATGCAACAGAGTACCCATTTCCATCCTATGCCGCACAATACACCCCATAAATTAATGTCTTATAGAAAGTCTTTTAGCAGCAAAACCTTGAAAAATGTGTTTTTGTGGGACTTTATCAGTTGCTCACATCGTGGTATTAAAACCTGTTTGCTCTGCACCAGTGTTCACAGAAACCCTGGAGAAGGTAATACTTAAGGAAATTACATTTAGATGCACATGACATTTTGAGGTGTTCTGGTCTGGCATGAAGGCCATATATAGGACCTAAGGTTGCACTTTAGGTTTTAATAGTCTTTCAGATGCCGTTAGACTCCAGTGTCAACACCCTTCTTATAGTATTACACTTGTTTATTGATCTCTGAGCTTCCTTATAGTTTTTCTAAATCACATTGGCCAGCAAAGCTTCTCAATGTGCTTTTTCTTTAAATTGATATGCCTTAACTTCTAATTCAAAAGAATTAAAAGCTCCTTTTATACCAAATAAAATACATTATAACTATAATTTTTTCTAAATTTTCCATTGGAGCATTCAATAACTAAAAAAAAGCCATACAAAACTATTATGACAGTACTGTTTCAGATTAGGAACACTCTTAATGTGCTTAATGCATATAAAAGATAAGCATAATATTTCATTTTAGAGGGATTAATGACATTCAAAATAAATTTGTCATGATCTTAGGCTTTTAGACTCTTTTAATGTTACTTGTTTTTACACCTCTCCAATTAGAAAAACACACACTTGCCTGTACACGTTATCTATGGCTATTTTCATATCAATGTGGCAGAGACCCGCACACTAACACAACAAAGTACTATGCAGCTGTCGTTGGCTTCCTTGCCTGTATCAATTTGTGTTAAAATGTGACACATCTTCTTTCACAGATTTTGAGACTGGATGCAAATGCATATCAAAACTGAGATTTCTTCCCATTTCAGATTTTTTATGAAAGTATGAACAGCACAATTCTATTTTTTTTTTTTACTGACTGAGGTCACTTTCATATGTTGTACTAATTCCAAAACATTGGATGAAAACATATAGAACACATATGGAATTAGGTAGTACTTTTCCAAAAATTGGGAAATAACCGGACCTCCAAAGTCACCAGACCTGAACCCAATCGAGATGATTTGAGGTGAGCTGAACCGCAGAGTGAAGGCAAAAAGGTCCAACAAGCACTAATAATCTCTGGGAACTCATTCAAGACTGTTGGAAAACTATTGAGAATACAAAGCAGTAATCAGAGCAAAGGGTGGCTACTTTGAGGAATCTATATAACACATGTATTCAGTTATTTCGCCCTTTTTGTTTAAGTACATACAGTAATTCAGTGTTCCGCCTGTGCCATGCCGTGCTCATGTCTTCGCTGGTTCGTTGTTACCTTTTCCACGTTTTTCCCACATCCTGTCCTGAGCCTACGCTTAGACTTATGCTCTGCATTTGGGTCCTCATTCTTGCAACACATGACATAATTATGCATATATATATATATATATATATATATATATATATATATATATATATATATATATATATATATATATATATATATTCCCAGTTGTTGGGAACCAACTGCAGAAGAATATAAAGATTAATTAGATGGTTAAGGAGGTGTGCTAGTTTCACAGCCACTTAAAGCTCTGTCCGTTTGTTTGTCCTATGTGTCATTAGTTGTCTGAAGTTACAGGGTCTTTGATGGGGGCAAGCACTGACAAATTAGTAGTCTTGAGCATTTCATGTTGGGTTCTCATGGGAAAAACTAAGAAAACTGGTTTTATTCAGGTAGCAGGTAAACAGTAAACACCTTGGCAAAACTGTGTCAAAATAAAAGAAAAATTGTGGGCACAAGCCTTTGGTCATTCCCACTTTTTATATGTTGATTCCAAGAAGTCAGTTTCTTTAATTCAAATATACCAAAGTGATTTTCATTAGTACTTCACCAGGCTTTTGGAAAATCTTCCTATGAAATTTTGGTAGTACATTAACCTTATTATCTAAACAATTCAGGTAAAATATATTTATTTGGTCCTTTTGTCTGACCTGTGAATCAAGCATTCACAAAACAGCTACTAAGCTTAAAACCAACATGTGTTCTATCCACACATAGCCTAAAACTTGGTAACAAACATTTTAGATATAATTTTAATGATTTTGTTATCAGCAGCCTTTCACACACAGATAAATTGTTGTTGCTTCTCCTGCCAAATAATCTCAAAACAATTTTTTATTTGCAATTAGGGCAATTCCAAAAGAACTGTTAGTAGAAACTTTGGCATATGAAAGGTTAATCTCTTAGAATAGAATAGAAGAATAGAATAATCCTTTAATAGTCCCACCAGGGGAAATTCGGTCGTAAACAGCAGCCAAAGAAACAACAACAACAAGTAGCAGTCAACACTTCCTTACTATTCCAACGCTAACTGAAAGCTACGGAAATGTGGCTGAGACTGGGCTTGTTTTATACTCCACAGCAGCAGGATGGAGGAAGTCAGTAAGTCATAGTGGCTGAGCCAGTAGCAATGCCTGATTCAAATTCAAGTGTGGTGTAAATTTTCAACCTGAAGAGGGCACCACACTAATGGTTTTTGGTAGAAAATTAATATTTTTACTAAAATGTACTAAAATAACAAAAATAATGACAAGACATGTAAACAGCACTATTAGACACTCAGTTATATAGATTTTCAGCAAAAAAACAACAACCTATGACTTTGGGGTCAGTCGCACTTTAAACAGAATTCGTTCATATATTAAATTACTGTTACCATTCATTTTTACTACCCAAACAAGCAGCCAAAGTACCTCCTTACCCAACCAGTTTGTCCTGTGTGCAAGTGGCCCTTTGAAACCTTCCACAGTGGTTCTTAAATCTGCAGTTTGGAGAATTTAAGGGAAATAGATTTTCTTGAATCCAAAGTACCAGGGCCCCTCCCCAAACTTTTTAAGATTCAAAGGTATCTCCTTTGTTGAAACGAAACTGTGATGTAAATTCTAGTTAGTCACCTGATTTATTTTTTTGTTTTTCTTTGTGATGTTGAAGTAGCCCTGGTTAGCCAAGGAATGGCTAACTTTTTAGCAGAAGAAGTTTGCTTTGACTTCTCCATGACTGCTGTCTGGTATTATTGCAACTATAAACAGGAAAATACAGTGCGGTCTGTGCGTGTGGCCCCATCTGCACAGGTTTGCACGATCCACATGCACATTGATTGGCAGCTGACAGTGCAGAAACTCAGATTCTATTGGCTAAAAAACTATTTCCAGTGACTGTGAATTGCATAGGAGTCTTTGGGAGGAAGGAGGGACTTAAGAAAAAGAACTAATCGTTGTGGAGCACCACCCATATATTATAGTATAGATCTGAAACAAACTTTGATACATAAATAAATTCAGCAGACTGCAGTTTTATTTCACCTTGGCTAAAAAAACATAAGGAAATAAACGTTTTTAAAAATAGAAACAATAAATGCAGGTTTTAGCAGGTTCTGTTTTTCATTAAGTATGGTGATTCTCACAACAGAATGACTAAAAGTAATAGTAGAACCAGTAAATAGTCCTCCAGTGGCAGTGGCCCTTGAACTAAATTAGACCAGGGATTGCAAAGAATTTCACAGCTTTTTCACTGAAAGGATTCTAACAATTAGATAGTCAGTCTAAACTTCAGTACTGAACCCACAACCAATGTCAGCCCCAATCAACAGTAATGTAAAGAAAATGTCCAAAACAAACCTTGATGAAATCATAACAAAATTAATTTCCTTCTCTTGCTGTCTCATGCTCTTGCTATCCTACCCAAATCTTTTCTAAAGACAGTTAATTGAGCCTAATTTGATTTAAACAGCTAACTCATCCCTTTTATCAGATGTCTTCCCCAAGGCTTTAAACACAGCTGTTATCAAACCACTACTAAAGAACACCCAGACAACACATTAATGCAGAACAACAGGCCAATCTCTAATATTCCATTCATCAGTAAGATTGTTGAAAAAGCTATGTTTCATCAGTTACATAGCTTCCTAACAATGGCCAACATTTTTGATATTTTTCAGTCTGGTTTCCATGTTCACCACAGCCCTAAAGCTGCCCTTGTTAAAGTTTTTAATGACATCCGCATAAATACAGACTATGGTCGAACTACAGTGCTGGTAGTTTCGGGCAGCAGTGAAGCATTTGACACTGTTGATCATCATATACAATTCTAATGACTGGAGAGCTGGGTCGGACTCTGGTACAGTGCTTGGCTGGTTTAAGTCTTACCTAAAGAATAGCAGTGGTGTGTCCAGACTTTTTTTTCAGGGGTGGCACAGGAGGGGCAGCTAGTTCTGCCTGGGTGGCACCCGTAAGTGAAGGATCTGCAGTAAAAAGAAGAAATGTATGTTCCACAAGTCTTTCTGATAAATGTTTTAAAATAACACAGACATTTTCCCTCTTGTAAAACAATTGCTGAAACTAAATGTATTCTAAAGCATTGGGCTACAACATCAGACAATCAGGGGGTTGCATCTGGGGTGGCCTATCAGATTTTAAGGGTGACACGTGCCACCCCAGGCCACCCCCCAGACATCCCAATGAAGAATAGGGACATCTTTGTTTCAATAGGAAACTTTTCATGAGAATGAACAAAAATCGCATGTGGGGTTTCCCAGGGCTCCATTCCACACTGATAAAAACAACTTGGAGAATTTACTTTAAAAAAGTATTTATATAAGTATTATAGTAGTTTTATTATATAGTATATAAGCACTCAATTTTAGTAGTAAAGTAAATTTAGTAGTGAAGTAAATTGTAATGCTGTGATATCAAGTACAACTTACTTGCCAGTATCAAGTAAAATGTACTTAACTCTAAATGTAACATTTGTGAAGAAATTAAGTAAATGTTAATTAACTATATTTAATTTAACAGGTTGTACCTATTAAAATAAATGAATTACATTTAATTGCCCAAATCAGAATAATATGCACAGAAACTGGTCTTGAACAAAGAATTTCTGGTTTCATAGACTAATGCTCTACTGCTGAGCTACACTGAAAGAAAAAGTTATTTCAATTTACATGATTAAATTGTGTACATCGGTTCTACATAAACAGAATAAGTAAATCTGACATGATTGACCCTCTTACTCCGAAGTAAATTTAACATGTTGAATTCACATGATATTTTTGGGTTGCCGTAACATGAATTTATTACATAATGTAGTCACATTATTTTTAAGTCATTAAAACAAAGGTTTTCATTTCAAGATGCTTGAGATGGTTAATCTTACTCAATATTGTTCTGTAATGTGAATATTAGTTGAAGTTTCCCAAGCCGGGTATTGAATTTAGGTCTTCTGGTTAGAAGGCATTGCATTTACCACTACACCACTACACCACATGTAGATTAGTAGAGCTCAACACCTACTAAAAAATGAAAGACGACTCTTTTCTTGTAGAACACATTTTTAAATACCAAAAATGGTTTAAATCACATTCAATATTTCTCCTCATGTGGTTCAGAGGTTTTATCTATGATACATTTTTTTTATATTACTTCAAAAAAATATGTTTTGTCAACTAACAGGTAACTGTCTTTCTATAAAAAGAGGCAATGTTTTCCAATCTAATTTTTTAAAGTTAACAGAAAGCTGGGAATACTAGATACTAGGGGCTAGAGGAAATAGCCAAAATGAGAATAGTGAAACCTCAAATTTATTGTATTTCTTTAAGGTTTTGAGGCCGGGGACAGGACTTGAACTCAGAAAATGAGCAGAGCTTTTGCTTTATGAAAACCTGCATTAACCACTTTGCTATATAATGACCTAGATTTTTGATGGTCAAATACAACTTATGATTTTCTTTCTAGTGTTAACTAAACATGATTTTAATCATTTCTGGAACACATTTCCTTCCCTTTCAACCAATGCAAGAAAATTGTGTAAATTCAGTATAGTTGAAAATTCCAAAATTGTACTTAACTAATCATGGAAATAAGAGAAACATGAATAGATTGTGTAGCATTTACTAGATTTGTCTTTGTAAATTCAAAGACTTGCCACTTTCTCATTTATTCAGTGTACCCTAAGAAGTCAATGAAGTATTTTGAATTATTTTGTACTCCATGCAATCCAGATTTGGATTATTTTTCAAATACTCAATTAGAATCTTACAAGTAACAGAAACAATGCAATATAAGCATTCAAAATGCTCTTTAAACCATAACACATTGAAACATTTTAAAAGCCAAAAGTAGTCAACAGTTCTAGATATTTCATCTTTTGGCCTTTTAGTGTAATAGAAAACAGCAGAAATATCAGGTGCTGATTCTTTGCTTTTCTCAACAGGAGTGTGAGCAAGACAACATCACTAAAGTCAGCTACTTTTTCCTTTTTTTAATCTATTGATCTGCATATTAATGTGGTCAAGTGTTAATCAAATCAAACTTTATTTATAAAGCGCTTTTCAAACTACAAAGCTTCTCAAAGTGCTTTACATATTAAAATAACACCCCCTCCCCCCACCCTTCCTAAAACCCAGAATAAAAACATCACTACAACTACGGTATACCACCATCCCTAGATCTCCCATGCATGCACATACTTAAAAGCAACACCAAATAAAAGCAAAAACGGGCTGAGAACAGATGAGCCAGGATATTTATATTCACACGGACACAATAATTATTCCACAGTACTCTTCTTTATATCTTACACCAGCAAAATACATCCCAAACCACTGAACAAGCAAATTGTGTATATTTTACTTGGTAAATGGTACAGTAGTTCCGATTTAAAATTGATTTTAGAATGTATAACTTACATGAATCAATGTAGCAGATTGTAATATACCACAAAGTCGTTATTTTCCATGTGTGTTCTGTGGGTGTTTTATGCTTTATTGCTGTTTTAACTTTTACCTTAATTATGTAAAGCACCTTGAATTACGCGGTTGATCAAATTAATTTTATGCACAGAAAATTTCTAATAAAATAATTTTCTACTTCCAGCAAATCTACTTAAGGGAAATATATTTACCTTTAAGTGTAATTTAATATCCAGGGCCCAAACCATGCCAACCACCACTAATCAGAAATACCACATACCTAAGAACAGATAATATATCTGAATTAAAATAAATACAGATCTCACACATTATAGAAACACCTTCAGGATGGTGCCAAGACAACATATTTAAAATGTGGACTGTGCATGTGGTTAGAATGAACAGTTAAATAACAGACTTTAAATAGGCTTTCACAGGAACAAAGTTTACTTTCAAATCTCTGGAATTTAATTATTAATAGAAATAATTCCTCTTCCAAATTAGGAAATTTACCAGTAGCAATAATAGTTCACTTTCTACATCCTATTGAACAAAATAAAATTAAAACAATTCTGAAATCATATTCTGAGGAAACAATATTATTTTATTTTCAACGTATTGATTTGGACGGTTGGTCACATGAAGAAAAGGTTTTTTCACCTTCCTCTGAGTTGTAGGCCTATGTAAATATCTTGCCTAGTTTAAAATGAAATTACAGTCATATGTTGTTTTATAAACAAACAAAAATACAAGCATATTTTTACTTTAAGATCAGCAAAATGTTGTTAATAGTTGGGGGCACATTTTGGTAACTATAGATCAAACAAATCAATAGTTTTTCTGTTTGTGTTTTTTCGACAACAACTGGAAATCTTTTGCTGATATTGTATGTACAAAAGTCTAGGAAAGCTCAAACCTTAAGTGGATCATCTTATTAGATGGCCCAACTTAGTTTATGTCAGATAGTTAAAATAAAAACGCCTACTTAAAACTGCAGTAAAAATGAATTTAATTGTTACTTAGTTTAAAAGACTTTAATTGCCATCGCCCGTTCAACCACATGGACCATATTTTACATGTTACGTAGTAGGAAAACCAACTTGGCAGAAATATTGCTCAGGCAGCTTCATGTCTGAAGCAAAGCAATACCTGTGTATTTATTCTAGCTGGCATTTTATAATACATTGTTGTAGACTATGAAAAAAAGAAAACAGCGATTCAAACCTCCAGTGAACTGACCTGAAGCTACGCAAGGTTAGTCCAGCAGGTGTTGTCACGTTCAGATATTTCCTTCTGTTCAAGAAACGATGGTTGAAGCTGAAAAAGGTCCGAGAAGAAATAAAGGTGTCCCACCATTTTAGGAGCTCTTTGTTCATGGAGCAGCCAGGTGATGTCTTACCTGGCTCGGTCGATATATTCTAGATTATTTCCTCAGAAACAACCCTGATCGCATTCCACAGGGGGATGTTAACACGATACCGCAAATGTGGGATGAGCTGTCCTCTCGTCCGAATGAAAGTTTCACTAGAGTAGCAGTTGTGTTGCCTTACTGCAGCGCTCTGCCATGGGAGTGGCTCTCCAAAGAATGTAAAAAAAAAAAAGAATAGATAAGGCCTCATAGGTGCTACATAAACCTTGTTTTGTCTAGAAACACCCCAGGTTTAATTGTATCTCTTTCATTATAAAATAATTATGGTTCAGTGACAGACGCACCAATCCTCCGCGTTGTTGTTTTAAGTTCGATTCCCAGCGCCGGGACAGTTGCTACATGTCTTCCAATTTTTTTATGTCCAGTTACTAATGTATAACAGTCAATATGACCACAAATCCCTTGAACATTTTTAAGATGTCTGTTTTGATGTCTTTATTTGCATGAAGAGTAGCTTATGAAGAGCGCTAATCTACCCCCCCCCCAAAAAAAAAAATAAAAATAAAAAAAGTGATTAGCAGCAGCAAACCACCAGCTGTGTTATAGATGCAAAAATAAAACGTGAAATTGAATCTGTGCTGCTAATTTTTTTTTTTGTCTGTGCTACAAACCCAGCAGCCTCTGTAGCACCAGTGCTAGAAGCTAGAAAAGTTAACGTACAGCCATGAAGACATGAACATTAAGTTATCTGCATTACTTACCGTAATCCTCCTTTGCACAGGCGACCCTGTGCAGGCTTTACCAGCACCATCTTTCCAACTGGACCAGGCTTTATACCCTAAGAAATCCAAAACCAGATAAAATGTGTAACTAAATGTGTTTACCATGTGATGAAGGGTTAAGTCCAAACTGCATTTTTGCCCTTTTCCATATTCTCCCGATTTAGATAAGTTGGGCAAAAGCATTGTTTAACCAGCTCAGTCATTCTCTCACTTAAACAACGATTTAAGTGAGTGGGACCAACAAAATGCTAGTAGTTTCCATTCTTTCACATTGTTTCACTACCTGACATGTTTATTAATATACTTTTATTGTTTTTGTTTCAGATAACCACACACCTACACAAACACAGATATTATATAGCCTACATTGTTTCAAACTCATCATCTTCATGTAGGCCTACCTGATCCATCCTCGTCAATAAATCATCTAAACTGCACCATCGAAGTTGCTTATTCCTTCTGACCGAGGAAGACTCAGCTGACGAACAATTCAAATTCGGCATCGGAGGCACACGGTCTCTTACAGGTTAGTTTCACCATACCTGTCTGAGCGAGATGGAGATATGCCCCTAGGGCTCTGAGGTCCTCCCATCAACATTTGTTGGAAGTTGTATTTTTGAGGCTCAAATCAAGGGGAGACAAAGATTTTTTCATATGTCCCCCTAAATGAGTTTCCCTTGGAAATTAGGGCTGTTCAATACCTTGAAGATTTTAAATGTCTTCAAAACATATCTTTTTGTGCTGGCTTTCTAATGTAACTGAGCAGTTCTATTGTATTTTATTCTATTATTTCTCTCATTCTTTTTATTTTATTTGATTCATTTTAAGGGTTGTTATGATTGATGATTTTATGTGTTTGTTTTATGTACAACACTTTGGGGCAACCTTGGTTGCTAAAAATGTGCTTTATAAATAAACTCGACCTTGACCTTAACCTCAGACATGTAGTCGAGAGAGCGAAGAGAAGATGTTAAAGAGGATGTTTTTGTCGGTGTCCGAAAAAAGAAAAAGTGAAGGTCGAAAAGGCATCTGTCCATAGTGCATTACACAATACCTTGTTATTGTATAATCCACTAATACTATAAAATTTGAGCTGTTACCTTGTTAATGGTGATGAATAGGACTATGTCAGTGTGTTTGACATTCTTTTAGTTTAATTGTTGAGAGAGCTGTTTCTGATCGTGGCATCACTAAGCGATTGTCTTTCAACATAAACAATTATGAGATTATTTGGAATATTATTTTTTATCATTATTAAATTACCTGTTGATGGGACATTTTCACTGCACTGTGGTAGAAAGGTAGGTAAAGCCTCTGACACGGGATAACAATGGGTGTGTCCAAATTCAGGGTCTGTCTCCTCATGAGGATCCTTCCTACCCGATTGAAGAAGGACGGGTCCTCCACAAGGGGCAAACTTCGCCCGCAGAATGTGAAGCCAACACGGAAGTGACAAAAATTGCAGTTCAGCCCTCATCCCCTGGGGGCTGGCTGCAAAAAGGAGCAACTTCCCATTGACTCCCATGTTAAAAAGGCCAACTTTACAGCAAAAATAAACATGTTTACATCCTGGTTCAAAAAACCATTTTAGGTTAGATCGTTCAGATTTACCATCATGAGGGGGGTGAATTTTTTTCTAACTCCTCCGTTTATTTGTAATTTAATTGTGAAATTATGAATAATTAGGGGCGTGTCCTTTTTCATTGACATGTCCGTCTGGGCTAACGCTGGTGGCTAATGGTGGCTAACTGTAGCTAATAGCTTGCTCCGTAGTCTGCTTGCGGAGCTCTTCACAGCCTGGGAATAACGTAAAGACTTCAGTCATTTGGTGTTTCTGAACTCCACTATCAGTTGCCTCTGCAGTTTTTATTCGGTTTTGGATGTTAATCTGCAATTATTGGGCAAAGACGGCTTGCTGTGGTTTTGATTACAGTAACAGACAGTCCAAGAAGTTTATGTTTTCGGGGGCGGCTTCATATCGGCTTAAGCTTAACGAGTTTGGGGGGTCTATCAGGTGGCAGAGAGGAATGCTGTTCTGGTCGGAGCTTTTATCTCTTTCTACACGCGAGTTGGAGCAGGCGATCGGTCGGGTAGCAGCAGAGCAGCAAAGTCGGCAGGACCGGGACGCCGCGGCAGACCCGGTCAGGTAGAGCACCTCGAGAGCGGGAGACGGTTACATCAGGCTGGAAGACTACAGAGTTGGACTCCAGACAGACTGGATGATCGCTGGTTAGAGCAGTACTGGTGTGAGGAACACAGCTGGAGGCATAAACTAATGGATGTCTGATGTGAGGTGAGTATAAAAGCCTTTTATTTTTTGAGAGGATCTGAATTTTCATGATGACTTTGTGACTGCTTTTAGCTGAATGTGTTGTTAAGATAAACCGACTAAGTCCTCACCCTCCACCGATGGTAATGGAAATAACACAATATCAGGCCGTATTGATCCGACCCATTTGGGTCTTATATTGATCTGTTTTCTCTACTCGAGATGTTTCTGCGTCTAAAGGGATCGTTGTTGAAAAACGGGGTAAAAGTCTCTTAACCGTGGTCTTCTGGCTGAAACTGGCTGCAGCCTACGTTAGCTTCAGTTAGCTTCTGACTAGCTTGTAGCTACGTCGGCTCGGAGCGTTAACCCTCCACCCCCAGCCTCACAGCGCCACTCTCAGCTCCACCTCTTTGCCCATTTTTGGAGTTTCTGAGAGTGACGAGGCGAGTGACGTGGACAAGATGGCGGCGGTGGTAACCGCCCAACTGGCCTCATTTTTGCTATTCAGAAACCTATGGGGGACGTACCGGAAGGTTAGTCCACTGTTTTATAAAGCAATGGACTAATGGTCCTCCAACGACCGCAAAAGCCGGAAATAAGTGTCTGTGAATTTGGACAGCTTACCCTTTTTTCTGTTCCCCCCTTACCCTTTGCGCATGTCCTGTCGCCTAGCAACCATGACGGTGTTAAGTACAAGCAGCAGAAAATGGAATTTGAGAACAAATTTCTTAATCTTCTTACTTTTATATTTTTTAAGGCGCTAAATGAGTTTTCTGCTAATCACCAGAGAATGTTTTGTCTGAGATTAAGAGATAATCATATCCAGGTAAGTAATTCTAATATTATAGTAAATTATTAAAGTAAAATGGTTAAGTAAAACAAAAAACACATTTTATATATATATATATATATATATATATATGTGTGTGTGTGTGTGTGGAGTTTGGATATTTTCATTTATTCTAAACACAATAATTTTTTCATCTCTTAGGATTATTTGAAAGGCAATTAAACAGTAAGTGTAATATTTCAAACCTGGTGTGTCGTGAGTCTCATATTAAAGTATTTGATCCAGTTTCCCCTTTTTACATATTTATGAACACATTTTACAGATGAGACATCCGTCCACTGAGCAGCTCTACAAACCCTGATGGACGATGTAGTGGACAGCAGGAGGAGACATCCTGAAGCTTTCTGCAGACCATCCTGATGTTTCACTCCCCAACCAGAGACGACCAGCAAAGGATCCCTGCTGCAGCACTCCATCCATGTCTCTACCCGTTAAAATGTACTATGTTCTGTAATTAGTTATATTTTCTTTTTGTCTAATTTTCACACGTTCTTAAAAGGTTTCTAAAAATCATTAAACATTAATAAGGTTGATTTTGTTGTTAAATGTCAAATTAATAAAAATATATTTAGAAAAACTACAATTAATTACAAAAAGTATTTCTTTCATTCAATTTATTCAGAATAACTCTTTCTTAAAACAATTACAAATAATTTTATATTTACACCCCCACCACTTACAAACAAAACAGAATCCTCTCCCTGCTCTCCTTTCCTCTGCAGCCTCATCTCCTCCCTAATGAGGTCCAACAGGTCTTCATTCTCATCCTCCTTTCTGCTGGCTGCCTGTCTCCATCATTCTCTTCCTCCTCTGTCCTCTTTGGTAGCTCATTGCTGCATTTGGTCCTGGCGTGTCCTCATGGATGGAGGCAATAGGGAAAAGAACCTCTGTCCTAATATCTCATCCATGGGGAAAAACCAGGACCAGCTAGCTGCAGTGGGCTTCACACTCACTCCCTCCTCTGAATCTGGATACTTCCATTCCTAAAGACATCACAAATTGAAGCTCAAACTTAGGAATTGCTCTTTGTTAACTTGTGTTACTAACAAAAATATTCAATTTATATATATTATTTTCTTTTTTAAATTGTTCCACTTTTTATCTGGGCAAAGTTCAATTTCCCCCACAAGCCCATCTTCTCAAGAACTATCTTAATGTAGGAGAAAGAGTGAAAGTATTGCTGTTGTGCTAATAACTGCCCTCAGAATATTTGTTTTTGAACAATATTTCACAGAAATATCAAAATAAGACTAAATAAAAGAGGGGAAATATTTCAACTGTTTGACTGCTGTAAGTACTGCAATCTGTACTGCTCAAAGCAAAATAAAATACGTCTTGATATAAGTAGTATAAGGGTGAATAAAACCATAGCCTACTCATATGAATAGCATTTGTAAATAAATGTAATCTTATCGATCCATGCCACAGTAGCGGAGCTTATTACTCCTGTAAGAGCTCATAGTACGGAGCTTTATGATTGTGGAAGTTTGCTCCGTTGTCCCCAAAACATATCAGGAAATATTTAATTCACTAATTAGAAATTAGCTGTATATGAGGGGATATTCACACGGGAGATAAGAAACAAGCTAGTTTACGAAAATTATTTTATTTACAGATGTAAATGTACAAAAATGCTAAATAAGGGCGCCTCCGGATAGAGAGGAAAAGACGCATTAGACCCAACCGGGACGGGACCGAACCGAACCGCAAAAGTGTCTCGCTAGGCGTCCCGATCGATCTAACAAAGCATAACAACACAACAGCTATAAGTTTTGGCTTTTTGTACCTGCAGTTTTTAAAAAACGTACATCTGAAAGCATAAACCTCCCCATCGCAGTACCGCTCGCTTCGTCCGCCATTATTTCAAACTGTTTGAAGCTCTCTGCCGAAAAGAATTATGGGATAGGTGGGACGTTAAAGGATCCACCAGACCCATCCTTTAAATTCGGGGAAAAGGAGGACGTACTTCTGGGCCGCATTTGAAGGATCCTATGAATTTGGACAGCCTTCGTCGCGGCGCTGTGATGTGGCATCCTTCAAATGAGTCCTCCGAAGGATGCAGACCCTGAATTTGGACACAGCAAATAGCAATTCGCTTTATTATAGCTTTATGCCTTGTGTTCAGTCTTGATGAAATTCCAAAATGGACTATATAGTGTTGTATTTTACTTTTTTGGGGGTAATTTTATATACAGTTTTAAATATCTTTAGTAAGCATTGAGAGGTAAAAGTCTGTTTCATGGTTGTAAAACACATTCTTTATCAGTATTTTAATTGGGGTAAGGTTTTAAGCAATAAACTCTTGGGTAATAATTTACTGCATGTTCTAAAACCAGGGTGTCTGTAGATTAGGAGCCAAGGCCATAAAACTAGGATGTTTGCTTGAGAGGACCATAAACCATAAAACTCAGAATGAACTTTTGAGCTGGACCAAGGAGGAGGACACTTCCATCTTATGAATGCATAATTCTTGACGGACCAGTCGGTGTCAAGACACTTTTTAAAAACGTTCTGATTGGAGCAGATTCCGAGGGAGAAGAGACGCCCAGATCCTGGGAAGTTTTGGATGTCTATAAAAGTTATGCCATGAAAACCATTCGTTGTCAGATGTCTTTATCTGGCCCAGAGAAAATGGGCATGTTTCTCTGTAAAACTGCATGTCTGTTAATCTGTTTAAAATAAAACTGAGAACTGGAAATTGGCTCCTTGTCTCTGCTTGAACATGCACTGAATTAATTTTTTTTACAAAAATTTTATTCTACAATAGCCAGGTGACATGTCTAATAATAGAGATTTCCTTTTTTGCAGTTGCTCAGTCGATTCACCAAGGTGAAAATGAACACACGGGACACGATAAACAGCATCGCGCTCTCTGATCGCTCGTCTCCAAGAAATCCTATTGGCAATGACAGTGAGAGCTGGAGAGGCGTGGTTGGGTGGAATGGCCCCCCGAGCGGTGTTTTGTTATTGGACTTCTGTGCTCATCATGGATTGTCCATAACAAACACCATGTTCAAGCATAAAGCTGTTCATCTGTGCACTTGGCACCAGGACACCCTAGGCCGAAGCTCAATGATCAACTTGGTTGTCGTTTCATCTGACCTGCGGCCAAATGTTTTGGAACCTCAGGTGAAGAGAGGGGCGGACCTATCCACCGACCACTACCTGGTGGTGAGTCGGCTCCGGTGGTGGGGGATGGCACCGGACAGACCTGGCAGGCCCAAACGAGTTGTAAGGGTCTTCTGGGAACAGTTGACAGAGTCCCCTGTCAGAAGGAGTTTCAACTCCCACCTCCGGCAGAACTTCTAACACGTTCTGGGGGAAGCAGAGGACATTGAGTCCGAGTGGGCCATGTTCCGTGCCTCCATCGTCAAGGCGGCTGACCGTAGTTGTTGCTGCAAGGTGGTCGGTGCCTGCCGTGGCGGCAACCCTCGAACCCGCTGGTGGACACCGGCGGTGAGGGGTGCTGATAAGCTGATGGAGGATTCTTATCGGGCCTTCTTGGCCTGTGGGACTCCGGAAGCAGCTGATAGGTACTGGCAGGCCAAGCGGAGTGCGGCTCGGATGGTTGCTGAGGCAAAAACTCGGCGTGGGAGGAGTTTGGAGAGACTAGTTCGAAGACCTCCTCAATCCCACCGACACACCTTCCAGTTTGGAAGCTGGGTCTGGGGACTTTGGGACGGACTGTCCAATCTCTGGTGCTGAGGTCACCAAGGTTGTTAAAAAGCTCCTTCGTGGCAGGGCTCCGGGGGTGGATGATATTCGCCCAGTGTTCCTCAAGGCTCTGGGTGTTGTGGGGCTGTGTTGGTTAATGCGGTTCTGCAAAATTGCATGGACATCGGGGGCAGTTCCTTTGGATTGGCAGACCGGGTTGGTGGTCCCACTCTTTAAAAAGGGGCACTACAGAGTGTGTTCCAACTACAGGGGGATCAAACTGCTGAGCCTCCCTGGAAAGGTCTATTCAGGGGTTCTGGAGAGGAGTGTCCGACAGATAGTCAAACCTTGGTTCCAGGAGGAACAATGCAGTTTTCATCTTGGCTGTGGAACACTGGACCAGCTCTAAACCCTCAGCAGGGTCCTGGAGGGTGCGTGGGAGGTCGCCTGACCGGTCTACCTGTGTTTTGTGGACTTGGAGAAGGCGTTCGACCGTGCCCCTAGGGGAATCCTGTGGGGGGTACTCCGGGAATATGGGGCACCAGGCCCTTTGATAAGGCCTGTTATGACCGGTGTCAGAGTTTGGTTCACATTGCCGGCAGTAAATTGGGTTCACTCCAGTGAGAGTTGGACTCCACCAAGGTTGCCCTTTGTCACCGATCCTGTTCATAACATTTATGGACAGGATTTCTAGGCGCAGCCATGGTGTTGAGGGGGTTCTGTTTTGGTGGCCTCAGGATCGGGTCTCTGCTTTTCACAGATGATGTGGTCATGATCTACAGCTTTCGCTGAAGTGGTTCGCATGCTGAGTGTGAAGCGGCTGGGATGAGGATCAGTACCTCCAAATCCGAGACCATGGTCTTGAGCCGGAAAAGGGTAGGGTGCCTTCTTCGGGTCGGGGATGATGTCCTTCCTCAAGTGGAGGAGTTTATTTATCTGGGGGTCTTGTTCATGAATGAGGGAAAAATGGAGCGGTAGATCGATAAACGAATTGGTAAGGCGTCTGCAGTTATGCGGGCGCTGTACCCTGTCGTGGTGAAGAGTAGGGGTGTGAGGAAAAATCGATTCACGTCTGAATCTCGATTCCTATTTAACAAGATTCAGAATCGATCTAAAATGTTTGAGAATCGATTCTCAAAAAATATGTTTTCTGAACCTTTGTTCATTTTCGCTTCGCATAGTGTTTGTCATGCAATGGCCACCGTCGCATTGACAGGTCTGATGCGCCGTTGGCTAGCGCTAGATAGCTGTAGCCGCTAGGCTAAAGCTTCAGCATAAAAGACGAAAGAGAAATTCAGCCCGCCCCGTCTTTGCTGAAGGTAAATGTTTGGGCCGTCTAAAAGGTCTTCTCATTGCTAATGACACCCTTGGCTAAAGTTTTTTTTATTTTTTATAAATCTGCAACTATATAAGAGCGGTCTTTCTTTATAAGCTACACATAAACATCCAGCAGCGCTGCACACCTGTGGCGCTTTCAAGGAAGTCCGAAATAAATACTGAGTTCAATAACTTTAGGATTTTTTAAATTTCTAACAAAAACAATGAAAATAATAACATAAGCCATAAATTTCTGTTTAATGATGGTTGATAAGCAACATTTGGTGCATACTAAATATTTTCAATGTATTTTCTACTACGTACTAAAGAACAAACAAAATACATATTATAATTATATTTTTCTTCTTAAAATATATCAGCATTTTTTTTCTTCAAGACTAGAAATTTTGTTTAAAAGGTCTTGGATGTCCAGTTGCAATTTCATGTCTTGTTACTTTTGAACCAGTTCCCTTCTCTCAACATAGATTGTAAAACCATTTTGTGTTGATGCCCTATTACATTGATGGCTCACTTCCTCACAGACTCTTGGCAGATCAAGTTGTGTGTATTACAAACACAAATAACGAATGAAAGAGTATTGATTAAGAAAAAAAAATGATTTGAATCGCAAATCGCTTCTGAATCGAGAATTGTTTCTGAATCGAATCGTCACTCCAAGAATCGGAATCAAATTGAATCGTGAGATGTTGTAAGATTCCCATCCCTAGTGAAGAGAGAGCTGACCCGAAAGGCAAAGGTCTCGATTTACCGGTCGATCTACGTTCCTACCCTCATTTTTGGTTACGAACTCTGGGTGGTGACCGATAGAACAAGACCACAGATACAGGTGATACAGCTGAAATGAGTTTTCTCTGTAGGGTGGCTGGGTTCTCCCTTAGAGATAGGGTGAGAAGCTCGGTCATCCGGAGGGGGCTCAGAGTAGAGCTGCTGCTTCTCCACATCGAGAGGAGCCAGGCGAGGTGGCTCGGGCATCTGGTCAGGATGCTTCCTGGACGCCTCCCTGGTGAGGTGTTCCAGGCACGTCCCACCGGGAGGAAACGCAGGGGAAGAACTAGGACTCGCTGGAGGGACTATGTCTCCCGGCTTGCCGGGGAATGCGTCGGGATTCCTCCCGAGAAGCTGGCCCAAGTGGCCGGGGAGAGGGAAGTCTGGTTCTCCCTGCTTAAGCTATTGCCCCTGCGACCCGACCCCGTATAAGCGGAAGAAGATGGATGGATGGATGTCATTTGCCTTTTTGGGTCAAGTTACCCATATCCTCCTCTCTGTCCTAACTTTCTATGCAGCACAATTTCCTGATAAGTATGTTTTATGTGAATAAATCCTGGTAGTAAATACAAATCAAGGCACAGTAAAAGTAGCAATTGCATTACAAATGGTTAGTTTAATGGATTTATATTTAACAAAAATGAATACAAAGTTTAACAAAGGTCCCAATGCAATATGGCTGAATCAAAGCAAAGTATCATGATTTCTGATAATAATGTGCATTACTCCGATGGCATTCGTTGGACTAATTAAGAATATCTCTTTTCAGCTCACTTTGGTGGAGTTGGGGATAATGGAAGCACTGTCACTGATAATTGAAATTTGAAACTCGATTGTCTTTAAATAGTGAAATGGGCGTCCAGTTTGGCATTACTTAAAGGTTTTATATGAAATGTGAGAATAGTCGCATCATCTAGTTTATCTAAGTTGTAGATGCATCAACAAAAAACGTCATTCCAGCTGTTGTGTTGCCTGGTTCTCTGCCGATATAGCCAGTGACCAACCTGAACTGTGTCCATTGAGGAATGTATTTTAGAGGAGTTTAACTGATAACTAACGTGGGCAATTTAGCAAGTGAGCTAGCTTACCGATCCAGGAGGAAAGTTACTTTTTTCCTGTGTGTTTGATGCTGTAGAAATGTTTTATGTTGGTCAGTCAAGTGTAGGCTTCACTTAAAACTTCTCAGGTTTCTGTATTTTTTTCCTTTCAAAAGTATTCCACGCCGTCATAAAAAAATCCCCCCCCAAAAAATACTTGGCAATTTTAAAAGACTGCTCCATGCCTCCTCCTTATGAGCACCTCCTCCTTAGCTACTTTCTTTGAAACTTTTTCTCTGATATTTCCTGCTTACATCCTTCGAGATGTTGAGAATGGGATTCATCGCACTACATCGACTGACGTCGTAGGACCAACGGTAAACCTTTCTCGGATTATCTAACCCAGTCAAAAACAAGGTTTTCTGTTTAAAATAATTTCAATAGCAAAAAAAAAAAAAAAAATCCTCAACTATATAAGACCAATCTTTCTATTATAAGCAACACACAAATATGAGGCAGACGCTTGTCCTGACTACTGTGCTGCCTTCAAAGAGCATTCGAAATGGTGGGTTCAACAACATAAGACTTTTAAAACTTATAACAAAAAACCCTGAAAATAATATAAGCCATAAACTTGGCAATTGTCAAGCAACATAGGTGCATACTAAATATGCCCTGCTTATTTCATAGCAAGGTCTAAAAAAACAAATAACCTATATTCTTTTCATTAATTTAGTTTTTAAATATCTTTTTTTTCCCTTTAGAAATTTTGTCTGAAAGGTCTTGGATTTCCAGTTGTAATTTGATATCTTGTTTATTTTTTTTTACCAGTTCCTTCTCTCAACAGTAAACTTCAGGTAAAATAATATAATGGTCCCTTCTTGAAGCTTCTCCTAGCTTTTTCTGTGGGGCACCAATGATAAGTTAAAAGCAACAAATTGATACATGATAAAGATGATAAAGATAGAAGTTAACATACAGCCATCCATTTATTTTTGTAAAATTTGGCTGAGCACCTGATTGTCAAATAAATCCATGGGGATTGTTTAGTGTTGTGGTTCCAACAGAATCTGCTTAAATCCTTCTGATTTATTTATTTCTATGTTTGTAGCCATGATTATTTAATTCTATGCAAGTGTGCTTTAATTCTTGGTAGGAAGGGTCATTCCTGCTGTCATTAGTTGATTGTCAAAGTTTTGATAGTATATAGCCTGTTTGTTCAGACTTCTAGGCAATCAAACATTAATATGGCATTTTTTGTATGATGCAAAGTTACCAATTAAATGGTTAGATACTGAAAATTCTGCAAGTTACTGTATTTCCCTTTTAATAAGTTAGCCGTTTATTATTTGCTGCATTGAAGTGTCAAGTGATCATTGTCATTTTCCCAACGTTCATTTGAATGTTAATACTAGGAAGGTAAAGCTATTGGCATATCAGCTCAACATTTTTCTCCCGGCTGTCACTACTTACAGACCATTTGAAACAACATGAAAGGTCTGCAAAACATATCACCTTGAATTGGCTTGTTGCTGAGAGTGCTATACAAATACATTTGCCTTGCCTTGTCCGAAACATGGCTGCCTGGCGCATACTTTTACAGAAAATATAATTATATCTGGAAAATACATTTTTCAAACTGTTAAATGTGTTTTTTCATTCAGATGCACCAGACAACTAAATTCTGGACATTATTGCCGTCTGATGACTGGACCAGTGAAGAAGTTACATAAAGAACTTTCTTCTAACTTAGAATTGAAAAAAGCTTCTAAACAACAGCTACATAGGGGCCCCATGTCTTTGTTTGCCTTGGGCACCCGAACTTTTAAATCCGCCACTGCCCGTGGATGTATTTTTTTATTTTTTTATGTAGCTTCTTATGAAAATGTTCCATATACAACCTTTAACTGCATGTGTAAAACAAGTGGAAAAGCATTGGCTTTGCATGTATAGAAGACACAGATTTTAATTCTTAA
Source organism: Apricaphanius iberus (assembly GCA_028564705.1). Taxonomy (NCBI): domain Eukaryota; kingdom Metazoa; phylum Chordata; class Actinopteri; order Cyprinodontiformes; family Aphaniidae; genus Apricaphanius; species Apricaphanius iberus. Next base: position 552,595 of record JAPXFQ010001564.1, read on the forward strand.
TTATAAAAAAGTTCCTTTCAAGGAACAAATATTGTTCTTTGTGCCCAATGCTGTTTAGAAACGGCAATCTGTTTTTACATACTGTACATCATCTGAAAGTATCATATTTATTTTAGAGATTAAAATAAATTGTATGACATTATTGAAGCACAAAGATTTTGGCACCTTATATCAATTGCAACAGAGAAAGAAGAGCGCTTTTCCATCATTAATTACTGCAGGGGTTGGTGGTGTGCCATCTAGAGGCTAAGGTATAGTCAGAATAAAGCAAACAAATTTGGGTTGAACTATTTTTACTTCATTTTTTATATGCTTTAGTGCACAGACCCCAGAGAAGGTCCTTCACATGCTCCAGGTTCATTTGCACCTGACACATCAGCCACTCCTGCTGGTAGGTTATTCTGTTACCATGCTCATTAGGATGCAATCAATTAGTATGCATCTAAGAGAACTAGAAGGGCAAAAATCTGAACTTAGCCTAGAAAATAGCAATTGCACTGCTGTAGAGGGCTTTTTTTCAATATTCTCCCATTCTTTCACTTCTGTTTACTTCATTTATTTTGCGTGCTTAATTGCAGAGACCCCAGAGAAGGTCTTTCACATGCTCCAGGTTCATCTACTCATTTGACACATCAACCACTAACGTAAGTTTATTCTGTTGGCATGCTTGTTTCATTATTTTAAGTGAATTGTTTGAATATTGCAGTGAATGGCTTTGTTTCAATGTTCTTTTTCCCTAAATGATGTCAGAAATGTTATGTTGAAAATATGTATGTAGTTTTTATGCACTTTTTTTCATGGTGTGACTCTCTCTGTGTCTGCGCCACTCCATCTCTGAAGTCAGCTGTTCATTGTCTCCCTATTCCCTTTCCCAGTATATATGTCCTTATGTATTCACTGGTTTGTTATGTCATCGACTTCAATTGACACCGTGAGTAACGATCATCTCTTGTCATCCTTGTCTTCCACATCCTTTGCCAAGTCTCAGTTTTGGACTGAACTATTAAACATGAGCTGTAAACGCTCTCTGCATTTGGGTCCTCATTAAACCAAAATATGACACTTTTAAATTAATTGTTTGCACAGTGCAGTGAATGGTTTTGTTTCAATACTTTTTTTCTTAAAAAATGTTCGTTTTTCAAAATAAAAATGCAGTCTTTTGGAATTCGTCTTTTTTAATGGAATCCAAAGGCCAGTATTTGGCTTACAGCTGATAATATGATGAACAATAATAAGATGTGTTATGAATGTAGGTATGTGTTATGTGCAAGCTAACTTTGAAAGTGCTTTATAAATTCTTATTTAATGTTTAATGATTAATGAACAAGTGTTATGAACGAGTAAATGCATATACTATGTTCTACTTTGACATTAATGTAGAATATTGCAAACATCAGTACAAACACTTCATGTGGGGTCCCCACAACATATTTTGCTTAGAGCTCCCTAAAGGCTAGAGCGGGCACTGGGTGGTACTTCAGGCATTCAGAGCAGATTCAAATCCCTAAAACATTCCACAAGCTCCTCAAGATGTCAGAGATAAATGCTTCTTTACAGTTTATAAATAGAAAGCAGAGGCCTCTCAGTACTTTTCACTAACCTGAACAGCTTTAATCTGCTATAGTTTAAAAACTAAGATACTTTGACTTTTCAAACCTGGATTAGATTATTCTACACTAATCAGTCCAATCCACTTTGGGATAAGTGATACCTTTATTTGATTTAAGAGAGTTTAATAAATTGTAAATTGAGCACTTTTGTTGCATCTGGACCAGCTGTTGTGCTAGACTAGATTAATGAGCAGATGAAATAGCTGAAACAAATTTATTTAAAAAAATTAAATAAATTACATTTTTGCACTTTTTCCATTAGTCTTTTTACAGAAACGTATACACATTTTTCATAAACAGCTTTAAACGTAGGTAATTCACCAACATATTCTGTCATTAGTGAAAATAGCTCATAAGGCACATAGTTTACAATTGTATTTAAAACCTGGGATAATGTCTGCATCCTATCAACATTAAGCAGAATCTATAACTTACAAGCAATTAAGGGGCATTTTATATCTTTTTTTTTTGTCAAAGTAACATTGACCCACAACCCAATATTATAAAGACAACGAAATTATATTTAGATCCTGATATCCAGTTAATGTAAAGTGTGGAAAGCTTTATTTTTAATTAGAAAAATCATTGGGCAGGGACTGGAAATGGCAAACCTTCTCTTGTAATAATATTAAATCTCAAATATTATGTTTTATTAACTTCATTAAAACAAAGAACACAGAACTTTTTTAACCAAGCCTTATTTTTTTATGTTATTAATAATATGCATATGATTTAATGCTTAGAGATTATATAATTCCTTCATTTTCTGTTGGATTGATATTCCCACCATCAGTGAACCTGTAGCTTTTTTCTTTTTTCATTTATTTTATCCTCAAAGGCAAACAATACTTGTTTGGCCTGAATGAAACTGAAAATTGGTATTAGCCAGAATTGATGTGTATATTTATTTTACACGTATACTTGGCCTTTCTCTCGGGGAAAAATATAAGTAATTTCTTTAATAAAATAAATAATTGTACATTCTTCTCAAAACTTCTATCTTGTCCAACTAAGACAGAGAAGGAAAAAAAGTACCTCCAATATAACTGACAGAAAATTGTATCATGCTGTGACATTAGAAAGGTTCAATCCTCTTACTCAGCTCTTAGACAGCTGTTCTTTTTCTAAGGTACTAACAAGAACCAATTGTATGTTAACATCTCATCTCGACTCATGACAAATCTTTTTATTATCTGGTGTTACACTTATGACAGCTCCTGTGAATGTGTTTCTCAGCATTATACAGTGTCCCTTATTGTTATCTATATTCTGACTCCCTAGTGAAAATATCTCCTGATTGCTTACTGCTGACTATTGATGACAAATCCTGTATTTACCTATTCCATGTTGTTCTGTGATTGGGGTTGTGTTTATCCTATCATAACTGTATGATGTAATGATCGGACAGAAGCTGATTCTTAGGGTGTGGCTGACGGTATACATTCAGGTCCATAAATATTGGGAAATCGACACAATACTAACATTTTTGGCTCTATATCAAATAAAACGAACAAGATGTGCTTTAACTGCAGACTGTCAGCTTTTATTTGAGGATATTTACATCCAAATCAGGTGAAGAGTTTTCATATGTGCCTCCCACTTGTTAAGGGACCAAAAGTAATGGGACAGAATAAGAACCATAAATCAAACTTATAAATTTCAATACTTGGTTGCAAATCTTTTGCAGTCATTTACAGCCTGAAGTCTGGAACACATAGACATCACCAGACGTTGGGTTTCATCCCTGGTGATGCTCTGCCAGGCCTCTACTGCAACAGTCTTCAGTTCCTGCTTGTTCCTGGGGCATTTTCCCTTCAGTTTTGTCTTCAGCAAGTAAAATGCATGCTCAATCGGATTCAGGTCAGGTGATTGTCTTGGCCATTGCAAAACAGTCCACTTCTTTCCCTTCAAAAACTCTTTGGTTGCTTTTGCAGTATGCTTTGGGTCATTGTCCATCTGCACTGTGAAGCGCCGTCCAATGAGTTCTGAGGCATTTGGCTGAATATGAGCAGATAATATTGCCCGAAACACTTCAGAATTCATCTTGCTGCTTTTGTCAGCAGTCAAATCATCAATAAATACAAGAGAACCAGTTCCACTGGCAGCCATACATGCCCACGCCATGACACTTCCAGCACCATGCTTCACTGATGAGGTGGTATGCTTAGGATCATGAGCAGTTCCTTTCCGTCTCCATACTCTTCTCTTCCCATCACTCTGGTACAAGTTGATCTTGGTCTCATCTGTCCATAGGATGTTGTTCCAGAACTGTGAAGGCTTTTTTAGATGTTGTTTGGCAAACTCTAATCTGGCCTTCGTGTTTTTGGGGCTCACCAATGGTTTACATCTTGTGGTGAACCCTCTGTATTCACACTGGTGGAGTCTTCTCTTGATTGTTGACTTTGACACAGATACACCTACCTCCTGGAGAGTGTTCTTGATCTGGCCAACTGTTGTGAAGGGTGTTTTCTTCACCAGGGAAAGGATTCTTCGCTCATCCACCACAGTTGTTTTCCGTGGTCTTCCAGGTCTTTTGGTGTTGCTGAGCGTGCGTTCCTTCTTTTTGAGAATGTTCCAAACTGTTGTTTTGGCCACGCCTAATGTTTTTCTGATAGGTTTCTTTTGTTTTTTCAGCCTAATGATGGGTAGCTTCACGGATAGTGACAGCTCTTTGAATCTCATTTTGACAGTTGACAGCAACAGATTCCAAATGCAAATAGCACACTTGAAATTAACTCTGGACCTTTTATCTGCTCATTGTAATTGGGATAATGAGGGAATAACATAAACCTGGCCATGGAACAGCTTAGAAGCCAATTGTCCCATTATTTTTGGTCCCTTAACAAGTGGGAGGCTCATATGCAAACTGTTGTAATTCCTACATCGTTCACCTGATTTGGATGTAAATACCGTCAAATAAAAGCTGACAGTCTGCAGTTAAAGCACATCTTGTTCGTTTCATTTGATATCCATTGTGGTGGTGTATAGAGCCAAAAATGTTAGCATTGTGTCGATGTCCCAATATTTATGGACCTGACTGTATAAACTCATACATCTGTCTGAAGCTTTGGGGGTTCTCAGTAGGAGACCCTCCCGTGCACGTAAAATACATTATGTACGAATTTGGCTGAAACCTTTGTTTTATTCTCTCATCCACGGCCCCTCAGACACTCGGATTTCCATGACAATAACCTTAAATGCAGAATATATCTGCAATGTGGCTTATAGACGGGGGAAATGACCTCTACACCACTTAATGTTTCTGTAAAACTTTTACAGTTTTTCCCAGCAAACATTGTAAATCCTTGATATATGAATGTATTTGCTACAACTTGCTTAATTCTTATACGAAAACGTTTTATTTGGTGATGTGTTTAAAGTCCACAGTGAATAGTGAGCTAAAACAGTATAGTTAAAAGGCCAGTGTCAAACCAGAGCACTTCTGATCGAAGAAAACTGAAGCAAGGAAGTTTTATGAGCTAGTGTAAAAATGAAGGAGTAAGCGGTTACAAGGTGCCATCTTTATTGTAGAGAGATTATTTGATCCTCCTCTTCATCGTCGTCAGCAGCAGCCGAATCCTCACATTTATTTGTGTGTCCAAGTAACGGCAACTGAAGTTCCGAGCTTTTACTGCTAAGCTGTCGAACAGATGGAGTCTTATCTAATAGGGAGAAAAAACTCTGGTTATATGCATTTCAGAAACCTTTCCTTGTTTCATTAAATAAATATTGTCAAGCTCAAAATTATCAACACTCCTGGCAGAATATGATTTTAAGTTATTTTTACATAACTAAAGAGTTTTTTTGGATAAAGAATACAAGGTAAAAATTTTTTAAACAGGTTTCAAATTGGAAAGAAAAATACTTTTTGAAAATATATTTCATTATGAATAGCATGTTGAAAAGTATTCAGATTTTCTCAATAATAAAGTGGAAAAACCTTTTCTGGGAGCAATACAACCCTTCTTAGAATTGCTAGACAGCTTTTTGCATATTTTCCCTATAATTCGACATTTATCTTGATTACAAAATCCTAGACCTTAAGGTATGAAGGCCTCGCTGCCATCACCCTCATCTTTAGCTCTGACCAAGTCGGGAATATAGTTGGGTGACTCCAAAACATTACATTACATCCAGTAAGTAAAAATGTTAAAACTTAATCTCATTATGTATGAATACTTTTGGTTCCAACTGTTTGTTAGCAGAATCTTATTATTTCACATGCACAGTTTATTCCAGCTAACTTTACAACCTAAAAACATTTATTTGCAAGATTAGGCTAGTTAAAAAACACAAACATAAACAAATGTATTTATTGACCCAAACATACATGATAAAATAAAAGCATAACATGGGCTGTTATTAATTACCATATTGAGGTCCATTTCTAGTTGGTCTATGAAGATCCGACCAAAACAATAAACCTCATGAAATTGGTACAATGATGAGAAAGGATAGCTTAGAGCTTTGGATATTTTGTAGATGCTGTATGTTCCTGTGTTTTTTTAAGTATCTGACCAAAGCCTTTAGTTTGTGTCAGAGCCTGGCTGAAAATATAAAGTTAGCTCAAAACTTTATTAAAATAGTTTCATCAGGAAAACCAATTAAATCAAATTAAAATCTATCACATCGTACCAGTATGGGAGAAATATTGTCCACTTATGCCATGTACTCGCATGGCCAGATTTTAACCTGTGAATTTATAACATCAAATTTTTATCCTCTGCAGTTATTAAAAAGTTTTTAAATTTAGAATTCACCATCAAACTTTCACCAGCAGAAATTTGCCAGCAAATGCGGTGACCTTCTGATGACCTTGGCCAAGCAATCAGCACTAGAACGAGTTAAGCAGCTTTTAGCCAATCAAATTACACTCCTTTGAATATGCATTTGGCTGGGCCAGAGGTGTCTCCTAATACTTAAGTCAGTTGAGTCACATGATCAAAAGAGAATAATTTGATAGTCTAATAGCCACTCAACTTGATCTAGTGCCAACTACTTTGACCTGGCTCACCAGAAAGTCACATATTTTTAAGGGTAACATTTTTGCTGGCAAAATTAAAGTAGAAAGAAAAAAATCATGTACATAAGTACTTGGATAAATTTTTTTTATCAAATTACTAAAAAAAGACAGATTTTATTGAGATCATTTCTTCAATTCGCTAACAATTTTCACAGGTTATGCATAAAATTTAATCTCTGTTGCACACTTACTTTTGGAATAGTATGTCTTGAGTCCCACATGTAAAGAAATCCCACAGAGACAGACTGAGAATCCCAGCCAATTGAGTTTGCTCATTCGGTCTCCCATCAGATATGCAGCCAAAAGCAGCGTACATACCTCCTACAGGAAACACAAAGCAATTAATACAGATCAGTTTGATAAAAACTACAAATCAGGAACCACAATATCCATCAGTTAGCCTATTTTGATTGACAGATTCACTAATAAACATTAAGGATCTAGTCAGGAATGCTAAATCCCAAAATTAGAGGATTTGGAGCAAGTATGTTGGCCAGGGTTTAATCCAGTTAGATCAAAAATTTATGATGAACCGTTTCAAAAAAAGTTCCCAGTGAGCATTTTATACTGACTTGTCTGGGAAAAACCAATAGATGAGCATTAATGAGGAAGTGCGATCAACTGATATGGATTTTTTGTAAATATGCCACTGTGGTAGAAACTTCAAAAACAGCAAACCATACACAGAGTACCTTAAAGATTCCCGATATTGACAATGTGAGGCTGGAGGTTCTGGAGACGAGGAGAAACTCCGAAAAGCCCAACCCAAAGGCCAATGTGCCACCTATACTCAGGGTCATGAGGGAATAGAAGAGAGGTGAGAGCGCAGTCACCCGGAATAACTTCTCCGAAGCACTCAGACTCAGTGCTGTAGAGAGAGGACAGAACCGAGAGAAAGATGGGTGAGACACAATATTCATAAGATGGGGATATCTAGCTATGAATATGTGCAGATGTTTACCATTGTTAGAATAGGGCCAGTTTTGTCATATTTTTATAACAGCAGTTTATATTTTTAAAAGGTCTTTTCTTGGGATTCTTTGAGCAAAATAAGGAGGAACGTGCAATTCTGCTCTAATATTTTACCACATTTACTACTGCATATAGAGATGTAGGTTTTCTTCAAGATCGACTGTGTTTTGTTACTTTTGGGTGAGGAAGCAGGATGGACAGTGTTTTTAGTGAAGAAATAGAATGATAAATAGGAGCCTCAAGGGCAAACTGATGAACCACTTATTGAGAGTATTTAATAAAAAAAGCTAAAAAAAACCTTTACAGGGTTACAAAAAACAGAGAGACTCTGCTTAATAGAATAGAAGTGTGTTCAAAAAATTATCATTGTGTATTAGAAGGGAATCATTTGAGCTGTGAGGAAATAGCTGGTGTTTTATGTTTCATATATATTGCATACCTCACTGAAAAACATGTAATTCCAGACATGTCTGACAAGAACGGCATACTGTCAAATAATTGACACAAGAGCCTGTGAATATTCTCATTCGTCCAGGTCATGGTTATCTCAAGGAAATTTCAATCAAACGCAACTGGCCAGTCCCAGCCTGGTCAGCGGCGAGCATGAACTGATGAAGCCTCTTGGATAAGAGGTGAAACGTCTTCCAAGACAAATTACCAAGTCCAGTTGCGTTTGATTGAAATTTCCTTGAGATTGACACAAGAATACCTACAGGTACCTGCGAGTCCTGCAACAATGAAAATGAATCCCCAACGAGTACCTTTGTATGAATAAAACAAGACAAAACATACTGAAGAGGGTCCGTGCCAAAGAACCCGATGACTGGGCTAGAAGAAATGAAAGATTTTATGGGCTGATAAAGGCAGGATTGCTCCTTTTGGATGTTCACCAAACTATATTGCTGAATAGCAGGGATCATGAATGAGAATATATCGAAATTACTTCAGAGAAAGAGTACTACAGATACAATTTTTGCTTTTAGGATGTTGATTGAGAAGTACAGGGGTGATCAGTAGGAGCCTCATTGTCTCTCTCACAGGCAGAGGATAGGACAAAATGGAGACAGATGATTCGATGTGGTGACCCCTGAAGCAAAAAGCCGAAAGAGAAAGAAGAAGCATCTTTAAATGTTGCTTTATGTGTGGAGAACAGAGCACTTCAACCAGACCAGACCTAAAACACACAAGTAGGCGTGCAGAGTCTTGGTTCCAGACAAACAGCTTTAACTTTATGGAGTAGTAAGCCCAATCTACCGACCTTTATCTAAAACAGGTGAGGATGACATCAAAGCAGTCGTTTAAGAGGCAAAACCAAGTCATTCACAGAAGTTGTTGGAAGTTCTGTAATCCAATGGGTCTGGGCTAGAATACCTGTTCACAGTTCCGAAAGTTGGTTGACGCCGTGCAGTAATATGTGACCATGCATGTTAGAAACATTGTTTACAACTAAACAGCAACTTGAAAATCTATTCATGGACCTGCAGGAAAGCTAAATCTTCAAGCATTTTGTAGTTTGTAAAGAAAAGTAAAGCCCCTGCTACCATTTAACAGCCTAATATAAATTCTTTCTCCGTTACTACAGATGGAGACTGAATTTGATACATTTTTCCTCATAGTTTGAAGGAACTGGAGCCTCATTTAAAAGTAGAGCACATCACCCCAGTTCTTACGTCCTTACACTGCTCCCTGTAGCTCAGAGAATAGACATTAAAATACTCCCACTAGTTTATAAATAACTGAACGGTTTAGCACCAAAGTATGATATGATAGTAGAGATTTGTTGTCACTATACCAACCCAACAGACCACTCAGGTCCTCCCAACTCTAGTTTACTAAAAAAAAAAAAAATGGTAAAATGGACTGAACTTATATAGCGCTTTTCTAGTCTTACTGACCACTCAAAGCGCTTTACATTGAAGCCGCATTCACCCATTCACACTCGAATTCATACACCAACACCCAACATGGCTCAGTAGGACAATGTAGAGTTTGGGGGTTAAGTGTCTTGCCCAGGGGCTCATCGACATGTGACTGGAGGAAGCTGGAATCAAACCTACGACCCTCCGATTGCAAGCCAACTACTCTACCACTGAGCCACAGTCGCCCACAAACACTCCTAGAATCAGAACTAAACAGAGAGAGGCAGCTTTCAGCTTCTATGCTCCACAAATTTGGAACAAACTTCCAGAAGAATGCAAAAATGCTGAATTGTAAGGCTCTTTTAAATAAAAGATTAAAACTCTAATATTCAGATTTGCCTTTGAGTCCTAAATTGCATTTTTTTAATCACTCTTTGATTCTCACGGTTTGATTTTTATTCCTATTTTTTATCTGATTCTGTTTTAATCTATATTCTTTTGCATAAATTTGTTCTTTATACATTCTTTTTTCATTGATGGATTCTTATGTTTAATTTGTTTTTAAATTTCATACTCTCACATAAATTTTCTTTTATTTTTTTTATGCTTCAGTTACTAAATGCATATCTTTTGGTGATTATCTGTTTTGATTTTCATATTTTTGTCTTGCATTTGGTTTCGTTGCCACTGAATCATGTAAAGCACCTTGAATTGCCTTGTGTTGAAAGTGTGCTACATAAATAAAATTGCCTTACCTTCATTTTACTTTTTTAAACACACCATCATTTTGACCACGACTTTGTATTTTTAAACGAAATCTATCGATAATCCTTCCTCATTAAATAAGTTGTACTCCTGATTTTTTAAACCGTTTTCTGAAATTGTAAATGAGTATGGTTTGCTGCACCAAAAAGGTTAGGTAAAACCTTGGCTTAACTATACTCACCTTCATTGTACAGGAAAAGAGGAAAAAGGCCAAGAAACATGAGCGGTTGGAGGTGGTACATGGCATCGATGGGATTCTGAAGGCCTGTAAGAGAATAGAATTATAATTTAGATCATGGACCCAAGAAGTAAGGCCTTTAGGTATGAACTATGGTGGAAAAGCAAAGTCATTTAAAGTCAGCTAAGGTTAAAGGACTGTGGATCAAAACAAAACCCATGACAAAAACTGGCAGCTCTAGGATTGGACATAGTTCACCTACACACACACGCCAAAATTGTTTCACACCAATAGTAACTTAAGACGGACCCAGCTCTGCTTTCTGCATAAGGACCTGAGTGAGGGTCCAGCGGATTCCCCCAATAAAGGAGGCCAACAGAACCATGATGAAGCCCTCCATGTTGAACTGGGTTGATTCAAATGTAAACATAAACAGGCCGCTGGAGATCAGCAGGACCACGAGGATCAGGAAGGGATTCTGAAATTAAAAAAAGAAGGAACAGACAGACTGGTGAGATTTTTTCTGTCTTTTTTATCAGAGATGTATGTTTCAACATCTCAAACGTAGCTTGGCACATATGGACCTAGGATCAGAGTGCTGTTTTACACATTATACAGCATTATGCACATTATGCACCATGCATTTACGCTCTGTATGCCAGGAATATACTTAGTCACACTTATAGTTTAATGAAGCATAAAATGTTTTGAGGGTAAAGAGGTGATAAGATGGTCAAGTTATTAAGAAAATAAAGTAGTTTTTTTTAAAACACCATATCAGCAGATGTCGAAAGAAGTAACTATTTTAAGTAAACGTTTTTGTTGGGATAGAAATCTTACAGTAGCTGGATGTACATCTTTTTCTGGGGTATGTGTTTGCCATTTCAATAATGTTTAATTATTGCAAGCCACATTATTGCTATGATGGACTGGCCACCTTTCCAGGGTTCATGTCCAGGGTGTACCCCTCCAGTACCAGTGATGTTTACATTCAGCTCAATGTTTCAGGTGATTCATTCAGTTAGATGCAGGGTGACCTCTAAACAGCACCTCTGTTCAAATGTGTGTACACTGACCTAAAGTTTCTGGTTCAGTCCACCTTTCTTTCTACACTGTAATTGCATGAGAACCCCTCGCATGAGAACCCCTTTCTACACTGTATTTGCATGAGAACCCCTCGCCTCTGTTTTGGCATCACTTTTTAAAGTTCCACTACCGACCTTTACCCTACACACTTCCCAAGGAAAACATTTTATATCTGTTAAGGTATAAAATGGGGCTGTGTCTGTCTGGTACATGTGTGTATCGGACCAACAGGGGAGCAGTGGATATTTTGGACATGAATGTGTATTGTTACAACCCTAACTATTATTATTGCATGTTTTCCTAATATTGTGCAACCCTAAAATCCTCCATGCCCAAGCAGTTTAGAGGGACAAGCTATAATTTTAAATTAACTGGTCTGAGTGCAGTCAGTTGCCCATAGACATTGACTGATGAGTGCCAATGACTAAATAGAGTGCACCTGTGTGTAATCTAATATCAGTACAAATACAGCTGCCCTGTGACGGCCTCAGAGGTTGTCCAAGAGAATGTTGGGAGCAACAACACCATGAAGTCCAAAGAACACACCAGACAGGTCAGGGATGAAGTTATTGAGAAATTTAAAGCAGGCTTAGGCTACAAAAAGATTTCCCATGCCTTGAACATCCCACGGAGCACTGTTCAAGCGATCATTCAGAAATGGAAGGAGTATGGCACAACTGTAAACCTACCAAGACAAGGCCGTCCACCTAAACTCACAGGCCGAAAAAGGAGAGCGCTGATCAGAAATGCAGCCAAGTTCAAGAGGGCCGAATACTTTTGCAAGCCACTCTGTGTATATTATATATATATATATATATATATATATATATATATATATATATATATATACTGTGCCAAGTGTCTTAATTAATTACTGATAAAAATGACCACAACACAAAAATTTTAAGTTCAAAATTACAATTTTGGTGAAATTATTGAAGAGTTTCCACATTTTAAGTATCAGTTCATGGTATCAGTTACCGATACAAGTACATTAGACTGTATCAGGGCCGATAAACAATAACAGTACTGGTATATCCCTACTTAAGAGAATTAAATTGAACTCTTATGAATCAAATTGATCCTTGAAATTTGAATGGCCAGCTGTAATGAAAATGTTGAGGTTATTTGACAACTACTGCAAGGCATTGGATAAACGGAAGGATAAAACATTTATTTGAACAACTCAGCACTAACAGAATATTTTGATACTACTAATAATAGACACTTCCTGTTTTTATAACAACAAAACTGTAACATTAACATAAGAAACTCTAGTAATGTGGCATCTGTAAAGCATTTCCTGTGCTGAAAAAAATGGACACAGCAGGAGTCTGGAGAGCTTTTTCTTCAACATCAGCACCAACCTAACTCCTGTTTTTGGAGCAACATCCTCCTTAGATATCAGAATAGAATAAAAGAATCTTTTATTGTCCCACAGGGTCATTATTTGCCAGTAACTGCAGCAAAGTGGCAGGAAATAAAAACATTCGGAGTGAGAAGTAGAAAGAGATTAAAAGAAATTAAGAATTCAAAATGTTGCACCATTTACTTATAGTTGTTCAGATACTTGGTGACAGTACAAAGCGGTTAAAAATAGCCTTTTGTGAACAAATTTCATGTTCATTTTAAGCTGCTTCTGGCAGATTTGGCAAACAGTTTGCATCTGCTTCAAATTGAAAGAATCTTTACTTACCGGCTCCTCCAGTTTGAACACGAGGGAGAAAAAGAGGATAAACAGTACTGCGGAGGACTTGGTCATGGTGTACCTTCAACCATAAAGAAACAAACACCAACATTACAACAGTTTAAATAAAGAAGTGAAATTATCTTCTCTTAACTTACAAACTGATTGTTATGAAGAGGAAGCTCCAGTTGGAAAGCCCGATATCCAGTGCTGTTGCCAAGGCTGTGGAGAAGATAATGAATAGAGTTCACTACTTTTGTCCAATTAACTAAATGTACATAGAGTATATGGCCACATAAATATTTGTACTTGGAGGCAGAGAGGTAATATACATTAACAGAACATTATATTCTACTTATTATAGTTTCACAGGCAATCAGAAGATCCGCATTCTATCATCGTTTATCTTCAGTCTGATTAATTACTGCAACAGTGTCCTCACAGGTCTTTCTAAAAAGTCTGACTTTTCAGAAAAGCAGCATTCAGTTTATATGCTCCTCTTATCTGTAATGAACTTCCTGACCACCGTAAAGTTGTTGAAACACTAAGACCATATCCACAAATAGCTGGATATGTTACAAAACTGTGATATTTTTTTTAAAGTTTGGCTTGTCATCCACACATTAAACGCGGAGAAATGCTAGAGAAAGGCACCATGCAACCTTGCACAAGATAGATGGTATAAAAGTCAAATTCGAAAACTTTGAATATCGTGCAAAAGTTTGTTTCAGTACTTCAACTTAAAAGGTGAAACTAAAATATGATATATAATCATTACATGCAAAGAGACATATTTCAAGCTTTTATTTGTTATAATTTAGATGATAACTTACAGCTTATGAAAAGCACAAATTTAAAATCTCAAAATTAGAAAGTTAGAGTTCAATATTTTAGTCTCAAAGTGCCCCATTCTAGCCAGCTAATTAATCCAAAACACCAGTAAAGGGTTCCTGAGCCTTTAAATGGTCTCAGTCTGATTCAGTAAAAATAACCATGGGGAAAACTGCTAACCTGACAGATGTGCAGAAATCCATCACTGACACCCTCTATAAGGAGGGAAGGCCTCAAAAGGTCACTGCAAAATAAGTTGGATGTTCCCAAAGTGCTGTATCAAAGCACATAAATGGGAAGTTATGTGGAAGGGAAAACTATAGAAGAAAGAGGTGCATCAATAGCCACCAATATGGGTTTCAAATGTCGTATTCCTATCCTCAAGCCGTTCCTGAGCAACACACAGCATCAGAAGCGTCTTACCTGGGCTAAAGAAAAAAGTACTGGTATTTTGCTAAGTGGTCCAAACTACTTTTTTCTGATTAAAATAAATTTTCCATTTCATTTGAAAACCCATGTCCCAAAGGATAGAGGAAGAATGAAGAAACACACAATCCAAGATGCTTGAAGTCCAGACTGAAGTTTCCACAGTCTGTGTTGATTTGGGGGCCATATCTTCTGATGGTGTTGGTGCAGTGGGCTTTATTAAGTCCAGAGTCAACACAGTCATCTACCAGGACATTTTGGAGCACTTACTGTAATGTTTCTTTCTGCAGACGAGCTTTGTGGAGATGCTCACTACATTTTCCAGCAGGACGTGGTACCTGTCCACTAGGGCTGCACGATTATGACCAAAATAATAATCACGATTATTTTGATCGATATTGTAATCATGATTATTAATCACGATTATTCATCCAGACTTGTAAAATATCTATTTTTATTGCAAAAAATAAAATGATGCAAAAAAGAAACCCAACCTGAAAACAAACTCCAAGACTTACAGTACAAAACTAAATATGTTATTCCAGAGTGCAATCTCAAAGTGCAACTTAATGAAACAATTACAGCTTATATAGAAAAGTCCTAGGACATTCCTTAGTATTTACTACATGCTACGTAGCAAATACTACTCGCCCGTTGATGTAGTAAATACTGCGTAGCAAACGAGCGAGTAGTAGGTATGAAATCAGACTTATTGTAATAAAGTTTTTAGGAAAATCAGACATATTGCTCCACCATTGCGTGACTTCTGACCCGGATGTTTATGCTACGTTCACCTGTGGTCCTGCCATCCACTAGTAGTTATTTTATCTGGTATAACTTCACTTAAATGTTTAATCAGCAGTCATAAACTATCACAGTAATCAGTAAAATCGCTACATGTATATTTATTCGCCGAAATTGCGGCAGTGTCAATGGTTGATAGTTTGTCTGTAGCCAATTTTAGCTAGGTTGCTCTTCTACGATTTTGGGGTTTCTGCTGCATTGTGGGATAGCGTAGCGTCCACCGGCTGCTTACTGTGGTGGTACTACACATCCAAGAACTTTATGCCTGCTTGTCAGATCCATACTGGAGAGTCAGATATAATACATCGCTCGTATACTGCTTTTCGCCTGCTACGTTGTCGATGTATTCGGATGCAGCCATTGTGAGTGCTGAGTGGCGTAGGTGTGTTTTTTATTTGGGCAGCTTAATGAAGTTTTAGCCATGTGTTTACCCCTGGTGGTTGGCAGACTATTGGTTGAGGCAGTGTATGATAAAGAGGCACGCAGTGAAGCTCGCATTTTAAATGTAAATATCGATCAGGTTCATTTAATTGTGGCCACCAAAATCGTGATCACGATCAAAATCCGATTAATTGTGCAGCCCTACTGTCCACACTTCCAAAAGTACCAAAACCCGGTTCAATGACCGTGGGTGCTTGATTGGCCAGCAAACTGGCTGGACCCATAGATTCTTTATGGGGCATTGGTAAAGAGAAAGATGAAAGACAGTAAACCGAATGATGCATAAGAGCGGAAGAGTCTATTAAAGCATCCTGGTTTTCCTTAACACCTTAGAAGTGCGACTGGCTGGATGGATGGATTCCCACTTCTGGGACATGACTGTTTAACGCCTGTCGCAGGGAGGTGACAACACAGAGGACAAAGAGACTAAGTGACAGAGCTGTGAGTTAATTTATTCTAGTGTTGCTTATTCATCCATTATTTATTCTGCTTATCCTTTTAAGAGTCACGGATGTCTATCACAAGCGGTCATCTGGCAAGAGGCAGGGTTAACTCTGGACAAGTCACCAGTCCATTGCAGATGCTCTTGTTTATTTTAGAAAAACACAATTTTACTTTTACAACTAAGCACAGGTAGTATCAGCAAAACGGGTCTTCGGACACAGTGGGATTAACAGCTATAACTGCAGCTTGACCTGGATGAACTGGTTGCAGCGTGAGGACTGACTGCCAGCTATAAGTGCGCTGGGAGAGACGAAAAGCCCACAGCAACACGACTGCTTGATGAGAAATGTAACAAGCACACATGAGTCACATCAAGAGTCTCCAAAAATACAAAAAGGTTGTTAGATTTGTCACTAGTCACTTTTTGGATAATGAGTTGCAAGCATGGTTTAAAAACTCTAAACTTTGCAACAAAGTAGCTAAGTTGACAATACTGCTGGATGGGGTGGAGTCACATGACACAGTCACCTGATTCCACTCCATCCAGTACAGATGCAGAGTCTTAAAGGAAAATGCATCGCCAAACTGCACGCATCTTTTTTTTTTCTGTCAAAACAACATTGAATATACCAACATGGAAAAAATTACGTTGGTTATTGTAATACATTTTGGTATTGGTAAATTTTTTGTTTATCATCCAGCAGTAGTGCCTTACAAAGTAATTATACTTGCTGTTTTCACATCAACTATTACAACCTCAAACTTCAGTGATTTTGTGTAATAAACCAGAGCAAAGTAATCCACCACTCTACATTGCAAGGATGATGATATAAGGTTATCCCAATTTTTAAATAAACTTTATCCATCAACTTTAGCTTAATCTAGGATCGTATCACTGAGGCAACAGCCTCGGCAGAGAGTGATCCAGACTTCCCTCTCCCCAGCTATTTATGGTCAGTATGGTCTGAGCAGGGCTATCACTCTGTGCTTGATGGCGGTCGGGTAAACAGAACTTGCTACTTCAAACATCAACATGTTTCGTGTTTGTGTGTTTCCAAATTTCACAATCAAAATGATCAAGTGGACTAAGTTCAGCTTCAACAGGCTTCCTTTCCACAACCTACTAAAACTGCAATGGTGGACGGCTGCGACATCACTGAAATTGCCAATTAGTTTAGATTGGAATCGGTTGGATTAAGAGCCTGTAAAAGTCCCTGCAAACAACCCTGCAGCCCCTTCGAGATGCTAAGAAATCATTGGGGAATAGCGCTAACTATTCATAATAAACAATTGGAGAAATTAAGGAGTTTTGTGGCAGATAATGCCTTATTTAGAGGGTGCATGTCAGTGCCCAATTGACTCATATGAATATGTGCTGTTTGCCCAATGGATCTAAAAGTCTCCTGAAGGACCCCAAGGGTGTTTCTCAATGCCCAGGAACCTCGCCTTGATGCTTTGGTACGCCCCAGTTCTAGGAGATACGTCATCAGGGACCGCCAAGGCGTGTTCCAATGTTAATTTGCTACGGAGGAATCTATCCTCCGTTTGTTAGCCGTTTAGCTAACAGACCAAGGATACATCAGAGGTGCCTTGATGCCTTCTCTCGGTCAAAAATTTCCCAGAATACAGCGCAGTAGGAGCCGGCAGCAGCTACTTTGGTGGTAAATATCCATTTTAAATGCAAGTCAACTAATTTTAGCCATCAGGCTTATATCCAAAATGTTTGCTTGATTTTTGTATTAATATTTTTTAGATCCAAAGTAGTTATGTATGGTTGGTTAGTTGCTTAGTAGTTGGAGCTTCGATGGCTACCAGGTACTAATTCGCTTACACATTTAATTTAACCGACATATACACAATTTTTAAAAAAAGTAAATCGCTCGTTATACATTTCCAGTTCCAAGGCTGAAGTAATGTTACTATGCTGCTATGACGGGCGGGACGTAAACAGAACACGTAAGCCGGTAGCCGTGGTCACGTGAGTCAAGTCTGTTCCAAACCGTTTTGTTTGACCAAGGGAGGACAGTGTGCTCGTAAGCAAGGCGCCTCACCTACCGATGCATTGCCTGGTTAGGCGAGGTGCCTTGACATTGAGAAACACCCCAAGTGACTCCAAACTTGTCTGGGTGAGTGAATGAATGTAACACATGATATAAATAGGTCCAGGTTTCAAAAAACAGTATTTTCCATTTAATCGTTAACAAGATCCAGAGATATTTTTCAAAGAAAACATAAAACAGTGAATGCATTTAAGCATTTTTATTTATACTCCTTTACTCAAACGCCTAAAGAAAACCTGCCCAAACTGACATGGGCATGGAAAGCAATAATAGAAGCAGCCAAGAAGCCTAAGATAACTCTGGAGGCGCTGCACAGATCAAAGCTTAGGGGAGAGACAGCAGAGCTATGAGAAATTTGGCCTTCATGGGGGAGTGAAATGGGGAAAGCCATAAGAGGTCCCAATGTCATCAGCGGTAGTAAACTAACACTACGCATCTCTCTGAACACACACTATTTACTAAGAAAAACAGTGGTGGCAACATGATGATGAGGGGAGACTGTTCTTCTGCAGAGAAAGAGGCCGGTAATAACTGATGGGAAGACAACCTCAAACATAGAATCAAGGCCACAATAGAATGTCAGAGCAAAGCATTTAAACCAGAGATGGGTAAAGTTATTATATCAGATATGACCGCATGTTGAACTCAGAAAGATACCCACTCCCATGTGCTGCTGCCACTGTACACCAGGAATTCACTAAAAGGGATTAATGTAGAATAGTAAACCGAAGATACTGTTGGAAAGTGACTTAGGTCTTTGTGGGTACAACTGGCTGATATGATCCCCCCCCTTATCTTATTTTTATTCACAGTATCATGTGTGATGTAACTTGTCAATATTATTTTATTTTATTCAAAGATCATTGAAAAAAAGAAATCAGTGAGCATGATAAGGGTTGACCTTCAGCCCCTTGCTCTCAGAATGACAGTCAAAACATTTCAGTCCAAAGGTAACAAGAACCTACCTGTTGGAGCCACTTTACGGAGGTAATCTTCCCAGTTGAGAGTAATGCGGGGTTTCCCTGTCCAGCACTGTATGGCCTGCCGCGTCAGAGCTGACAGACAGAAGTTGACGGCAAGATGAACCAGCGTCATGAACAGGGGATAATGGAAGCCCTGAGGGCCACAAAAGCACACAGACATAACTAGAATGGATCAGTTAAAATGGAGGTAAATTCTTTGCAGGGAAACCCAGAATATCCCTGCAGCTGTGAGACAACGCTCCAACACAATAACTTCCACACTTTTCTTTACTACCATTTCCAGATTAAGGGGATTTTTAGGCCAATCCCTGACAAAAAAAGACAAATATTTGTCATCATTTTAGAGGCTTACCTTAATAAGCATACCTCCTCCTTCTGTAGACTCATGCTTCCACTCCCAGTTTTGAAGTTTTTGTTTAAAGAGGAACCCATATTATAAATCCATGTTCAAATTCAGAGCAAATTATAAAAGGAACTTTTAAGGCTGAAAAAACATGTGACTGACGTGTTTCATGTCCATGGTGAGACATAAGAATGCAGTAGGACAGCAAGTTTTCCAAATAAAACCAGCTTCAAAGTGATACTTTACAGTGTAAACTAAATCTATGACTGTGTCCAGGTTTGATATACAATAAATATTAAAAACACTTCAAACTAAAATTTAGTAAACCTGATTCATATTTTTGAAAACACACTAGGAAATTATCTGAAACCGCAATAAATGTTTTAATGATCTACTTTATTTATATTATTTACCTTTTTGTACACTTTTGGGGCCAACACCTGCCTTCAAGTGACAAAAAAGTTGATGAATAAATAAATGAATGTGTATTTACAAGGAAACTAAAGCATTAATATTACTTTAAATATATATAAGAGTAAACTTGCTTACTCGGGATACACATTCATCGAAGTTTGTAATAATATAACCTTGAATAAAAAAAAACAAGATAATGTACAGGAAAATTAAAGCTGACAGAAAATCTTGCAATGACGATATCAGTTGGGATGTCTGCTCATTTTTTTCCTTCTTCCCTATCTGATCTGTGCTTACATCACTCTGTGACCTTTAGCATTTGGATCAATGTCTTTCGTCTCCAATGTGAAACTCATTAGCTAAACATGACATTAGCATGTAAAATGCAAGATCATCACGCTTGAAATATATTAAGCAACCATTATTTCACTCCAAATTGGCCTGTTATGCCATAGGGATGAGAGATCAGTCTCCATTTGGCATTTTTAGAATATTATTGAAAATAGAAAAGCCCCTCTTCGGTGCATCTCTGCTCTCCCATTAGCTTCCAGAGCTTTCTGCCAGAAATGTTTTGTCTGATCTGCAAACCTAAAGAGTAACTAAACCCCAAACAACTTTTTTTTTGTTATAAAAAGCATTAGTGTTTTGAACGTTAGCCTCTGTTAGCATTACAACTCAGAGGATGGACCGATCCTGTCTCCCTCTGCAGTAGCTCTGGCTTCAGGTAGCGTGAGCCAACGGCTCGAACTGATACGGCGTTTGGCTCCTGAGCTCCATAAAGCCTCCCTGTACCACTGGTGGACGGCGGAGAAGAGACATTGTGATTTCACTTAAAATAATGTTCCCATAACAGGTCATTGTGATATTAATATTACACACACAGTTATATTGTGATGGTATATTTGTGATATATTGTTCAGACATAAAGAAAATACACTGCTGAAAAAAATAGAGCACAAAAATAACACATCCTAGATCTGACTTATTTAAATATTCTTAATAGTTTGTTCCTTAAATCCTTGAATGTGCTGACAACAAAATCACACAAAAATTATGAATGGAAATTAAAATTTGTCAACCATGCAGGTCTGGATTTTGGAGTCATATTCAAAGTTAAAGTGGAAAAACACTACAGGCTGATCCAACTTTGATGTAATGTCTTTAAAACGAGTCAAAATGAGGCTCAGTAGCGTGTGTGGGCTAAAGACATCGCTACAAAGCCTGGGTATGCTCCTGATTACGTGATGGATGGTCTCTTGAGGGATATCCTCCCAGACCTGGACTAAAGCATCTGCCAAGTCCTGGACAGCGTGGTGAAAAGTGGTGTTGGTGGATGTAATGAGACATGTCTCAGATGTACTCCGTGGGATTCAGGTCTGAGAACGGGCAAGCCAAGCCATAGCATCAATGCCTTGGTCTTGTAGCAACCACTGACACACTTCAGCCACATGAGGTCTAGCATTGTCTTGCATTAGGAGGAACCCAGGGCCAACCGCACCAGCATATGGTCTCACAAAGGGGTCTGAGGATCTCATCTTGGCACCTAATGGCAGTAAGGCTACCTCTGCACATGGAGGACTGTGTGGACCCCCAAAGAAATACCATCCCAGACTATTACTGACCCACTGCCAAACCAGTCAAGCTGGAGGATATTGCCAGCAGCACAATTTTCTCCACAGCATCTCCAGACTCTGTCACGTCTGATACATGTACTTTTGTGAACCTGCTTTCATCTGTGAAGAGCACAGGGCGCCAAAGGGGACTTTGCCAATCTTGCTGTTTTCTGACAAATGCCAAATATCCTGCTTAGTGTTGGACTGTAAGCACAACCCCCACCTGTGAACATCAGGCCCTCATGCCACCCTAATGGAGTCTGTTTCTTACCGTTTGAGCAGTCGCATGCACATTTGTGGCCTTTTGGACTTGATTTTGCAGAGCTCTGGCAGTGCTCCTCCTTGCACAAAGGTGGAGGTAACGACCCTGCTGCTGCTTTGTTGTTTTTACACAAAGACCCAATTCAGTTGTAGTGCCTAGTGTGGAGAGTGCTATACATTTTTGAAATTGTGCATTTGAAACTACCATTATCCAAGTTCCTTCAAGTAGATGTTGTAGATGCTGATGGCTGTAGCCAGAGAGCATCTTCTGTAGCTGTCTATAATATAGCAGTTCTAAGGAAGCCTCTACCTGAAGACACTCTGCGATATAAAAATCTTAAACAGATGATCAGGGTTGTCTGTAATATTTTTGAGTTTATAATGTTCTTAATTAGGTTAGTAAGATATTAGCAACTTCTTAGGTGGCTAGCCTGCAGCCTGATCCATACTTGCCAACCCTCCCAATTTTCCCAGGAGAGTCCCGAATTTCAGTGCCCCTCCAGAAAATCTCCCGGAGCCACAATTCTCCCGAATTTCTCCCGATATCTGATGGTGTTGCATATTGTACACTCCCTGTATATTATGTGAGGGGGATGGAGAATAAAACATTTTTCATTTGAATTTTGCCAGTTGCTATGGGGTACAGTTTCCTCATTCCGGACATGAAAGTCCTTCATCTGTTGGTGAAATTCGCCATTTTGAATCCAAAATAGGTTGCCTACGTGACTGGCATCTGTCCGATGAGGAAAACAATCAGCTGTAATTAGTGACGCATGCCACAGCAACCAGACCCAAGTTTTCAGAACAGTCTTAATGTGACTGAAAGAAGCTGCAGTTTAAAGGACTTTTTAAATCCTGTGAGTTATTAATCATTAAAAAGTGTTTCAAGCAAAGTTACAGCATCAAAATCAGACTTAATGCTGTGCTGCGACCAAAGAAAGAAAATAATACTTTCTCACTATCTCCTGACACAGAGACTCCTATGAGTTTTTAGAATGATTAATAGTGACTATTCTAAAACATTCACTGCTGCTGAGCAGGGGCATATCCAGGAGCTCTTGGACCACAAGTTATTTATTTATTTATTTTTTTGAAACTCAATGCCCTTCACTTTTGGTAATGGTGAGTTTGTTACATCGCAGTTTTTCCAAATAAACTGTAAGACAAGCCTCAGTCTAGCAACAACAAACCACAAATACAGGTTGCATGAAGATTCGTACCTTCATTAGCCATTTGTTATAGAATGTGATGCCTATGGAGAAGACATAGTAGAGGAGAACCAGTCCAACAGTGCGTAGGCTCCGGAAGAGAAACTGGACCGGCCACGCCATACAGAACCGCTAATACAGACAGCCCGCCATCTTCAAACAAACTCTCAACCCACCATAATAGTTCACGATGACTGGGAAATCTGGTTTTGAAGAAAATAAAAGACAGAGGGTGGGATTACTGTACACTCATTGTTAAACACCAGCTGTTAGTTGATCACGGCAGACCCGCTCCTTGACAGTCCGCCGGCGCTCGAAGCAGCCAAAAAAGGTCGAGCGGTAGTGGAGAAGTTCCAAACCTTTCTCAGGAGTTAGACAAGGTTTAGTAACCATAAAATGTACTAAATCACGGGGGCGCTGTTAACAACATGACATGTTACAGCAAAAAATATTACTCTTCACTTACATAAGGAGCTTAAAATAAATACTGTTCTGATCTCCCTCGCGAAACATGTTTGACATGACCCATCAGATGATATCCTCAACTGTATTTCTGGCATTTCTCTTGTGTGGCACTTGGTGACATTGTAATTGTTCTTCACAACTTTTATGTTAGTGGGAAGAGGCGTTACCTAAATCAGTGAAAATTCTCAGTTCAGTCTAAATTCATGACGCAACTAACTGCAGACAACATATAAAATATAAACTATGAGAGATACTTTTTTCTTAAAAAAACCCTCAGATGTAGCCTGTGGATTCCCTGCCCCCAGACATCATTCTAATGTTAGTTTTGAAGAGCCATCCTGTCCTTAGCTATGATATCCACGTTCTTTTTAAGTACGTCGCTTTCGCCCTGGAACTGAGCGAATAATTCCGAGGATGCGCCGGCGTGTAAATGATGCGAAGAGAATGCAATCGTCCAGCTCATCGTTACTTCTGTTTGTTTTGATACATAAACTGGGCACTCTAGCACTCGTGAGGAACTTGGACATGGTTTCGTATTAAAGGAACACGTGTTCAAGTATCATACGCACTGTCACCTGATTAAAGACACCAAAGTTAACAACACTTACCATATGTTGTGGACAGGCTATGGGCTGTAATAATAATAATATGTCTAGTCTTGGCTGAGTTTCTTCTTCATCGTGGTTTCTAATGGTAGTTGGCAAACAAACTATGTGTTGCATTACCGCCGACAAGCGGCAAGGGGCTTGAAGCAAGATCACGCTCAAAACAAAACAAAACAAATGAAAATATATTTTAGCTTTTAAGTTCTGTTCCTCCTTTATAGATTTTCTTAAAGTTGCACAAAAATTACATTTTTCTCTTACTCCACAAAATTGTACATTTTCTGTTTACGTTAAATTTTGAGTGTCCCAATCATAGTCTAGTGATTATCCTTTCCTGTAATTTGTTTCTACAAGCACTTCTTCAAAGTCCTCTAACTCTCCTCTGAATTATAAAGACCCATCTACCCGTTATATTGGCTTTCCTCTGTTTTTGCTAGCTTTCCTTTGAGTATTCACTTTAACCTCATATATGTGACGGCTATATCATTGCTTTCTATTTTATTGATTCTGTGGCCTTTTTCATCTGCCATTTTATTTCATTTCACAGAAACACAACTGCTAACCCACTTATATGAATACAATGTTATTTTACTGAATTTCTATCATAATATTAGGATGTCTTTGTGAATGGTTTCTTTGTAAACTGACAAATGATGAATTTAAATCTGAGCAGATTGCAACTCTTAATTTCTTGTCTTTTGAGCTCATTATACTGAAAGCAATGTAATTATTTGTATTATGTAGACAGTAATATCTACCTCTTGATTTGAAGTTTAAATTCTGGGAATATAGTTGCTACTCATGTATCACCTGATGGATTCTAGGATGCATTAGCATACATTTTAAAGGAATAGTAAAAATAAAATTCTACTGTTATGGAATTACTGACTGAGTACAGTACTTGTACAGTAGCACAACATGAACATATTTTTACTCAATTTGAAGTAAAAAGTTCAGGAAAAAAAATGAATTTTACCTTTTTAACGTTTTTAAAGCTACTTAAGTAAACTACTGAGTAAGGTTGTAAGATATTTAAAATCTAAAAAGTATTCTTTTAAAAATAGCAAATTCTGGTATTTTAAAAACTAAAATAAAAACTTTACAAAGGAATAACATGGTTACAAAATAAAAAAAATATAGACAGAAGAAACACATTTCCCACATTCTTTCAAAATAAAACCTATTAAATGATGCATTAGAACACCAAAGCTTGCGCACAAAGAAGACGTCTATTTTGACATAAACTTTAGGTTTTGTGTCTGGTGTGTTTTTTTGTTTTGTTTGTATTTTTCTTGCTAAAGCAGGCTTGTTCTTTAATGAGTGAAGTTACAGTAGGTAGCTATAGTCTAGCCAGAAGTTTACTAAAGCAAGGAAACTTCATAACAGTGTTGCTCTAGTAAAAGTAGAAAGTATGGTGCAGTAAAACTACTCCTTTGAGGCAAACTTTTCCCCCAAAAAAGTTACTCAAGTAAACCTTTTTTTTTTTTATGTGTCCTGTCTGGCAGTTTGCTACTCAGAATTGGTGACTGATTAACAAGTACAAGCCCAACAGATTCACTTTCCCAAGCAGAGCATTACAGCTTTGCTATAATACTCCACTTGATATATATGTATGAAAAATCTTTATTAGTGATTACTGTGGGTTTAATTTCTTGAAGTTATGGACAAGAAATTGAGATAAGAAGGAAGAAAGGAAGAAGATGAAGAAGAGAAAAGGACCGATAGAAGTGTGAACTGACGATACAAGATAGGGAGGTAAACAAAGAACACTACTCAAGTAAATCTGAGTAAATGTAACTCACTAACCACCTCTGCCCCCACTTCATAATATTTCATAGTTGAATTGTTCAACCACTGGCAGACAGAAAAATTTCAATTTTTCTTCCTTTTTCACCATCTCTGATTTCAAATAGACTAAAAGTCAAGTCCCCATATTGATGTAAATGTCCTAAATGATTCGATTTATTTCTTCAGAGTTCAGTTCCGACAGATAAAGCCAGAAATCAAAACGTTACTTGCTATCACACTCCAGTCCAACAGGTGGCGGTGATGAACTGATAAGCTGTTTACAAGCGCCCATAAGCTGAAAGCAGGAAGTCTGGCGCTTTTACTGGCTGCTGTGTTCTTGCTCTACAGTTCAACAGATAGCTATGTAAGATATTATTTGCTTTTATTGTTTTGTGAGGTTGAATGACCATAAAGGAATATGTTTGTGTATATTTCTAGATAAAATGGCGGACGAAGAGGACGAGCCCGGCTTCGAAGAGGAACTGGAGGACGGTTCCGGGGGGGTGGACGCCTCTGGCCACGGCAGAAGGAAAAGGCTCTTCTCCAAGGAGCTCCGCTGCATGATGTACGGCTTCGGTGACGACCAGAACCCGTACACA
The DNA here is from genome assembly GCA_028564705.1 of Apricaphanius iberus. Classification (NCBI taxonomy): domain Eukaryota; kingdom Metazoa; phylum Chordata; class Actinopteri; order Cyprinodontiformes; family Aphaniidae; genus Apricaphanius; species Apricaphanius iberus. The sequence goes on from JAPXFQ010001564.1 coordinate 579,060, forward strand.
GAGTCCGTGGACATTCTGGAGGACCTGGTGATCGAGTTCATCACGGAGATGACCCACAAGTCCATGTCCATCGGGCGGCAGGGACGCGTCCAGGTGGAAGACATCGTTTTTCTGATCCGCAAGGATCCCAGAAAGTTTGCCCGTGTCAAAGACCTGCTGACCATGAACGAGGAACTGAAAAGAGCCAGGAAAGCTTTTGACGAAGCCAATTATGGCTCTTAATGGACACATAGAGCTGGACACACACTATTTGTTGGTCAGGTTTTCAGTTCAAACGTCAGTATTTTACGAGTTTCTTTTTTTTTATTAGTTTATTAAAGTTGATCATCTAATCTCTTCTGAGTGGCTTAGAATCGTAATTGAATAATTGGCAATGCGAAAGTATGTTACAAATATTTTATATCATTGTGTCTGAAACGGAATAAAGTAAATTACACGTGATGTATTTATTTATTCATTCATTAAAGTAACCAATTTGTGTTAAACGGTACCAGGTTAAAACCAAGGTTGTATGGCGCCTAAAGCAGAATTTGACCCTGCCAAGACTAGAACCGTTTCTTATCATTTTAAGACAGATTTGGTGAAAACATGCAGGGAGGTGCTTGTTTAAGCAATAGTGGAAAATTGGGTGTTATTTTCTCGAACGTAAAAAGCTGAAACCGAATAATTCCGGCATCCGATTGTAACTGGTAGAAACAATCACAAAATAAAGATATTACGTTGCACTTACAAAGTAGAAATTCCCGTTTTCATTCTGAAAAATAAAAAATCTTCGTCAGGACTAAAGGAACGCCAAGGAGATGATGGGAGACGTTTTTTTTTGGGTCGGCATTATCTATGTTTACCAGCTTATTGTGCATTTGTACATATGTTTAATAAGCACGTCGAGCCCCCCCCCCCTTAAAACGGACTGGAGAGCGATCGTTTTCATTTGACTGCTCATAGCTAAAGACAGAAAACAGCTGTTGTGGGCACACAAAAGGAAATCAATTCGTAGAGATGAGAAAAAGTGGTTGAAAGACCGTAGTTAACTTATGTCTGTTTATCAAAAGGAGGGTTAGTTATTCAGATTAGCTGCTATATTGACAGGTTACTCCTGTCTTGCAACTGTACTGAACGGTAAGCTATTGAGAATGTATAACAGATAATTACAAGAAAAATAAAGAAGAACGGATTGTTTTTTCAGACAGTAATCATTTGAACTAGGTACTGAATCAAAAAAAACATTTATTGCTATTGGGCGATACACTTGAGTTTAAATTTAAAATTGAGTTCTTCACCTGGACAAAAAAGTGCTGTTTAAATTTAGCTGATATTTAAGAGCAGACTCCAATTAGTAGGCTAACTGATATAAAACAATTATGTTAATTATGTAAAAATATGTTATTCATATGTAGTTCAGTGGTTGTGTCTTTTGTGTTGGTTCTTATAACTGAAGGGGTCAAAAAAAAATTATGTCATGTTATATTTACCCATAATAATAAAAAGGCCTATTGAGTAATATTTCATTTTCATTTATTTTTATCAATATTCAATCAAAAAACTAAATAGAATCTACATCTTGCCGTCAAACATCACATTAATAAACTGCGTTTATTAATTTTGAACATTTCACCTGCTGTGGTGTGAAGTGACAGGAGGCTGAATCATATGCTCTGTTAACACACCAGCCTGGAAAAATATAAATAAGGGGACATTTCTCTAATTGCAGTGATGAGAAATCCGCTATACTCTTTGAATAACAGCTTTTCTGGATGTTTCAGTGGAAATCCACTTGCAGCTGTAGTCATCTATCACCACTAATCTGTGTTCGGTGCAGTCACTGACGCGCTCCAAAGCCTCAGTAACTCTTCAACGCGCCGCTAGCTCCTGAATAGCAAGATGCATTGGGTCGGATGGTTTTGGGTTCAATTCTAGCTTCCTTCTGTCACATGTCGATGTGCGCCTGTCCAAGGCACTTGACCCAAAGTGAGCTCTGCATAGATATATGAATGTGTGCACGTCTGAGTATGAATGGGTGAATTGTGCCTCCAGTGTAAATCACTTTGAGTAGTCAGTATGACTAGAGAGGTGCTATAAGTAAGTCCATTTTCCATTTACGATGACCAGAGTTAGGGTTGGGATACCCCTCAGAAAGTAATTAGTTACATCATTGCAGTCAAACCTTATTTGGGTTGAGTGTGGGGGTGGGGCTGATGCCTATGTCCGGCAATCATTGGGCAAGAGGAGGGGCACACCCTGGACAGGTGCAATTTCATCGCAGGGCAACACAGATAGACACATATACACATTCATACCTAAGAAACAGTCATGTTTTTGGACTGTGGGAGGAAGCCAGACGGAACCAGTGCATGGGAAGAACATGCAAACTCCACGCAGAAAGACTCAAGGCTTGAATTTGAACTGAGGACTTTCTTGCTGCGATGGATAACTTTGAAAGATTTTAGAGTGGACTTTGTTTAACTTCATATCGAATTCTTATTATTTATGGGAGCCCACTGATACTTTTGGGGCCCAAAGTATGGGCTTTTTTTTGCTGCTGCCCTGGGCTGGTTTTGAGTTCCAGTTGGACAATGGCAGCAACAGTTCTGCAAGATACAAAACAAATAATGATTTAAAATCATGTAAATCTTAATGAGGAGACAAGGTCAAACCACTGCTGACCAAAATATATACAAAGGTCCATTTAACAAATGATCCCCAAAGGTCAAATTTCCTTTAAGGTGTGTTTACATTTGGTGCAAAACTAACAATTTTAGAAAAAGAAGCTCAAACTGAGAGTCCGATATGGTTGTGGGTAGTTTGCTGGTCTGCAACTACTTTAATATTTTTGCCATATTGGATGGATGAATTCTGCTCTCTACTTTAACTTCCTTAGAGAGAATGTCTGGCTATTTTTTGTGTATAGGACTAAGATCTGAAACAAACCACAAAATCCAGTTCTGGCTAGTTCCAAAATATTAAATTTGGGATTTGTACTTACCCTGAATCTAGATGGTAAGGTTTGACTTTAAACTGATTATTAGTATGAGGAGTGGGGAAAAATTCATTCACAGGGCTGTAAAAGACACATGACCAGTTATCACATTAAAATTTTATGGTGGTTGTTCCCACCTATAGTGGCACAACCACTTATTATGTTTATTGAGCAATTACTTTTCCACTGGTGGTCAGGTTGGTTTGAGTAGCTTTCTTATCTCATTATTAAATGAAAATGGTATTTCAAAACCTGTAGTTTGTATCTTCTCATGTTATCGTGATGTGATTTTGAAATGTGTTTGATGATCTGGAACATTTTGGTGCAACATCAAATGGAAAGGCAGGAGAAATCTGTTGGGAGCAAATATCGTACTTTTTCACAGCAGTGCAAATGTAAGGACATCAGCAGCCCTGGACTGAGACAGGAATACAACAGTGAATTCACAAGCCTAGGTGATTGTAAGAAAGTCATCCTAAATGGATCTTTGGTTTTGCCAGGCTTTTACATTGGAGTTGGATGAATCATTTACACATTAATGTAGCAAAATTCAAAGATAACATCATTCTGCGCTGTGACTCTTACGTTATATAAGAAAACTGGTGAGAATTTAGGACTCCCCGGTTTCTGGAAAATTCTGTTTAGGAAACAATGAAACACATTAGATTTAATGTTACAGTTACTTTAATGTGCTGTTTTCCAAACTTAAAACTGAAAAATAGAACGGTGTGTGTTAAAAATGTATAGACGACATTACTGGTCAGTTAACAAACACCGATCTCTGATCTACAGAGCTGCCGACACCAATTAATGTTCTCTGCTAGTGGATATTAGAATGAGCACAAATTCTGAAATTGACAAACATAAAGAAATAAAAACATTTTTATTTAAATTCCTCAAAACAAAACTTTTTTTTTTTTACACAGACCATAAATATGACAGACCAACTACAAGTGAGCATGTGTTAGTTCATTTATTCTGTTTAAGCACGTTACTTCTTTGCACAGTAAAGTGTTTGAATTCATTGGTCTATGCAGCAGGTAACAGGCTGCCTATCTCTCTATATCATATCTGGATCACAGCTTTATCAGCAGAGAGAGGAGGAGGGGGTGGAGGCGTCACCATGCATGCAGCAGACTGTGTTTTGAGACAATCTCCTCTCTGCAGCTTTGCTATCCACTCACAAGATTCAGCATCAGCTCTGTAAAAATGAGGAACTATCTGCATTTATCAGCAAGTCAGGGATTAAGGTAGCTCAGATCCCCCATCCCAACAAGGTGCCTAGCTATCTGTTGAGGATGTCTGCAAGGATGGAGAAGATGGCAGTGGACCAGGTGGACAATGGGAGCAATGTGTCTTTGGGTGCTTTGTTGTGGGTCAATGAAATAGAGGAAGGGTAGAGCGTGTTGCAGATTTATTCTGAAAGGGTTTTTTTCACAGGAGGTGGAGGAATGTCCATGAGTCCTATTTGTTTTACTGCACATTCTCCATCATCTTGAGGAATTCTGAAAAACAGAGAGATTGGACAGGACATTCAACTCAAATAGGATAAGAAGCAATTAAAGTCCAGAAGCTGCCGGTTATTAATTTAACAAAAATTCTGTTTATGATTTTTGCAGTGACATTGGGGTAGTTTAACACAAAAATTGTGTCTAAAACAGTGATCTAGTTTATTGAAATACGAAAAGATGCTGGAAGAAGGAGCCTCAACCATAACCCATGGAGCACCATTTTGATTCTTACAAAAACATAATCAGACTTTCACATGAGGTAATAAAAAACATGATAAGATAATGCTGTTTAACTATGTTAACGTCAGTGGGCTGATTAACCCTTACAACAAAAAACCTGTTTGCTTACATAAGATGACTTAACCTTCTACCTGCTATGAAGCTAGCCCAAGCTGGTACCATCATACTAAGAAACCACTGTATATTTAGTCATACTTAACTATTGAATTAATACAACTAAAACAAATGCTAATGTTAAAGCACACTTTCAAGTTTGTAGTTTTTACAAAAGATGCACTTATGAGTATGATTAAATGCATGCTATATTACAGTCATTTTTTAAATAAATTAAAAGATTAAAAGTGCTTTTTGAAAATAACAACCTTTTAGCAGGTATTAAACATACTTTCTATTAAACCCAGAACTCTGTACTAAAATGTTTTTGTTTAATTGGTTTAATGTAATATTATAATATTAAATGTTTTAATTTGTAAGCAAAGAGTCATCATAGTTCCTAATATATTAAGCCTGAATGTTGCTTTTGGCTGGTCAAGCCTATATTTTAATGAAAGAAAGAAAGAAAGAAAGAAAGAAAGAAAGAAAGAAAGAAAGAATTTTCTTTTCTTAAGATAATTTTCTTGTTATCTCATGTACCAAAATGCCTCACAAGGCATCCATTATGTTAAACCCTTCACCATCTCTGTGTTCGGGATTAATTCATTCTCGTTTGTTTTTCTACAGAGCTCCGTGTGCCAGCCCATAAAGACCAACCAGTTCTTTTTAAAATATCAGCATTTTGTAAGATAAAAATCAGAACATTAATACACACAATATCTTATCACAAGAGGAATAATGTTATCCCGCAATAGTAAGAAAACTATCTTGATATTTTGACAAAATGTGTAAACAAAAAAAAATTAGGAAAACCTTCTAAAATGATAACAGTCAAAGTGGCTGCCTGACATAAGACCACAGCAAATTGTTTTTGTGGAAAATCTAAACCATTATCCTGATTAAAAATTATAATCCTAACCTGATTGTTTTAAATCAACTGCCCTTTTTTAGCCACAGCTGGGTTAACAAAATAGTCTAAATTGGGTTTTCTCTAACCATTAGAGTTTAGAGTGCCGTCATAATTTCAATACTTTGTCACAAAATATGCTTCAGTACAAACATACCACCAGCAGTACTAAAGAGTTAACAATATAAACAAAGAAAAATATGTACTTTGTTTTTTAAAATGTCACTCCCCAAAATTCGCTTCCTGAATCACCCCACTGAGAACATTTTGTGTTTACAAGTGAAACAACCTCCTTTCTCATCACTATCCTTCACCTACCGTCAAAGTCCAACATGCCATCAGAGTTCTTATCTCCATCCTTCAACAGCTCATCAATTTCCTCGTCTGAGATGGTTTCCCCGCTGCTGCGGATGATCTGTGCAAACTCATCTCTGTCGATGTAGCCGTCACCATTCCTGCAGGAATTATAAACAGAAAAAAAAAAAATGTATACTGAAGCGACAAATTTTAGTCTCTAATCCAAACTTTAGCCGCAAATTAACGCACTTGTCGAACACACGGAAACACTCCGCCAACTCTTCCTCACTCTTGCCGGCCTGGTCCTCCTTGAGCAGCCTCACCATCATGACCAAGAACTCCTCGAAGTCGATGGAACCGCTACCTGAAGGTTAACAAAAAATAAAATTAAATAAAAAAAATAAAAAAAATAAAAAAACAATACTCGAAATGACTGATTAGGTATTTGCATGAATCCACTAGAACCTTAAATACGCTAAGAAAATCTGAAAATCTCAAAAATTTTACAATAAACCCAAGCAAAAAAAAAAAAAATATATAAAAAATAATAAAACTGCTGCCAAATTCTATTTGACTTTTGTCCAAGTGATCAATACGTTGTTCCTGTGCGTAAAACACATCCATTGATAGCTGCGTGTTTTCCATTTGCTCACCGTCTTCATCGACCTCCTCAATGATTTCCTCCAACTCCTCTCTTGTCGGGTTCTGGCCCAGCATCCTCATCACGGTACCCAACTCCTTGGTGCTGATGTCACCACCACCATCGGTGTCGAACAGGTCGAAGGCGGCTTTGAACTCTGGATGCAATGAACGTACAAAATAGCGGATCTGTGCGGAGAATCTCGGCCAATGTGTTATAAATTGGGTTATGTGATTATGGATTGAAAACACTACATTATCAAGACAGAATATAAATATCAAGAATCAGTTCGACCTATTTCTATGAAGCAACACTGTTAGTACAGTAACATATTGATTAATTGCCATTTTGCTTGTGCTGAAATGCACGTGCCATGTAAACCCCTTAATTCCCTCCCTGTTTGATGTACAATCTATATATTGAAAGAGTTTATGCACAATGGCCTGCTAATGTACCTTATGTGAACTAATGGTTTGATGGTCTATAAAGAGAGATTTTGGAGTCTTTGGAAATATTACATTTTGGTCAATAATTTTAGGTTTGTTTCAATAATTGTTTCATTTTGACAACATTAGGTATTTTTGGTAACGAATCTTACCTGAAAATTTTGATAGAAATGTAAAAGAACATTGTAAACATAAAAACTTTTTCCATGATATTTTAAGGCTAAATTCTTATTTTTTTATTTTAACAATGGCAGGAAACAAGACAAGCAACTGATCTTGACAATGCTCATTTAAATGGATATAACTCGTTTAAATGATGAGCCCACATATTCCACCAGTTTTATTGGCTAAACTCTAGCTGTTAGCTTTATTGATGTACTCACCAGTCAGCATTTCCTCGCTCAGATAGGAGCGGGCCTCTTGTTGTGCGTCAGTCTGCAATGAAAACATAGAGTTAGTTCACTTTAGGCTTCATTATTTAGCCCTATAAACCTGTGTTCAGCTGAATTATGATTCAGTCCATAACAGTGGAGGAGATGGTCTGGTGAAAGCACCAATGTCCCTCACAATCTGCTTCTACAAGTCATCCATTACAAATACAGATTATTATTTTACAGAAAAAAAGTTTAAGCCAATTTCTAAATAACAGAAATCACTTTTGTAGAATTACATTTAAAAGTTTGGGAATTCCTGGTGTAAAAGTACTGTAAAAAATAATTTTGAGCAACTGTCAGTTTGAGAGATTTATTTAAGGTTTTATTTGAGATTATTATTAAATGTTTTATTAATCAGTGATAGAAAACATGCTTCTAAGGGTCACATGTTGCAATATAAAGTGCCCCAGTCTCAAAAGGACTTAAAGGAGCTTGTTGAAATTTAGTCTAGCTATTTCAGGCTCAACATATTACACTCCCTGTATATGGTCCGGAGACATCCAATCCTCTGGAATTTGATTCCTAAGCAGAATCTGCACTTTCTCAGTTGACACTCCATCCTGCTCCTCATCAGCATGCAATGTTCAGCCTTTGGAATATTTGCAGGACACTAATTTGCTGATCCATAAGTCAATCTGCTTTGTAAGAATTTGATTAAAATCTTGCACAAATGATCAAAATCGAATAATTAAAAAATGTAAACTGTAATTTGCAAGAACTTAAAAAAGCTTTAAAAACTGAATGCACAAATAAAAATCAAATTAACACCAGCAGAAAAAAAGCTGCATCACAACAACTCATACAAACGACGTTTTAAACCTTCATGTTGGTTTTTTTTGTTTTTTTTTTACTTTATCATTACATCAGAGTTTTAAAGTTATGGATAAATAAGTATCTGGTTCACTGATACTGACACTGATCTGAACACCTCAACATTTTCACTTTCACAATTAATTTCTCTTACCATGTTTGTGGATTATGCTTTCCCCCCAAATATCCAATGTGAAAAGAAAAGTCCAAAGGAGTGGTCAATCCGTGTGCACCCCAGCAGAGAGACTAGACATCAAGACAAGGTTCAGACACATTTTAAACACGGAGGCTTGGCCCCGCCCACTGCATCTCACAGGATTCCGGATTTAGTATTCTGAACTTTTAGGGTTCTGAGGCCAGGGCAGTCCAATCACACCTTGGAGATGAATTCTAGGTACATGAAGCTAGGGAGCTTGGAGTGTAGCACGAATAAAGGAGGTGTTTTTTGGTAAATCTGAAATCTATGAAAACTTGAAGAAAAGTGTAAATCTGAGGAGATGCTGGAAAGCTCATTAATGTGTTTTTGGAGAAGACACAATGATCATTTTCCATCTTAAAGGGGATTAGAGTTGATGAGGGAAATTTCCCAGAACAGTCATGCTGTAGTTCACATTTTAAACTCATACATTCAGATAATTTTAACAACAACTTTAAAAGCATCTTAATATGATGACTTATGACTAGAAAATACCCTAGAGCTCTTCTCAGCTGGAATTTCTGCTCTGGTCTTGTAAACACATTACAGTTAACAAGGGAGGTGGAGACCTCTCTGTTCCCTGTTCATTTAACTAGGTTTTTGCTAAGGTGATGATGAACTTTCACTCCCTGCAGAGGGCAGGGACACATCACTCCAGCACTGACCCCTCCTTTGCTGTGCCCTGAATAGCTGATAGAACTTCAGCTGAACAGGGGTCGCAGAGCAACGGGTCAGAAACACAACCTGATGCTCCAAGTTTGGCCTCAGTTCCGGCGGGGGGGGGGGGACTTCACATTCAGGTCAGGAAGATATTGAGAAGTTTGGCAACAGGAACAACAGGTGAGGGGTTGTGGTTTTTCAGAGGTGGTAGGGGGCTTGCAGGCTATAAACCCTGAAGGAAACCACCACATTCTATCATAGGAATAAGCTCATCCACTGTGACTACCTGTTTTAAGCGTCTGACTAGGGCTGGCTGCTCGGGCTCTCAGGCTGCTGGCTGAGCCTGATGCTTTTTGATCATTGAGTTGGGAGACTGATTTGTGACAAAGAGCTAGATAGTAAACTGGAAGACATCAGTTCGAGTCCAGACTTAATATCTAATCAGATATGACAGAAAGGGAAGATGCACATCGAGGTAAAAGTCCAGTGAAGATTCTGTTTATGTGAAAGTAAAGACACAGTTTTCCACAGTGAGTATAATTTAGAGGATACGTATGGGCTTGTAATTTGTTTGATTGCTGCGGTCATGGATCTGAGAAAAAGGAGGTTAGAAAGACAGTTGTGATCAAAACAAAATGAATGATCAAAAAGAGTGATGGAGACTAAAACTTGTCAATGCACACGATATACATTCATTTAGAAAAAGGAGAAAAATAAGAAGCAGACCACAGAAGAAGCTTGATTTATTTACGGAGCAGAACTCATGGTGCAGTAGAGACTTGGTTCTGAGGGAGAGCAGGATGAAGGTGGGGGTTGAAGCCAGTTGGTGTTGCATTTCTGGAGACACGGCAGCTGCCAATGGGACAGCTGATGGGCAGACACAAGGAAGCGTCTTCGTCTTAAATGGTCTGAATGTCTATTTATAGAAAGCTTTAACAAGACTCGGGGTTTCACATGAAAGGAAGGAGATGAAGCACTGATTGGGGGTGAAGATGTTTAATTTATACATGTTTACACATTATTTAACCATGGCATTCACATTTGTAGTGTTTAGCTTCTTCACTGAGGGGATTTATTTGACGTTGAAGGAATGTAGGGCTGGGCTCATTACTGGACATTCTCCATCATCTTGAGAAACTCTAGAGGGAAAGAAAGAGATAACAATGTCCATCAGCCATTCCATCATAGATCATCAGACTATGCAGGGAAGAGATAAGACAATTAATGAAATATTCAGTCAATGAATCACAACCCACACCAGGTTGTTAAAACCTGTTCATTAAGAACGATTGAAGAATACTTTTACTTTACTGCGTAAGTTAATCTTGTACTACTTTGAATACAACTCATGTTTCCCACGTTCTCTAGACTGTTTTGAGCTTCATTCAGTTTTACACATGATTTCTTTATCAATTTATGTAGGTTTGTGAGAGTATCTCCAATGTCTTCCCTCACAACCTATTAGACCTTTAATACCGCTTAAGTATTCACACTTTAAAAAAATGTTTATCACAAACTTGTTGTTTTACTGTGATTTTTTGTGATAAACCGCTGGAGATAGGCACCTGCCCCTGAGGACCCCTTGAGGATAAGCAGAATAGATAATGGATGGAGGGACTTTGTGATAAACCAATATGAAGTATAATTGTAAAACAGATGGAAAATGACACACATGGTATATTTTCGACTAGCACATTGTAACACATGAATATAACTGTTGTACTGTTGAAAGTTTATCCGCTTGTCTCAGTGTCAAGCCTTTTGTAGACTCTGACAGGTTTTACTCCAGTGTCTCAGTATTTAGCTTCATTCATCCTCAAATCATTTTCATATTTCATATTTTCAAAACAGGAATTAAACAGAGTTCTGTATAATTTTTGCTTTAAACTTCTCCACAACTTTCTCACTGACCTGTCTGTTATGTTTCTTGGTTTTCAGAGATGTCTCAGTTTTCAAATTAGGTCACTTGTAAAGAAAATGAGTTGAGTTGAATTTTTTATAGGGGCTTATGGAGAGGGTTAAATATATGCAAAATTTTAAACGTTTTTATCTATTCCCTTCCATTTTATAAGTTTGAGATTGTAATGTGATAAAAATATTAAAATAAATTTAATGAATATAAATAAATATACTAACTGAGGTACTAACAAGCATGGCTACTTTTAAAAGAAAAAACTTAGAGGAGGGGGAACCCTTTCCAGGGAAGCTTTTGAGTCACAGAAACATTTTATTTATATCTGACATAACATTCCGAGTATATAATGTTAATTTACTGTTATCATCTCTCATCATTGTTGTATATTGTCATTATATTTTCATCACACAATGATAGTAAGTAGTGATGTGCATCCACAAACAGCTATTAAATAGAATTGTCTCCAAAAATATGTACAAGAGGAAGTGTCTCAAACCGCAGTACCATAGATGGTCACTTGGTGCAACCTCTCTAGTTTTTTTCCCAATATGCACATGAAAAATAAGGAACACTTATGTTCACAGTGATCAGTGTGCTAATGATTAGAAAGTCTATAGTTGAAGAGCCAGTGCCTTCAGTTTGATCTAAACCTGGCCTTAATAATCAGTAAACTTTGGATCATAGCATTTTAAGGTAGTTTTGTCAAATGATAAACTACTGGCTTCAAAATTACAACTCAAATATACGCAAAAGTAGGCCGATTTTCTTTTGGTCTTCAGGTGAGAACAGAACAGAAAGTTTATGAAAAAGTAGCTAGTCTCCAGAGAAAAGCTTTGAAAGACCTTCAGAAAGAAAAAACTGATCAATACTATATATATATAAATATATATTGGTTTGACTTGCAAGCTTGGAAGATTAGAAGTATGATGACAAAAGGACATTTTTAAAACACCCACATTGCTAAACAGCTCAATCTTACCATCAAAATCTATTTTTCCGTCTTTGTTTGAATCTGATTCACCAAACATTTCATCAATGTCTTCCTCTGTGACTTGTTCTCCAGTCATATGGAGGATATCACCGAATTCTTCCCGGTCGATGAAGCCGTCTCCATTCCTGCAGAGATACAGAGACCCCACAAAATAACACTCTTTAGTTCTGTATGTTTAAAGACCAGGGCTCTTTTGATTAATACCTTTATATCCAGGAAAGACATGTTTGTGTACTTTCTTGAATCTCATTGTACGAGCAGCAATAAAGGCGGCTTATCACCAGCTCTCAGAAAATAATACAAAATGTGTCTTTCATTGATTGAGATGAGAACTTTCTTCCATGGCATTGGAGCAATTCAAGTGGGTGGGTGGGGGGGGGGTTCTTATCATATTTTCTTTAGTTTCTCTTCATCTCTTCTAGCCTTTAAAAAAAAAAATCACATTTCTGAAATTTAATCAAAATGTTTCACTCTGAAACATTAGACATCTGTAAGGCTGAAAGACTGAAAAATAAAATAATCATGAAGAATTTTTGAGAAACTACTAATCCATACGTATTGTAATGGTGTGTTCCTGACTTTTAATGTGAGAATGAGCACCATGACAAGGTCAAACTGTCTGAAGCTTTCGGAAATAAGGCGAAAGCAGCTTTTGAGTATGATAATGGATGTAATGAGGTAAAACTGTAAAATATCAGGTCCAGTGTAGGAATTTGTCTCTACATAAACTGTCTGCCAACTCCTCATTCTGCTAAAACAACTTTGTTATTGAAACCTGGCTTCAGGCATGTCTTTAATGAAGGCTTGTCCAGATCCAATCATAGGTGTGGGATAGTGGTCCAGATCATTGCGTTATTTTAATTGATAATTGGGAATATCTTGGCAGAACTCCTGTCCCTGTACCGTTGCTGATCAAATCTGGATTTGTCTCGGAATTTAAGCATTTTTTTCCCTCTTTGTGGTGCCATTCACAGTGAAATCGAGACTGAGTTGGCCACTGCAGCTGTGTGTCATATGACCTGTTTTACCTGCTGTACTTACAGTAGATGTTCAAACACATTTCTTGTGTATAAGATAAAGCAGCATAAAGCAGCCATAGAAATAGTTTTTGTTTGATGAGGTAACAGTGTACTATCCAAAGCATTAATACCTGACATACAATCAATCAGTAAAGACACTAAGATTAAGACAGCATGAAAGCAAACTGCATAGAACATTGTCAATAGAAGCATAACTGGGATTTATTGAAGGCTGTAGTTGTAAGGGTAAGTCTTTAGAATCAAATGTTAAAGTTATGCATGTTTTAAGTGATGCACGGTCAGATTATAGCATTCTCGACTCTTGTTGGTGCACATTATTGCTGAAAACTCCAGTCGGCAAACAAGATCTGTTACTCTCAAGAAAGACAACAAGGAGAGACTGCAGGTTTGGGAACATCACTGGTGAGGGAGTTAGCTTGTTATTTTTCTTTTTTTTTTCAAAGTATGACTTATGGATGAAGAAATATGTCATATAAATGTGAGCTTGTTAGAAAGGTAAGTACAGTATAAATAGAGTAAATATATCAATCCTGGCTGTCAATCACAGCTGATTTGGGGGATTAATACAACTGACTGGCTCAGTTAAGGTTACTACAGACAGAACTGTGGTTATTGTTTAGCTGGACAAAACAGCAAAATACCTGATAACAGTCTTTTGTACATTTGTGGAATGCCAATATCCGTTAACAGTTTTATGTATTTCATTGAAAAAATATTTATTGGACCCTAATTTAAATATTTGAAGACAATCTCACAGCAACATTCTGTCTGGTAATTAATTAAAAATATGCTCTTCAAAATCAAACTGAGCAATTTTTCCTCTGATTTCTTATCTGTCCATAATGGACAAGGATTGTGTAGCTTTATTCCTCAGGTGTCAGATCAGACCATACCTGTTTAAAAATTATTTTGTATTTATGTTAAACACATTGATTTATGTTTCTTCTACCCATCAAATATATATTCAGTCATGTATATTCGATATTATGTCTGGAGGACCCTGAGTTTTAAAACATCGAATGTAGCATGTAGCTTAGTGAGAGTCATACTTGTCGAAAATACGAAAACATTCTGAAAGCTCCTCTTCACTCTTTCCGGCCTGGTCCTCTTTTAGTTGCTGCACCATCATGACCAGGAACTCCTCAAAGTCGATAGTGCCGCTACCTGAGGACATATGAGTCAGGTCAGAGCAGACACATTTTCCTGTACATTTAAAGTACTCATGGGCCAGTGCTTTTTTATGTGCTTCCTATTCTTTTTCTGTTCTCAACCCAGTTGATTGCAGCTAACTGTGCCTGTTACTACTGGAGGTTTCTTCTCGTTAAAATGACTTGTTTCTTTATACCATCACCAGATGCTTTTTCAGAATGAGAGTTTGTTGCAAAGTTTCGGACTTGGGGCAACCCTCACTGCTTCCCTGGATTGATTACTTCTTATGAATTGGCATCATGACATGAATTTAACTGGTATGATCATTTGTATCAAACTTGACTAAATTTAAAATTATTCATAAAACTGTTTTTGATTTACAAGATATTATAGTTGTGCATAACCAATTATACTATAAACTAGACCTGGCTTTCCTTGTAAGGTTCCTTTTATTGTCATTGTATAAAGAAACTCAGAGTTGAAAAACTGTTTCACTGGACTAAGCTAAATGTTCATCCTTTTAAATTACCAATTAAAAAATTTCCAAACCTGGATGAATAGCTTTTTACTGCTAAAGATAGCTCTTTAAAAGTGGTTTGAACATTTTAAAACATATTCATAGTTTAATTGGTTTACATAGAAATGTTGCTAAAAATATTTAATATAAACAACACATACTATAAATAAAAGAACTATGTGGGGTCAGAAAAGCCCCCCGCCCCAAAATCTGATGTCCACATATGGATATCAGATTAAATAACCTTCAAATTGGACCACTCTCTTGCAAGAGTAGTCACTTAATGTCAAACCTGAAGATTATTTAAAGTTTCATATGAAGTCAGTGTTTGTACATTATGGAAAGCCCTAAAATGGGACCTTATTACACTTTGGTGAAATTGTTGGTAGCAAATGTAGAGCACAAAAAGACACAAAAATCTTTTTTCCATTTGTTTGTTTGCGCATTGTCAGATTTTTCTCCATTCACTGATTTATTTTCTTTATCTTCTTCTATTCTGCTGATGTCATTTCCTCAAAGCTCCGGGCAAATTTTTCTTGTAATAATCTCTAAAGTCTTTTTCTCTTCTCTAATAAAAGTGAAATTTGGAACATCTGTTTCTGTTTCTGTTCTTTGATCCATCATTTTGAACAGAAGGATTCATTGGAATGCATTGAATTAAAATAACCTTTCCCATAAGGTACCTTGAGATGGAATGAGCTGTGAATTGACCTTACTTCAATAGACTAAATTGAATACATACCATTTATAACAGTTTTATTTTCTAATCATTTTCCGTTATTTGCAGTTTATGTTTGATTATTTCCTGCAGCAAAATTTCCTATAGCAGACAATCAATATTATAGAGCTATATTTCTAAGTTTAAATTAAAATTTTCTTATAAGGACTGGCTTGACTGGAATGTCGTGTGTTGAAAAACAATCACATAATCTTGTAAATGCAGTCAGTGCTTATTCTTTTATTAGTAGACACCAGAGTGGGTGCCCCCCTCTGCTCCCCATATGACCTGCATCTGCTGAACCTGATGAGTTAGAGATGAGGCCGTTCAGCCCTTCTGATTGCAGTGCCTTCTGAGCAGTGAGGCACAAATGCTTACATTTTGCTAGGAGAGATAAAACAAGTACAATTTAACTGCATCCCTACCATCCTCATCAACCTCCTCAATGATGGCATCCAGCTCCTCTCTAGAAGGATTCTGGCCCAACATCCTCATCACAGTGCCCAGCTCCTTGGTGCTGATGTCACCGCCTCCATCTGTGTCAAACATGTCGAAGGCAGCCTTGAACTCTGACCAACAGGAAGAGATAGTTGAAATTCAGATGAGATGCATTTGCTGTAATGTTACTTGGCTCTGTATCTTTAGAAGCACAGTATGAAATGGATCCCCCCCCCCCCCCCACCACCATGTACAAATCGACAGGTTATTTGGAAAATTCATGTAATTTACATGAGAGCACAAGTGTAAGGAACCAGA
The DNA here is from genome assembly GCA_028564705.1 of Apricaphanius iberus. Lineage (NCBI taxonomy): Eukaryota > Metazoa > Chordata > Actinopteri > Cyprinodontiformes > Aphaniidae > Apricaphanius > Apricaphanius iberus. The sequence continues at coordinate 595,357 of JAPXFQ010001564.1, forward strand.
CCTGAAATCATCTCCTCAGTCAGAAAGGAGCGGGCGTCAGTTTGGGCATCAGTGGGCTTGGAAGATCATATGAAGTATAAGAAAAGAAGAAAGAAAAGGGCATAATGTGGTCATTCAATGTGGTGATTCAACACGATTCATTTTAATTTGGCTTGTTGCAGAGAGAGAGAGAGAGAGAGAGAGAGAGAGAGAGAGAGAGAGAGAGAGAGAGAGAGAGAGTGAGAGATGTAGGTGCTGAACTGGTCTGGTAGCTACCTGCCCGCCTGAACCTTGCACCCTAACCCCCACCCCTCGTCATGACTTTTACACTTTTAATATGAAGCACTTTGGTGGCCTTTTGGCTGAGTAAAGCTCTATATAGATAAAACAAAGTTGATTGATTGATTGATTGGTTAAAAATAAAGCGGTTTTCCGTTGGGTTGACATACAGGTTTTTGCAGAAACGTAATACGTTTGGGGTCATTATCCCTCTGAAACCTAAAATGATTAAAAAACTTTCAACAATCTAACTCAAACTGTCATCCTCAGTTGAAATGATATTGTTCAAGATGTTTAGCTCCCACTCCAGCCAATCATGAACTGGAAGATAAAGTAACATCAGAGTCACTGTCCACAGTGATGCCAGTGGTATGGCACATGGGTAAGCCTAGTGTAAAAAGGTTCAATGGTGAGACAGCAAAAATTGAGAAATTTGACAACAATGACAACGATAATGTTTAGAGGAGTCAAATGAGGCTATCAGACCTTTCCTAACTGTCAGGCATGATATCCATCCATTAAACAATCCATCATCTATACCTTCTATCCCAGGGGTCTACAACCTGTGGCTCTGGAGCCTTAAGTGGCCTTTTGGACCTTCCACAATGGCTTCTGATAACTGGTTTAAAATGAGGAAGAATTAAATATTGTTTTCAAGTAGAGATATAGAAACAAATGCAGGATTTATCAGCTTTTTTTAAATAATCGCAATGCACTTTCACAAAAGAATAAGACTAGAAGTACCATTTGCACATTCTTAGATCCATTTTTCTTGACATTAAGTAGAAAACTTTTTTTTAATTAGAAGAAAAATGTATCCAGCCTGTTTTTTTTAAAAACAAATTGGAAATACAGTTATGGCTCTTTAAAACTGGCAACACATTTCTATAGTAGACATACATAAAAAATGATAAGTTGTGTTTTAAAAAAAAGGTTACGTAAAATGTTCAACTGTAAGCATTTTTTTGCTGGATTGAGGTCAAACATGGCTCTTTGGTTTGCAAAGGTTGCAGACCCCTATGCTATCCTATGCATACAATTATCGAGGTGGGAACTCCATGGACAATTCCCCACTCCATCGCCACACAGGACAAACAACCATACTTAAGGGCACTTTAGAACGACCAATAACAGTTATGCTTTTGGACAGCGTGTTGCAGCATTATGATGAGGGTCTGTTTACTTGCTATTGGTACTGGTCCATTACTGGTCCATTACAAAAAGTGGATGGAATAATAATTAAAAATGGACTTCTGATTCTGAAACGTCAAAATTCTCTAAACACGTCAGAACTGGTTTTGGAACTGATAAAGTGTGCTAACATTGTCTTTAAATTTTCCGGAACCACAGCTATGCTAATATTTAAGGTCAGCACAAGAAAAACAATTAGTTTAAGCAGACTGTACACATTCTGTCAGAAATACTGTTCAAACATCCACAATCAGCCAGAGGCTTGTTTATTGCTACAAAAGGTATGTAGCCTCTTCACAGATTACCAAGGGATATTTAACCAGATATTAGTTGAAGTTCATGTATATACTCTATCTAATCCTGTATGTTTAATTTTGAATCTATATCGGTTAGAGAAAACTCACAAGGAAAATAAAACGTGAACACCTACTTCTTGTTTTCAGAAGTCTGTCTTAGAATCTGTCCTCCCAATAAAAGAATTGATTTAATCACCCTTAAAAGCCCAACACTAAATCCCACCCACCCCCATGCCAAGTGTTTGCCAAACCAGGTACCTTTGGATCTCTCAGTTAGCCAAAATCTGTAAAGGTGCATTTCTACATACATAGGTACCACAGAAAGTTAGAGATAGAACTATTAATGACCAAATGGCAACCAAGGCTTGAAAATAGATTTATACCAGCAAAGCATCAGCTTTAATCCTGCAGCAGTTGTCTCAACTTGTTAGTAATGGTTCTTAAAGTGGAATGCCTTGGATCTTACACATGCTATTCTTCATCTCCAGAGGGATACATGAGTATGCTGCTCCAGTTTAAACAATCTGAAGATTGGAAATGACTTACAGTAATTTTTTTAAGAGCTAGTTGTTACATGCTTATTTTATACTTGCTCAGAGAATATCAAATCAGGCTTGTTTGGAGAGTTACAAAAAGTAACCTTTTGTCTCAGTTCCTTGTACAACTCCAGGAAAAATAAGTTACGCATCTATAATTTATTTTTGCTGTTATAGTATAGATAGATATATAATAAAACGAATCTACCACCTTTTTTAGCAGACAGTGAGTTGTGTTATCATTTTTCCTGAAAGCATTTAAAACGATTACAACATGCAGATGATTGTACCAGTGTAGGCATTAGTTCATACTGAGCTATTTTTAAATTGAGACTTGGATGAGGATTTAAAAGGGATTTCCTCAAGGTGACCATTCTAAATTAGAAAGACAGGACGTCTTTTCTCTTTATTCAGCTGTGGGCTTTCATCTTTTGCAATTCTCCCTCCTGTTTAAATGTCAGTATCATCCAGTGTAGATACTAGTGGAAGCAAAAGCAGTTTACCTCTATAGTTAAGAATTCAACAGAGATACAACCACAGAACCTCTAAAGATTCAGGAACAGCAAAGAAAAAAAAAGGAATTTCAGTAATTCCAAGAAATAAAAAACCTAATTTCATTGTAAATCCAACACTGCTCCAGAAAAAGACTTCCTTCCAGGTTTGGGAAAACAGCTTCTTGAGATAAAAATGCTTTGCTTTATCATAATCAGGATAAGTCAAAGTAAAATCCTTAAAGACAAAAAGCTTTGTTCATCTTCTTCCCCGTCTTCCCTTTCTTACCATGACTCTTGGTTTTGCAGGTCAGACACTGGTATGGACAACAGGGTAAAGAAAAGGAAACTCTTCCCTCCACACAGTTTAGGTGGCACTGTTACGTTCTCCTACTCCATAAGTACCCTCTGTTCCACGTATCATTTTACTAAAAATAATCAGGATTGGGCCAGGGACCCCCTCCATCTGAGCTGGCCAATCAAATCCAACTTTATTGTGCCCTGTTATAATCTACTGATGGACACTCCCCTTTGTGTGGAACCCCTGCCGGCACCCCATACTTAGATTACAGACAAGCTCACAGACATTTATTCAAAAAAAGGAAACACAGGGTAAGCTTCAGGCAGCTGAAGCTTATTCTCAATTTAGCATATCCTTAGAGATGGACTCTTGATTTCACATGGTGTGCAGGAACTGGAGAACAAACTCATATGGATTCACACAAACATGCAGGGATTATCACCTCTCTGCAGGCAGAAATTCCTAACCTCCTTCATCATCCCAGCTCTGTTGATCCATTTATCTCCTGCACTTTCCACACTGTCTCTAACTCACTCCTTTTTCTGAAACCTAACCTGTGGAGTACAGTGCTCTCACCAGCTACACCCCACATTGTAACTCAGTTTAGCCATCTTCCTTCTTTGCTTATTGGAAAGTTACAATAAAACAATAAAAATTGTAAAAGTGCGGGATTGACTTTCTTTTGGAGAGGTAGTTGATACAGATATCGCTATCCTACTATTCCCTGGCATGGGTAATGCACTAATATAACAGAAGCTAGAAAAGATACTGAATTGGTCTCATAGATGAAATCTAAAATGAGTCTAATGATTCAATTCAGAACAGTGGTCGACCACATGAATAAACTCAGTTATTCTGCTGGCAGGCACTGCAGTCATTTTCATTTACTGTATAATCAGATGGAAACTATGGGAACAAAAGCAGGCACAGCATCTGATACACAGTTTTAGTATTCATTATTAGTGTCATACACATTGTGCTTTACATTTTCAGTCAAAACTGTGTTGAACCACCTTCTGCTGCAATTACAGCTGCATGGCAGAACTCTACATGTTTTGTAAGTAGGAGAACTTCAAAAATCAGCATTGTATCAAATACTTGTTCACCCCAACGCATTTAAAGGTAACTCTCTAGCATGTCTTAATCTAAATCTAAATTCAACAATTAGTTGCAGATTGTTTATTAATTTCGAAGCCTAAGAAAAAATTCCTAATTAAATGTGTCTCTAGACTTTGACTGGGCAATTCTGACACAGGTATGAGCTTGGATTTAAACCTTTCCACTGTACCTGGTTCTATGTTTTGGGTCATTGTCCTGCTTGGAGAGGAACTTTTGTTGTCAGCCATTATTCATTGTCCCATTACCTCTGTTTTTTTAAACTTGTTGCATATTATTTCATTCAGTGCCTCAATGCATTAACTGTTTGGTCTAGAGTAATTTGCCGCAGAGTGAACACATCAGTATCATGGGTCTCTTCCTCAAAACTGAAGCAATGCTTCTCAATACATAATACATAATAACTTCATCAATACATCCTCTGAAACAGGGTTCAGTTTCTGGTTCAGTGGAGGAGTTTAGCTATATTGGTGTCTTGTTCATGAGTGATAGTAGGATAGAGCGGCCAGTTGAGTTAAACAGACATAAATACGATGCTTTCCAATTATCTCTCTTTTGAGCTTTTGGACATCCTATAAAGAGGCCCCAGAACACTTGCAGAGCTCACTGCAGGGGCTGTATATGTCTTGTTGCCTTGTTGCCACCAAAATGAGCTGGGGGATGGATGTCTTTGTTTCCCTGATTGACCTAGTATTCCCACGACCTGATGAGCACAAGACAGTGGTTGGAAGATGTTTGATACTATGTATAATTTTCCTTCTATTGGACAGTTATGTGGTTGTGTGAAGTTCTCTAACATCCATCCATCCATCCATCCATCCATCCATCCATCCACCTAACACACCTAAAAACAGAGCACTCTGAAAAGTATCTTTATAAAAATGAAAAGGTCCAGTTAAAAGTCAGAGAAGAGCTTAAAACTTCCAAAAGTAGAAACCTACATTTGACGGACAATACCAAGAGTCTTTCTTAAACTACAGATTTATCGCAACAGGCAAGTTCCACGTAACAGGCCCACTCTAAATAATATGAAAAGATGCCTTACTGAGGCATCTTTTCTCTGAGGCAATGAAGCCTTTAAAATTGCCCTAGAAATGACTGTCTCATTACAGAGAAAGGGCCTCATGGCTCCTAATTATTCAGCATTGTGGTGAGAGGTATTTTCCATCCATCCATCCATCTCATCTGTCCTTTACAGGGTCACGGGGGGGAACTGGTGCCTATCTCCAGCGGTCATCGGTCTAGAGCTTGGGTGCAGCCTGGAGAGATTGTCAGTTCATCTGAGAACTTACGTCAATGCATGCACACACTCAGAGCAACTTAAAGTCCAATGAATGAAACAGTCATGTTCTTGTACTGTGGTAACGTACTGAGTACCGGAGGGATCATGTAAACTTCATACAGAAAGAACTCAAGCCTGGATGTGACAGTTAACAGTGCTACTACTGTGCAGCCACTGTTCTATAACATATATCTGAATTTAAAAAAAAATATTTTTAGTCAAATGTGACAAAATGTAAATTGTGAATTTATTTCACTATTACAGTTATACAATACCTAATGAAAATCCCTTATGAAACCTGTTTAGTCTTATGAACATATCTTCCATTTTCCAACTCTCTCACTCATCCACCCACTTTTTCCAGAGGACTCAAGCTTCCATACCATTCAGTATATGTCACCCTTCTTCACAGAAAGTCAGGCTGGTACCTGACTGACAGCAGCAGCTGAGACTTCGCCCAGCACAGGATTTGCCAGTTAGTCCTCTGTAGCGGGGAGAGACAAAGGAGTTTGGACAGGTGAGAGAATGTAGTCTGTTAAATAAAGACCAAGAGAAAACTGATTTTTTTTTTGTTATAAGTACAGGTCTCCTTCTGTCTCCTTCTTTCCATCCTTCTCTACTTTACCTCCTTCTATTCCTGGACATTCCCTTGAGGAGCAGCTGTGCCTTGTAGACAAACACCACCCTAAATAAGACTATAGGTATGCAGTTACCCCTCCCATTCAGCCCCATGATCTTCTGTTCTGATTACTTTGCTCCTCTAATATATTTTTGCTCTATAAATGTTCTGTTTGATATTACACTATGTGGATTTGGTCTGAGGACCTCCAATTCAAAGTCCTGAACAGCAGGGGGCAGACTACTCTTTTCAAAAGAGTAGGTTTAAATATTAAGATCAAATTCATTGTATTATCTGATAGAGTAACATAAAGCAACGCATTGTTAAAATCTATATAAAAATGGTCCATGTGTGGGTTGAAATTAGCTAAAAGTGTTGTAAGCACATTAATTTAATAGCACAATGAAGCCAAAAGGCAAGAAACTTGAGCATGATTGCTTTGGTGAACATTTGTTTAGCATGAACTCTGGAATCAAATTATATTGCTAGCCTCTTCTATGCTTCAAAAATACCATTAGATCTTTGGTTTTATTAGACAAAATAACTCAGATGGGGTTGGTGACTAATTACAGTGATCGTATCAGGTTGTCAGTCCCTCGCAGGGAAGTACACAGACACATAACAGACAAACATTTATGCACAAACTAAATCCTAAAAGTATTTTAGAGCTCTCTAAATTGGAATCTAGAACTCCGTCTGAATGAAAAAACAAACATTTAACAGTTTAATAAATATATTTTCCATATGTAATAATTTCTGTAACAGTGTGTACCAGGCAGCAATGTTTATGAAAAGGTGAATGTATTTGTAAAGCACACTTTCAGCAACAAGGCAATTCAATGTGACATGTTCAGGAGACCTTTTATGCTGTTTGACATAGGCTGCAAGTAGTGACAGCTGGAAAAAATAATAATTGGTTCAAAGATGGAATAGATTTCCCTTCCTAGTTCAGTATTGGCATTCAAATGAACGGTTGGAAAATGTCTACGCCACAATAATTTAACTTTCTCCATACAGAACAATAACACGGAGTGTTAAATTAACTAAAGGAAAGTTTCTGTTAATTATTTTATAGACTTTTCAGCATATAATTCTTTTAATCAGTGTCAACAGCAGAGTGAAATATATAACATTAATGAATGATTGCCTAGAAGTTTAACTCTGAACAAACAAAGAGCTATAAATACTATTGAAACTGAACCTTTGACAATCAACTAATAACATCGAGAAGAGTCTCTCCTATCAAGAAGAATGAAAACACACTTCCATAGACTTAACTAATCATGGCTACCAATATAAAATTAAGGAATCAGAAGGGCGTTAAGCAGGTTCTGCTGGAACCACATCACTGAGTAACCCCCCTGGATTTATCTGACAATCAAACGCTCAGCTGACCAGTGAACATTAAAAACTAGAAAATTTCAGGAAATTTAAAGAGGGCCTGCCAAGGTGTGCATACTCACTACCAACCCCAATAAGAGCTTCTGTTGATAATTTATGTCCAGTAAAATTGATGGAACGGAAATCAAAGCTTAAAAGGGCAAAAGATTCTTAGTTAGTTACTCATAAATAGGGGCACATAGTACTTTATTGTACCATTTAGTAGTCTGTAGTACTGTATTGTACCATGTAGTAATGTGTAGTAGTGTCTTATGCTTTTCATCATCATCATCATCATCATCATCCTTTATTTATAAAGCGCATTTAAACAGCGACAACGTCAACCAAAGTGCTGTACAAGACAATAAAATACCAAAGAATATACAGCAGCATAAAATAGCTAAACCAAGTAAAAATGGTAAAAACAAACATACAAGATCTCAAAGGGGTTAAACCAACTCAGCCGAGAAGGCTTGGGAATAAAAATATGTCTTAAGACGAACTTTAAAAATGGGGAGGGACGGGGCGAGTCGGACCGTCAGGGGGAGTTGGTTCCAGAGCTTAGGAGCACAAACTGAAAAAGCCCGTTCCCCACGGGCCTTATAGCGGGCAGGAGGAACAAGCAGAAGGTGCTGTTCAGATGACCTCAAGGTTCGCGCCGGAACGTAAGGGCTTAAAAGCTGTGCCAAATAAGAGGGGGCCATTTCGTGCATTGATTTATAGACTAGCAGGAGAATTTTAAACTTAATGCGAAATCTCACTGGAAGCCAGTGTAAATTAGCCAAGACAGGGGGGATGTGCTGCCGCCGGTCTGTGCCCGTCAGAAACCTAGCGGCGGCGTTTTGTACCAGTTGGAGCCGCACCACTGAAGAGGAGGGAACACCATATACGAGAGCGTAGGCATAGTCCAGACGAGACATTACAAAAGCATGGACAACTGACTGGAGATCTTTTTTATTCAGGACTGATTTTAGCTTGGCAAGCCGTCGGAGATGAAAGAGAGATGAAGTACTGTGTAGTACTTCATTTTACCATGTAGTTATGTGTAGTACTTTATTGTACCATGTAGTAGTGCTTAGTACTGCATTGGACCATATAGTACCCTGTAATACTGTATTTCACCATGTAGTACTGTGTAGTACTGTATTTTACCATGTAGTACTGTATTTTGCCATGTAGTACTGTGTTGTACTGTATATAACCATGTAGTACTGTGTAGTACTGTATAGAACCATGTAGTACTGTGTAGTACTGTATTTTACCATGTAGTTTTATATTTTGCCATGTAGTACTGTGTAGTACTGTATATAACCATGTAGTACTGTGTAGTACTGTATAGAACCATGCAGTACTGTGTAGTACTGCATAGAACCATGTTGTTAAAAAGGCCATTCTACCTTAGTATTTCTTTATTTTGTTGTTAGCAGTTTGCTATTTGTTAACTCAGCCATTAGTCAGTTATCACAGTCAACCAATCTTCCAGTTGCTGCTGCTGCATTACCACCATCAGTGTCTGATCCCCGTCATACAGTGCCACTTTGTCGCCTTTAGGGGAACCGCCGCTCTGACTCACACCAAGACCCACAGAGAAACAGACAGGCATCAAGAGTGCTGAAAGTTTCCAAACGTGCTGTGCGTGTATGAAAACCGTGAGTAGTCACATTGGAACAGTTGTATGTAATGTTTCTGCAGCTTTGTGTCCTGTTTAATGCAAGATTTGCAATAGTTAGTGATAGTTTCGTTTTTTGCTAGCTTAATTGTATGGCAGCTCTATTATACTGCTGAATGTATGCTAACAGTTGCTATTGTTAACACTTTTATCAACATTAGGTGTGAATGAGCTTGCTAATTGTTGTGTGCAGGTCCTGTTAAGGCAAGTCTTCTTTGTTATTTCATTAAGGACATTTGAGAAGCTTGTCACTCAGCCTTTTTTTATGTTTTGTGAGAGTTGTAGTATATTTTTTAGTTGAATGCATCCATATGCACAGTTTATGTTTAATAGAGGAGAGACTAATAGTCTTACTGTCATATGTTACATGATTATTATATTGTTTTCACTTCAGAACCACACTTTAATACACATTGGAAACTGTTGTGGGTGATTGTGTGTGGACTTGCTGTAAAGGGTGACAAAGCCTCTATATAAAGTTTAAAGTCAACTTCAACTGCATTTGTCTTTTATCGGACAACCCACAGCGTGTCTGGCTCTATACTAACCAGCATTATTTTAACGGGTGAGGGCTACATCAGCCAACCGAGCACACAAAAGCTAACCGTATTTTACATGGTCCTTCGAGCCGGATTCATACTCACTGTGGATTAACATATTGAATTACTCGGGTGAAGAGGAATCTGTTGTATATGACGAACCACAAACAGCCTTCACCATGTACTGGGCTGAATATAATCAGAACCTGGACCGGATGAGGCTTTTGTAACCACCACACACAGCACATCACCCACGAAGCCGCTACACAGCTGATGAACATGAGTGGCAATATGCAGCAGGACGTGCGCCATCACCTCCTGTGAGTCAGACCTCTTACTCACCACCACAATGGGTAGATAAGGATAGGCTGGATGTCACCAAAGACAAAATGAGACAGGAAATTAGATACCTTCGCCGTCAACAGGATGCTCTTCTGTTAAAAATGGCAAGGATGGACTTGGATCATGCTGAGCGTCAACCTTGTCCTGAAAGAGCAGAACCTACATGCCACTCCCGGTCCTCCTCCATGTGACCAGTCCCAGCTCCTCGGAAAAATAAGCCGGAGTTAAGGACAGTTTCAACCCCACCTATTCCAGCGCCACGAACTATGAGCCCCAGTGTTACCCCTGCACGCTCAGGCAGCCCTGGCACAGAAACTGGACATCAGGACCAGAAAACCAACAGGTCATCCTACTCCTACCAGGACATCTCCTATTCATGTTCGTGCGGTGCTGATGGTCAAAGGAGAGGCAGAGGCAGAGACTCCGTGACTCTACTTATACACAAGACAATCATCACTCTGATCAGCCAGAGTACTCACAACTCCCATGTTACCACCCTAGATCAAAGACTCCTCCATCTCAGTCTAGTAACCATTTGAGGATGTATAAGGGACCCATTCTGACCATACCCGACTTCAATCACCCAAACCCCAGAGAGTTCTCACGAATGAAAATCGCTCTGGAAAACCTCCTTCCTGATGACGCTAATGAGAGATTCAAATTCCAGATCCTCGTGGATCATCTGAAGGTGGAAGAAGCTCTATTAGTCGCCGACTCCTACTGTAACTCAAAGTCCCCTTACTCCAACACCATGGCTGCTCTTAATAAGCAATATGGGCAGCCCCACCAGTTAGCCCTTCAGCGGATCGCAGAGCTTATGGATGGCCCCAACATTGCCTGTGGTGACATCAAAGCTTTCAGGCTGTTCGCTCTCTGAGTACGCTCACTGGTGGGTCTTTTGGAGCAGCTGGGAAAAAAGGGTGAGGTGAGGTCACACGTTTCAAGACTGTTGGGGAAACTCCCACATGAGTTGAGATCTAGCTTCCGTGGTTACATCCATCCACATCAGTCACCCATTCCTACGCTACTCGATCTAGCAGACTGGCTGGAATTTGAGATTCAGGTTCAAGAAGATAATACAAGGTTCTCTAACAGCTCAAAGAAAGAACCCCTAGCCAAAAGCCGAGACCTGCGTAAGGAGTTTAAGCCTGCTGTTCTTGGTAGAGAGACGAAGCTGGCAGGCGGCAGTTAAAATCCAATCCTACTAAAGGCAAAGTCAAAATGAATGGAAGCCACATGCTCAATAACTGTGCCAACTTCCAACGATTAAACCGTGAGCAGAAGGAAAGTTGGATTAAAGATAATAACGGCTGCTGGCGCTGTGGTCGGGACCATCATGCACGGGAATGCAACCTTAAGATGAGATGCAAAACCTGCAAACGCTGACACCTAATAGTGCTCCATGAAATCTCTGATAGGATCCCTGAAAGGCCAGAGAAACCCCAGGACCCAACCGACACAGCAAACTCAGTCCTACTTAACACAACCAGTGAGGTATTGTATGTCGACCGGCCAGCCGCAGGTCGCAAAGTCCTCTTGAAACTCAGTAAGGTTCTGCTGAGAAACGGAGATAGAACTGTGGAGACTTTTGCAATCCTGGATGAGGGATCGGAACGCACAATTCTTCTTTATGCTGCAGCACAACAGCTTGGGCTCAAAGGACAGCCAGAGGACATAACTCTACACACCGTGCGTCAGGAACTCCGGGTTCTCCATGGGGTGGCAGTCTCATTCACCATATCTCCTGCTGCAGAACCCAAGAGGCTGTACCACATCCAGGGAGCATTCACAGCAAAACAGTTGGGCCTCGCTAAGCACACCCATCCTGTCAGTGCTCTGCAACGCAAGTTTCGCCACCTTAAAGAATTGCCATTGCAGCACATCGTTGAGGCTGAGCCAATGTTACTCATTGGATCAGATTACCCCCAACTGATAACGCCGATGGAACCAGTTCGTCTCGGGCCACAGGGGGGCCAGCTGCCATTAAGACAAACCTTGGCTGGACACTTCAAGGGTCCTGCACAAGAGTTAAGGCATGGTCTCACTGCTCAGTGCCTCTTCACATCCGCCCATCCCTCAACGGTGGACCTGCATAGTCAGGTTGAAAAGCTGTGGCAGATGGATGTCCTACCTTGGCGCAGTGAGAAGGCTAGTGCAAGATCGCTCCAAGATCAGGAAGCTATAGCCCTTCTGGAGGCCAAGACTGTAAGTTGAGGTGGATGGAGTTCGACGATATGCAACTCCCCTGTTACGTGTCAAGAACATGCCCCGGTTAAGAGCGCCAAAGGAAGCTGTGCTTCCACAGCTAAGAAGTATTGAGAAGAGGCTTGCAAAGGTACCTGATCAAGCCCAAGCCTACAAGGCTGAAATCCAGAAGCTAGAGCAGGCTGGGTATGTAGCCGGATTAGCACCAGCTGAAGAGAACACAGATACTAGCTGGTACGTTCCACATCATATGGTGCATCATAACGGCAAAAACCGTGTGGTGTTCAATTGCTCGTTCCAATTCATAGGAAACAACCTCAACGAGCTCCTTCTCCCTGGACCTACACTGAGTCCATCACTGCTTGCAGTTCTCCTTAGATTCAGAGAGCATTCGATCGGTATTAGCGATGACATCCGTGGGATGTTTCATCAGGTGAGATTACTCTCTGAAGACAGGCCACTGCTAAGATTTCTCTGGAGAGATATGAACCGTGAAGCACTGCCTAGCATTTACGAGTGGCGTGTCCTTCCGTTTGGCACCACCTCCAGTCCCTGCTGTGCTACTTTTGCCCTTCAACAGCATGCCAGAAACAGCAGCCATATTGGGGATGCAGCCAGAGAGGCAGTCACAAAGTCCTTCTATGTGGACAACTGCATGCTGAGTCTGACTTCCCAGGAGGAGGCTAAGATAATTGTGGATCGACTGCGGGAAATGCTAGCAGAAGGAGGCTTTGACTTACGCCAATGGGCGAGCAATGTCCCCTCAGTTATCTGCCATCTTTCCTCTGAGGCACAATTGGACAGTGCTGAACGCTGGATTGCACAAGGACAATCTGACACCCAAGAATCGGCACTAGGGCTCCATTGGCACTGCCAATCTGACACATTGTCATACAAGTCCCGATCGCTCAACTGCCCTCAGGTTGATGCCTCGGAAAGAGCTTATGGCTCTGTGGCCTATCTCAGAACAGAGGACTCTAATGCAAAGGTTGGGGTGGCATTCTTAGCGGCAAGGTCTAGAGTGGCACCTAGGAAACAGCAATCGATACCTCATTTGGAGCTATGTGCCGCACTCACTGTAGCACAGCTAGCTAAGGTGCTTTGGACAGAACTCTCACTGCCCATGTAGTACCATGTAGTACCGTGTAGCACCGTATTTCACCATGTAGTACAGTATCGTACCATGTAGCACTATGTAGCACTGTATTTGACCATGTAGTACAGTATTGTACCATATAGCACTATGTAGTACTGTATTTGACCATATAGTACTATGTAGTACTGTATTTCAGGATGTAGTAGTGTGTAGTACTGTACTTGAGCATGTAGTACTGTGTAGTACTGTATATAACCATGTAGTACTGTGCAGTACAGTATTGGACCATGTAGTACCCTTTAGTACTGTATTGTACCATGTAGTACTGTGTAGTAATGTAATTGACCATGTAGTACTATGTAGTACTGTATTGGACAATGTAGTACCCTGTAGTACTGTACTTGACCATGTATTACTTTGTAGTACTGTATATAATCATTTTTTACTGTTTAGCACTGTATTGAACCATGTAGTACCCTTTAGTACTGTACTTGATTATGTAGTACTGTATTTCACCATGTAGTGCTGTGTAGTACTGTATTTTGCCATGTAATACTGTGTAGTACTGTATATAACCATGTGGTACCCTGTAGTACTGTATTTAACTATGTAGTACTGTATTTGAGCATGTAGTAATGTGTAGTACTGTATTTGACAATGTAGTACTGTATTGTACCATCTAGTACTGTGTAGTACTGTATTTGACCATGTAGTACTATGTAGTACTGTATATAACCATGTAGTACTGTGTAGGACTGTATTGGACCATGTAGTACCCTGTAGTACTTTAATTGACTATGTAGTACTGTATTTCAGCATTTAGTAGTGTGTAGTACTGTATTTGACAATGTAGTACTGTGTAGTACTGTATTGTACCATGTAGTACTGTGTAGTACTGCATTGTACCATGTAGTTGTCTCTAATACTATATACTGTTTCATTAGGCCTTCAATGTATGTAGACTGTGAGATGAACTTTATAGACCTCTGATCAAAGGTGCTCCGTTTCCCCAGCAACAAGTGTGAGTAAAAGCTGCAGCAGGTGTCAGACACTGATGATTAAAAGCTCTTATTCCACTTTAAGAGCAAAAAAGTGCTCCGAACAAATCCTTCCCATTCGAAAACCATAGAAGGCATAGGAAAAATTCTTGAAGTGTGAGCGAGATTTATCCTTCTTCGATATTCTCAAAGCACAACTCTCTACTTTATTCACAGTCCGAGAACCAACGAGAGAAAGATGACTAAGAACATCTCTAGATTTCAGGAAATCCTGAGCAGTTACAATGGTAAAGTATAGGAGAAAGCTGTTCAAACTGGGTTCCACTTTGAGCGCTCTAGAGCTTGCTAAGAGAAAACCGTGAGACATAGGGCGTGTCCGAATTCAGTGGCTGGATCCTTCGAAGGCCGGATTTGTCGGCCGGTTACGTCACAGCGCCGCGACTAGGACTGTCCAAATTCGAAGACTGCTTCAAATGCGGCCGACGAATCCGGCCGACTTCTCCCCGATTTGAAGGACCGTTGCGGTGTATCCTTCGCTGGTCTACATATCCCAAGATTCATTGCGGGCTGAACGGGAGAATTTTCTTCCAGCAACATGGCGGACGAAGCGGCAGGCGAAGCGAGAGAGGAGCACAGTTTTAGATGTAAGTATATTAAAATCTGGCGGTTCAAAAATGAAAAACTTAAAGCGGTTGTGATGTTTGCCGTTTATTGTTGGCTTAGACATGTATTTTAATATTTTTTTGTAAAGCATCGCTCGTAAACGAGCTCGTATGGTAGTGTAATGGTTTCTTCATCTTTACGCAGCCAATTTCTGCTTTGGGAAATTAAGTAAAAAGTCAACTCCTCTTAGGAGAAATTATTACCTCTTTACCGAGTGAAAATCGGGGCACGGTGGCTTGGAGGTTGAAGATTAAATCCAGTTACACAGCTTATGCTAGAGGACTCTTATTGAGCCTCATACAACACAGAACCTGTGATCTGCTGTGAAAACTACAGTTCTGCATTCTTAAATCAAGAAAGTTGTCACGTTCCTCTCCTATTTATTTTCTATCTAATGAAGAAAACTCAGGAGGATATGTATGAATCCCTTGCCGGAAAAACAAATTGAGAGCAAAAAATAAACCTACTGTATGTATATTTGCAAAAGCGCAAATAACATAATTTATGACTGATCACTTTAACAAATATACATTTCATAAAGGTTGTTGTGTTTCTCTTTTTGTAAACTGTGTTTATTGTCTTCTTGTTTAGGATATGAAGCAGCAAAGGGAGACTGGAGAGGAGAGCAGGGACCGAATGGATGGACTGTTTTTTTTCATTCATGTTTTTGTCACATTTTTTATTTAGGTGTTCGATGGTTGTGAATAAATGAATTTCTAAAAATGTTAAATATCATGAAGTCATTTCATTAAAAGTTGTATTAGTGTTTTTAAAGAAGCTTACGTTGAACAGTTTAAAATAACATATCATATTGGCATTAGGATAAGTTTTTTTGCAGTTATTTATAAGTGTATAAATGACCTCTTTAAGCTTAATTAGAACAAACGGGCAGTGTTGCTGGATCAGTTGAATACAGATATTTTTTCATATTTTCTGGTTGACGAGGGGAACATCATACAGGTTGGTCTGCAGAGAGAGTTTAGGGCAGCTTCGTCATGCTGTCCACTGCATCCATCATCAGGGTTTACAGGCTGCTTAAGTCAACGTGCTCAAAAGACAAGTTTTTCCAACCAGAGAATCCCACAGACCTCCAGCAGCTTCATCTTCAAGCTCATCCCAAGAGGCAGCTGTGGAGAAAAGTGTTATGACCTGCAGTTTTGTTAAAACACAATGTTAGTTATTGTTGCAGTGGTTGTTTACGAAAAACAAATCAGCTTATTTAGGAAGAGCCAATTTGGAATATGCTTGGTAAAAAAAATAGATATATAAAATCAAATTAGAAAATTCTGTTTTGATCCAAAAGGCATATATAATTTTAAGCTCACAAAGAATTTTTACATTTAATATGAATATAAAAAATGTAATATTACAAATTTGTACATTTGATCACTAATCATTCAATTGCAGAAATTATCATGACAGTAGCTATCTTAAGTAGTAACCTGGATTAAATAAAATGATCTTGATATGATGACCTCTCAGCCAGAGATATAAAACATGGCACAGACAGTAAAACTTGTTGTTCCTCTAGAGTAAAAAAGGTGAGTAAAATACTGGGAAATATTTCTTGCTTTACCAGCTGGTTTAGCGTGATTGCGGTTGCTAAGCGACAGGACGTTCAGCAAAGTGGGGGCGGGAATTCAACTGAAGGCTAGACCGTCCAAATTCACAGCCGTTAACATCCGGTCTACCCGGTCGACGAAGGACCCAGCCCACGTAGATCGAGTAGACCGGGTCCTTCGAAGGATCCAGCCCCTGAATTCGGACACACCCATAGGTAAATTTTGAAATGATCGTGAGAATCATAAAGGGGAGTTCCAGTTCATGACCAAAAATCATGTGACCGTGACGGCGAGTTAAATTTTTACCATCAGGTTCCAAACTGACTTGCTCCACACTCCACTTAACGAGCAGTTACACTCTAGAAATGGTGATTTGGGGCAAACTTTGGGTTGAACAAAGTCAAATTGTGAAAAAACCGTAGCAGCTATCGACGTCAGGTCTTTAGTGCTGAACAGAGCAGGGATATGGCTACACCCTGAATTTCAAATGGGGTTGCTAGGTTATTGTATGGTGACACAAAAAATACTCAAAAATAGTGGATTTTCATGATTTTTGACTTCTAGCTCCATTCATTTCCTATGGGAATTTTGGCCGTGGTTTTTCGCTAATCACGTCGCCATGGTAACTCCAATCGCCAATAAAAGTAATAGCACACATCGAGCCGGTCGATTTCATCTATATTTTGTGGGGTGCATGCTACCACACGACCCGCATTAATTTCCAAAAATTGAATAGTAATAGGTGCCTGCCCATGCAATTGCATGGTGCTCTCCTTGCATTGCATTGGGCAGGCCCCAATTATTGTTTTGTTGATTCCATGTGATATTCTAATCTGAGAATTTTTTTAATTTGGGGTTTTCTTAAACTGTAAGGAATAATGATCAAAATTATAACAAATAAAGGCTTCAAATATCTCACTTTGCGTGTCATGAGGCTATATCATATAGTTTCACCTTTTAAGTTTGAATTACTGAAATAAATTAACTTTTGCATGATATTCTCCTTTTTTGAGTTTCACCTGTAGCCTACATCAAACCTAGATTATCTTATAAAATAAAGACAAAAAAATTGTTTTGGAGTGTGAATGAGAGTAATTCTGAAATGCTAGTGGAAACCCTTGCCTGATTCTTGTCTGGTTTCTCCCAGTAGTTGAAAAAGATTTCTTTCAAATTCGTGAAAGCAATATTCAGCACAAGTTCTGCACAGAACTTAAAGTAAGAATGAGTTAACTACATAGACTGTAAGTACAACTAGCAAGAAATGTAACATAAGTAACATTAGTATTATTAACTAGCTTAAAACTATGCATTGGTATGTAGTAACTTGCTACCATTCAACTAATATTACCTATTATTATAAAGCCTAGTTTATGTTTCTCCAACCGCAAATTTGCATTCAGACGCAGACGTATTGACGGAGACGTTTTACATTTTTCTCTCCACTCCACTGACCAGGAAAGCTGGGGGTGCTAACTTTTCATGCCGTCTCTGTCTCCTATCACAGCTTCACTTCAGTCTTTTTCTAGCCTTGTGAACTCATTTCTCCCTCAAGGAGCAATGGACGACAGAAAGCAAGTTTTGTTTAAGCTGTAAAGCTTTTTACTAAAAGTGCAGCTCATAAAATACTCTAAAAACAAATGGAAACAAACACAGCAGCCTTTTTTGTTGTTTTCCTACACCTCCTTGTTTTCAAAATCGCCAAAAGAACAGATTAGATAAATTATTCTTTCAATATAAAGCATGTAGTGGCCAAACTCTGCATTAACTACTGATTACAGCGACTATAGAGCCCCGTTCTGGTGAAGCGATCTCTGGCTGTTGCTGAATTGACCAATCACAGGCATACGCTCTCCGTTGACGGAGACGGATAGTTAAAAATTGGGCCTTTACTCCGTGCGTCCTTGCGTAGGTGACGGAGAGCCCTTGCGTTGATGGATAATGCTGTTGCCTCAATCTGTCTCCATCAAAATGGAGAAGCATAAACTAGCCTTAACAGCATAACTCAATTTACAGCTTGTTTGGAAAAATCTCTGCAAACTTTGTTGCCTTTTGTTGCATCTGGCTGGATTGCTGAACAAACTGCGCTGAGGCACGCATCTGTGATCCACCGATGCCTGCGTAGGTGTGTGTGCACTTAAGGTGCATTTAAAGACAGCTGGTAAAAATATTTTAATGCATATTAAGTGGCAGTAATACCTGAAAAAATGTGGGAGACAAAGGGCATTGACACAGAAAGTGCGGGGGAAATGTCACCTGCATACCCAATGGCCTTTAAGCACATATCTTAAACATCTCCATTTCGTGTTTATCATGGGGCCCTTAAAGTGTTTGGGGCCCCAGGCAATCACCCATCTTTGCCTAATGGTAAGTTCTTCACTGCATGCATGCAGACTTCACACAGAAGGATCTTTACCAAAATGTGAACCTGAGACCTTTTTCTGCTGCCAGGCAACAGTGTGAACAATTGCGCTACCATGGAGACGTGTATTCATTCTGATGTTATTCTAAATGTTTTCTGCACAATTCTCAAGCTTTCTCTTGATTATTCTCACCTTGTTCGCATCCTACTCACCTTCAGTAACATCAGATCAAAACCCAGTTCTTATGATTCTGTCACTGTAAGTATTCTAGTAGAGGGGGAAAGCAGCCATGAACGAGGTCTTATGGAACTGGTTCATATCTGTGGAAAAAAGTCATGGAGATTGTGTAGGTGAGTAAAAATTGTCTGTCACAGCAAGCGTGGAGAGCAGGGCTGTGCACTAGATGCTAGCAGAAGCTAGCATCATTAATGTTGCTGTTTGGCCATCCTGTTTGGGTTGATTTTCTTAACTAAACATTATATAAACATTCCCAATGTTACCACAGACCAACAAGTTGGTTTCTCATTTCAAAGGTTCAAGAGAGTTTTACTTTTACCAGCAACATGGTTTTTATTTCTTTTTACTTCCTCCTTCCTTCAGTCAGCTGAGTCAGCTCGCGTGCTCGGTGTCTCTCTGAGGATTCAACGCACTTCATGATTTCTAGTCGTAAATACTGAACATGTTCAGTATTTATGACCTCTCCTTCGGAGGCCTTCTGAGCAGATCACTCTTAAAACACCCCACACTACAGCAAAGTCATACACAATGTTTTTTGCATTTGCCAGATAGTCGGGCTTTTGATGGCTTTAATTGTAAGGATGATATTTGGACAAAAATAGGCCCAATTATCCTGTAGTGTGTGCCAGCCTTATGAAGGGCCCACAGCAATTGCACTGCCTTTGTCATAGTCCTGGTGTACTGGTATTTACTTGTGTCCTGAAGATTCCATAGATGGGTATTTGGTCATTACCACATCAGTTCCAGGGGATTTAAGGAACTGCTGGGGAACGTCTCTTCGACGGATGATTAACCTTGTTGGGTAGATCCAGCTCTCTGTTATTTGTGAACAAAAGTACTGGGAAGTACTGTGTCAGTGGGTCTAGCCAAACTCACAGCTCTTCTTGTGAATTCCAGGTCACCTCTAGTTTCCTGTGGTCATCTGTAAACCTCCTGCATTTGGATCGCTCCACACACTGGAGCTGCACTCACCCTTTCCATACCGCTACGCCACAAAGCCATATGTAGTTTACCCTCCTCCCAGTAAACATTCACCTCTCAAAAACTCCTGTTAACCATATCTTCTCCTTCCAGATCCCATCTCCTGCCGTACCACAAAGAAACTGCTTGAGCTCTTTCTCATTTAGTTTGCAAATAAAACTGAACTTACCTTTCTCCCCTGGGTTGATTCTGCATGTGGGTTAGAAAGGTTCCAGCCATGACAGTCTCACGCTGTGTCCAAACTGAACGCATTGAAGCGTGTACAACGCGAACTGGTCACGCTTGAAATATGGTATTTTTACGCGCGAACTGGCCTTCAGCGTAGCTGGGGCTAGATTGCAGCTGCCGGTGGATTATGGTCTCCGATCTGACAGAGGATAGAGTGGATTACGTGTTCGGCCTGGCCTCCGGTAGAGCTGGGACCGCTGCACTGGGGGTTTGGTGAGCTACAGATACAGTCTAGCTACAGCGGAGGGATCCATAAACAGCAGCGAGCCTCTCATAAACACCGGCTCCTCTCCGCCTGGAGAACATGACCTGCTTGCCTAGTTTTTGCCATGAAGGCCCAAACTTCGCCTGCTGAAACACCAACTACATTTCTGAGCAGCTGTCCATCTGTCTGAGGATAGTAAAAGTTTATAATATTTGAGCAGCGTGGGACATGGTGCAGGAGCTGCTACCAGGAAACCAGGTGAGGAGGCCTTTTCAAGGCTCACTTCTAGGGCGAGACGTGCTTTTACAGCAACAACGGCTCTTTTAAGAGCCACCCACAAACCTCTTATGAGCATTCCTGTCTAAACTGTTTATTTTTTTATTTTTGTCTCTGTATAGCAAACTGCTTGTGTCATGTAGCTCGGGGTGATTAGCCACGATTTTTATCAGTATTTCCTCCATGTCCTGCTGAGGCTGTGACTCCATGACAGTCACAGAATCGCTGAAACTCTGTCCCCTGATTGGTTGTCGCGGCGCGATTTGATGGTGGAGTTCAGATTTTTCCAACTGGAGCGATAGACGCCATGGACGACATGGTCGAATTTATGTGGTGCATCTGTGGCGCATCTGTAGCCCAAATTGTTCCCGCAAATCAGGCAGAAAAGCTTTTTCGCGACGCAAATCTGCTTATGAAGTGCCAAGTCGCGCTTCTTCGGGCTCCTACATTGATTTTACATGTAAACCTGAAGCTCTAGTCGCTTCTATTACGTTCAGTGTGGACACACAGTTAGGAAACTGGCTTCTTTTCATGTTGATTGGACCATAATGGTATAATGAATAGTGTAACATTTTTGTACAGCAGACAGATAATATGGATTTCTCCATTATAGAGGATATCTTGCACCCCCCCGCAAACCACTTTGTGCGTCTGGTCTGATGGTTTTGTGCCAATGAGCTCGACAGAGAGGTCTAAATTCAGTGTTATCCCCTTTGCTTTGACCCTACATAATGAGCATTAATTTTCCTTTACCATTTGTTGACTTACAAGCTTAAATATGTTCGTATCTAAAGTTAGCATTCTCCATTATGATTATTTTATCTATTATATTGTGGAACATTGAGAAATTGTTTGAGCACTCCTTTACTGTCGTAAGCTGCTTTTGCTGATGGTGCAATATGTTTTTAGTGTTGGTGTTTGAACGGGGGGACGTTGTATCTGCATACAGGGAAACCCAAATCTACCTGCCGGTACACATAAAGTACACCTAACATTGAGGAAAATACCATATGATTTTGTAAAAGAAATACTTAAAGTGCTTGTCAGTAATGATTGTACTACCAAGGGCAACTGTCCTTTGTGAGAGAAGGCATCCTCTGCATCTAAGAGATGTTTTTGTATGCACTAAGAGTACAGTACACCGGCTACTTCATTAGATATACCTCCCTAGGATTGGCTTAGCCCCCAATTTTGTGAAACATTCCTCTGTGATTTTGGCACACAATTATAACTTCACAAAGCAGAAGTAAAGACTGGAAAACATCAGTGTATAATTATGATGTGTTGTACTTTGTGAAGGATTTTATTAAAATAATAAATAACTATCTGCGATGGACTGGGACCTGTCCAGAGTGTGCCCCGCTTCTCATCCGACGACGGCTGGGGATGACAGAATCCCCCCCCCCTCGCAGGGGGCTCTGGCCTACAAGGATAAGAAGCATGGATAATGGATAGATGGATGGAATAAATTTTTTTTCAAAAATATTCCAATTTATTGTATCTGTCTGTAGCCTTTATTAAGGAAGAGGATTTCTGTTTGAGACATTTTCAGTACTTGTTAAGAATAATCATGAATTGTATTGTGTATGTACTTTTGGTGTGTGGAGCTTTTGTGCTTCCGTTCTTCCGCTGTCTATACCATCTTTTTGGAGGGTTGTAGGAGGTCAGGGGTGGGCTCTGTAAGACATGTGTCTATCTCCAGCGGTCAGGTGGCAGCAGTCCAACTTTGACAGGACTCTTAAGCTGTTTTCAGATAGACGTTCTGGAATATAAGCCCTTAATAATCAAGCTCCATCGTACATCAGAGATCTGATTGTTCCATATGTTCATAACAGAACACTTTGCTCTCAAACTGCAGGTTTTCTAGTACTAGGATTTCTAGGTTTACTAGGGTTTCTAAAAGTAGAATGGGCAGTAGATCTTTTAGTTATCAGGCTCCTCTCCTGCGAAACCAGCTCCCAATTTTAGTCCGTGAAGCAGACACTCTGTCTATTTTTAACATTAGGCTTAAAACCTTCTTTTAAAATAAAGCCCGAAGTTAGAATGGCTTAGAACATCCTGAGTTATTTTTGTAGTTATGCTGCTATAGGCTTAGACTGTTGGAGGACAGAATGACCACTTTTCTTTACTCTTCTACTTTTCTCTCCTACATCTCTCCAGATGTATTTTTCTGCTGTTATTGTGATTGTTAACCTTGTTTTCTCTCAATGTTTTTCTCCCCATAGAAGCTACACCTGGTCTGGTATCCTGCTCAGCTACAACACCCTGTTGGATGGGGAGCGTCGGTTTGCATGATGCTCCCAGTGATCGAGCATTATCCATGTCCTGTTGTCAGTTGTTTACTTACCTTAATAAAGAAAGTACTCTTACATCAGTTCCTTTTGTTCTTTTGTGTCTCTATTCTATCTTCACAAACCCCCATACGGTCCGCTTGTACTGCGCCAGGTTCTGCCAGAGGTTTCTTGCTGTTAAAGGGGAGTTTGTTGCTAAATGCTTGCTCAGTATGAGGGATTGCCAAGGGATTTCGGCAAAACTTTTAACTGATTGGAATGTTTGTATAATTGTATTAAAATTACTTCTCTTTTAAACTGCCTTGAGATAACATTTGTTTTGAATTGGTGCTATATAAATAAAACTGAATTGAATATATTTGGGGACAATTCAATCTGGTCTTTAACTGTGGTTTTCTTTTGAAATAAACCACTTACGGGAACATTGCCTTTCGGCTGCTTTAACATGGCTAGGAATGTACTGGATGGATCCTGATGAATGTTTAAGGGGTTGTATCCAGATACGACGTAAACAGTGCGGCGGGTGTACATATGTAATTTCCCCAAACGAAGAGCCTCTTGCAAACAGCAAGAAACAGCAAAACTTCTCACAGTGCTCGTCTTTTGTGTGCAGGTCTGCTCAAGTACGCTTAAGAGACGAAGCTGAATGGAAGACAAAAGCAGCCTTTGATATATATGATATATATGTCATCAATGTGTGCACTCACAGCTTTCCCTTTCCCCTCACCCCCCGCCCCCTTTCCTCGAACCTTACTTGATATTCTGAACGCAAACACCCTAATGCGAAAAGTCCCCTCTTGTTACTTGGAGGTCAGCCGTAAATAAACCGGTAAAAGTTATATGCACAGAGTCCTTAAATTTGCTTACAGACTCAAAAGTAAAATAGACAAAGTCTGGAAAATGACAGTTTTTTATTCCCTGTTTGAAAGGCGCTTTAGACAGAGACTCTCAGGAAATAGAAAACACTTTCAATAAAACCCCTTTTGTCAAATAGAATACCTAGGAATGTTTTGCTGCATGTTGACAGAGTTAACAACTGCAGCTCTACCTCTCTCGTGTCTCATTCTAACGTGGTTATCCTGAGCTATATCTTTAGTAATGCCGTTATAGGCGTACACTGCTGGAGGACAGACTTACCACTTTAGGTTCTTTTCTCTGCTACTTTTATTTTTCTAGTACTCTCCAGTTGCAATATTTACTATTATTTCAACTGTTAATTTCATGTTTTATCTGTGTTTTTCTCTCTATAGAAGCTAGACCTGGTCTGGTGTTCTGTTCAGCTGTGATGCCTCGTTGGAGGGGACATCAGCTGGAATGATGCTCACAGTGACTTAACATTCTCCATCCCCTGTTATCAACCTTTTATTTAATTTTTTTACATAGAAACTACTACTACATACAGTAAATTATTACGTTTTTCTGTGCCTCTGCTCTAGGAATGCAACGATATCACTTTTTTCAAAACTGATACCATACCGATACTTGCATCAGAGTTTTTACCGATACCGAGTACCAATGCCAATACTTCAAACACACAAAAAAGTGCTATCATTTGAGAGTCAGGTTTTATTTTCTTCTCTGCTTGTTACAAGACATGATGGTGAATTAGATAAAAAATAAAATATTAATAAAAATGAAAACAGAACTTAAATTTAAAAGAAATTATTGCTGCATTTCAACATCTTAAGTATCAGTGCATACCTACTCTGCTCTGTCTTCTCAAACTCACAGCTGCCCTTGGTAGAATGTACTGAGCAAGGTACTGTTGTAGGTTTGTTCCTACTGAATGGGCGTTTTTCACCTCCACTGTTGCTACATGCTTGCTAAGTATGAGGGATTGCTGTGAAGTATAACACAAAACACAGGAAGCAGTCTACTGTTGCTACACATCATCCAGAGGAATGAATGAAGACTTGATACAATCTGCTGTTTTTTCTTAGATAGAAAACTTTTAAACTGTTGGAACGCATGTATGATTGAATTTCAAAGACTTCTTAAGTGCCTTGAGATAATATGGGTTGTGAGCTGACACTAACAAATAAACTGAGTTGAATTGAGCACTATGCCGAAACCCAGTTTAAGTTAAAAAAAAAAGTACAATTATCTTAGAAATTGTATTTAACACATATTTTATTTTATTGAGGAAGTGCTTTTAACAATTTGTTTAGAATGTAACCAATTTTATGTTTCTACTTAGAAACATTAATTCTATGTAAGTGATGTACACTGAATATTATACCAGATTTATTAGTTAGATTCTATTGGCTTTTTTTCAGTGCTGGAGTGATCATACAGCAATGCAGTTTAACAAACTAGCTTTCAACAAAGAGAGTCCCAAAGATCTGCCCAGGGCAGGGGCGATTCTAGGATCAGATATTTAGAGTTGCTGAGCACCCAGAGAGCTCCCTGGCCAGGCAAGACTATTTTGACTGTTTTGTACATTTTAACACACACACACATGCAAACACACACACAACAGGAGATGTAATGTCAATGGGCATCCAGTCACTTAGTGAGTAGCACCTTGGCTTTGATATCAGCACATGCATCTAACATAAGAATTAAAAAACCACTGCTCAAAAAATTATGACAAACTTCCTGAATCAATCAGAAATTATCTTAAATTAACTAGAAAAGAAGAACTTGGAGAGATTAGCCCTCTGCGAAGCATCTCAGTACAGTTCTGATTCCTCCATAATAGCTGATCATCCCCAAAATGTAATCATTCATTCCTTGGCCCATTCATGACATTTCCTGAATATTGCATCTAACTCCGTCAACAACTTTGAGTTCTTTTGTTAGCACAAAGTGTTATTTTTATTTATTTATTTTATAATATGTTACTCCATAGCTTACTGTCTGTGTTCACTTGCCTTTCATACTTATTCATTTTATGTGTGTTGCCTTAACATGTACATTTACACATTGTGGGATCAATGATCCATTCATTCGTTCATTCATTCAGAAAAAAAAGATAAACGTCTAGAAAATAACCTCTTTGGCAGATTTTAGTGATAAGAAATATCTGAAACATATGAAAACATCAGAAAACCTTTTGAAATATTAAGACATTAGTTTATCTCACCTTCTACTGCAACCAAAGAAAATGCTTGAAAGAATGCAAAACAAGTTTTTTTTCTGAATTAACAAGACAAAAATATTAATGTAAATCTTTGTTTTTCTGAATTGACAAGTTTTTTTAACCAAAGCTGTTTTTTTTACCAATGTAAGCTATTATTTCTAAAAAAAAAATAAACTATTTTCAAGTTTTTTTGAAAAAACGTAATTTCGACAAAAAGTATTTCATAACAAGCTCTGTTTTTTAATTGGTGATTTACCAATAGAAGATAAATTAATAAATATCAATACATTGCTTTTACGAGAGTATCTGTAGGTATAACTAAAGCAACCAACATACTGGCCGTAGTGGAAATGGGGCATTGTGCCCCATTTTCGATATCGTGGCCGGTACGGTATAGAATGGAATGGTGCATAATGGAATGGGTCAGTATGGCCCGAAACAGGTAGGTTATGTTTCCATTACCATCTCAAAAGAACGGTAGTGGGTGAGTACATGGGTGGGCTTAGCTTAACAAAAGTTCCAGCAAAATCAAGTCACACAAAAAAAGCTCCAGCAAAAAGCCTCTCTCTTCTGTTTATGAAGATTCAATTTTTAGAAAACAGAGATTTTTTATTTTACCATTGTACTACTTAGACTTCCATAGCTCAGAGTGATGCCAAACTGGCCCTAGTAGATATTGGGCACAAAAGTGTCCATGTGGGTGACTGTGGCTCAGTAGGTTGAGCAGTTGTCTTGCAATTGGAGGGTTGTAGGTTTGATTCCAGCTTCCTGCAGTCACATGTTGTTGTGCCCCTGGGAAAGGCACTTGACCCCAAATTGCCTACTGATAATTGTGTTTGTGAATGTGGCTCTGGTATAAAGCTTTGAGTAGTCAACATGACTAGAAAAGTGCCATATAAATGCAGTCCAAGGTGACAATCCTACTTCAACTCAGAGAAACAGGAACTAAAAATGTCCTCTTCTTTGTTTGTAAGTTAGATGCTGAGAAATACTCATCTCTAAAGTATTTATCCTATATAGTTTTCCCTTATGTAACATTTATTTTGTTGATATTGTTAATACCAAAAAAATGAACTTTTCTTTTTTATCATTTTGCAGTAGGATTTAACAGGTAACAATAACTAGCTTAACACAATATGTTGAGATGTATTAAAAATTATTCATCAAAGATTAGCTGCATGCAAAAGCAGGGCTCAATGTACAGATTGTTTAGTAACAAGTTACAAGCCTTTTATCTTTTACTGGTTTTCTAAACATTCTGCTCTCTGCAATCGAGTCCTGGTGGTGATTCAACAGCTGCACATATGCGTGACTGTGGCTGAGTGGTAGAGTAGTTGGCTTGCAATTTGATGGTTGTTTGTTCGATTCCAACTTCCTCCAGTCACATGTTGATGTGCCCCACTTAACCCCAAAAATATCAACATCATCTTACCAGGCCATGTTGGCTATAGGTGTATGGATATGAGGGTGAATAGGTGAATGTGGCTTCAACGTGAAGCGCTTTGAGTGTTCAGTATGACTAGAAAAACGACTACATAAGTTCAGTCCATTTACGTATGATGAGTTTAAGTACGCCTCCGAAAGTTTTTTTGCATAAAAACGGAATAAAAAAATGTTGGCTATACTGTTGTAATTAAAAAAAATATTATATTTCAACGACTAATCTTTTTACACTTTAGTATTTTGTTTAAAAAAAAAGCACATAATAAGAAATAAATTTCACCTTTAGGGGGTGCTTTGACTCGGATTGTGGGTGCACCCCCAAAAATGGACCTTAAATCGCCCCAGGCCCAGGGCTTCATACATCTTCGAGCTGGCCGTGTTAATGTGCATTAATGAGCATACAGGTACACATAAAATAACCTAAGAATTTCAACTGATTCACAGCAAGCGGTGAAATATCAGTTGATTTTCATGTTCGAAAAGGAGTTTGAGAGGGTGCCTAGATAATATTTCTGTGGGCAGACTCTCCAGATGAGGTATAAGAATGATGCTGAGGGATACAAAACCAGAGCGCGCAGCCTTTCGCCACAGCTGCTGAGAAACTTTCAGTTGTTTGAGTCTCATTTGATGAAAATGCCTAACGTTACTGGGATCCTGGAAATGGAGCGTAGCTTCAGCTCTCAGTGCCAATGGTACAATCAGAGCAACCAGACAGAGCCATTTGTAACGGACTACCTGGCCACAGC
Organism: Apricaphanius iberus; assembly: GCA_028564705.1. Taxonomy (NCBI): domain Eukaryota; kingdom Metazoa; phylum Chordata; class Actinopteri; order Cyprinodontiformes; family Aphaniidae; genus Apricaphanius; species Apricaphanius iberus. The sequence goes on from JAPXFQ010001564.1 coordinate 623,750, forward strand.
TGGACATATTTTCCATTCCATCATTTCTTATGGACCTAAAGTCCCAGCGCTGATATGCGTTTTTGTTTTTATGACTCTTTTCTCTTTGTTTGCCAACCTGTTTACTGTGTACAACATCGAGCGGTCCGATGACCTTTCATGCCTGCCGCGTTTTGTCCTCTGCAAGAGCCTTATCTTCAGCGACCTATTGCAGACTGTCACCTTCGCTCCAGCCGTCATCTACTCTCTCTTCCGACACCAGACGATGGCGTATAGTCCTTGGTGTCACTTTCAGTACGTTGTTGGGGGAACAAGTATCTTCTCAAGTCTTACCACCATCACCTGCATGGCACTGGAGCGCTACCTGTTTGTGTGCTTTGCGCTCCAATACACAGTCATGGTCACTCGGGAGCGCATGAGGAAAGTCCTGATCCTCATTTGGGTTTACTCTATTTCCATCAGTTTCATCTGCTTGGGTCTGATGCTATACAAAGGAAGGAAAGAGACGAACGCACAGGTCACCATGGGACTGCTGTGCGAGCCGGACGTCATGGAGCAGCACCTGGGCTCCCCCCGCGCTCCTGCTATCTTCAGAAAAGTCATCGGCTCCCTCACACTCCTGCTGTGCTTGCTATCCCACATTTTCTCTTACTTCAGGATGTATCGCAATGCCAGCAATGCTGTGGTGCCATTCAACGAGAGTAACGCCGCGGCGCGCAGGACGGTACTCTTCTACTGCGGGATGCTGTTCCTGCAGCTGCTCCCGTTGCTCCTTAAGGTCGTCTCAGATGCGCTCTGGGAATTCAGGGGCACCGGCGTAATCGAGCTGTCCGAAGAGTGCAAACCCACCCCATCAGCGACCGGAGCGGGGTTTCACGTGTGCCTGCTAATAATGCTGTTTGTGCCACCGTGTATTAACCCAGTGGTGTACGGGCTGAGGAGCGTTGAACTCAGGAAGGCGCTGGCCAATATGTTCCGCAGGCGCGTAGCGAACAGATGTGACGAGGAGCAGCCAAGGGAGATGATACGGCTCAGGAATATTGTTCATCCCAGTTTTCCTGAGGCGGGTTAGACAACCAGGAGTCCAGCACACGTGCAAGCTGTAGAAACTGCCATTGAATCCCACAAACAAACCAGGAAAAGTTATTCCTATATTCAGGGTAACTAAATGGTGACAAATATTTCGTGCACAAATCAACAACAATGAGGATGTATTAATAAGGATGTTTAAAATAAATACAATCTATTAAAAGTAATCTGTAATCACCCATTTGTAGGAATTATTTTTATTATTTCATATATGGTGTGATGCACTTCATCCTTAAAATAAATTTACAGTCAGCCCACCGATAGATACACTGCATTTTAGTACTGTCAAATAATTAAATTATAGGCGGCCTAAGGCATAGGTTAAGCGAACTGAACGGCTGTACGACCTTCAGGGGTCCACCATAAATGCCTGAATTTTAACATATGTTTATGGATAATGCTGTAATATTTGATCTGACAGCTTACATGTATCTAAATGTAGCCTACGATTAAACAGCAGACTATTGGCAAGTTTACTTTGCAAATGAAGAGAATAACGAGTAACTAACTCAGAATTTGTAAAAAAAAAAAGAAAAAAAAAACTTCGAGCCCCTCCCAGTTGACTGAGCTTCTCATCCTATCAATAAGTGAGCGCCAGACACCCTGCAGAGAGAACTCGTTTCAGCCGCTTGTATCTGTGATCTCGTTTTTTCGGTCACTACACAGACTTCGTGACCATAGATGAGGGAAGGAACAAAGCTCGACCGATAAATCGAGAGTTTCTCCTTTCGACGCAGCTCTCTTTTCACCAGTCCTGGTACACTGTCAGGGTACAGAATGGGTACGTTACTTTACCCCACGGTACAAAAAAATAAAATTAACACAGTTTAAGGATAAATATTGGACCTCAGGGTAACGATCTCTACCTTTATAATATATGTTCCTCCTTACTAAAGAGTATGCCATTTCTTGGATAGGCTACAAACTCTGGTGATAATCTGTTTTACTAAAAAATACATCCATTAGCAACGCTTATGTAAATAGATTTCAGAGTTTTAGTGTTAACACGTTTTAAATTTAGATTTTTTAATATGTTTAGATTAAACATAAAAACAAAACAAAAGGGTTACACTGATGTGTCAATCATGATGATGAATAAATAATGATTTGCTGTCAAGGTAGCACCGATAAAAGGTAAAGACTACAGGGGGTACAAATAGGTACCTACAGTTAATGTACAAAATTGTACCTTTAAGGGTACCAACACAGTATAAAGACATTGTACCCCTAAAAGTACAATTCTGTACTTTAATTTCTGAGTTTTTAATCAATCTTTCACTCTTTTTTTCCATTACTCCTCCACTGGGTTAGGGTTAGGAAGATCCTCGAAATGAAGAAGGCACTCTACCGTTTTCTGGTTTAAGACTAAGGACTCGCATTTGTGGGTGCTGATTCTCATCCTGGGTGTTTCACACTTGGCTTTGAACCGCTCCAGCAAAAGCTATAGATCAACTGTAGCCAACAGGACCACACCATCTGCAAAAAGAAGATACCCAATCCTGAGGCCACTGAAACAGATCCCCTCATCCTCTTGGCTGTGCCTAGAAATGCTGTCCATAACAATTATGAACAGAATTGGAGACAAAGGGCAACTTTTGTTACCATACATATTTACTATATTTTGTTGCTTAGTTTCCAAGTGATGGTAATCTGTCTACAATCACAAATATTTTCTGCCATTTTTTTGTATGCAAAATAAGTTGTAGCCTTCTTGCAGCCAACTGATTAGCAGTGTAAATCATGAGTTGGGGAAGGGCATTGCTATGCTACTCTATGGTTTTGCTCTATTGTTCATGTATTGTTTTTCTCTTTTTATCCTTTGTGATCGCCGCCCCCACTCTCTGGAACTCTCTCCCTCAGCCGATCAGACACTTAGACCCATTCCAAAACTTCAAATCAGTACTCAAAACCTACCTCTTCAAACTGGCATTTTCTTAAAAACTGTCTGTTTTGGTCTTTTATTGTTAAGCGTCTTTGAGTGTCCAATAATTATTATTATTATTATTATTATTAAAAGGACATCAAAGCATAGCAACAGTATATAGCAAATGTTTTGGATATTATCATGAAAGTAGGAAAAAATCAAACATTGTCACTGACAGGTATCTACAGTATAGAGACAGATGAATGTGTGTTCAGCATTTTCAACCAGGCATAGACACACACACTCAGTCATGCATGGAGACATCAGTCACCAGATTTAATTTGTTGAAAGGTTTTTGAGATTATTTCCTTATGTAAAAAATAAATAAATAATACGTTTCAAGTTCTTCAAAAAGTTAAACCTGCACCAGAAGATGTTTATTTAAACATGATTAAGCACAACCCTAAACACAGTCCATTATAACATTATAGTGCAGTGTAATTATGCCCCTTTTGCTATTTCATTCTCAGAGATTTTGTGAAATCTGAATGGGTCTTTTTATCCTTCAAACTACCAGTCTGAAGAATGATGTGACTTCTTCTGGTATCTTTTCTAACCTAAAAAACCTGGCTCACAATTTTGTACCCAGTGTTTGGTTTGCTTTGTGTGTGCAGAACAAAAATCTAAGTGGAAAAACAAATCCCACTGTATGCAATATAAGAAATCACATTTGTCCACAGCAATGTTTTAAACATGCATTAGTGCTGAAGTATTTTATTCACATGAAAAAATGGACAGCCATTAGACCCTCTGCGTTTTGTGTTTTCACTCTTTGGGGATTTCACTACATTAGCAGTGTTGTTATTTTTGTGTTTGTGTTGGTTTAGTCATTTAGGATAGCTTTATGCATACAATGAATGTAAAATGTCAATGAATGCTGTTTGCAGGCATGCCATGAATCTACAGTTACTGTGACAGATTTCTCTAAATTAATGTAAAAAAGAAATAATTATGACACATGCTGACATGGCTGCACTGTTTTATTTTGTAAAGCAATTTTTTAGCAAACTGTCAATGTTGCTTTGCAAGTGTACTTTAGTTGTTATAATTAAGGGAAATATGTTTCTATTAGCATTACTTGGAGTGTGTATATATGCTTTAATTCTAAATAAAATAGAAACACTCATATAAGGCATATGGCTCAATTTTAATTTATGGAAAACCCTAAGTCTTTCTAAAAAAAGTCATGTATTTACCTCTCATCCTCAAAAATAAAAATCATGAGGGGCAAAGAGATACGGGCTGTTAGGTCCCTATATGAGCGGTGTCAGAGTCTGGTTTGCATTGCCGGCAGTAAGTCGGACTCATTTCCAGTGAGAGCTGGACTCCGCCAAGGTTGCCCTTTGTCACCGGTCCTGTTCATAACGTTTATAGACAGGATTTCTAGGCGCAGCCAAGGTGTTGAGGCGATCCGTTTTGGTGACCTCAGGATCGGGTCTCTGCTTTTCGCAGATGATGTGGTCTTGTTGGCTTCTTCTGAACGTGATCTACAGCTCTCGTTGGAGCGGTTCGCAGCCGAGTGTGAAGCAGCTGGGATGAGGATCAGCACCTCCAAATCCGAGACCATGATCTTGAGCCGGAAAAGGGTAGAGTGCTTTCTCCGGGTCGGGGATGAGGTCCTTCCTCAAGTGGGGGAGTTTAGGTATCTGGGGGTCTTGTTCACGAATGAGGGAAAAATTGAGCGGGAGATTGATGGACGGATTGGTAAGGCGTCTGCAGTTATGCGGGTGCTGTACCGGTCTGTCGTGGTGAAGAGAGAGCTGAGCCAAAAGGCAAAGCTCTCAATTTACCGGTCGATCTACGTTCCTACCCTCATCTATGGTCACGAACGCTGGGTGGTGACCGAAAGAACGAGATCGCGGATACAGGCGGCTGAAATGAGTTTCCTCCGTAGGGTGGCTGGGCTCTCCCTTAGAGATAGGGTGAGAAGCTCGGTCATCCGGAGGGGGCTCAGAGTAGAGCCGCTGCTCCTCCACATCAAGAGGAGCCAGTTGAGGTGGCTCGGGCATCTGGTCAGGATGCCTCCTGGACGCCTCCCTGGTGAGGTGTTCTGGGCACGTCCCACCGGGAGGAGACCCAGGGGAAGACCCAGGACCCGCTGGAGGGATTATGTCTCCCAGCTGGCCTGGGAACGCCTCGGGATTCCTCCCGAGGAGCTGGCCCAAGTATCCGGGGAGAGGGAAGTCTGGGCCTCTCTGCTTAGTCTACTGCCCCCGTGACCCGACCCCGGATAAGTGGAAGAAGATGGATGGATGGATGGATGGATGGAGGGGGAAAGAGGGTGAAATATTCTGTTCTTTCACAATTTTACTCATTTGATTTGTCAGGCTCTATGGCTGAGTATCGTCAGCATAATGATGAGGAATAATGGATGAAAATGTTTTATCTTTTTTTTTTCCCCACAAGTTATTAGAAATACTCAGACAGGACTGGGTTATGTGGGATGACTTTGTGCTCCTCACACTAAATGACTTAGGCCAGTACAAAGTCCAAAGTATGCTAACCTGAGTTGGTGGGTCCCTGCAACGACTGAGCAAATGAATATTGAAATCCCCTGCTATAATTACCTTACCAGTATTTAATACTAGATCAGGTGGAAAAAAAATCAGAGCTCTTTTCCAAGAAATGAGAATAAAGGCCTTGTGGACAATACAAAACCAAAAAAACCCCCAAAATAAAATTGTTTTGAATGTGAAAGGATGAGGATAGCTGTTTAAAAAAACTTTAGCTATTAATTGGTCAAGGACTAATTGCTAAATCTGAATCCACGTTCAGAGAATGGACTTTGAAGAAAGGTTATCGTTGGGGGGAGGGGGGATTTAAGTACGGGACGCTAACGGCCTATCAGCGCTTTTAGAATACACCGCTGCAAACTACTGTGGTCCGTGGTGCATGGCAGAGAAAAAGGGGTTTAGGCCAGGCAGTTCGGAAGAGACCGCCAGCCAAGGTGCTAAGACCCCAAAAGGGAAAGAGAGGGGACTCGTGAGCACGTTCACAGCAGAAAAGAATAGATCCTTCCTTAACCAGGAATGATATTGGACGTAGCCAAATTTAGAAACATTTAAATTAATTGATCAATATTGATTCTTCACAAGGCAGAGTGTGCAGAGCAAATCCAGCAAGCTCAAATTAACACTGTCAGGTTTGATTTCAACACTTTTAAAGTGTCTATATGGGTCCACACCAGAGAGTGTTAATTTAACTCTTTTTGGAGAGTTGGTACCTAAACTCTGATTAAGAGTTAAAAATCAAATATGTCTGGAGTTACTCATTTAACACTAACTAGGTGTTACAGTATATATATTAACTCTTACAAAGTATATTTCTAACTACTAAGTTATCTTCTAATTAAAGCTAAAAAGGTGTAAATTTTACTGTCCTGAACTTTAGGAAATTATTTGGGAAATAAATATTAAAAAGAGGCAATTTTTCTCTAAAAAGAATTTATTTTTAACTTTGCACCACAATTTCAAATCCGCGTCTGAGGCATCAGTCAGGACGAGTACACCCTCTGTGAAGAGCTGAGGATGACAGCTGAACTTGTCCATACTCCATAACTGAAAGAAAGAGAACGCCAACATTACTGAACAATTAAAATCACCAATTTGAGTATTTTTGTTGATCAATTATGGGTAATAATTTTATACTAAATATACTTTAAATAGCACATGAATACAAACCATCCTGAAAAAACTGGAATAAATGAAAGCTTTCATTACTTTGTGGAACTACTTCTGCACTGTACTTTAACTGCACAAAAAACCTATTGCATCAAAATGAAAAATAAAAATAAATATGAGCCCCAACTTCTATAAAGGAAAGTATTTCACAACTAATCCTTTGCCTGTCTTCAAAGCTAATATTACAACCGAGCATGTTTGGTAAAATGGTGCTCTCTCAAACAAATTAAATTTGCAGATAATTCAGAAATAAATTCAAATCCATATTCTTTTTCATGTTTACTGAAGCCTTGTGCACAATACTCCGAAGGGATTCGAACGTTAACCCTGAACCCAACCAGTTCATTCTCTAATGTTTGCTACATCTGTGTTTGTAGGAGACCATTTCAAATTATACCAACATTTCATGATCTAAATGTTTTAGGTAATATTTGAGTTATCCAAAACATGTGCAAGTTTTTAATGGACACTTTAGTATTTGTCCGCATACAAGAAATTTTAAACGAAATTAATACAAGAAACAAAAAACACTAAGGGGCCGAAAGGAACTCCTCAAAACAGTGCATTTGTCCAGGTCGTTTCTTAGAAAAGCACCACGAAAGCATGATTTTTCCACTCAAAATCTCTGAACACATGGCCCCAATCATCCTCTCCTTAATAGAGTGCAGAAAAAGCACATTCTACACATGATGTTTCCACTCCCATGTTTCTGAGTAGAGATCATGTTGTTGGGATGTCTAGTAACACAGACAGAACAATAAATATGGGTGATAAGTGTTGACCAAGTTAATAAATTACAAATGGATCAGTTTCTTCAGAAACATTTTCTTCTTTAATAATGAAATTCACAGATTTTCACCTTGTGTGAAATTAGAGTACCGTTTGTCATGATTCGATGTACAGGACTCTAGTGCTGACACACAAACGACCAACAGACTCAGGGGGTTAGAAAGTTAAACAATAATTTATTATTTCTTCCACAGGAGGACAACTGGGGAACAACCCGCAGAGTTTAGGTAAAGGGTGTCCAGGGTGATCTACGCCCAGGTTGCTTAGGTCTCCGTGATGATCGAGAGTGGACAGGCAGACCGAGGGCTTGATCCAGCTCAGAGGAGCACAGCGACGGAGTGGCAGGTCGGTTCGGGGAAGCAGACGCCGAAGGTTGAGATCGACCCAGCGGAGGGCTCAAGGGAGACGGGAAAACTACATGCAACTAAGCCATGAAGGCGATTTGCTGCTGGAAGGAGGAGAGCAAACCAGTCAGTATCTTATTCAAGGAAAACGCAGAATTCCAGAGCTGGAACGAGGCTTGTTACTACACTAACGAAGCGAACGATCTGCCGTCTGCTCCAGGTAGGCGCGCCCCTTTTAACTGCTGCTGACTGAGATCAGCTGGAAAATGGCAAAAAGCCGCACCCTCTGAGGAGAAAGGTAGACAGACAGAGACACACACACACACACACACACACACACATACCCACAGCACAGCCATTTGCTCACACTGGTTTATCTCAATTTAGCGTGTTATATATACTGTATACACCGTAAAAACGATAACTTATAATTGTTGATTTAAGTTTTCAAATTTAACTAACTCAGAAAAAAAGCTTTCCACTTACAACGTAAAAAAGATTTTCTGCCCAACAAATTTTTGTCAGTGTTGTCTTAATTAAGATTTTCTATTTTGCATAACAGAAACGATCAACTTTTGAGTAGGTTTTTTGAGTCAAGTTGGGAACCACTGGGAAACCCCATAGATTACTGATGTCCTCATGTTCACATGGTCTGAACAAGTTTAAACAGACTACTGAGCAGATCTGACTGGTGTAAGGCTGGTTTGTCGACGTTTTCTGTGCCCCAAAATCTGACCAAACATGGTAAAAGTCGGATGTGAAGTGAATTGTTTCAACCAACACCGACTATATGTCGCTGACACTTAGTTTTTCTTGTTTTTGGTTGTGGATTTATACTTTGACGTTTCTCCAGGGGTGGTGCAGGTTGTAGGTTCATATCCCAGTCCACGGTCTTTTTCCATGGAGTTTGCATGTTCTCTCTGTGCATGCATGAGTTCCCTCCAGGTACTCCAGCTTCCTACCACTGTCCAAAAAATTATTGTTAGGTTAACTGATCTCTCTTAGGTGTGAGTGTGTGCGTTCATGGTTGTTTGTCCTGTTGCTCTGTGATGGACTAGCAACCTGTCAAGGGTGTACCCCACCACTTGCCCATTGAGAGCTGGAGATAGGCACCAGCCCCCCCTTTGACCCCCTGAGGATTAAGCGATTCAGAAGATGGATGAATATTCCGTCTTATATTTGTAAATTTTCAACTCACTGGAATAAGAATTGTATTATTATCCAACTAGAATATCTGCATTTAGTGAAGACAGAAATACAAGGCATTAACCACCAGTTTAGTATAGAAAAGCTTTGAGATTTCTCCTTGTGAGTGTCAAAAATTGTCCTTATGGAAATCATTTTTAAGCGCACTTTATTAGATTGGTAAACTTTTCTGGCTGACAATGTGTACAACAAATTCAATTGTATGTTTTAATTTACACTGTACATTAAATAAATTTGGAGGACGCCACCGGTTAAGGCACTACAGAGGGTTTTTGGTAGCCTTCCACATGTTCTTACCCATTTGTAATTATGCAGTTATTTTTTCGTATGTGAAAAAATAAAATAAATAAGATAAAATAAATCTAAAGAAGATCTGTGTGGATGAGTGGGCCAAGATGCCTGTGTGAGTATAAACCTGGTCAAGAACTACAGGAAACATTTGACTTCTGTAATTGCAAACAAAGGCTTGACGGATTGAAAGTTCCTTACACCAGCTATCAATCACTTGCATGGGCAAACCTTATTCACACCTACATGCTCGAACACACACACTATTGGTTTGAACTATTGGTGTGGTTCTGTTCAGTTCGTTGTTTTTGTTTGTTTTGTTTTACCGCTTCTCTGCCATCCGGCAGGGGTGGAGGACTGGGATGTTTTCTTGTGTGCTTTGTTTGCCTGCCTGTCTTGCGTCGTCGGTTCGCGCTTCTGCTGGTCCCGTTTCTCTTCTTCACCTTCTTCCTTCTTGTCTCGGTTTCATGTCCATGACTTCAGGAAATTGAACCCACAGAAATCACTTATAAAGATTTTTCATACATATACATCAAGTGGAGTATTCTGAGTAGCAAACTGCTAGACAGGACACGTCAAAAAAAAAAAAAAAATTATACAATGTGATTTCCAGATTTAAAAAAAAATGCTCTCTCTCTCAGTGAAAATGCAATTAGTATTTGAATTTCAGACCTGTCATTACTCTCAGTTTTTGGACTCAAAAGGAAGCACAGAATTCAGACGTGAGACAGTGTAAATGGTTTGAAAAAAGGATAAGGCAAGGTAAGACAGTTTTAACTTTGTCTTTAAAAACAAGGAAATTCAAGGTGCTTTACATGATAAAAATTACAACACAGAATCGCTAAAAGAAAAACATAAAACAATTAGCAATAAGATGTGAAGATTAAAATACAGGAAAGATTTTACAATAAAACAATAATCAAGACAATAATTTGTATGGAAATTAAAAACAAGCAAGTAAAAAGCAATAATAGGATCAGTTGCAGCTTTGCATTTACCCAGTAGCTTGTTCCAGATATGGGGAGCATAGAAACTAAAAGCTGCTTCTCCATGTTTGGTTCTGGTTCTAGGGACAGTCAGTAAACTAGAGCTGGAGGACCTGAGTGATCTGGATGGTTTGTACCACGATAGCAGATCGTTAATGTACAGGTGCTAACCTATTCAATGATTTATAGACTAATAAAAGCACTTTGAAATCTATTCTCTGAACTACAGGGAGCCAGTGTAATGACTTTGGAACTGGGGTGATGTGCTCTATTTTCTTGGTTCTGAAGATATTGTTATCTTTAACTTTATTTTAAAACGGATGTCTGTCGTCTCGGGAGTATCACCAGGACGGGAATACTGGAACGGGCTGTGGTCAGGATAACCGTTGGTTTGTGGGTGGTAACCAGATGAAAGACTTGACGTGACTCCCAAGGCTGAACAGAACTGCTTCCGGACGGTGGAGGTGAATTGTGGACCTCGTTCAGAGATGATTTCTGTGGGGATTCAATGAGTTGAAAGACGTGAGGGGTGAGAAGCCGGACTGTTGCTGCAGATGAAGGGAGCTTGGGAAGAGCAATTAGGTGACAGGCTTTTAAAAAATCGATCAACTATTGACAAAATGACAGTTTTGTCAATAGTTAGGATGTGGCGAGACCGGTGAAGTCCAGAGCCATGTGAAACCAGGGACGGGTTGGAATTGAGAGGGGTTGTAGATGACCAGCGGTGGCTTGGTGTGATGACTTGTTTTGATTACAGACTCAACAGTCTGAGACTGTGGCGTAGCCACGGGTGGGCCTGGGCCCGCCCACTTGTCAATGAGGCCCACCTGTCTTATTATTTCTTTGGCAAAGATGTTATTACGGCTAAATTAATTGTGTAGATCAGTAATTCCATTGCAGCGGTTTTCAACCGTGAGGAAGTGAGAGGATTGAATTATCTTCATGTAATTGACAATCTTTTGACACACCATGTGATAGAAAAAGGCTTTACAATATGATATTTCACCTCACATGGTATCGCTCGATTTTCCGACTGGACACTGACCTTATGCCGAGAATAGCATGCCTGCCGAGATTTGCATCCCCTGCCGCGGGAAAGCGCATCGTTGCAAACTTGCTGATAACAATGAGAAAACGGGATTAAAATATCAGCAATGCGACAGCTTTTAGATATATTCGTAATATTACCATGTTTCTTATGCATGTACATCCTGAAAAGGTAATATGTTGTCGCGGTTGAATGTATAAAAAAATCCCGGCTTTTATCCAGACACTTTTGACTTTATTGTTTTAACGTCATCAAATGTATTTTTCGGTTCTCTGCTGTTTATGTGTCACTTTCTCCACTTTTTTCCTACTAACAGCATAATAGTTAAAGCATTTTATAACATCTAAACTTTTAAAGTGGGGATTAAAGGGCTGATATGGAAGCTTTATTAAGAGTTTTAAAAGACTTTTCCCAACAAAGAGTTGCTTTAAATCCTGCAATTTCAGCTGTTCAATCCAAAAAGAGCATAATTTTCTTTGTTTAATGTTTAATAAACATGCTAGAACTGGTCCAAACAGCATCCCATGGCAGCCGCTAGCCCCCCACAAGACCACCCATTTTGCTCAGATCGGCATTCAATCCATAAGCTATCAAAGGTGTTCTAATAGAGATCGGTTCAGAGAAGGTTAAGAACATAAACTAATCTTATTAGCCGTATTTGAGACCCCTTTTTGTATAAAAAATACTGGAATTCAATTTTTTAATGCCTAATCAATCCAAATAAACGTAATTATCTAAAAGGTCAATGACTTCTTATCCAGATAAGTTTCAACAAACATTTCTTGATCCCAAGAATGTTTTAATTTTCCTTGCATTGTTTTATTGGTTCACACATAAATTAATTGTGCTAAATTATTTAAAACTAAGTACAATTGGAAAACTATTTTGATTTTTGTTCCAGCATCAGCAAATCAAGCAACATCCAGATTCCTCCAAAGCATAAATCAAAATTCATGTTTTCTATCTTTATTGCATTTTTATCCATTTGTGTTGTTTTACTTGTACTTATTCACTAAGTTTGATCAGTAGTGTGTTGATTATTAGTGTGAGTGATTAAATGTTTCTTTTCTCCTTTTGTAAATAAACTGTTGTATTTTGGAAGTCACTGTTGTCCCTTTAATTCAACACACACACATATAAGGGTTTAATGTTTTTTTGTTGTTGTTTTTTTTCTGCTAGCTTGAAGCTCCGTTAAAGAGCTTCAAGCTCTTTAACGGAGAGGTTGTAAAGGCGACCGGAAGGGAGTGGAACACGGGGTAATAGATAAATGGCGCAATCGTAGGGCCAGTGAGGTGGTAGTGAAATTGCTAAGTCTTTTCTAAATGACTGATGGAGGCCATGGTATTCTATTGGAACATTGGAAATGGCAGGATCAGGTGTAGATACAGGTTCAGGGGTTTGCTTCTTATGTATACTTTACTTCAGGCATGATTTGGAACAAAATGAACTTCAGGAATCAATCCGATGATAGACCCAGTTAATTTGGGGATTGTGGGTGGAGGGCCAGGGAAATCCAAGGACTAAGCAACTTTCTCTGTTAGGATATACATAAAATTATATCTCCTCGTTGTGATTTCCTGAGACTACTAACTGAATAGGTTGAGTTTGGTGAGTTATTGTAGTCATTTCACTACCATCATGGGTTAAAACACAGATGAAGAGAGATGAAGGGCATAACTTTCTGGCTGACTCCTCCTCATTCTTATTTGGGGATGAAGTCAAGTTAAATAGTTCTAAGATTTCATCTAGAGAAGTTTCTAGCAACTAATCCTTAACCTTTCATGGGGTCAACAGTCAGAACACTATGGCTGGTAGTCTAGAGAGCCGTTCGCGAATGTGCCCATTTCAAACAGCCTTTCTACCCGACGTCATTACGTGACGTAAACGCACATGAATGACGCATATCAAAATAAACCTTTGGAAGAGGTTGTTGTACTCACATGCGCGCGTCTTTTCCCTTTTGGCCATTTTCGTTATTTTACGTGAGGTGGGCCGGGCGACTTGTATTGATGCCGTCTTGTGGCACAAGGAATTGTGGGATGGCACATAGCTCCTAATCGCCAGTTAGTTAGCATAAGAGGTCCCTATGCTAAAGTGGCTATGATAGTTAGCATAAATGCCACTTTCCCTAACTCCTTCACAACTAGAAGCCCAATTCGGATGCATCTTATCATGGCGGACGCTGACGCACATCCGGTTTGGCGTAAGATCTCTTACCAATTTAGTGGTTTCGGATGCAGCCTGTTTTTCTCTTGCTCCTCTGCTGCGCGTGCAGATGACTGTGATGTCGCACAGAAATCCATCTATAGAATGCAATATTATTAATACATGCAAATTCCAAAGCTCCTCAGCCGACAGTATGTCAAGTCGACAGAAATCGGGCGCTGAAAAAAGAACAAGGGAAGAGGACAATAGAGAGAGAAGGGATTTTATGTCCAAATATTTTAAAAGAGGTGAGCAGGATGCAGAAACTGAAGCTACTGACACTGACCTACAGCAGAGTAGCCTAAAGCAAAGCACTGATTTAAGCATTTAGGCTAATGTTTAGCTATTAGTTTAGGCTAGGCTACGTAGTAGGGGTGCAAGGATAAAAAAAACTCACCGTTCGGATTGGTTCGTGGATCAGAGTGAGGGATCACAGATTTTTCGGATCATCAAAAAAAAAAGACAAGACAAATAAACCACTGCCTTTCGTTTTATTGTTCAGTTCAAATAAATCAAATAAACCTATAGTGCATAAAACACAATATCTTATTTTTAACATAATTTATGATTCCTCCACGGTTTGTCTCACCAGCTGCGCCAGGTGAGAGCCTGTCTGCAGCAACAGACTTCTCATCTCTCAGTCTGCTGTGATGAATCAGCTATGTGCATGGCCACCGTCAGGGGTGGGGGAGGTTAGGATGATTCTGAGGGCCCGACACAGACAGTAAGCCGTAGAAAAAGGGGCCGAAGTACTTTGCGTCTCGAGCAGATCAGCGCGGGGAATGTCATTCCATGCGAGGGCAGAAAGAGGCCGGTTTAGTAACAGAGGAATCTTGGGTGGTTAAGTCCATCTACAAGGGGTAAGACAGTGAACGGCCGCAGGGCTCTGACCCATCGTGTGGGCGGAGAGGAACGTAAGTTCGTTGTAGAACTGAAGTGCTCCATATTAGTCTAAATTAATTGAACCCCTGGCTGCGCGGCAGTGACGGTTAGGACCTCAAAATAAGCTGATTTTTGGGGGCGGTCACTCGGTCGGATAGTCGGAGAGGTTTCGCAGTCTGACACTGGCAGTGGCACATGCGAAATGTGTACAGCATGCTTCACCTACGTGAACAATTCCTTCCCTTCACTGCTGTGGAAGATCTTTTCTGTCAAACTGTTGCTAAATTTAGGTCAAAGTAGGATTAACTTCTAAAACCCAGTGTTACAACTTTTCAGTTTTGTGTGTCAGCCGCTGTAAGATACAGGAGGATGTATGGATGTTGTACTAGCCACGTTGCTACTGGATTGGTAAGTAATAAATGCTTGCTCCTGGGTTATTTTGGCATGATGATACGATACAGTACCAGGAACATTTTTGATGGTTTACCAACTGACACGCTGTCAGTTTGATGTTTTGTTCTTTTGACTTTACTTGTAAACTTGTTCAGAAGCGCTCCATAGAGATTCCCACATCTGCTTCGGCTGTCGTCTCGGTCTTGCTGATAGCCAGCACCCCCTATGTCGAGGTGCAAAGAGTGTAAAACCACTGTATTTATGGTTGTTTATGCGTTTTGGTTCACTATTTGGTTTCAGCACATTTTGTAGTGAGTTACCGCTGCATTAAAGTGCGCATTATTCAGTTAAAGTGATGTTTTCTGACTTAAATTAGTGCTAACTCATTAGCGGAGTAGCTCTGTTGATCTTCACGTCATGGTGATGTGATACAGTGGCTTTGCTCAAATTTCTCCACGTTAGCTCAAGAACCCCCCTTTTTTTCTCTGTTAACTTATAAATGCAGTCAAACATAAGATGTTTTTTTGACTATCAGTTGACCTTACCTCTGTCAAAATGAGGTCTTGATCATTCATATAACATATAAGTCAGTTTGCTCCATATCATATATTGACATAAGCTCAATTTTGTTAAATGTAAATAGAAACCCAATGCTTTAGAAAATATTCAAATTTTGTTATTATTACCAAAGGGATCTGGACAGTTTGTTTTCTTTTTGTTTTTTTTAGAGATATAGCTAATAACTCAGCAGCTAAAATAAATAATTAGGGAGAAAAGGGACAGCCCTGCCGGATTCCACGATTGATAGTGAATCCTTTAGGTGTTCCTTGGGGGAGAGAAACCGAGCTATTAATATCCTCATATTTTATATGTATCGCTGTAATAAACTCTGTACAGAATCCAAAATATTCTGAAATTTTTATAATACATGTATGTTCAACAGAATCAAAGGCTACGTAAAGATCCAAAAATTAAAATGAAACCCTTATCTTGAATCAAAGAATTATAATTTACTAAATCAAGGAATAATCTGATTTCATTATGTATAGACCTATCTTTTATAAATCCTGATTATGTTTTACCACTTTTCAAACAATTTGCAAAAATAAGACTAAATAATTTGTAATCCACTTACATTGCTAATGCAAGCACAAAAGAATGAATTTAAGGCGGTCTAGCAGTACAGAAGCAGTTATATATGATTCACATAAAGTCTGATTGAGTGAAATATATGAGAATGATAATTAAAATACCATAAAGTGCATCATTTTATGTAAATTAATATGAAAAAAATCTCAGCTGTGTTGGGGGCCCTGCCAAGATTCTTGTCATGGGGCCCAAAATTCTTAGCAGCACCCCTGGCTATGTGTTACCCTGGTTTTGCACAGCTGTAGTGTTTGATGGCTTCAGCCCAGTCGGATTTTGCAGTAAGAGGCTGCTTAAATGCCGATAACCGACTGATGAGCATCCGTTGTTCAAATCGCTCCTGTCAGTGAAACACCGGGTGATGCCGATTCACACGCGGCCAGGCTTGAAGTGATTCACATCTCCGGCACAGCCACGGAGTCCGCTGTTGAACCGCGGATCGGGCAGTTGACCAGGCGGAAATAATATTTTAATTACATTTTAATATTGTTATTAACATCTAATAGATGCAAATTCTCATCAGGCAGTCATTTGGCCTGGTCGGGTGACTCGGGTCTATTCATGCTGGTTTGTTTATTTTATCAGATTAGCCATGTTGGCAAATATAGGTGAAAATTTTAAAAAGGGAATACTAAAAACGAAGGAAAAGGAAGGTAGAAAAAGTGTTGCCTGCTGGACTAATGAAGTGGAGAATCAGGATGACACCAGCAGCAATGAATGAATGAATGTTAACCTGCCATATTGCGGGCTGGTCATGCCAACAATCTCTGATAGTTGTATTAAATGTCAACGCATCATGCAATCTCTGACAGAAATTGTTGGATCTGGAAAGGATGTTGAAGAGAAAGAGACACAGGGATCTTCACTGTAGACTCTGTCCTCGCGGGGCGTGTCGTTCGGTCGTAATCACGCCCATTCTGCTCCCGCGTCTTTATCTCTGATGCTAAACTTGGCTCGGCCCCCTTATTAATTATGCAATATTTCAAAAAATTATCTTACGAAAAACAGACTGGTGCCTATTATTTTTACAAGCCCAGCGTTATCTCAGGAAGAATATGTAGCCATAGAAAGTTTAAAAAAAAAATGGGCACCAGGCATTAAAGTTGTTTTTAATGTGTCTAAAGTCCAATTCTTTTCAATGGGGGCCTAGTGGCCAAATGGAGGTACTACAGCAATGGAGTAGCAATGGCAGCCTCCATGGTATGCAGTCACAAAGCAGAGCAGCCAGCGGCCATTGCTCTGGACAGAGGGAGGAAGAGGGATGGGTGGGCATATCCTGTTCCGGGCCCAGGCAAGACTGGCTATGGCCCTGACAAGATTCCTTTATAATTTCATAGTGGGAGAACTTGTAAAACAGCAGGGTGTTTAAATACTGAAGTTCCTCACTGTACGTATAGTGTCGAATATTGTTGAAATACAGGTGTGGTGTGAAGTCAAACTCTGCTAAGTATATACCCACCAAATGCTGTCCCGTCAATAACAATTGATTTTGCACTTCTACAGACGAGAAGAGTCATTGCACTGACATGGAGAAACATCATGTGACTAGCTGCAAAAACCTTCCTCAGGAAGTCCACTCTGCTCTGTCCAGTCTTGTTGAAAACTTTACTGCTGAGTCTCAAGTCCAGTCTGTTGTCCAGGTGAACATTGAGGTAGCTGCAGTTGGAGTTTGTGTGGTGGATCTGCATCCGTGGAAATTCACATTCTCCTGCTCCTTTTCTCCCTGCATTAATTACTGCATTGTAATGAATGAATGTAACAGAAACAATCAAATACAATTCCTTCTGAACACTTTATTATTACCAGTTGTGGATCCTAGAAGCATCCATGAAAACTGTCACTTTTATTAGCATTAACATTTTTACAAAGGCCTTTGGCGTAGTGGTTAGTATGGGCACCCCATGTTCATTAGCAAATTATTGCGTTACCTGTTGCAAGTATAAACAAACACTTTTAAGCATTGGGACTCGCTGGAGGGACTATGTCTCCAGGCTGGCCTGGGAACGCCTGAGGATTCGTCCCGAGGAGCTGAACCAAGTGGCGGGGGAGAGGGAAGTCTGGGTCTCTTTGCTTAAACTACTGCCCCCTGCGGCCCAACCCCGAATAAGCACAAGAAGATGGATAGATGGATGACCTTCTAAGCGTAAAACATAAAGAATAAAAATACAATAAGGTGAACGCTATAATGTTTCAAAATTACAAGAATATACAAGTTGGAGAGAACTGAGATATGTTATAACCATGTTAGTGCAGCACACAACCAGCAGGGTGTGCTAACGTGACAGTAAATAGAATAGTGATAAATTAATTGTAGAATATGCTGACTTATTAAGATTAATATATACATTAGAGTGCAACGTGCAAAGCTGATGAAGGCTGAATTATGGCCACAAGGACAGGACAACCAGACTGACATTAATGAGTGGGAAGAAACGGTAGGAACCAACAGGGAGGGAGAGGAAGTGAATGGCTTAAATAGATCGAGGGGATTAGGATCAGGTGCTGCTGGAATTAGAGACAGGTGCAGACAATGAGTAAGAAAGGGAATAGGCAGGTAAGAATGCTGATTGTTCTAAACAACATTAACAGAATGGTTAAACTCAGGTACCACAGTGGTCTAAAAAGGTCATGTGGGAGACGTTTGCTACTTTCTCATTATGATCAAAGCAAACTAGTCCTGAATGAAAAACATTGATTATGAAACAAATACACCTTCAAAAGTAAAAGGAGAACTTTTACTTTTGAACTTAGTACAAAGATTTTTATTTTTATACCAGAGGTCGGAACGAGATTCATTTTTTAAAGACATTTTTCAAGGTTCCCTTGCAGCCAATAAGTCACAAAGTTTGTGTAGAAAGTCACTTATACAGACACCACTTTGTGCTTAAATAAGCTTTATAAATAAGGCCCCAGATCTGTTCTTTGATGTTCATGTCATGTTCTGATCTTCTTAGGAATTTGGGGGGTTCGGGGTGATGCTGTATGTAAGTGTTGCTTTTTGTTGTTGGTCTTATTGTGTATTATAAATGAAAAATCAAAACAAAATATGTTTTCCAGAATAAAATATAAAGGGTACAAAAAAAGATATGAAGCCAAAGTGCAGTTACATTCCATTAGACAACACCTTTACAAACTACTGAGCCGAACAGCTCAAACTAGTTTTTCTTTTATTCCAGTAAATCTTAGAGTACTATTGTTCTTTTTACATTATTTAAAACTGAAATGCAGAAGTTTTGATTTTCCTCTTTTTGCCAATAGACCAATAGTGTTCTTTCTGCCTATTCTGTACTGACAGCAGTCAAAATGTCATTGTTGTTACTTCAGTTTGTATCATAAATGTTAAAGGAAACAAGGAAGTAAAGTGTATTTTGATGTCGGTAAATGATTAGTCAGTATCTATGTCTGTGCTGAAGAATGAGGAAGTCCAAAAGCAACAGTAAAAAGGAGAAGATATTCACTCACTGTCAGACAGGTGGAACTTCTCATGGACTAAGCACCAGCTGTTGTGAGGTTAGAAACTTATAATTGCAATGCTTTCTTGTTACTATATAAATTTCTTTTTTTAAAGAGGTTTAGGTTGTATCCCTTTGATTTGAACTCTTTGATACTGTTTTTCTTCCCAGGTTTTTCTAAAATATCAATGGCTACAGCAGTCTTCCCGGACCAGACAGTTCCTCTAAATTCTAGGGACTCCCAGGCTGAAATGAGGACTAAGAGTGGCTCTGAGAACATCCTGAAGTTTATCTGTGAGTTTAGACCCGGGACCAGTCCTCTGCAGATTCTTGCTGATAAAGACATGGGTATCAACAGGAATTATGATTCTGTGTCCGTCATGCTACCTGCACAGTGCAGCATCTGCCAGCTGAGGCTGCGCATCTGTATGAAGGTATATGCACGCTGTAACTGTTTTTTGAAACTAAGTAAATAAACATACAACTGGCTGCAAAAACAAATACTTTCTAATCATCTTTAAACATTGCAAGAATATAGTCTAACATGCTGCTATCCACAAGACTGATGGCAAGAACTCTCAAGCTTACTTTCAGCTGTTGGGGAAATGTTTCTGGTAAATACTAAATTAGCTGATTGTAAACATTAATTTAAATCACGTCTTAACACAAACTACTGTGTAATGGTTTTAAACCATCCCAAATTCTTTCAGAATTTGTTTTACAAGGAGACACACTTTCTTTTAAAGTTACAATAAGCCTTCTATCCTTCTATTGTAGCCACAATTTTCAAAATATTCACAAAAAGAAGACTCTGATTTGCTTGTTTCAAAATATATTATATGTTAGTTGGAGTTTCTTCCCAGAATGGGTTTGTAAAACCAAAAAGTAGAGACAAAATAGTCATGTGGATTATTTATCATAGAATTATAATACAAAATAGAATAGCTCTTCAGGAATTGCTGAGAGAAATTTTAATTTTATGTCTGTCAAATTATGTTATCTATTGTATTTTTTTAAGCACAAATCTTTCTAGACCAATAATGTGTCAGATTTACCTAAACATGAAGTTCTAAGCTCAGTTAAGGCAGGATAAAATTAATCGATTTATTGTTATAGTTTATGATTTTTTTTATATTTTGAAATACCTTCTTGTTTATTTATGTAAATTTGTCTGAAATAAGGTTTAAAATTATACATAGGTCATGTCACCATGCATATTTGAGCAAATGTAGTATTGTATTACCTAGCATCTATTGTAATTGCTCCTTTTGATTTTGTTTACGTAAACTTTATCCTACCTACATTGGCATAATTCAATCAAAAAGAGATGCTTTCACTAACATATTTCAACAGTTTTACGGCATTTTTGAATAATAAGTGGCCCATTTAGACTACATTTGTAACTGTCTCACATTTTGACCCCATTCCAATCAAGTCAGCACAGACAGGCCTTTAAGCAAGTTACTGCACAGTTGAAACTTGACAGTAATACTGAAAAATGGTCAAAAACCCCAAGAGGAAATTGTCTTAGAAAAAATAACACTAAAACTTATTTTTTTCTAAGGGATTCTACAGCTCTGAAGTCAAAATAAATTCAGGTTGTCTATATATATTATTTTTTTTTGGGGGGGGGGGGGGATTATAAGGAAGTCAAATCATCAAGCTGTTCCTCCTTGGTAAATCTTTATTATGTTTAAACAACAGATATTTATTCTGTTTAGGTAACAAAATGTTAATTAATGTAAATTAAGTAGACCTCTGTTGTTCTTTCTGTTAATTCAATGCAGAATAGTCAGAGAGAAGTGTTCAATAAAGCTCTTTTGTTAATCTATTGTCCATCACCTGTCTAAAAGAAAACAAAGCAGCTAAAATCAGGCAGAAAAAAACAATTCTTCTAATCAAATAGTTTTAAAGGTTTGGAGCTTGAGTCTTCTAAAATCCTTATGAATAAAGGAAGATGAAGGTGGCATAGTCAAGTTTAGTGCAAGGGGAGACACATAGGCCTACACGTAGACATTGTTGTGTTATTAACAGTGTTGAAACTTCTGTCTCCATATTTCCAGGCACAAGAACAAAATTGCCACCCCGATCCATTTGGTATATTGGATCCTGAAAAATACATCTTGCTGTATGCTAGAGGGGATGACTGGTATGAAGTCCATGACGACTGTCAGATCATCAGAACATTAGATATTCCATGGTCACGAGATGATTCTCAGTGTCTAGTGGCGCACATAGTTGCAAAGCCTCTAGTAGCAGGTGATTCAGAGCAAAAGAAAAGACAACAGCACTGTTTGACCTACTTGATTGGACATGACTTGGAAAAAGAGGCATCAGACAGACTTGGTGAACTTACATTCACCCGCAGGAAACTTGCATCTCCACGAAGGTTGGAGCTGAGAAATCGGGATGAGGTGTTGTATGCCACAGAGTCCTGGGTCACCCAGGCCCCCATCCCAAATGAGCTTGAAGAATGGTTAAACAGGAAGCTTCCTATCACCCTCCACTACATGAACAAGATCAGCTTCAGCATACAGGTTGATTTGAAGGCAACTCTAGATGTTCTTCTTGAGTTCTTTAGAAGGGTTATGGCTGAACAAAGGGTAGAATATGACACTTCTGAAGACCTGGTATTAAAGATCTCAGGACGGGAGGAGTTTTTGTCCGGGGAAAACGCACTCATTGATTTTCTCTGGGTTCGACAATGTTTGAAATCTAATCAGGATCTCCATCTTTCTGTTATGCCTGTCTCACAACTTGCAACAGATTTGGTCAGCTTTGTAGATTGGCCACTTGTTGATGGTTTCAGTGGCCAGTTCAGCTCCCATGATGATCTTAGTCTCCATGGGAAGGATCTGGATGACATCTTCATGATATCGTTGTGGGACTGCAACAGAAAGTTCAGAGTGAAGCTGCTTGGCTTTGATATTCCACAACTGCCTAACAAGTCCCCTCAGTCTGTCTATGTTGAGGCAGCCATACTTTATGGTGGCAAAGTCCTCTGTTCAGTATCCTCCCTGCCCAAGCCTTTTGCAGATGAAGTACTTTGGAATGAGTGGCTGGATTTTGATATTCTCCTCCGGGACCTGCCTCGTGGTGTCAAGCTGAGCTTTACTATCAATGCATGTGCCAGCGACATCTCTCCAACAACCAAGGATCCAAAGCCAATATTATTAAGAGACTCCAAGGTTAGCAAAGAATCAAAGCCACAGCTACATTCAGTCAACAAGTGGACAGACACTCAAAAAGGAAAAGGAAAGGTCCTCTACTTTGTCAACCTCCTTCTTATAGACCACAGGTGAGTTTTAGAATTTTATTAGAACTTTGCTTTCTGACTTATAGTGTAGATATGGATGTTCCCATTATATTGTATTTTTTTTCTGTAAATCTTTGGATTTGCTTAGAAGTATTTCCCTACCAGGTTCTGGGCACTGCTATAAAACACAAATTTGCTGTAAGCTGAATAAAATATTTGGATTTTTGGAAATGGTTTTGCAATAAAATGCTGTATATACAGTGGGCGATAGTAATTCTATAGATATCGAGTGGAAAAGGCATAGACTGCCTGTCTCACTTTGAACTTCTTAAGGCAAGCTGGTGTCGATATCAGAAAGCAGTAAAATCTCCAAGAAATAATGACTTATCAGAGCAAATTGCTGAAAATTAACCCTATTATTCTCTATGATGCTGTGTATCATGTACTGTACATGTGAATGATCATGTCTCATTGGAAGCCTCAGAAAAAATGTGTCATAAATTCCTTACTTTTCTGTGGATAAGGTCTCTAGCTTAAAGTCTTTTCTAAAATCTTCCTCTGGGGACCCTTTTGTGCAAGTCTCTACTTCAAGTCTTTTCAATTCCTTTTTTCCAATCTCATTGTCTGACTTAAATAAACTTTTGTCCAATGCAAAATCTTGTGGGGCCTGAAAGGATGGTGTTCCTCCCACCTTGTCAAAGAGGTATGTCCGATGCTTGACCCATATCCTTAACTTAATTATTACCACTTTATTGACTAGGCAAGTTCCTAGGGACTTTAAACACGGCGCCATTCATTCCTTTCTCAATAAACCAGAAACAGATATGGCTCATTTTAGGCAAATGTCTATATTGCCTTGCTTGAGTAAGATTCTAGAAAATATTGTTCACAATCAGCACATGGATTATATGAATAATTATCATATCTTAGACATTTTTCTATCTAGTTTCAAACTATTTCATAGCAGTGAGACAGTATTACAAAGGTTCATGAAGCATGTTATCAGCTAAATTCAGAAATCCTGTATCGCTTTTACTGTTTGATCTTGCACCTGCTTTTGACACAATAGATAACAATATTTTGATTTCCTGACATGAACAATATGCAGGAATGACAGTTTTAACACTTAAATAGCTAAAGTCATATCTTTCTGACATGAGTGTTGTGTAAAACTGAGTTCTAGTTTATCCTCTGTGAGCCATCTTCAGTGCGTGGTACCGCAGGGCTCTCTTCCTGGGCCTCTTCTTTTTCAGTTAACCTCCTGCCTTTGGGTCTGATTCTAAGGAAACAAAAAATGTATTTTCATGTATATGCTGATGATTGTCAGCTTTAATGTCCTCTTAAGCACTCCGACTCTTCTATAATAAACCCTTTTGTAAGTTGTTTGGCTGACGTTCTTAAATTTTCACATTTTAATTCGTGTAAAACAGTTCTTTTATTTGGTCAAAATTGTCACTCCACATATGAAGAGCTGTTTCACCAATTTAGGACTACCACTAGATGACACTCTTACTTTTGACAGCTATGTAAATGGAGTAGTAAAATCCCCAAAATTTTCATCTCTTTCATCTCTCTTTCTTTCCAGTCAGCTGACCAGCTGCTCCTTACAGGATAGATTGAACTCCAGATTGAAACTTAGGTGTGACTGCTCTTTTTCTGTTATGGCTGTGAAGCTTTGGAAAAAACTGCCTACACAAATTGGAAAGGCTACTTCCATGGATGTTTTTGGACTGCGCTTGAAAACTAACTTTTATTCCCTGTGTTTTAAATCAGTGTGTGGCTGATACTTGCTTGCTATCTTTGTGTGACAGTGGGGAGGTCCTGTTACCATGACTCCAATCGATCATGTTCCCTGGCTGCTTGGCCACAGGGATATCCCTTAGGCTAGCACGTGTGACTCTCACCAGGGAGTCATAGGATTGAATCCCACCCGGGCCCTCGTTGTGCGCCTTACCACATTTGGCATTGCTGGCAGGATTCATGTTATACTGGTAATGAGTCCATGGATTCAAAATTGGTGGCACGAGGATGTGCTTGTGATAAGAGGGGGAGAAAGGTGACAGTTTGGAGGTCCTGTCACTATGGCTCCGATTGATCATGTGCCCTGTCTGCTTGGCCACAATGATATCCCTTTGGCTGAATGGTTAGTGTGCATGACTCTCACTGGGGAGTTGTGGGATCCCAACCGGACCCTTGTTGTACGCCTTGCCAAATTTGTTTTGATTTTGCTTTTTTCTACTATGTTTGAAATTGTTTTGTTGCTTATGAGTTGTGTTGTTACTGTGCAACACTATGGTCAGTGATGTTTATGTAAAGTGCTTAATTTAATAATGTATGGTACAATAAGTTTGAGTTGGGAGAACTTGAAGTAGAGTTGCAGCTTTTCTACATCAAAAGGAATCTGTTTAACTCGTTTTCACTCATGATCAATATGCCTGTCAGGGGTTCTTTGGAGGTTTTAGATGTTGTTCTTTTAGGAGAACCACAGGAAGACCCACAACCTGCTGTTTATATACCTTGTAAGACTGAAAGTGTTTTGGCACCAGCCAAAATTAGCTGGAGCATGTCATTGGGGGGAGTGAAGTTTAAGTTTCAATGGGACTTTATTTTAAATATTATTTTTCCCCCTTTGGGAACCTGACTAAAATAGAAGTGTACACACCAATTTGTAAAAAATAAAATAATAAAAAAAAAACGTATAAATGTAATGCCATTGTTCATAATTGTCATAACCAATCACTCATTTATCCCAATAGATCTGTCCTCACCCAGGGTCCCTACACCCTGCACATGTGGTCTTATCCTGATGTGGAAGATGGGGCCATCACCTACAAAGCTGATAAGCTATCCTCCGCTACAAACCCAAATATAGATGATTCCATGGCCATCAGTTTCCTTCTAGATCGCTACAGCTTCCCTGTGGTTCTCCCAAACACCTTTGGCCATAATGATGGATCTGGCAGTCCCACCTCTGGCCTTTTCCCTGACAAATCCACTTCTTCAGTCCAGTGCACTTCACCTAATATAGATTTTCTTTCTCCACATGGAAAATCTTTTCAGTCTCCACAGACTGACAAAACATATCTGAGGTCACCATCCCCAATCTTGAGCACCAGGAGGGATTGCCTCAAGAGGTTTCGAGAGGAAAGTGTCCAGTATGGCTCTAACCTTCCCCACTTCTTGCGGAATATTGACTGGTTGGATCGCAGAGTGGTTGAGGACGTGCACTGGCTACTGGGACTATGGGGTCCTGGGGAACTGGACATACATGTGGCTCTAGAGCTGCTAAGTATGGATTTCCCTGATGAGATTGTCAGGGAACTAGCGGTAAAGAGATTGGAGAGTCTATCCAATGATGATGTGCTCAAGTATTTGCTGCAGCTGGTGCAGGTATGTTGGAATCTTCATGTCGAAAAATAAAAACCACCATAGCAGATTCAAAATTAATATTTTCAGTTACAATTATCCTTTTCAATGGAAATTTTCATTTTCAGGATCATTTTTAAGATGGCACCGTTCTGATGCCATTTGCACATTACAAAAAAGACCCCCCCTTCAAAACAAAATAAAACAAAAAAAACCATTACAAGTGATACGTTAGTTAATTATTTCGATCAGTTCAAACTTTTTTTTATGGAAACCCAGCAAATTGCATTGAGTCATTGACTTGCAGCATTCACTCCTGGACAAATATGTGGCAACAGTAGAAAGCTGTCTGTGTTTTTTATTTTTTATTTTTTTGGTGACTTCACAACAGTTCCTCATACTGAGCAAGCATGTAGTGATAGTGGACAGGAAAAACTATGCATTAACAGGAAGAAACCTCCAACAGAACCTAGCTCAGTATGAACGGCCATCTGCCACAACTGACTGGGGTCTCAAGAAGACAGAGCAGAGACACAAAAAAAGTGAATAACTTATGTGGGAGTACTTTAAAGAAAGTAAAAATGTAATGACAGATGGAGACCGATCAGCTACTGGGACATCATCTTAGCCAATGTCCCCTCCATTCTTTCTTTACAGACAAACAGAAGGTAAGACCAGGAGTACCTTCTTTTAACATCTTTCTATAGAGAGAAAGATGTTAACAGTTGAAATGATTGCAAATAATGCAATTAGAGAGTACTGGAAAAATAAGCAGAGTAAAGAAAATTGGTTAGTCTGTCCTCCAACTGTCTTAACCCTAATGCTTCTCTGTCTATCCATTGAAACAAGAGCTCTCCAACCGACACACACAGACACATGAATTAGAGCTTTTTTTAACTACCCATAAAAGCAAAGGGGAGTGTGTGTCTTTGATTTGTCAGCCCAAAATCAGCCCAAGATCATTTCTACAGTTGATGTGATCAGTAATCAATGCAGTTTTTCAGCACCAGATGCTGTATATTGCAAGGCCGGTTTATCTAATATAGTCTTTTGCCGATTTTGGACACTGGGAGGAGTAAAGAACAAGAAAACCATACACTGTGTTTGTTTACATGTGTTTTTAGAGTATTCAATGAGCTGCACTTCTAGTAAAAAAAATTCCAGCTCAATCAAAACTCGCTCTTTGTTGATCATTTCTCCATCAGTGGATGTACATTTACAAGCTGAAGCAAATAAACTCTTGTTGCCTAGAGAAGGTCACTGCAATGGTTGACGGACCCGCCAGAAAAGCCCTACATCCTCTGCTATCCTGGCTGAGAAATGCTTAGTACCACCGACACAGCAACAGAGGACTATAAAAGGAAAACATATCTGTCAGTAGCCGTGCGTGTGGGTGCAAACTTGTTAACAGGGAAGCATGAACTAGGCTTCAGCCTATATCAGCATGACTCTAGAGATAGCTCAGTCTAACCTAAGCAACTCTAAGTAAAAGCTTGATCAAAAAGGATGGTTTTGAGTTTAGTCTTAAAGGTAGAGAGGGTGTCTGCCTCACAAACTCAAACGGGGAACTGGTTCCACAGGAGAAAAGCATAAAACTAAAACATCTTCGTCCCATTCTACTTTTGGAAATCAGATGACCCACCAGTAAACCTGCAGTCTGAGAGCAAAGTGCTCTGTTAGGACCATATAAAACAGTCAGATCTCTTATGTATGATGGAGCTTGATTATTAAATACTACATATGTAAGAAGGAGGATCATACATTCTATTCTAGATTTAAAAGGGAGCCAATGAAAGGAACCTTAAACAGGACAAATATGATCTCTCTTTTTAAACATCAATCAGAATTTTTGCTGCAGCATTGTGGATCAACTCAAGGCTTTTACTTTTTGTGGACTTTCTGTTAGTAAAGAGTTACAGTAGTCCAGCTTTGAAGCAACAAAGGCATTGGCCTATTGTTTTTTTTCCAGCATCACTCATAGACAGAAGATTTCCAATTTTGGCAGCTTTCCAGAGGTTAAAAAAGGAAATCCTGGAAACATGTTTAATAAGGGATTTGAATGAAATGGCTTGATTAAAAATAACACTGAGGTTCCTTACTTTATTACTGGAAGCCACAGTGAATAATCCAGTGAAAGTGATTGACCAAGCAGTTTCTTTTTTAGAGTTTCTGGTCAAAACACGACAACTTCTTCCTTGTCAAAAATAAATAGCAGAAAATTCAGAGTCATTCTGGTTCTAGTGTAATTAAGACATCCATATAATCTACCTAACTGATGGAATTAATGTTATGGATAAATAGTTGGGTCTCACTATAACAAGTGGATATTTAGCCCATGCTTCCAATTGGAGGGAAATGTATATAGAAAACAGCCTCCCAATCCTCTCATTTCTGGGTCATTCAGTTTAGTTGTACAGCTGTGTCATTGTAGGTTTGCTTTGCTCTTTCATTTTCAGATGGTGGATTGAACAGAGCTCTGTGAGATGTTTAAACTTTTCTATTTTAACAGACCCTGAAAGTGGAGCCTTACCTCGACAGTTTTCTTGCTCGATATCTTATTCAAAGAGCTCTCCGGGTGAGTCAGCATCTGTTTTCATTTGATATATAAACTGTCACCGTCCATTTATGTGGTGATTTGTTGTTATTGTAACTTTAAAGATTTTAATCAATTTAATCACTGAAAGGTTAAGTTGGAAACTGAACTCTAAGGATAAATACTGTGATAGAAATTAATTATTAGTAGTAGTAGTAATAGTAGTAGTAGTAGTAGTAGTAAGGCAAGACAAGGCTATTTTATTTGTATAGCACACTTTCAACACAATTCAATTCAAGGTGCTTTACATGATAAAAAAAATGTGAAAATTAAAACATATAATCAGTAAAAGAAAGCTTAAACAAACATTTTATAATCAACTGGCAACATCAAAAGTAGAAGTAGTATTTGACTTAGACTTTTTCAGTTTTGTGAACATATTTAAATTCATCTTTTTATGGTTCCACCACAACAGTTGAATCAGGTTGAGACCCAAACTCCAAATGAGCCATTGAAACATTTAGGTTCTTTTCATTTTTAGGCACTCTGTTTTAGGTTTTCTGCTATATTTTGTGTATTCTCTCATTCACCTACCTTTAAATTAAGTCGGTTGTCAAATGAATTATTGATTATTTTGCTCTAGATTACTTCAATTTAAAGGAGGAGTGGCATGTAAAATCCACCTTTTAAAGCTTTTCATCACATTCTTATATCATTCCCTCCTTAAAAACATGCCTAACGTTTTTTTGTTAGATTACTTTACGTATGCTTGAGTAATCTTTTAGAACTCTGACCGCCCCCATGTTGAGCTCTGAATGCCTGAGTCTTCCCAGCTACACCTTCACCTCCCAGCAACACCCCTTTATTGTGATTTCCGCCCCTGTCTCTCCAAAGCCCTCCCTCTATCGTTACCCAAGCACAAAAACAGAACATCGTCAACAGCAATCAGCTATCACCTGTGGAAATCAGTATATACCTAGTTATTTTCCCAATTGTGCAATGCCTTCTTAGAAAAAAAAAAAGTCTGGCACACTGAAGATGCAACAGTACTGTAGCTGTGACTGACACAAAGTCACGGTATCAGTACAACATGGAGGAAATACTGATAAACACTGTGGCTAATCACCCTGAGCTACATGACACTAGCTGTTTTCTATACAGACACATGAATAAAAAAATAATTATCAAGAGGTTAAACAATTTAGACAGGAAAGCTCTTAGGATGTTTGTTAGTGGCTCTTAAAAGAGCCGTTGTGGCCGCAAAAGGCACTGCTCTTTCAGCCAAAAAGTGGGCCAAGAACAGCTTTTTTACCCAGACAACCTCTATGGAGGAGTAAACACAACCCCGGCCTGGTAATGGCTCCACCACAGTACGTCCCGCGCCGCTCACATAGTATTGTTGCGGGTGACTCAGCGGGGTGAAGCTTGGACTGACGCAGGAAACGGGCTCCTCAAACTGGGCTTGCACACACAGCGAGGGGCCGGTGTTTACGAAATCCCTGCTGTAGTGTTCCCTCGATGGAGCTGCCACTCCGACAATGTTGTGATGATGTTGAAGACAGCGTGTGGAACTGGGAACATCCGAGGCTCTTAAAGGGACATGCAAATAATTTTAAGGCATTAAGTTAAGACATGTTATGAGTGCAATATTTCAAATAGGTAGGATATATAATTTATTGAACTCACAGATTGATTTAGGGTAATATTATAGTCTTAGTTTACCACAAAATTGCTCTGTATGCCTGGAAAGAACGTGCCACCTCTCCTTTAAGGGGAGTTCATGGTCAACTTAATGATTGCAATATAACCACCTTTTGTGGCTACAAAAGAAGCACAGACCCGCTGATCCTCCAACCCCATGCTTGACAGTTGGGATAATGTTTTTGTATTGATATTCTGTTTGGTTTTAACAAATGTCAACATGTTCCGTTCTGGTCTTATCAGTTACAAGAGTTGAACGGTTCAATTAGTTTCAAATATAAACTATGTTGCCATAAATCTTTTAGAGACGAGAAGTTGTCTTGTGGAAAATGTTCCAAAAAATTTCTAAATAAACTGCCATGAAATGCAATATAAAATATGTTTAAGATGGAGATCACATTTTTTTCTTCTCTAGAGCATGTCACTGGCTGACATTGCTGTAAATATTCTGGCAGAGCTGTTTCAATAAAGACTAGCAGCTGTTTTAAATGTTCTCCTCCCCCTCACTAGTCGAGAGAAAAGTTATTCACTGTAGAATCTCTTTAGGATAATATAAGTTAAACAGCCTTGATGCCCTCTCTAGACTAATTGACACACTTTCTTCTCTGCAGTCATTTTTAAGCATTTTTCTTGCTTTGATTTTTTGCTTCCAGAACAGCAAACTGCTAACGCTCTTCTACTTTCCTTTTTGAATCTAATTATTAGGGACATGATACATTTTTATTTGCCTAATGATGGGGTTTAAATTAGTTCAATGTTTACAAATGTGGACTCACACTGAATGAGTTATCTGAACATTTCAAATGTCTAAATTAGATTAAATAAATTAAACTCCTCATTTTACCCAATTGTTTTGTAAAGGAATAACAATAGCCTATGGAAAAAAAATCCTAAATATGATCAAGGATAGTGGGGATGGGCATAACATACATGGAAAGTGCTGCATCAAATAGAAATGTTAGCTGTGATTTGGTTAGAGAGGGAGACTGAAATAAGAAAACAATTTTCCTGTTGATTAGGAAACTTGTATTGGCATTGCAGCACAGCTAGCCGCTGCAGTAAGGTGGAAGATAGAGTAGCAGTTTAAAATTTCCATAAGTCATTGCTTAAGATTCATGGATACGTTTTGGTTTCTTTATATATTTTTGCCATGTGGTGGTAACCATGTAAGCAGACAATTATTTCAGTCAGAGTTTGTAGCCACACTAGTAACAGTCTGAGATCTGATCATGGTTCTCAGATCCTGTCACTGTTTAGATAAATTTTAAATCTTTCGATTAGGAAGTTTACAGAAAAATATAAACAAAACGTAACAAATAAAAAAAAATATATTTCATTAACCTGCTCAACGGGTTGATGATCTGACATTTGTTAGAATTTAGAAAAGCCTTTTTCTACCCTCAATCTCCTAGATATATAAACTTTGAAAATGTAAATATAAACAGCTGCATCTCTGTGTATGACCAAACCTTTTTTTATCTGCAGAGCAAGAGAATTGGTCACTTCTTCTTCTGGTATTTGCGCAGTGAGGTTGCAGGGTGCCCATACTTCCGCCAGCGCATGGCAGTTATTCTGGAGGCTTACTTGCTGGGATGCGGTCAGGCCACGATCAGCAGCTATACTCAGCAGGTCCAGGCTGTGGAGGCCCTGCAGGAGGTTGCACTGGTCATTAAGAGATTATATCCAGACAAAACAGATCTTCCTTCCTCAGGTAGGAGATAAGCATATATGATTATTTCTGGTGTTGTCTGAGAGTTTTCATTTCTCTGTGGTGACTTGACCTTCCTGTAAATACAGTGTCCCAAAGGCTCAAAAAAAGCATAATTGACTTTAAATCATTAGGCGGTAACTTTACTACAAGTAAAGAGAATCAGCATAAATAAATACATTTGTTCTAAATTTGTATTTATCCTCCTTTTCATTCACATGTTGTCATGTAACATCATTCCTAATATTTTTCTGTGATTTTCTGTGACACACAAGTTGAAAGAAACTTTTTATAATGCAGATCTGAAATGTGCCCTTTTTATTCAACCATACAGAGTGAAACACCTTGTACTGGAATGTCTCTACCAGCTGTACAGATATAGACAATAACATTTGTACCGTTCTGAGCACTAGCTGTGTTTTTGCAGCCTCTAACAGGTTGTCAAATGTGTAGCCTCATCCATCCTCCGATCAACCCTTATCAGCTTCCCAGTGTCTGAGAAAGAAAAGGGTCTCCAGCATGATGGTGCTTCCCCCATTTCCTATTTTTCACTGCAGGAGTCGTATGTTGAAAGTGGAATTTCATCAAATAGAAAATATTTTAACTGACTGGTGTTGTGGCCATTTCTTTGTGAGCTCTTGTAAATCTTGAGTTCTATTTATTGATTGTTTTTCTTTTAAATGTTAAAAATAGATAGAATAGATTTTTAGTTTGCTGTTTAAATTTGAACGTTTTACCTGATTTTAATTCAAACTAATATTAAGCAGCATATATTCCCACAAGAACAGTTTTTCCTGTCTTATTCAAATTCTGTCTGTTCTTACAATGCCTCTCATGTTGTCTTGATATCAAACTATCTGGCAATTGACCATATTAATATCAGATATGCAATTTAAGAAACACATTCTGCTTCACATTAACGGAGTCTAACATGAGTCTATTGGCAACTTATTCTTCACTTCTATTTTGCTTTTTTCTATCAGTATCAGCATCTGTAAAATACCATTACTAGGAGCATTCTGTCTATGGAGACACAGTCATCCAAAAATGTTTGATTAATTATCCTATTTTGTATATTTAAATGTTCATATGTTAATGCTTAAAATTTTATTAATCTCTCAACTTCCACTTCCGCCTCGGCTTTAGTTTGTTTTCACAGATGGTCGCACATTTTCTTCAGGCACCCTTGATGCCCAGTAGAATTCTGGTTGTTTGGTATAATGATGGCGAATAAAAAAACTACCCAAAAGTGGCACCCCTAATAACTCATTAATCTATCCTGCCCACCGCCCCTATAAGGTGTTGCCCCTTTCATGTAATCCAGAAAGATTTCCTGTACCTGACTCATTTTAGTTTAGACATTATTAAACCCTGCAAACATTTTTTTCAATTGCATATTATGAGTCCGTTACCATAAGCCTGTGTTCTGCTTTGGTACTATCTAGTGTCATTGGAGCCCTATCTGCCAATATGTGGATAGTTGTGAGGGTTATGGTAAAAGCTCATTATGACATTTCCAGAATTTACTGTCTTGGGATAATCCTATTTTTAAAACTTCACAGCTGTTAAATAATATCTGTGCACAATTTTATAATGGATGAGCTTACCCATTGTATTCTTTGTAGCCCACCCAACACTTGAACTCACCTCCTGCTATGAATCTAAACTAATCTTACTACAGAGATCCTTTTTCCATATTAACACCAAGCTCTAAAACAGCCTTGTTTGAATGCTTGACATTTTCTCTTTAAAATAGTGAGAATGTGGACAATGACTACAACTGAGAAATTCTTAGACATCATTCTCTCCTCCCTCTGCCCATACTAATTAAAACAACGAAACTAAAACTAATCCTTAGCTGCAGGTATTTCCAAAAATCTCCTCTATCTGTTAAATTGCATTGTTCTTTAAGTTCCTGAAACAATATAAATTAGTCTTCCCTATGTAGGTTGCTGACAACCCGTAATCCTTTTGTATCCCAGAAACACATTGTTTCCCCTAGATAACAAGGGGTTATTCCACATGGAAGAATTGCCTTGTTTATACGGTGAGATCCCCAGCATCTTGTGTACTCTTTCCCATGCACTGAGAGTGTTTTAAAACTGGATTTTTTTTCTATCTGACTGCCTGTTTTCTTCTGTGATTACAATTGCACAATAATAAATGGAGCTGAAAGTTTCTTCTAAATCTTAATTCAGTGAGGATATAAACCATGTTGTCTCTAGTGGTCAGTTAATTTGTTCATCTCAAAAAGTGGATTATATAATTCAATAGTTTAGAGATCAGTCCTCCACAGTCTATAGAGGCAAAGAGGTTCTTCAAACTAATTCTTTTTTTTTTCCTATTCCATTATAAATCTATAATCATGTGATTATATTGTCTGAAGATCATGTCAAAGATGGTTACATGTATCATCACAGAGATGTAATTAAACTGTGGAGCAAAAATAATCTTAATAATATTAACTTTCCTCCTTAAGTAAGATTGATCACTTTCCACTTATCCAGATTTGTCTTAATTTTATAAAGTAATGGATATATATTCATTGAGATTATGTTTACTAAATGTGAGAAAAAAAGGTTTCACCAAATTTTGGCTTTGTTCCGATAAGCAAAAATAAAAATAAATAAATAAAAGTAACTAATCTGTCCAAAAATACCTAACCGCCACTATTTTGTCACCAGCACCTGTCTGTTACACTTCCAGATGAAACAGCATGTTTGTCACACAAGTTTTTTTTTCTTCTGGCCTCATGTTTGTTTGATAACACATAACATCTGTGATGACTATAGCCCAGTGGTAGATTAGTTTTCTTGCAATTTGAAGGTTGCTTCTTCCAGCATCCCCCTATCACATTTTGTTGTGCCCCAGGGCAAGGCACGTAACCCAAACCTGCCCACCGTTCTGCATACCAGCGAGTTAAACTTTGCTGTAAAGCCCTTAGAGTAGTGAGAATGAATAGAAAGGAGCAATATATAATTAGGCCGTCAACCCAATTTTTTTTTTTTTACGCTTGAGGTTTTGTTAAATCATTTTAGAGCCTGAAACAAACCTGATATGTTCTGACGTGTAAAACTAATTTAGTTTGAATTGTTGGTTCCCTTAATCTGTCTCTGTGTCATACTGAGTGCTTCCATCACTGCTTTTAAACAACTACCTGGTAATACGTGTGATTTGGACACATTTAGGAGGGGTCGTATTCAGGTGTCCTTTTCTAACCATCTGTGGTCCGTCGCTTTAATATTTAGTGAGAAACACAATCTGGCTTCCAAACAGTTAGGCCAGGGTTGTCTAAAATGAAATCCTGCAGTACGCCTGCTGCTCAGGAGCCAGTTTGTACATTAGTAGATATTTTTAATACTCTTATTTGACAAGCACTGTCACAAGGTGTTTTGTATGTATGCTGGGAGGCTGATGAATGATTTAACAAGGAATCTATTTCTAAAATGAACCTGTGTCTTGCTTT
Source organism: Apricaphanius iberus (assembly GCA_028564705.1). NCBI lineage: Eukaryota > Metazoa > Chordata > Actinopteri > Cyprinodontiformes > Aphaniidae > Apricaphanius > Apricaphanius iberus. The sequence goes on from JAPXFQ010001564.1 coordinate 659,191, forward strand.
GTGTTTCTTTCAGCTCCACTCAGGCTGCAGGAGCTCCTCAGAAACAGTAATTTGCCAAATGAATTCTTGTTGCCCTTTGACCCCCGCATCAAAGTAGGAATGATTCTGGTAGGTCTTGTTACAATGGTTTCTTTGTTAAGAAATTAAGTGCACACAGCTCTGATGACATGTGGTGAATAAAACAATGTTTAGTCATGTTTTTTGTTTTTTTGCTTTACCCAAATCTGTTGAGCATTTCGTTATGTGACCAATATGAAGTGCGTGTGAAAGTCACTGAACTCTGCTCAAAATACTGTCAATGTTAGTCCAAGTGCGTCTTAATGTGGAAACTCAGATTGAAACACTATTATTTCAATCTACATAGACAGCTGCAGCAGAAAATGCATTAAAAAGGGGTCATTTTCATGAACCCAAAGGGAAACTGAATTCCCTTAGAAAATTTATCTTTACTTAGAACACAGTACTACTTTTATTTATGAAAGCTTCAGTCACTTTTTACAGTATTGTGTAGGTTGGCCTGATTTAACTACAGACAGTAAGGAAAAAGGGTGTGCATGTTTTATTAAGTGTATGAAAACATCTGGTTTCAACTAAATGTTTTTGCAATATAATTTCAAATTAGAAGGATCTCCTAGTTTCATTAGCCATCAAGTTGTTTTCCTGTTCTGAGCAATTGTTTTGTATTATTCTGTAATTCCGAACGTAGGCTATTCTTTCTGTCTTTTATGATATTTTTCGCATATTGTTTTTTTTTACTGATTTATGTCATTACATGATCTAACAAGATTTCTTTGGCTTTTTATTTTATTTGTTTTGCTCCTCTGGGACTAATATAAGACATTCATCGGCCTTGCATTTATTGAAACATACAGTGCTTGAGTGCTTTGAGTCATACCTCAAGAACCGTAAATTCTTAGTGTCAATAGGAAATTTTTCATCAGAACAGACAGAAATCACATGTGGAGTACCTCAGGGCTCGATCCTGGGGCCACTATATGCTCCCAATAGCCCAGATTATAACAACCAATAGGATTAGTTACCATAACTATGCAGATGATACTCAGCTTTATACTGCATTCCATTTGTCTCGGATACTCGGGAGTCCGAACGCTGTACACGAGAACGTGACGTAATTCTTCACTTAAAGCGTTCCAGTTTGTCTCACTACACACCCGAGTCGGAAAGAACAGAGACGCTTTGAGGGCAGCAGCTGTCTACGAGCAGGCTCGTCATTGTTATGGTTGTTAGTGACATAGCATCTTCAGCAGACCAGCATGAAAAACAAAGCAGTACATTATATTGCATGCACAGCAAGGCCGTGCAATGTATAAATTGCTGACCGGATTAAAGCAGAAATGTAGTCAAGTGTGTAACAGAATTTAAAAATGACATTGAAATGACCAAAAGAGTAAAAATACAAAGAAAATATATCTCAAATACAGGTGCAGCCATCTGTGTTCTCCAAGCTGCCCGCTCTACTCGGTCTACTATCCAGAGATTTATAATTTGAAATTGACAACTGCGAGATTTCCAACTTTCCAACTCGGAAGAGTTAACTGGAATGCAGCATTACATTTACAATGTCACCAAGTGACTTTGAAGCCATCCAAACCCTAAGTGAATGCGTTGAGCGATTTTTCTCAACACATTCACTTTAAGCTGGATCTGCAATAACTTTCTCTAACTCAATAGAAACAAAACTGAAGTAATTATCTTTGGTCCTAAAGCGGAATTAACTAAATCCAGTTTAGCTTTAAAAGAAGCCACTAAATGAGCAACTAGAAAAAATGCAATTATGATATAAAAGCTGACTTATGTGAAAAATGGATAATTTTCTATTATTTGGAAAACATTTACAATTAAACAACGTTTTATATTATTAAACACATTTAAAAGAAAATGACAAATATTTCAACATTGAGCAAATAATTTCATATGGATATATGAATTTCATATGGATTTTATTTTTTTCCACAATTTTTGATTATTATTATTATTAGTAGTAGTAGTATTATTATTAGTAGTATTATTACTATTATTATTATTATTATTATTATTATTATTATCCAGCCATTTTCTTATTATTATATTTGTCAAATTATTTATTCGTGTAAACATTTAGAGGTTTTAATTTGTCTATTTTTGTTTATTTTGTGCATTTTGCCATTCCATACAAAACAAGGGGATTTGGGGTACAAGCTTGTTTTTCTTGTTTGGTTCAGTCATTTTACAGTGAAATGGAAAAGCCCTATATTTGTCCATCTAAAAATGTAAAACTATACCATATTGTTGATTTGAAGACACTGGCTGTGGCGTATCAGACATATCATCCTAACCTTCCACCTTGTTATAAAAAAGGGATGTTAAAAATAAAGAAAATGAGGACTGTTAAAAAGTGGAGATGTGTTTCAATACAAGGAGTGAGTTTATGGAATAATCTTGGTGATAACTTAAAAATCCTAACATGCTTTATTAATTATTTTTATATAATTTATTACTTTAGAAAAATATCAAGCACACGAAGGATAAAATTGCTTCCTGTAGCATTGATATGATCAGTAATTTTTAAGTTTGTTTTCGTAGAAATGGCAAATATATCTATTTGGTATTCATAAGTTATAATACAGTTATAATACAGTTTTGTTTAATGTATTGGGTAGGCATAAGCAAGTTGAACTTAAGCCTTTACCCATTTTGGTTGTGGATTGTGAATGGGTGTGTTTTGGCATTTTGTTTGAGTGATTAGCAATTTGAAATAAAAAGTGACTGAAATAAAAAAAGAAAGAAACAGAGTTTGAAATAAAACCCTAAGGAAAAACAAGGACTTCAAGGACCAATTTGATCTTTTTGAATCCCTATGATGCAGCTGGACAAATGCAAAGTGATGGCCTCAAAGAAGAAGCCTCTCTGGCTGGAGTTTTCACCAATGCCATCACCCACCTCCAGCAAACCCGTGGGAATTATCTTCAAAGAGGGGGATGACCTCAGACAGGACATGCTGGTCATTCAGGTCACACAGATCATATGCTAGTATAATTTCTTGATTGATTGGTTTCATTTTAATAAATTATCCTGAAACTGTTTGTTTTCTCATTTAGACCTTGGTGGTGATGGATTCCATCTGGCAGGAAAAATCTCTGGACCTTAGCTTGATTCCATATGGATGTATCTCCACAGGACACAACATAGGTAAAAACATGAGTGTTTTTTGGGAGGTTTCATGTAAATGCGTAACTATTGTAAAAGAGTTGCTTCACTATTGTATTGTAAAAGCTGTTGCTTCAGTAAGATTAACATTTATGTGGTCAAAATAGGATCAAATACTCCTTACAAACCAGTCTATAGGAGCTTTGAGAACATTGCTAACTATGTCCATTCATAGACACTTAAATTTTCAAAGTTACCTGGTACAAATAGATTTTTTTTAATCATTTCTAAAACATTTCTTCCCTAAGGAATGATTGAAATTGTGAGGAATGCAGCAACCATTGCTGCAGTCCAGAGAAGCCATGGCGGAACGACTGCAGCCTTCAGAAATGATGCTCTGTTTGAGTGGCTCAAGTCCAAATGTCCCCTTCAGGAAATAGTGAGTGAACCAAGAAAAGAAATGTTCATTATTAGAGTTTTTGAAAGCATGGTGTAATTAAGTTTCGTTCCAGGTAGAACCAGAACATGCCCTACTAATTAAGGCTTGGTCTTGATTCAGAGCTATAAAAGTAGTGTGTCGGGGAATGCAGCATGAGCAGTTAAGGTCTGGTTTACATCAACATCCATAATTATGAATAATAACTTCATATGAATATAACTATGGATGAGATTCAATGATTTAATTTATTCATTCTAATCAGGGCACCACTCCTATTTAGGACAATTTTAGTAGAATGTTCAGACTTTCAGTCCTCTCTGAACGATGTGAGCTCAAACACCCAGACACAACACCTGTCCAAAACACAGAGGCTTCTCCTGAAAATATAACACAATTTTATTTTTAAAAAATAGGTTCACCTTACAGCCAACACATTTAATCAATTATCATCTATTTTAAGCATGCAATCTACAAACTACCTAACCGATCTCAGAAAAGGGACAATATGTGGAACCAAAGTAACAATTAACACTAAGAGAGATGAAAAGAACTAACCCTTATCAAGCCATCACATCAAAGCTGCCGTTATCACCTCTGGGTAAGTGTGTTTGTATGTGCGATTTGGTGAGCAAGAGAGAGAGTGTGTACAAAGGGGGATTATCATAAAGTCCAATTCACTTTTATATCTCTGTGGTAGAGCAGGGAAAAGTAATGATTTTCTTCATCACGACCCTTTTATCAACTCTGTTTATCACCACTGGCCACAGACCAATGAGAATGCGCTGAGGGGGGGCACATGGCATGCCGGGAGATGCAGTCCATCCTATTTTATGGGAAATTAATCCCAACAAGTGCATAACTATGGTTTGCATACAGTCATATGCAAAAATTAGAACATTCTACAAAAGCCACTGTTTTTCTAACATAACAGTAGAGAATAGTTGCACGAAAACATGCTTGCCACGGCTTTCTAATTTTAATCGTAAAAACATGTCTCAACCAATCTCTAAAATTTTCTTCTAATCAGAAACAAAGCTCTACTTTGGTCTTTTCCTTGAAGTTCAACAAAATACATAGAATGTTTTTTTGGTTTTTTTGGAACTTGATGAAAATTTAGATTTCAGCGAATTCCTCTACAAGGTTCTGTAAAACCAACATTTTCTCCAAATATTAATTTAATTAAATTAAATTCACTTTTATTTATATAGCACCAATTCACAACAAATTTCATCTTAAGGCACAACAAAAGCAATTTCAGTACAATTATACAAACATTTCAATCAATTAAAATTTGTCTATGTAAGGAATCCCAGGAGACTGCGATGAGTCATCGACGTGAGGTTGTGCCCGGATCATTCAGACTCCAATCACAGCAAGTCCTCAGCAATCCCTCATACTGAGAAAGCATGCAGCAACATTAACTGTACATCCATGCACAAAATGTTCTTTTTTGTGCAAGTCTAAGTCAGCGTTGTCCCTATGTTCTGTTCTGACACATAGGTGTATGATTATGTCTGGTTTACATAACCATCATTGTAATATAGTTATATATATATCTGGGGGTAGTATCGGAGTCCAGGTAGGAGCGGCCACGGATCATGTGAACACAACCCGTACATGGCCGTACTCAAGACAATAGTCTCCACGCGGAAATGACGACACCACCGGCCAAAATTACAGAATCACCTCGCGACTATAAAAATAACAAAACAACACGATTTAAGCATCCCTCAGCAGATTACTAAACGGCGGGTTTACGACAACACTCACCCTGTAGATGGCTTCAGGTAGCAGCTGACCAGTAGACCAGTTAGTTTACATTCTAGGCTGTCGCTCATTTTATGACGTTCGTACTTCTCACTCCCTTGTTTGTTGGATAACTACAGACTTATTTGTATACCGCCACCTGCTGTTTAGGTGTAGTAAAACACTGGATTCAAGTACGGGTGAAATACGTGCCATCTGAACAGAAGAAATTTGCATTTTGTTTGGCCGTATTCTGGCACGGCCACACATGTGAAAACGGCCTTAGTACACACGGCCCTAGCAGTGGTCAAAAGTCCAGTTCAGCTTAACATTTTCCAGAGTGGGCAAAAGAAAGCCGTGTGCATGGCGAGGTCTTTGGAAACTTTGTTCCAGTTGCTGGGTAAATTGACGTGTGAAATGGCCCGGGCCGTTCCATTTAAAGAACTGTCTTTGAACAGTTCTGCTTCTTCTTGGATGCACTTACATGAGCTGTGTAGCTGGAGAGGTTTCACTTCAAAGATTTAAAGGATTGTTATTACCTGGTCGAGCAGGTTAGAACAAAGGGGAATTCACTGATGGTAGCGCGTCTCCCTCCGCTGGCTGAACTGTGCCAAAAGAAAAATTCTGCAGCACTTTGTTGGCCTTTATAAACTTTGTAATGTTGTTATTGGAATGCATTGGGGGAACAGCTAGAATTGCTGGGAAATGCACTTCATTAGTGGAAAATGGATCCAACATTAGTGTAAAAATATACATATGTTTCATAAAATCTGACTTTTTAGCCAAAATGTCCTATCCAAGACATGCCCTCTGTAAAAAAAAACTTTACATACACTTTCCAGTTTAACTGATGGCTTCAATTTGATCAAATAAGAAATGTATAAACTACATCCTTTATAATGTGTCATTAGCATTTATCAAATCATAATTTGGAGATTTTTCCGACACCCATTTCAATGATTTCTTACAGAATCACCATACAGAATATTTCCTGATTGTTTCATCAACATTAAAGTGTCTGTCTTTCTGTCTGGATGGATGGATGGATGTTTGTGTGTGTGTGTGCGCGTCTGTGTGTGTGTGTGTGTGTATGTGTGTATGTATGTTTGTATGTATGTATGTATTCTCATGTGTTTTAAATTGGCGATTTATAAATTAACTTCATTAAACTTTAGTTTAGGTTGTTACCAGAGGAAAAACTGAAGAGCATTTGAGAATCTGTTGCTCCATTGACTGTTAGACGGCTTTATTTTACTGCAGCACTACAAGACTGTGGAGAGGTTTGTGAAGTCCTGTGCAGGATACTGTGTGGCCACCTATGTCCTAGGATTAGGAGACAGACACAATGACAACATCATGATCACAGATCAAGGTATGCAGCACCCACCAATGGATAGTGGGTGAAATAAGAGACAATTAAATTAATATATTTTTTCTTATATAAAAGTAATGGAGTAATTGAAAAAACTTAGGAATTAAGCTATATGAGAAATAAAAGCAAAGTAGTATTTTCTTTTGCACGTTCCTCCTCACAGGAAACCTGTTCCACATCGACTTCGGTCACATCCTGGGTAATAGAAAGCACTTTCTTGGAGTGAGCAGGGAGCGTGCACCGTTTGTCCTTACACCTGACTTCCTGTATGTGATGGGCAGGGTCAAAGGTCGTAACAGCCTCTATTTTCAGCGGTTCAGGGTAGGAAGCTCTCACTGTGTATGATGGTGTAGTTGTTGGTGCTTACCTTGGACCGAAAAAGTTTGATATAATTTATTTACCTTTGAGAATCATTATTATAAATTTGTATTTCTTATTTTTATTAGCTTACATTTTGTTTGATACAATACACTATTATATAAATGAACTGAATTGATTTCAATTATTTTAAATATGCAAAATGTTGAAATGTACCAATTCAGTATTTTTAATTAATGTAAATTAAATGTATCATAAATTCAATTTCTGATCTTTAAAATATGTAGCGATAACTAATGAGATGCTAAGTTTTACATAACTATTGTTTGTAAACTAGGATGGTCTTGTAATTAAATTAAGTTAGTCATTATTTTTTTTCAAAAAGCTAAACTAATTATTGATTAAGATGTAAGCACAACAAGAAAAAAAAATACTTGACATTTATTTAAAATAGCATGCTCTGGTTAAATATAGTGTGAAATTGAACGTTTAAGTTTGTTGGGAGCAGTGAGTAGTTTATTGTGCACCTAGGATGCACCACTCTGCTAATGCAGGAGCTCTCTAGTTCAGCAATATTGTCATGCATGGGGTAAGGGACTTTGTCTAACAGTAATGTTATTTTGAAAGAGCAAAAATGACAAAAACGAAAATGTTCCTCTGGCCTTCTCTTCTTTCATGGAACTTAAAATACACAAAAAAGGGATGCCAAAATGGCAATATCTAAAGTGCATGAAAAAACTTGAAGACAGTATTGCAGGGAGAATAATTACTAATAACTGTTTCTGGGTTTGTGTCCTCTAAAACAAATGTATTTTTTAAAATCCATTACCTGTTAAGATGTCCCCAATATATGAATTCCCACAATTAGAGCTCTTTAGCTCTAATTGTGGGAATCTCATCCAGCAGTGCTCTGTAGGACAGATGACAAAACTTTCATTAGGGCTTTTCATTTAGGTTAGACTAACATCAATCATAGTCTAATCCACTTGGTTAGTATGGTTACAAGGTCAAGTGCTACACATGAATTCATGTTTCATATGTTCATATCTGCATAGTAGTTGATATTTTTTATTGCCATTGATTAATTGCATTCTGTCTATGTGTTTACTTTTGTATTAGGACACTTGCACCCAAGCCTACCTCTTACTGCGCTCTCACTCTCGTCTGCTGATCACACTTTTCTCCCTTATGCTGCTCACGGGCATCCCGGAGCTGAGTGCTGCTGAGGACATGCGCTACCTGCGGGAGGCACTCCAGGAGGATCAAAGTGAGGCTGAAGCCAAAGAACATTTCCTCCAGCAGATTGGAGAGTGTGAACAGTTGGGCTGGACCGTTCAGGCCAACTGGTGGATCCACATGGTGGCAGGCATCAAGTAGACTGTTCAAGAATCACAACTGTATCTTATAATCACTTTGTTACTTGTGTTATTTTCTTGAATTCCCTCTATACCAACCCCCAGACCACTGAGGTCTTGCAACTCTAACCTACTAATCATCCCAAAAATTAGAACCAAGCATGGTTGAGCACCTGTCAGGTTCTCTACACCCCTTTTCTGAAAATAGATTCTAGTCCACTGAAGAGCCGCCGAAAACCTGAGTTCCTTTAAATCAAGGCTGAATATGCCACTTCTTGGAGATGCCTTTGAGTAAGTGATAGATATGTCATGTGTCTATAATGTTATGTTGTATGCTTTTACTTTTGTTTTATTGCTGCTTTTGTTTATACCTAATCACCCAAATTACCTGAATTACATTGTTGTTGAAAGTGTGCTATACACATTTGCTTTGCCTTGCCCCTAAATGACTATTTTGAATGTGAATTTTCTCCCTACTTTATTATTATTTCTAGGATGGTTCACAGATATAAGCACAATAATAGATCACCATGCACTTATTAAATCAATCACACAAGTTTAAAAACCAGGTATTTGATTTATTAACTGGCGACCATGTCTCAGGAGCTAGGAGTTCAGCTTGTAATCGGACGGTTGCCCGTTCAGAGGCCCAGCCCTACTCTCACAACATGTTGCCTACTGGTACTGGTCAAAGAGCCTGGTGGCCTCAGTGTCTGGCAGCCTCGCCTCTGTCAGTGTGCCCCAGAGTAGCTGTGGCTACAACGTAGCTTCCCATTACTACTGTGTGAATGTGTGTGTGAATGAATGAATGAATGAATTCATTCATTAATGTAGTTTTAAGTGTTTTGGGGTCTGTAGGGACTAAGTAAAGTTAAAATAGTTAAAATATAAAAATAAACAGATAAGTAGGATAAGATTAACTAGTAAAATACTAATAAAATACTGATAAAATATAATAAAGTGAAATAGGCAAAGCGATTAAACAAAACAAGACTATAAAAAATTATCAGTTAAAAGCTATGCTGAAAAGGCACATCTTGAAAAAACATGAACGTTCTCTGCGGCCCTGAGGTCCTACGGCAGGCTGTTCCAGAGGTGAGGGCCATAATGATGGAAAGATGCCTCACCATGAGTGTGTTTCCTGAGTTGTCAAAGGCAGTCAATAAGATAAATAATTTATGAAAAATTATTAATATTTTCGGGGCACCACCTGGGTTTCCAGGAACTATTTTAATAGCCAAATACCTTTTTCAGTCTCATAATCTGAAGGAATGAATTCTTTACCGTCTGTTGATCATGAAACCTTGCCATATGTGTGTGCTGAACAAGAACGACAAAGTTACTTTCCAAAATACAAGATTTATTTACAAAAGGAAAAATAAGAAAAACATTTTAATCACCAGGCCAGAAAAAAGAACACACTACTGATTAAAACAAATGAATAGTTAAAATAAAAGTACATAAAAAGATGAATATGTAATAAGATGAGAGACCATGCATTCTGGTGTCACAGTTCTAGATGAATTTGGATGTTTTATGAAGACATTCTTTGGATTAAGAAATGTTATGTTTAAAATTATCTGGATAAGAGTAATCTTTTGAAAATCACTTCATGGATTGATCATGACTGTAAACAACCAATTCCGGTATTTTGATACAAAAGGGGTCTCAAACATGGCTAATAAGATTAGTTTCTGTTCTTAATCTTCTCTGAACCGATCTTTATTTGAACACCTCTGATCATCTATTCATTGAGTGCTGGCCTGGGCCAACACGTGGCTAATCTTAGTTTCGCTCCCTGAAACACACATGGGCGTTTGGAGCTGCTCGAAATACATTTATCAAACATTTAACAAAAAGGGGAAAACTCCTGTCTGATTGAGTAGGTAAAATTACAAGATTTAAAACGACTCTTTGTTGGGAAAAGTCTTTTAAAACTCTTAATAAAGCTTCCAGCCGAGGCCTGGTTTACTCAAACAGATACAAATGGAACTTAAACAGTTAACAAGAAAAAAAGACCTTTAAAATTAGTTATGCTAACTAATTTGCCTCTGCTCAAACAGACCTTATGAACGTTTAAACTCCTCTGAGTTGCTGCGCATTGAAGTGGGAAGGGGGTCTTCCAAGAGTGTTAGCTGGGAAGCTCCTGGCTTCGGCTTCCTCCTGGCTGGCTGTGTGGCAATTGGCATCCACCTTTCTAACAGAACCTTTCAGTTCGGCATTCACCTCTTATGGGCTCGGTGGTGGCGGCTAAATGTGGATTCTGGATGGTTCAGCTCTCGGCACACGTGGCTCACAGCTCCCATTTCTCAGCAGTCGGCAGCCTGAAACTCAGAGGGGTCTCATTGGACTCTGGGGATAAACAACGTCTTTGTTTATCAATGTTCAAGATTCACCTGTAGTGGTCACCGTGTCGGAGCTTGATTCATCTGCTGATAGTCACATGACCGAGCCGTTCGTAGCTCCGTTTCCTACACAAACACACGTGACTGCTTTAGACACTGGTTCAAATCTTTAAGATTCCTGAAAAGGGTCGCACTGTTGTTGGTGTTTGTGGTATTAAGATGCTTTGACAGTTTATCAGCAAAAAGAATAGGACTATTTTTGCCAAGCCAATGTTCTTTCGCTGCTTCATTGAAGTATGCTGTCCTTTTTCCCCTATGTTTCATTTTTCACTCGTGAATTTGGTGATCCATTGAGAGTGTCTTTATCTATTTGATGACTACGTTTATATGCAGCTAATATTCTGTTTATGGTCGGGTTAAGGTCATTATTTGGGTTTCTGAAACATTCGGAATGACCCGTTTACATACAAGACCAGAGAGAGTTAGAGAGAAAGACAGAGAGAGAGCAGAGAGAGTTACTCCTGTATAGAAAGGGGCGATTGTAGCTCAGGAGACTGTTAGAGTAGCTGCATCAGAGCCAGGGACTTAAAACCGCTCAATAACCTGATGAAGAAGGCTGGTTCAATTCTGGGGACAACTGTGGAACAGTTACAAAGAATAATTCTTCGTAAAATAAAATAAAAACTTATGGACCACCCTGAGCATCCTCTTCATGAGACTATCCTACAGCAACAGAGTATAATCAGTCATAGGCTTCTTCGGTTTCGCTGCAAAACAGGATGCTTTCTGGAACAGAATCCTGGGGGGTATTCCATAAAGGAAGCTAATCGTAAAAGCCAGACTTACTTTGGCAATCCTGTCTCAATTTCCCTATATCCATGAACAAGGCTAACCTAAAGCCCCGCTCATTCACCATTGCAACACATGCTCTTGGACAAGCCTGCACCAAGGCAGGCTAACTGTGAGGCTTATTTTAACTCAGGTTTAAGTGATCCAGGTGATGTCACACTGTGGAGCTGGTATTCTGCTGCTGTTCTCTCCCTCACCACACCCATCCTCCAATATAAAGTTAATGCAGAGGTTGCAGCAGCTTCAGTTTTCTTTTTGGTGGTGAAATTATGCAACATAAATTTTATATTTTAAAATATAGTTCTAATTATTTAATGATTTGTTTAATCTAATGATTGTACTTCTACCATTTTGAAGAACGTTACTGAATTTAAACTTTTCCTGCTACCGGAAACTTTTTGTTCTACCAATGTCGCTCTTCACACCAAACATTATTAATAATTAAGAAAAAATAACTTTTTGTCTAAGATGAACCCATAAAATCATTATGCTATCCAGTCTAAATGTGTTAAATAACCTTATACTACCTTGGAACAGGTAAAAAAAATGCATATATAGATTAAGATTCTATATTAAAGTAAGTTTACATTTAAAAACTTTACACTTTTCTTATTGTTAAATGTTTTTACATCTTTTATTAAATCATCTTTTAACACATATAACCTTTCAGGTATTTTCTGTCATGTGTTATATTCTGGTTTTAATAGTTCACAACAGACTCCAGATTATTTTGCTCTTCCCAACGAGGTAATGAGATTTATTAACATGAATCTATAAGTCTACAGTTAGAAGCGCTCCTCAGCACTCAGTGTCACGCTCTTAACCATCCGTAAGCAACATAATCTAAATTACCTTATGGGAAGCCTAAGTCTCCTCCCCTTCCTGTCAGCCCATGGGTCTTCTGGCCGAAAAATAATGAATCGAAGTCAAT